>CM062805.1:537407188-538607188 GCA_031772625.1 Pinus tabuliformis | reverse complement strand
GTTTATTTCATGAATTCCTTGATCATCATGATAAATATGGTTTATTATATTGGCTTTTCAGGTGTTATTTGATATGTGTGCCTGTTTGTGTTTGCAGATTCTTCAAAAGGGAACTCATTTGGACAAACGGAGCGTGGCTTCCACAAACTAGCACTGGACCCGAGGTAGGCCTAAAACACCTATTAACCTTTATTTATAAATTGCATATTTAGAGAAAGATAGAATTTGTTTGGTTTGCTTGTCGCTAGATATCCTTAGATACTAGGGAGATCGGTCTTGTCCGCAAGAACGATTTATCCGCCCGACAAAATGGCGACTCCACTGGGGACTTGAATTTTTGGTTTTTGCCTTTGCTTTTACTTTGACTTGAGAAACTATTTCTCTGTTTCTGGTTTTTGCTTGCTGTGTGGGATTGGGTAGGTTTTTAGATTTTGAATTGTTTTTGTTTTTTCACATTTTTTAGAGTGGACCGCACCTGCTGTTTGTAACACAGTGCAGACATACCCGCACTGTTTCTTTACTACACAGTGCGGTACCGCACCTGGTTATACCGGGGGACTGCGGACCCTGTCAAATTTTTGAAAAACTAAAATCTTTTCATCTAGTTAAGCCTAGGATTTGTTTATATGTTTTAGCCTCTGCCTAGATCTACATGTGTCTTGTCGAAAACTTTTCGTAGGTTAATTCCATTGGCATTTAGGTTTTAGGTGAATTTCTAGAAGTTTTGTGTGCCTGGCTTGATTTTCGTTTGGTCTTGGTAGTAACTCAGAGCTTAGAAGCCTTAGAAACCTCAGATCACCCTGGTTTTTGCTGGTCTTCTTATGAGTTTGACCGATTTGCAAAATCTGCCTTTGTTGAGGAATACATCTCATTTTTCTCTTTGCAAAGCTTGGAAAAGAACTTGTTTTGAAAGTTTTGGATTTCGTTTTTAAAAAAGAAAACAAAAGCTGGTTGTTTTTTTATTAATTTGTTATTCTGGACAAATTAGTACTTAGTTTGCTCATAACTAAGTAAAACATCCTTGAAAATAAATTTTGTAAGATTTTACTTCAATTAGGCTTTTAGAATTTATAGATCTCAAGATTAGATTTTTTAATAATTTTGAGTGTGTTCTAAAAATTTAAAAAAAATATTCTCTTTTGAAAAGATTTGTTTTTGTAGTTTTTGATTGTTGAGAAAGAAAAAGAATTTTTTCATGAGCATAATTAGTAGTCTCGTTTGTGAGTTTATTGAAAAAGACAAAAAGTTATTTCATTTGTTTGTTAAGGAAAGATTTGTTTTTCAAGCATTTGCATTCTCAACTCTTTCTTTAGCTAGAAATTCATTGAAGAAAAATGATTGTTTATCATCTTAGGTGCATTTTTAGTGTTTTGGAGTCGAGTCTTCACACCATAAAGTTTCATCTCTGCACCTTTTGACTTAAGAAACAACCATAAAAATAACGCTTAAAGTAAAATCTGTCTAGTAATCTTTTATTTCTAGGGCTCTTTATCACCAACACAGCTTAGGCTAGTATCTTGGAGTAGGGAGTAATTAACTCTCCAAGATAGTAAAACAAACAAGTAGCTGTATCTTGCGGTAGGAGATAAATTCCAATTGTTACATCTATGCTCTGGGAAGCTCCTCTTAAAGGATTCAAGCACGAGGTCATATCCGAACCAGTGGGGTAATCAATCCTTCCTCATTGGGAACGATAGCAGATATACACGTATTAAAAATGGTAAGCCTCGGATTAACCATTGTCGAGGAGCCTGGGGTCACTTGTTGGTAAACCTTGGATTATGTCAAGGAGCCTTCAAGGGGATTGAGCTTTGCTACTCTGCCCTTGCGTGTGTATCGGATCACACACTGTTCCCCCAGGTATATTTGTTTCCATTGGTAACCATAGTGACCATATTCTATAGGATTCTTTCCTAAGGTGACGGTGGAGGGAAGATCCCACTGTACCTGGAGCAAACATCGACTAGACTCACTTGGATTTTCTGGGGGGTTCTCTTCACTCGAGATGGTTTAGTGGAGAAACTTGTGCCAATCTATTCATTAAGCAGGTTGTCGGGGTAACTGTTCCAACCGCCATTTCTGTATTAAATTCTGCGACGTTGGATTTCATCACCAACTAGTGTTTTCGGTACGGAAAGTTACTGTTTGTGTCTGGTTTGACCTCCTAGATTCTTTAGGCATGTGATTCAAAATTGTATGGTTATTTAGAGACTTTAGGTGGTTTTCATTGAGATTTTTCTTTGTTTGCGTGTGAAGTAATTAAAGTATTTAATCGTGTCTGAATTACCGAGGCAGTCCCGTAGACTTCGGAGCCAACCTCCTGAGTTTTCACCAAGCCAGCTTGAAGGGCTACGAGCCCTTGTAACTCCTAGTGACAGTAGAGTTGGGTCACCTGAAGAAGGAGAATCTTCTTTAGTTGTGCATCCTGATTATCAAGTTCAAGCACCAGAGTATATTATTGAACCTGTTTCATTTTCCGAAGTTTCTGGTAGTTTTTCTTCTACTAGTGAATTAGCCGAGGAACCTGAAATTTCTGAACTTGAAACTGAACCTGCTGCTACTCCATCACTAGGATTTGCCTCTCCAACTTCCAGTGGTCCTGGTTCACCCAAGGTAGGAAGAGTCGTTACCCAAAACCTTCCTTCTGGACTTATTGCTATTGAAGAACTTGTTACTCCAGCAGAAGGTATACCTATCCCTGAAAATCAACCAACTATAGAACTTAGGGAGCGTGAATCAATATTTTACAGTCCACCTAGGAGAGATGCTTGGTATCTTTCATCAACCAATTTTTTGGAAAATCCGGGACTAAGTTTTTCACCACTTCGCATTCCTTATCGTCCAACACCTAGAGGTTATTATCCTCCTTTGAATATGTCGAGACAGTCATCCATGTTTTCTCAATCTCCAGAAACATTTTTGTATGGCGGTCCTTCTGTTCCCTCTGGGTATCAGTCACTTATTGGTACTTTTTTGGGAGCATCTCCTCAACCTATTGAACAAGGGTTATTAACTGGTAATAACGGAACTAAGCATTGAGTGTAGAAGATATTCTTATGATGTCAGGTACCATTCCAAATCCACAACCTCAAGGTAGTCAGTTACCGCCTGGGGGGCAACCTCAAGGTCCTCAATTATCGCCTGGGGGGCAACCTCAAGCTACCCAATTACCACCTGGGGGCAACCTCAAGGACAGTACATACCTTTGGGACAATACATTCCTCAAGGTCAACCCCAGACTCAGTATGTACCTCAAGGTCAACCCTAGTATCAATATGTACCTCAAGGTCAACCCCAGTATCAGTACGTGCCTCAAGGTTATCAAACTTAAGGTCAGTACCCAACCCAAGGTTTCCAACCACCTTCAGGTCAATCATTTGTCCAAGGAACTGGAAATGTACCTTTGAATTATCAACCCTACCCTCAACCCAGTTATGGTCCTCAATATGCTCAACCTTCTATGGGTCCATACCCCAGAATGAACTTAGTGTGGGATCCATCTCAATCTCAACAGATCTTGCAACCGAATGTGCAGTTGTCGTCTCAATCTGGAAAACCCTTGGTTTCTGGTTCAACTTAGCAACCTGTCCAGCCTACTATTCAAACTTCTACGCCTTTTGTAGTTTCTCAGCCTGGGCCTAGTTTGCCTCGAACTCCACCTCAAACGACTATTTCAACATCTGTTCCATCTACCCCACCTACTTTTGGAGTATCGACAGCTCCGGTTTCTACTGTTCCTGCATCAATCCCTCAAGCATCTTTACCTCAGTCTGGACCCACAATTTAGACTTCGGTTCAAATGCCTGTAGGACAACCTAGTCCAAGTACGGTTGTCACAAGTCAACCTCAATTTACTTATCAACCATACCAGGGACAGTACCAATTTGGTCCTGCTGTGCAGAACCCAATCTATCAGTATCAACCGTACCCTGGATATAGTTATCAGCAACCTCAACAACCCCAGTATGGTCTGGTTAATCCTGGTTTTCCGGGAGGATATATATCCCAAATGCAATTCCAATTCCTAGTCATCCTGGATATCCTCCTCCTGGGGCTGGTCTCATGACCCAGGGTTTTCGAGACGCTAATCGTCAATTACCATTCATTGCAACTTTGGACTTACCTGACTTGTCACGGCTTACGAACGATCCAATTAATTATCTTCCGTTTTGGCTGCCAATGCTAAATAAGTTGTCCAGTGACATTCCAATGTTTGAAGGAAAATCAGGAGAGGATCCGTTAAACCATGTGATGACTTATCACCTCTGGTGTGCATCTAACTCCATTTCAGATGATTCGATTCGTTTAGGTCTTTTTCAACGCACTCTAATTGGTCTTGCGGCCAAGTGGTACATTGAGTTACCGCGAGCCTCTTTTTATAACTTTAGTTAGTTAGCTACTTCATCCTTAACTCATTTTCAGTTGCCAGTCAGATATGACAATGGCATGAAATTATTAACTTCATTAAAACAGTCAACGTCCACTTATATTTCGGATCACATTCATGAATGGAGACGTCGACGGCGTTTAGTGAAAGTTTTTATCCCGGATTAGATCTTAGCAGAATGGTTTGTTAAATCATTATTACCTAAAATCACTGAGGATGTAGCTAAGGCAGCAGTCGTTACTGAAGAGCAAGTAATTTCTCAAGCTCAGTACCTTGACCTCGTTTATACGCAGTCGGGTACCTTACATGAGAAAATCCCCGACCTTCCTAAACAAAATCAAATAATTGCAGCTCCTTCAGGGTATCATGCCGCTGACGGTATGATTGGTACAGTTAACACCAAAAGTAAGAAGAAATATTCCAAGAATTCTTCTCCTATCATAACTTTACCAGATTCCTTGACAGGAGACTCTTCCGCGGAAATTTCTACCGATATTCATGTCGTAGAGTCATCTACAGCCAAATCAAAATCCGACGGTCAGAAAAAGGGGAAGAAGAAAAATAAATCAGATAAAAATTCGGAAGAGAAACCAGAAAAAATGGAATCTACTGATGAAAAACGCAACCCTCGTTATCCTTGTCTCATTTGTGATGAAGAGCATCTTACAAGATACTGCCCTCATCGCGCTGAGGTTGCGAAAATTGTCAAAGGTTCTCAAACGCCTGCTGTTTTGAAGGATCCTTTTCCTAGTCAAGACAGTAAGATGATAGGCTCTTCCTCAAATGCCTCAGAATAACCCATAATGATGATGTCCCATGTTAGGATTGCGACACGATCGCAAGATTATCGAAATAAAAGTCTTGTTGGTGGTAAGGAAGCAGAATCTTCTAATTCGAACCCATCAACTTCAACTCCCAGTTCCAATCCACTACAGATCGAGAAACCTAACCCAGACTTAGTAATCAAACTGCTCGCCAAGGGTATACTTCGAAAGTCAGCTTTCAATCCACATGTGAGAGCTGCTCAGAACTATAACATTGTTGAAGATTTAGCTATTTCACCTTCAGCAATGCCAGCTTTGGAGGTGTTGCAATCATGTCCAGCACAGCGTAAATTGCTATTGTCGGCTATAGGAGCTGTTGATATTAAGGACATGAACCTTATAATCTTCTATTTAGAAAATAGTACACCTCAGTTACCTCATCAAATGGCTTTCCAGATTCCAGTGTTAGTCAAAAACCGACCTTGCTATAGGACTGTGATTGATGAGGGAGCTTCAACGTGTATTATGTCGATCCAGTGTTGGAGATCGCTTGGTTCTCCTACACTTAATCAATCACCGACGATTCTAAAGGCTTTTGATGGCCCTGAGTTCCATCCTTTTGGCATTCTACAGGATTTACCTATAGGGGTTGAAGGAAAAATTGTTAATCTAGATGTGGAGGTGGTTGATGCCCCTCTAGATTACAACCTTCTTTAGGGTCGTAGTTGGTCTTGCGCTATGACTGCTGTTGTTTCATCGGTCTTTCGGCTTATAAAGTTTCCTCATAATGGAAAGATCATAACTGTAGACCAGCTAACTTACTTTTAATCTGACCCAGCCTCTTCTGAAAGTATCCAGCATGTTGGTAAAACAACTATCCCTTATAAGGATGTTGGAGTAGGACTAGCTAAATATTCTGGTTTACTAGGAACTTTTTCCTTTCCTCCTCCCAATGTATCGCCTTCTACTACAACCATTCATATGATTTCATCAGACACCATTGTTTATGATGATCCTTGGATCGTACCTTCCAAATTTGAGATGGATTGATTTGGTGATGCTATGCCTTTGAGTCCATATGAAATTGCGTATTAGGCCGTACAGTCATTTTCCGACCCTTCTTCAACCGAAATTGACTTAATGAATGTGGTACATGAAGAATCACTTTCAATATCAGACTCAGATTCAACAACGTTTTCCGAACTTGTTCACACTGATGAGAAAATTCGTGAAATATTGTCTGTTGATGATTTACCATGGGAAGATCTTCATCATAGATCTTCGTTTTTACTTGAGATTGATCACTTTGAAAATGATTTTTCATCTATTTTTACAACTGATTATGTCAAGGAACCTCAGAATCCATTGAAAAATCCTGATTCTGAGTTAAATTTGGGAAATATTTCTCGAACTATTCCTATTGACATTTCGGTTAAGCCTGGAATTGTTGAAAACATTCATATAGGTGCCTCTTGTACGAAAGATGAAATTCAAACATATAAGGCCCTATTTCAAGAATTCCGCGACGTGTTTGCCTGGTCATATGAGGAAATTCCAAGAATTGACTCATCAATTGTTGTTCATGAAATCAAAACTTACCCGGATGCTAAACCCTTCCGGCAACGTTTGCATCAGATCCACCCGCGAAAAGTTGCTGCTATTAAAGCAGAAGTTGAAAAATTACTTAAAGCAGGTTTCATTTATCCAATTCCTTTAACGGATTGGGTATCGAATATTGTTCCTGTTAACAAAAAGAAGGGGACAATAAGAATATGTATCGATTATAGGGATATTAATGGAGCTTGTCCAAAAGACAATTATCCGACTCCCTATTTCGATCAAATCATTGATGATTATGCCGGCAGTGAAATATTCTTCTTTATGGATGGTTTTTCCGGTTATAATCAAATAAATATTCTACATTTTGGGCTCAAGAATGCCGAAGCAACTTTTCAAAGAGACATGTCTTACGCGTTTCATGACATCAAGCACATTGTGCAACCCTATCTCGATGATTTACCTGCTCATTCATTACGTAGAGCCAATCATCTCATTCATTTGCGAGCAATCTTTATGAGATGTAGGCATTATCGAATTAGGTTGAATCCACACAAGTGTGTTTTCTGTATAGAAACAGGTTGGTTACTAGGATTTGTTGTTTCGAAATCCGGCATTCGTGTCAATCCCTCGAAGGTTGAAGCTATTGTCAAATTGCCTCCTCCTTCGACTCTTCGTCAACTCCAAAGTTTGCAAGGGAAAGAAAACTTTTTACGTCGATTCATTCCTAACTATGCAGAGATAACAAAGGGTTATACCAGGTTGTTGAAACAAAATACTCCATTCTTCTAGGATGAGATAGCTGACAAATCTTTTGATGCACTAAAACACGTGTTGACCCATGCACCGTTATTGCATCCTCCCAACTACAACCAGGACTACTTCTTATATCTCGCCGCCTCTCATTCCATCATCGGAATGGTGTTAGTTCAAGATGATGAATTCGGTAGTGAACATATGATTTATTACCTTAGTTTCACTTTGAATCCAACTGAACTAAAATATTCACATGTGGAGAAATTGGCCTTGGAAGCTGTTCAAGCTGTCCAACGATTTCATCATTACATTTTAGTATGCAAAACTACTGTAATTTCCGATTGCAACCCTATGGTCTATATTTTGACAAAACAATTGCTAGGGGGCAAGTATTGCAAATGGATTGTAATCCTGCAGGAATTTGACTTGGAGTTTGAAAAATCTAAGTCAAAGATATTTTTAGTTTTTGCGGAGTTGATGTGTGACTTCCCGCGTGCTGATACTGAAACTATGGCAAAAGAGACCATTGCGGACGAATCCTTTTTTCTAATCAGCACTCTTGATCCATAGTATGGAGATATTATATTTTATCTCCAAACCCAATCCTTTCGGCCAGAAATTTCAAGATCTCAGCGTCGGAAAATACGATTCTAATCCCAAAAATTCAAAATTATTGGAGATACACTTTATCGTCGTGGGGCGGACTCTGTTTTCCGACGTTGTTTAACTCATGAGGAAGCTGAAAGGGTTCTAAATGACTGTCACTCTGGAGCGTGTGGCGGTCATATGTCTGGGTTTGCCACAACCCAAAAGATATTGCACGCTGGCTATTTCTGGCCGTCTTTGTTTAAAGATTGTATTAACGTGGTTCAAAAATGCCACAACTGCCAAATTTTTGATCGAAAGATGCGCGCTCCACTTGCTCCTCTCCACCCTATAATTTCCGTCGGTCCTTTTGCGAAATCGGGTATCGATTTTATTACATGTAACCCTCACTCAGCCAGGGGGCATGCGTATATCATCCTTGCGGTAGATTATTTTACCAAGTGAGCCGAGGCGATGCCTACATTTTCGCAAGACGGCAAAACTTCTACGATTTCCGTTTTCAATCATATAATTTCTAGGTTCGGTGTTCCACAAGCGATTATCACTAATCATGGGCGTCATTTTCGAAACATTATGATGACTGAACTAACAGATCAACTTGGCCTGCATCATGATAGTTCTACTCCATATTACCCATAGGCTAATGCTCTGGTTGAAGCCATCAACAAAGTTCTAGTCATTATTATCTGACGAATCATTGGGATTCATAGGTCGAATTGGCATAACATGTTATTTTCAGCGCTTTGGGCGTATCAAACCTCAGTAAAAACATCAACCAGTTTCACTCCTTTCCAACTGGTTTATGGTTTGGAAGTTGTGTTACCCATTGAATGTGAAATCCTGTCATTGCAAATGGCCATAGAATTATTTCCAGCCACTTCCAAAGAGGAGAAACGTTTGTTGTACTTGTCTCAGCTAGATGAGAATCGACTTGATGCTACACTAGCAATCGAAACTCATGCCAATCGTATTAAAGCTCAGTATGATCGAAATGTTACACCTCGTAATTTTTCGGAAGGATACCTAGTCTTACTGTACGATCAAGAAAATGATAAGTTAGGCACTGGAAAATTAGTACCCATGTGGCATGGTCCTTATGTTGTTAAGCGAAAGCTGGCAAAAGGGGCCTATGAATTGGTAGACTTTGACGGAGTCTCTTTAGGTAAACCCAGAAATGGTCTTTACCTGAAGAGATATTATGCTTAAATCTAGGTGTGGAGATTTTTAGTTAGGTTAGTTTTCTTTCTAGCTGGTGTGTTTTATATTAGAAAAATGTGCTTAGTTTAGAGAGTGTTTTTTTCATTATTCCTGCTTATCTTGATTTTACTCTTGATATTGTAGATGTCGATGTCTCTCCAAACATACATTGGTTTTGCTGATGGTGCTTGTCATAATACACAAAACATTTCTTCCGCAGCTTGGGTTATCTATTCGCCCTCTGATGAGTTGGTATCTATGCATGAGGTAAGCCTCGGTCAAACAACGAACAACATTGCAGAGTATAGTGCAGTGATTGAGTTATTATCTGAATCCATCTCATTTGGGATTCGGATTTTGATTGTGAGGTTAGATTCTGAAATCGTTGTGTTACAACTTAATAGAGTTTATGCCATTAGAAATCTAGTGTTATTGAGATTATTTTTGAGAGTTCGTCTCTTGGAACGTGAATTTGACTATATTGAATATTAGCATATTCCAAGATATTTAAATACATTAACAGATGCAATTGCTTCTCGAATGTTAAGTAGACATTTGCAATAATCAAACAAGTAAATTTAAAAACATTCCATAACATGTTTTACAAGATAGCTGGTAATAGTGATATAGCATAGCATAGAAGTGTGTCAAATATACATCATCTTCGATCATAGGTTGAAAAACACCTTATGATCGGCAAAAATGATAGTGCAAAAAGAAAAAATGTCATATGAGTCTACAACAGGCGATCATCCTATCACTAGTGATGATCACGATAATAGACCACTGTATAGGCCACCCTACAAAGGAACCTCCTGAAAGGTCCTAGGACCCCAATCACATAGCGTTGTAGCCTAAGAGGAATGTCATCTATGCTAGTCTCTAGAATGTCTGCTGTCAAACGCTCTAGATGGTTTTCCAATTCGCCTAGGTTCTCTATAGATTCATACCGTGGGGCTGGTGCTGTTGCAGCTGGCTGTTTCCTCTCATAGGGCCAGAGAGTGGTTGGTCGCCATGGACCTACATCTGCATTTGAAACTTTTTACTATCAATCTTGGGACGATTTAAAAACAAAAAAAAATTAAATTAAATTAGAAAAATGTTGAAAATGATTTTACCTGAGTCATCCCATTGCTCTCCTGGTGGAAGAGCCATGTCTGGGTCACCGCGATAATCCATCCCAGCATAAGGAAAATCCTGAATAGCGAAAACTTGGTTCTCCAACCAATGAAAATACACAGGAGGAAATCGAACAACCTCTGAATCCTCCTGAGGATAACAGTTCATAACTGCAACGCAACGCATCAGTTTGAGCTCTCGGGGAAGTCCAGCTTCAATGGAAAGATGCTGTGGGACCAACATTAGGACCCTCTCTAGACCAAAGCTCACAACTACGAAACCATATCCAAAGTTTTTCAGTTGTCTATTCTTTGCTCTAGTCAGTTGGCCTTTTACATTAGCCAACACAGCTTTGCACCAGTTGAAGACGGTGGCTCGAAAGCAGTCTACTGCCATCCGCATTTGGGATCTAGTGGCCATATGTAGTGATGCGCTTCCGCAAAGCTTGGTGACAGTAAATGAAATCACTTTGAGTTCAGGACGGGAAATGGTTTTGATATCAATCCGTTTGTCCTTGGTTTGGTCATTACAAAACTCTAGCCGGAGGCTATTGATACACTGGCCACCTGGCCTAGTTCTGAATAGAGTCAATTGTTCACCTCTCTTAGGCAAACCAGTCAAAAAGTAAATATCTTCTGGCTCCATTTCGAGTTGGTGGCCACCAATAATGAAACACTGGTCTTGCACATTCCACCTGTCCACAAGCCACTGCAAAAGTATACTTGGGCCCTTATGCCAGGTATGGCCCAGAATTTATATAGCCCGCATGCACTCAATGCATCTATTGAGGGTTGATGATTTAGTGCGGTAGCATCCACATCTTCGTGCTCCCGTTCCCACCAGCTAAGCATGATGTATACCCTACATTGAAATACAAAGGTGGATTAGAGTATTTTAAATCAAAGTTTTTGGACAAAATTTGAAGAATTTGGAATTTTATAACATATGTCGCGGGGACCACACCCTCTAAGTTAGAGATAGTGTGTAGGTCCACACTCTACTTAAACAGCAGGTGCGGGCCCATGACTTTTTTCCGCATGCGAAAAAGTCGGGGTCCGTAGGTTTCACATGCTACACCTGCGAACCCCCGCGAGCGGATCTTTAAACAAATTTTTTCCAAAAAGTCAAAATATAAACCTAAAAAAAAAAATTCAAATGGTTGAAATGCAAGAGTAAGGTGATGTGGATTACCTAGAGGTGATGGTGTTTGATTCCAACAGACGGATTTTCCGCAATCTTCACGGGAAGTTTCTTACCCAAAAGCTCTCTTTCTCACTCTGAAGTCAAACGGTAAAAATGAATTTACAAAAGCCCTTTTTATAAGATTTTTTGAATAAATGAATTTTTAATTTGTTTATTTTTCACTTTAAAGAGGTAACTTTTGCAGCATTTTTATTCATTTTAAACAGGTATGAGTAATGTTTGAGTTTTTGTGTAGGATAACGGATTTTTCAGGCAAAGTTGATCATTTTCGAAAAAAAACATTAGAGTCACCTTTAAAGCTCTTTTCTGACTCCTAAAATATGAAAATATTGCCGAGTTTTTCTTTTTAAGCTAGTTAAAACGGAATTAAAAAGACAGTCCACTTACAGCTCTTTTCTGACCGTAAAAACATGAAAAGATTGCCAAATTTTTGTCATTTCAAATTTGATATTGTCTATAAAATGACGTGTCATTGATCACTTTTTTACTTTTTTGGATCAGAGACACTAATTATGAAAAGTACTCCTTGATCGTAATGGTCAAGCGGTTCTCTCAAGTATTATTTTATACTTTTTTGGGCTTGGGAGACACAAATTTACGAAAAAGGACAACCATGGAGTTTTCTTAAGTTTTTTCAGACTCCCTAAGATTGAAAAACGCCAAGTTTCTCCTATACTGGACTCGTTAAAATCTAACAGTAAAGGACCTGTTCAATTACAAACAGGAACGGACCACTCCTTCTTAGGGTTCGAATTTAAACTAAGTTGGACTCATCCGAAGGATGAGCTTATAATCAAGCAAATGTTATCCTCCTCAAGCTTGTCAAAAATAAAGAGGTACTTGCCAGAAATGGTGGGGGAAAAGAGAGAAAAATGAACTTGTTTGTCATACTTTGTGTCTTAGAAAAACATTTAACCACTCTTGAACATGACACTTTTTGTTCACTTGGGTTGGGAAATCCTTTGCCTAACAGTTAATCAAACCATATTGAAAGTATTCAGCCAGTTTCTGGATATTAGCTTTGGGTCAATTGTCACCAAACCATCTGCAGTGTCGTTATGTGTTCAAGAGGTCAGTGCAAATAAACCATTCATCTGCAAAATATCTGTCATCCATCTTGACCATCCCTCAGTCAGTCCTTGCAACTATATTTCTTCAAACTTGATCTATGATTTCGTGTTGTGGGCTTGCCTACGACAGATCGCTTTCTATCGACTTCAGCTCATTATCTAGAAATATGATCTAGAAATTGTCAGTAACTTGGGATCTGCATGCCTCAATGGCAGGTTTCTCGCCTTCGACGATTGGTTGCATCATTGACCTTCGATCAAAGGATTCCGTGACATGTTCGACATCAACACATCTATTCACATTTCATGGATTGTACTGAGTACTTTGAGAGCCATTGACATCATTGGTGGTTTCTCTCACACTTGTTAACAGTTTACATCATTGACTGGTAATCAAGTGGTTTCTACCATGTTCGACTTCGACACATTCATTCACATGGATAGAATCATACTATTTCGGGAAGTAGAAATCAAGACCCTGGATCTAGTTTCCACCATCTAGGCTGCGAGGAATTTTGTATTCATTATACAGTGGACTATTCATAAACAAATGGCTGTGCCCATACTGTGTCTACATGAGTCTATACTTGTGATGTATTACAAGATCATTCCTACATCAGAGCAGTTTAGTTAGTTTTCTAGTCAGCTTTGATCTGAGTATGGGAATGCCTACCTCAGCGATGATATGATCCCACATATATATTTTGCATTGAATGTTTTTACAGGTTCCAACCAGGCTCTCCACAAGATGATCCTCGAAATGATAAAGTACTTCACTCTTCTTAGATGATAAATGAAATCCTCATCTACTACAGACTTCGCACTTTAGGGGGCAATCTGTTACACAAAATATTGTCACCATGACTTTTTGCAGTCAATGTGAGTCTATCACCACTCATACTGTCCTCCTTTGCAAGTCTCAAACCTTAGCTCTTCATGTCAAGCTTTAAAAATGAGAGAAAGTCCTTGAAAATCTATAAAACTCTGGTTCCGCACTTTCTCTTACCTTTACCTTCGGTTCCGCACCCCTTGGCCATGTTACCTGCGGACCTGCCCGCTCTGTCTCTAAAGGATTGGGTGCGGACCCCTGTGAAAGTCAAAAAGGCGCAAGTTTATTCTTAAAAACTCACTTTGGGTTAATTCTGGACGCTTCTAGAAGGAATCTTAACGTGGTTGGTTCGCTCCTAGGTGGTTCATGCATCCCATAACTAAAGGAGCTAACCCCTTGATGAGAGGAGCTT
The DNA here is from genome assembly GCA_031772625.1 of Pinus tabuliformis. Taxonomy (NCBI): domain Eukaryota; kingdom Viridiplantae; phylum Streptophyta; class Pinopsida; order Pinales; family Pinaceae; genus Pinus; species Pinus tabuliformis. The sequence goes on along the minus strand of CM062805.1, from coordinate 538,593,288 downwards.
ATCCCTTTGAAGGTGGACCTGGTAACTTCCCTCCTCTGCTCTATAAATTGAGGCATTGGGCTGGTTGCTAGGGAGGTTGAAAGCTGAACATTTTTTAGGGTAAATGATGTTGGAATTTAGACTTCCTAATTAAGCTTGAGAGGAGAGATTACATACCTTTTGGCTTCTTTGGGAAGAGAGTGAAACTTGTCAAAGTAGAGGAGATTCTTGCTGGAACTTTGGAGGAGCTTATACAGCATCAATGCACCAAGGTTGTAAAGTTCTTCTTTGATTAAAGTTAATACAATCAGATTCATTTTTCTCAATAAATTGTCTTCTATTGTTTATTTCATGAATTCCTTGATCATCATGATAACTATGGTTTATTATATTGGCTTTTTAGGTTTTATTTGATATGTGTGCCTATTTTTGTTTGCAAAGTCTTCAAAAGGGAACTCACTTGGACAAACGGAGCGTGGCTTCCACAAACTAGCACTGGACCCGAGGTAGGCCTAAAACACCTATTAACCTTTATTTATAAATTGCATATTTAGAGAAAGATAGAATTTGTTTGGTTTGCTTGTCGCTAGATATCCTTAGATACTAGGGAGATCAGTCTTGTCCGCAAGAATGATTTATCCGCCCGACAAAATGGCGACTCCACTGGGGACTTGAATTTTTGGTTTTTGCCTTTGCTTTTACTTTGACTTGAGAAATTATTTCTCTATTTCTGGTTTTTTCTTGCTGTGTGGGATTTGGTAGGTTTTTATATTTTGAATTATTTTTGTTTTTTCACATTTTTAGAGTGGACCGCACCTGCTGTTTGTAACACAGTGCAGACATACCCGCACTGTTTCTTTACTACACAGTGCAGTACCGCACCTGGTTATACCGGGGGACTACGGACCCTGTAAAATTTTTGAAAAACTAAAATCTTTTCATCTAGTTAAGCCTAGGATTTGTTTATATGTTTTAGCCTCTGCCTAGATCTGCATGTGTCTTGTCAAAAACTTTTCGTAGGTTAATTCCATTGGCATTTAGGTTTTAGGTGAATTTCTAGAAGTTTTGTGTGCCTGGCTTGATTTTCGTTTGGTCTTGGTAGTAACTCAGAGCTTAGAAGCCTTAGAAACCTAAGATCACCCTGGTTTTTGCTGGTCTTCTTATGAGTTTGACCAATTTGTAAAATCTGCCTTTGTTGAGGAATACATCTCGTTTTTCTCTTTGCAAAGCTTCGAAAAGAACTTGTTTTGAAAGTTTTGGATTTCGTTTTTAAAAAAGAAAACAAAAGCTGGTTTTTTTTTTATTAATTTGTTATTCTGGACAAATTAGTACTTAGTTTGCTCATAACTAAGTAAAACATCCTTGAAAATAAATTTTGTAAGCTTTTACTTCAATTAGGTTTTTAGAATTTATAGATCTCAAGATTAGATTTTTTAATAATTTTGAGTGTGTTATAAAAATAAAAAATAAAAATCTCTTTTGAAAAGATTTGTTTTTGTAGTTTTTGATTGTTGAGAAAGAAAAAGGATTTTTTCATGAGCATATTTAGTAGTCTCGTTTGTGAGTTTATTGAAAAAGACAAAAAGTTCTTCTTTTCATTTGTTTGTTAAGGAAAGATTTGTTTTTCAAGCATTTGCATTCTCAACTCTTTCTTTAGCTAGAAATTCATTGAAGAAAAAGGATTGTTTATCATCTTAGGTGCATTTTTAGTGTTTTGGAGTCGAGTCTTCACACCATAAAGTTTCATCTCCGCACCTTTTGACTTAAGAAACAACCATAAAAATAACGCTTAAAGTAAAATCTATCTAGTAATCTTTTTATTTCTAGGGCTCTTTATCACCAACACAACTTAGGCTAGTATCTTGGAGTAGGGAGTAATTATCTCTCCAATATAGTAAAACAAACAAGTAGCTGTATCTTGCAGTAGGAGATAAATTCCAATTGTTACATCTATGTGGTGGGCTCCAGTACTGTAGCAATAATGCTACAACTCCTGGGGCTCCCTATCTCTAATTTTATCAACCCGGTAGTTCGTACAAACTTGGAAGCGACGGTACTGTATGCACAAGTACTAGCTCTTGTCGCAACTGTCACTTGGTCAGCTGGCACAAGTCCGCTAGGGCTCAAGCCAACTTCTATATGTTCTCAGAAGAAGCTTTATGAGTGATGGACGAAAGCTATCTCGAAGAAAGCTAACCTACTTTGCAAAAAGGAAACTGAAAGCCAACCAAAGCATGGAAACCCTAGTAAACCCTAATCTGACTAGTGTAACCTCTATGATGCAATAGTGAGAGTGCAAATGTCTACAAACGATGCCATTACTTCTAATGATGTGAAATGCATGAACTCAAACTACTTCTATGAAAGAGAACATTGTTTTTGTATTTTTTCTTAAGTGATGGAGTGATTATGAATTTGTTTCTTATTAGGGTTTGGCTGTGTAGAGGTGGTGCGAAGGGAGAGAAGGCTTGGGAAAGGTCACGACGGCTAGGAGAGGTCCCAGAGGGTCCTTAGCATCAGTCTACAGCAGTCTACAATGTTTGGATGCACGGCAACCAAGTTTACAGGCTCCTACAGGATGTCTGCAGGGGATCCTACAGGAAACTCAGGAATTCTACAGGAAGTCTGTGCAATTCTACAGGATGTTCGACCATGGGAGTTTTGGGTGATGGTGAAGTGATGGAGTGGTATGGGTGGATAGGTACGATGGAGATGGAGCTGGTGATGGCTCAGGGGCAGAGAAATATGGTGGAGGAAGAGTGCATGAAGTGGTTGGTGGATAGAAGGATGGGATCAACGAAAGGTCAAGAAAATGAAGCTACGTGGGCAATGAAAGAGTTGGAAAGTGAACGAACTGAACAGAGGTCGAGTAGATGGCTTTAGGAGAGGTTAAGAAGAAGAAAAAGGAAGTAGAAGGATATGGAGTAGTGTAAATGAAACAAATTGCTTATGAATGTCACCAAAAACGAGAACTCATTAACCTATGCTACCTATGATATAAAATCAATGAACATCAATGTAAATTGTGAAGGAAACTCGTGCATGGAAGTGGAATGAAGAAGTAATGCTCAATATCAAAAGTGCATGGATGGATCTTCAATGAAAATGACTATGTTGCAGCTTACATGGAAGTAAAAGACTACGTTCTTTTTGGTGGTTGATCTGGACTGCACCCCAATCCCTAGACAGAGATGGCAGTGAAGACACTAGCAACCCTTTTCTTGGAGCTCCAGTGATTACAAACTCTCCTATTCTGATCTAAACAACTGAAAGTAAATTAACCATAACCTAATCCTACTCAATCACATAAAAACTAAATCAGCAGACTGTAAATTCGAATTGCATGTCAAAGTAAAGAAACAAAGTGCTGGAACGAAAGGCAAATAACACTACAAAACAGAGGAGGTCTATTGCTCTCAGGTTGGGCCCTAACCTGAGAGCTATAGCTCCCTTAGAAACTCAGAATTAGATCCAAATCTGCTTGCCTTTATTCATAATCAAAAGTCTAATGTCATGCCAAAACTGGCTTACAAAAAGACTAATTGGCTAACCAAATTGACTAACTAGCTAATCCCAAAAATGACTACCAACTAGCTAACCCAAATGAGGCCCTAAGCCTTCTTATTTATACAATTTGAGGACCCAACAGTCCTCCTAAAATTTAGGGACTTGGCTGCCCAAGACTTGTAGTTAACAGCAGTCCTACTTGACTTGCTTGGCTGCCCTTGTGCTCATTGATTTGGTGGCCTTTGAACTCCGAGCTGATGGTGGAGAATTCGAGGTAAGGGCCCATAAATGAGGGGGACACCTTCCTACAAATCCTCTAGCTTGTTCTCCCACGAATTTGGATGCCAAGTGCTCATTAAGACCTTCAATTTTGTCTCCAAGTTGACCAAAAAGGCTACACAAAGCACCCATTAGACTTGTTGGCATAATGACTAACCAAATTCACTCTATTAAGATAAAAATAATCAAAAACATGCAATAAACAAATGAGAATGGTGGACTAAGCCAAATTAGGAGGTTGAATGAGCCCAAATAATTGTACATTTTTGGGGCTCATCATCACCCCCCTACTGAAAGTGTTGCTCATCCTCTGAGCAACCAATTCTCTCTCCTCGTCTTTGATGGCCCTGGTGGCTTCTTTGGCTAACATCTCGGTCGATTCCTCCTTTGGCTTCCCTATTTTCAAACTTCCTGTAGAAACAGTTCGCTGGCTTCCTGTAGAAACAGTCCTCTGTCTTCCTGTAGAAACAGACAGCACCACTGTATCCTGCTTGGCTGTGGGCGATTTTCCTTTCAGCTTGGCTGTGGCAGCCTTCATCTTCTCCCCCTTTCTGCTCTTCTTCCTCACTGTTAGAAGGACTGATATCTTTGGCCAAAATTCTTCATTTATTTTTGTGGCACATTCACTTAATGACTGTAGAAGAAAATAGGAAATGCTTAACTTCTTTTATGGAGGTGAATCAACTCCATGTCTACGTGCACACAGCAACCTAAAATGATAACCATGGATAATGATGAATTGTGAATTCCCTTGGCATGGTGAGAGTTCTTCCTTTCCTTATGCTTTGGTTAGAAAAGGGAATGTTGTTGATGGTTTCCCCTTGGACTCAAGGAAGAATTCCTGGGCTGTGTGATATTAATGGACAACAATTGCTCCAATCTGCCAATCTAGCAGTCCACTAGTCCATCAGTGGATTGCACATTAGGCTCATCCACTTCACCCAACTTTCAACTATCACACTTCCTTCAGGACAACTTGTCAAGGGATACTTTGGCCTGCCAACACACCGCCCTCCACTGGTCTGATGGCACCCAATCCAATCACTGCAAGATCTGCTCCTAGTTGAGGCCTCTAACTGCCCAATTCAATCTCAACACATGGCTCCCACTTGCTGCATCAAAACTTCATCCACTTAGTAAACACTGCCAACAAGAAAGTGACCAAACATACCCTCTCTTGACCACTCGTTCTGTGTATTTTATCTTGAGATGACAATCTAGTACTGTCCCAAACATTGTTGCAAGTCTCCAGTGTATGGCTCCAGATCTGCTCCTACACCTTTGTTGTTTCTGCCTTTGACTGCGACCTAGCCAAATGAGGTCAGCTCTCTCATTACATCTAAAGCTGAAACCAACTCCGGAAGGAGCACTGCCAGACTTGCCCTTAGAATCTCTGATTGATTTTGCACTTGCAGTTGAGGAAAAAGTGGAATGAGCATCTTCCTCTAGCTTCATATTCACTTGCTTGGAAGGATTCACATTCTGGTCATGTAGATGTAGATCTTTAGAGAGCAAAGGATGATAAGCAACTTGTGTATCCAGTTTCACTGGCATCTTGTCCTTTTTAGGAACTGAAGAAGATGGGGTACCTCTTTGTACCCATATGCTTGTTCATGTCATTAGCTGCTACCTCAATAGGCTGTACTCATGTGGAAGCCCTTTTGTCAGTTTCGGGCTTCCTGTAGAAGACCCTTTCTCTGTTTTCGGGCTTCCTGTAGAAGCCTGTTTCTGCTTTCCTGTAGACGACTTCACCCGTTTCCTGTAGAACGTGATTCTACCTTGGAGTGAGCCCAATGCACGAGTGAGATTTGAGAATAGGTAGGAAACTCAGCGGAGGACGATAGGTTAAGCCGATTGTGGACGCAGAGGATGTATACTTCAGTTTAACATGATGCAAGTGCAAGTTGACTAACAGTTCATGACTTCCAGCTGAGCGCTCATTAGTTCTGCGTGATTTTTGGTGGAGTGAGGTGGAAAAACATGTGCGCTGGCTTTTTAGAACTGCAATAATGTTATGAACTGCATGTCTTCATCTATCTGTCAATCAGCTGATGTCCTGTGCACTGGAGTTCAACAGATCTACCACTAACTGTTTTTTTTTTTTCCCACGTGAATGACTGATCACGCTGCATGATTTTTGCCTTGCTGAGTGCAATTGAACGTGGCTCTCTTCTTGGCTGAATCCACTCATCTCATTCATTCATGCATTGCTTTAGATTAGATCTATGCAAACAGATGAACAAGGTTTAGTCACGTACCTGAAATCAAACGGCTGCTTGTGAAGCTTCTTGCTGCTGCATGCTTTGATTCTGCTGCTGCATGCTTGGATCCTTTGATTGCATGAGGGCGTGGCTGATGATTTTAATTGATTTTCCTTGTGCAGGTGTCCTCCGGCCGGATCTAAGCTGCATGCAATCGTTTCCACGTTCAACTCTGCCCGTTCAAGCTGTTGCTGTTGCATGGTCACAAAACCAGAACTTCTTTTTGCCATTTCTCCCAAACGGTAGATTGGTTTGATCTGAAACTTGGTGAGCATGTTTCTACCGTCATTATGCATCTCCCATAGCAAATTCGTGATCAATGGATGCACGTATTTCGAGAAAAATGGAAAATGGCTAAAGATTTCAGAGCTCGATTTCTCGGAAACCGTGCATCGAAATCGGCTGAAACTGCTTGGGTAGGCTACTATCACCCATGTGCATCTCCCCATGAAATAGGTTTTAAAACGGATACACGGATATGGAGAAAATGCAAAAATGGCTGATGGTGATGGAGGCTAATTTCTTGGAAACCGTGCACCGGAATTGCATGAAACTGCTCAGGCATGTTGTCATCAACCTTGTACAATTCCCCATAAAACGTTTTGTCAAATGGATGCATGGTTTTCAAGTTATGGCATAAACAAATTCTACTCTATGTGTTTTTGCTTCAAGGCACTTTGCATTTTGGTTGCATGGTATGACAAAATGAATTTTGGCTGTGATGCAGGTATGGAGATGATGGAGGAGGAGTTGGAAGATTGCAGGAGGACTTTTTAACCTTTGAGGAAGCTACCATGCTTGCCAAACCACTTTTTGAAATGCATGCCTAGTTTCCCACAATTTCTACAGGAAGTTCCTGTAGAAGCACAACGAGAAGCACAAGGAGGTGAAAAAATGATGGAGAAAGGCAAGGGATGGACACACAAGTGCTTGTAGGCCTAATCAACAGATTCCCACCATCAGATTCACTTTTGAAATTGGATTTGGCTCGTCCAAAGGTTCTACAGGATGTTTCCTGTAGAAATACAGAGCTTCCTGTAGAAGGCACAAGAAAAATTACTTTGACCTTGATTTGAGTGCTCCTCCTGTCATGACCGTCCTTCTTGCAACCTGCATTGGCACTACTGCAACATGAAATTATTCAATGGAGATTAGCTTTTATTTTTCTTTTTCTTTTTCTCTTTTTTTTTTTTTTTTTTTAAAAACAACTAGGGCACCTCATGGAGGTTTTCACCCTAATTGCCTGCCTTGGGCCCCTCCAAGGGAGGTTTTCACCCAAAGATCTTATTTTCTTTTCTCTTTTTTTTTCAACCCATTGACCGCCTCATGGAGGTTTTCAATCAATGAGCCAATCTAAGGTGCCTCCGAGGAGGTTTTCACCTTAGATTTCTATTTTCCTCTTTTTTCATTTTTTCCTTTTTCTTTTTTCTCTTTTTTCTTTTTTTTTTCTTCTTTTTCCTACCCTACCCTACTTGAAAAACAAAATTCCTTTCAAGTATAAGAATACTTCCAATGGAGCCATGTGCACATCGAGATTAGAGACAAGATGATGTAAAGGCTCGGAATGCATGCTTTGACAACTATCCAACTTTCAGAGACAACATGATCTGACTTTGAAAGTATAAAACATAGCTGAGGAAGAGAGTACTGCTGCAACTTAGTGACCTTCTGAAACCATATCTCAATATAGCTTTGATATCCTTGGTCATCTTGCTGATTTGGATCATTCTTCATGTCACCTTCTATCATGACCTTCTGATCTTCCTCTTTTTGTTGATCTTTCTCTTGAGTACATGGAGGATTTGATGATAACCATGAGGGAACTCTTTCGATCTCTGATTCTGATCTCTTCTCTTCATCAAGTGCAGCCCATGGTTCTTTGATCTCCTCTTTGGAATCTTCTTTTGCTTTTGGTCCTTCAATGTTGTCAATATAATCTCTGCTTTGCAACACTCTTCCTGAGCTTTGGTGAAGACCATTGGGCTCAAGAGGAGTTGTTTGGATATGTTGTGCCTCAGATTTGCAATTGGGTTGAGCTGCTCCATTGCATGGTTCTGGAAATGGTACGGGTAGTTGAGTGGAGGTGTGAAATTGAGATGGAGATGAATGGCATTGTGTTTGGGTAGGCATTTGGGGTTGCCTTGGTGGAGGAGGAGGCGATGGTTGTGGATGAGCAGGTGGTGGAGGACAATGAGCGGGATGAGAGTTGTACTGGGGCCTCCACTCCTGATAAGGTGCATTCCACTGAGGCTGTGGCTGAGCATAAGAGTGAAATGAATGAGAAACTGGTTGGGCATAATATGGATCTGTGAAGGAACATGGAGGATATGACCAAGGAGGAGGTGTAGACCAGGAAGGATGAGCAGGGGGACCCCAAGAAGGCATGAAAGTGGCTTGATAGGGGTCATAATAGGTCTCCGGTGTCCCTTGCAGTTCCTGCTGGTAAGATCTAGGTCCATGCGGCCAACTTTGGTTCATGTAATACAGTGATTCAGTGGCTCCTTTGGCTCTTTGATATGCAGCTTTGAATCTGGGTAAAGAAGGGCACTGATCTGTAGGATGGTATTCTTCACAGATGAAACACACTTCTAGGGAGTGCATTGGACATTCGTTCCTAGGATGCTTTCTAGTGCACCTGGGACAAAAAATGACCAAAGCCCTCTTGGCTTCCTCTTGCTTCTGTTGGATCCGCAAGGTATCCAGTTGCATGGCAAGAAACTGCCTCATATCACTCTTGAAATCTTTGATCTGATTTTCAAATTCATCTTTGGACAAGATGTTGCTCCCAACATCTCTGCTTGTAGCCATTTGCTCCAGAGGAATGTTTTCTTCTTCTTCTCCCCTAGAGGTTCTTCAAATATGTCTTGATGTCCACCCAGGGGTTCTTCAATCACAGCCATCGAAGAAGAGAGAAGGCTGGGTGAAGCAGTGGGGGTGTTTTGCAATCATTTTTCTAACTTATCTCTACTCCTACAAGGCATGAAATGAAATCTTTTTGGTTGATTTTTTCTTTTTTCTACTTCTACTTGCAAAACTGAAATAGATTGAACTGCAACTAACTATCTTGCGAAAATGAAAATGCGGAATTGAAATGAAAGCAGGAAAGGACTAATCTATTTTTCTCAAATGAAATTGCAGGAATGAAATGCTAGGCTACGCTTGCAGAATTGAAATGCTAATTTACGCTTGCAAAAATGAAATTGCGGAATTGAAATGCTAATCTATGAAAGCGAGAAATGCTAATCTATGAAAGCAGGAAATGCTAATCTATGAAAGCAAGAAATGTCTATGCTACTTTTGCAGAATGGAAATGAAATAAACTACTTAGCAGAAGGCAAGAGTAAGAAAATAGAAGAAAAGCGACAATCACTAATACTCTGTCGCTTCCCCGGCAACGGCGCCAAAAAGATGGTGGGCTCCAGTATTGTAGCAATAATGCTACAACTCCTGGGGCTCCCTATCTCTAATTTTATCAACCCGGTAGTTCGTACAAACTTGGAAGCGACGGTGCTGTATGCACAAGTACTAGCTCTTGTCGCAGCTGTCACTTGGTCAGCTGGCACAAGTCCGCTAGGGCTCAAGCCAACTTCTATATGTTCTCAGAAGAAGCTTTATGAGTGATGGATGAAAGCTATCTCGAAGAAAGCTAACCTACTTTGCAAAAAGGAAACTGAAAGCCAACCAAAGCATGGAAACCCTAGTAAACCCTAATCTGACTAGTGTAACCTCTATGATGCAATAGTGAGAGTGCAAATGTCTACAAATGATGCCATTACTTCTAATGATGTGAAATGCATGAACTCAAACTACTTCTATGAAAGAGAACACTGTTTTTGTATTTTTGCTTAAGTGATGGAGTGATTATGAATTTGTTTCTTATTAGGGTTTGGCTATGCAGAGGTGGTGCGAAGGGAGAGAAGGCTTGGGAAAGGTCAGGATGGCTAGGAGAGGTCCCATAGGGTCCTTAGCATCAGTCTACAGCAGTCTACAACGTTTGGATGCTCGGCAACCAAGTTTGCATGCTCCTACAGGATGTTTGCAAGGGATCCTACAGGAAACTCAGGAATTCTACAGGAAGTCTGTGCAATTCTACAGGATGTTCGACCATGGGAGTTTTGGGTGATGGTGAAGTGATGGAGTGGTATGGGTGGATAGGTACGATGGAGATGGATCTGGTGATGGCTCAGGGGCAGAGAAATATGGTGGAGGAAGAGTGCATGAAGTGGTTGGTGGATAGAAGGATGGGATCAACGAAAGGTCAAGACAATGAAGCTACGTGGGCAATGAAAGAGTTGGAAAGTGAACGAACTGAACAGAGGTCGAGTAGATGGCTTTAGGAGAGGTTAAGAAGAAGAAAAAGGAAGTAGAAGGATATGGAGCAGTGTAAATGAAACAAATTGCTTATGAATGTCACCAAAAACGAGAACTCATTAACCTATGCTACCTATGATATAAAATCAATGAACAACAATGTAAATTGTGAAGGAAACTCGTGCATGGAAGTGGAATGAAGAAGTAATGCTCAATATCAAAAGTGCATGGATGGATCTTCAATGAAAATGACTATGTTGCAGCTTGCATGGAAGTAAAAGACTGCGTTCTTTTTGGTGGTTGATCTGGACTGCACCCCAATCCCTAGACAGAGATGGCAGTGAAGACACTAGCAACCCTTTTCTTGGAGCTCCAGTGATTACAAACTCTCCTATTCTGATCTAAACAACTGAAAGTAAATTAACCATAACCTAATCCTACTCAATCACATAAAAACTAAATCAGCAGACTGTAAATTCGAATTGCATGTCAAAGTAAAGAAACAAAGTGTTGGAACGAAAGGCAAATAACACTACAAAACAAAGGAGGTCTATTGCTCTCAGGTTGGGCCCTAACCTGAGAGCTATAGCTCACTTAGAAACTAAGAATTAGATCCAAATCTGCTTACCTTTATTCATAATCAAAAGTCTAATGTCATGCCAAAACTGGCTTACAAAAAGACTAATTGGCTAACCAAATTGACTAACTAGCTAATCCCAAAAATGACTACCAACTAGCTAACCCAAATGAGGCCCTAAGCCTTCTTATTTATACAATTTGAGGACCCAACAGTCCTCCTAAAATTTAGGGACTTGGCTGCCCAAGACTTGTAGTTAACAACAGTCCTACTTGACTTGCTTTGCTGCCCTTGTGCTCATTGATTTGGTGGCCTTTGAACTCCGAGCTGATGGTGGAGAATTCGAGGTAAGGGCCCATAAATGAGGGGGACACCTTCCTACAAATCCTCTAGCTTGTTCTCCCACGAATTTGGCTGCCAAGTGCTCATTAAGACCTTCAATTTTGTCTCCAAGTTGACCAAAAGGGCTACACAAAGCACCCATTAGACTTGTTGGCATAATGACTAACCAAATTCACTCTATTAACATAAAAATAATCAAAAACATGCAATAAAAAAATGAGAATGGTGGACTAAGCCAAATTAGGAGGTTGAATGAGCCCAAATAATTGTACATTTTTGGGGCTCATCACTATGCTCTGGGAAGCTCCTCTTAAAGGAGTCAAGCACGAGGTCATATCCGAACCAGTGGGGTAATCAATCCTTCCTCATTGGGAATGATAACAGATATACACGTATTAAAAAAGGTAAACCTCGGAGTAACCATTGTCGAGGAGCCTGGGGTCACTTGTTGGTAAACCTTGGATTATGTCAAGGAGCCTTCAAGGGGATTGAGCTTTGCTACTCTGCCCTTGCGTGTGTATCGGATCACAGACTGTTCCCTCAGGTATATTTGTTTCCGTTGGTAACCATAGTGACCATATTCTATAGGATTCTTTCCTAAAGTGACGGTGGAGGGAACATCCCACTGCACCTGGAGTAGACGTCGACTAGACTCACTTGGATTTTCTGGGGGGTTCTCTTCACTCGAGATGGTTTAGTGGAGAAACTTGTGCCAGTCTATTCATTAAGCAGGTTGTCGGGGTAACTGTTCCAACTACCATTTCTGTATTGAATTTTGCGACGTTGGATTTCATCACCAACTAGTGTTTTCGGTACGAAAAGTTATTATTTGTGTCTGGTTTGACCTCCTAGATTCTATAGGCATGTGATTCAAAATTGTATGGTTCTTTAGAGACTTTAGGTGGTTTTCATTGAGATTTTTCTTTGTTTGCGTGTGAAGTAATTAAAGTATTTAATCGTGGCTAAATTACCGAGGCAGTCCTGTAGACTTCGGGGCCAACCTCCTAAGTTTTCACCAAGCCAGCTTGAAGGGCTACGAGCCCTTGTAACTCCTAGTGACAGTAGATTTGGGTCACCCGAAGAAGGAGAATCTTCTTTAGTTGTGCATCCTGATTATCAAGTTCAAGCACCAGAGTATATTATTGAACCTGTTTCATTTTCCGAAGTTACTAGTAGTTTTTCTTCTCCTAGTGAATTAGCTGAGGAACCTAAAATTTCTGAACCTGAAACTGAACTTGATGCTACTCCATCATCAGGATTTGCCTCTCTAACTTCCAGTGGTCCTGGTTCACCCAGGGTAGGAAGAGTCATTACCCAAAATCTTGCTTCTGGACTTATTGCTATTGAAGAACTTGTTACTCCAGAAGAAGGTATACCTATCTCTCAAAATCAACCAACTATAGAACTTAGGGAGCGTGAATCGATCTTTTACATTCCACCTAGGGGAGACGCTTGGTATCTTTCATTGACCAATTTTTTTGAAAACCCGGGACTAAGTTTTTCACCACCTCGCATTCCTTATCATCCAACACCTAGAGGTTATTATCCTCCTTTGAATATGTCAAGACAGTCATCCATGTTTTCTCAATCTCCAGAAACATTTTTGTATGGCGGTCCTTCTGTTCCCTCTGGGTATCAGTCACTTACTGGTACTTTTTCGGGAGCATCTCCTCAACCTGTTGAAAAATGGTTATTAACTGGTAATAACGGAACTAAGCCATTGAGTGTAGAAGATATTCTTATGATTTCAGGTACCATTCCAAATCCGCAACCTCAAGGTAGTCAGTTACCACCTGGGGGACAACCTCAAGGTCCTCAATTATCGCCTGGGGGGCAACCTCAAGGTACCCAATTACCGCCTGGGGGGCAACCTCAAGGATAGTACATACCTTCGGGACAATACATTCCTCAAGGTCAACCCCAGACTCAGTATGTACCTCAAGGTCAACCCTAGTATCAATATGTACCTCAAGGTCAACCCCAGTATCAGTACGTGCCTCAAGGTTATCAACCTCAAGGTCAGTACCCAACCCAAGGTTTCCAACCACCTTCAGGTCAATCATTTGTCCAAGGAACTGGAAATGTACCTTTGAATTATCAACCCTACCCTCAACCCAGTTATGGTCCTCAATATGCTCAACCTTCTATGGGTCCATACCCTGGAATGAACTTAGTGTGGGATCCATCTCAATCTCAATAGATCTTGCAACCGAATGTGCAGTTGTCATCTCAATCTGGACAACCCTTGGTTTCTGGTTCAACCCAGCAACCTGTCCAGCCTACTATTCAAAATGTTGTGCCTTTTGTAGTTTCTCAGCCTGGGCCTAGTTTGCCTCGAACTCCGCCTCAAACGACTGCTGCAACTGCTGCAACATCTGTTCCATCTACCCCACCTACTTCTGGAGTATCGATAGCTCCGGTTTCTACTATTCCTGCATCAATTCCTCAAGCATCTTTACCTCAGTCTGGACCCACAATTCAGACTTCGGTTCAAATGCCTGTAGGACAACCTGGTCCAAGTATGGTTGTCACAAGTCAACCTCAATTTACTTATCAATCGTACCAGGGATAGTACCAATTCGGTCCTGCTGTGCAGAACATAGTCTATCTGTATTAACCATACCCTGGATATACTTATCAGCAACCTCAACAACCCCAGTACAGTCCGGTTAATCCTGGTTTTCCGGGAGGATATAATATCCCAAATGCAATTCCAATTCCTAGTTATCCTGGATATCCTCCTCCTGGGGCTGGTCTCATGACCCAGGGTTTTTGAGACCCTAATCATCAGTTACTGTTCATTGCAACTTTGGACTTGCCTGACTTGTCGCAGCTTATGAATGATCCGATAAATTATCTTCCGTTTTGGCCGCCAATGCCTAATAAGTTGCCCAGTGACATCCCAAAGTTTGAAGGAAAATCAGGAGAGGATCCGTCAAACCATGTGATGACTTATCACCTCTGGTGTGCTTCTAACTCCATTTCAGATGATTTGATTCGTTTATGTCTTTTTCAACGCACTCTAATTGGTCTTGTGGACAAGTGGTACATTGAGTTACCGCGAGCCTCTTTTTATAACTTTAGTCAGTTAGCTACTTCATTCTTAACTCATTTTCAGTTGCCAGTCAGATATGACAATGGCACGGAATTATTAACTTCATTAAAACAGTCAACGTCCACTTATATTTCGGATCACATTCATGAATGGAGACGTCGACGGTGTTTAGTGAAAGTTTTTATCCCGGATCAGATCTTAGAAGAATGGTTTGTTAACTCATTATTACCTAAAATCACTGAGGATGTAGCTAAGGCAGCAGTCGTTACTGAAGAGCAAGTAATTGTTCAAGCTCAGTACCTTGACCTCGTTTATATACAGTCGGGTACCTTACATGAGAAAATCCCCAACCTTCCTAAACAAAATCAAATAACTGCAGCTCCTTTAGGGTCTCATGCCGCTGACGGTATGATTGGTACAGTTAACACCAAAAGTAAGAAAAAATCTTCCAAGAATTCTTCTCCTATCATAACTTTACCAGATTCCCCAACAGGAGACTCTTCCGTGGAAATTTCTGCCGATATTCATGTCGTAGAGTCATCTATGGCCAAATCAAAATCCGGTGGTAAGAAAAAGGGGAAGAAGAAAAATAAATCAAATAAAAATTCGAAAGAGAAACCAGAAAAAACAGAATCTACTGATGAAAAATGCAAACCTTGTTATCCTTGTCTCATTTGTGACGAAGAGCATTTTACAAGAGACTGCCCTCATCGTGCTGAGGTTGCGAAAATTGTCAAAGGTTCTCAAACGCTTGCTATTTTGAAGGATCCTTTTCCTATTCAAGACAGTAAGATGATAGGTTCTTCCTCAAATGCCTTAAAAGAACCCATAATGATGATGTCCCATGTTAGGATTGTGACATGATCGCAAGATTATGGAAATAAAAGTCCTGTTGGTGGTAAGGAAGCAGAATCTTCTAATTCGAACCCATCAACTTCAACTCCCGGTTCCGATCCACTACAAATCGAGAAACCTAACCTAGACTTAGTAATCAAACCACCCACCAAGGGTATACTTCGAAAGTCAACTTTCAATCCACATGCGAGAGCTGCTCAGAACTATAACAATGTTGAATATTTAGCTATTTCACCTTCAGCAATGTCAGCTTTGGAGGTGCTGCAATCATGTCTAGCATAGCGTAAATTGCTATTGTCGGCTATAGGAGCTGTTGATATTCAGGACTTGAACCTTATAATCTTTGATTTAGAAAATAGTACACCTTGCTTACCTCATCAAATGGCTTTTCAGATTCCAGTGTTAGTCAAAAACAGACCTTGCTATAGGACTGTGATTGATGAGGGAGCTTCAACGTGTATTATGTCAATCCAGTGTTGGAGATCGCTTGGTTATCCTACACTTAATCAATCCCCGATGATTCTAAAGGCTTTTTATGGCCGTGGGTTCCATCATTTTGGCATTCTACAGGATTTAGCTATAGAAGTTGAAGGCAAAACTGTTAATCTAGATGTGGAGGTGGTTGATGCCCCTCTAGATTACAACCTTCTCTTGCATCGTAGTTGGTCTTATGCTATGACTGTTGTTGTTTCATCGGTCTTTCGGCTTATAAAGTTTCCTCATAATGGAAAGATCTTAACTATAGACCAGCTAACTTACTTTTCATCCGACCCAACCTCTTCTGAAAGTATCCATCATGTCGGTAAAACAACTATCCCTTATAAGGATGTTGGAGTAGGACTAGTTAAAGATTCTGGTTTACTAGGAGCTTTTTCCTTTCCTCCTCCCAACGTATCGCCTTCTACTGCAACCATTCATATGATTTCATCAAACACCATTGTTTATGATGATCCTTGGATCGTACCTTCTGAATCTGAGATGGATTCATTTGGTGATGCTATGCCTTTGAGTCCCTATGAAATTGTGTATCAGGCCGTACAGTCGTTTTCCGACCCTTCTTCAACCGAAATTGACTTAATGAATGTGGTCTATGAAGAATCACTTTCAATATCAGACTCAGATTCAACAACGTTTTCTGAACTTGTTCACAATGATGAGCAAATTCGTGAAATATTGTCTGTTGATGATTTACCATGGGAAGATCTTCATCATAGATCTTCATTTTTACCTGAGATTGATCACTTTTAAAATGATTTTTCATCTATTTTTACAACCGATTATGTCAAGGAACCTCAGAATCCATTGAAAAATCCTGATTCTGAGTTAAATTTGGGAAATATTTCTCGAACTATTCCTATTGACATTTCGGTTAAGCCTGGAATTGTTGAAAACATTCATATAGGTGCCTCTTGTACAGAAGATGAAATTCAAACTTATAAGGCCCTATTTCAAGAATTTCGCGACGTGTTTGCCTGGTCATGTGAGGAAATGCTAGGAATTGACCCAGCAATTATTGTTCATGAAATCAAAACTTACCCGGATGCTAAACTCGTCCGGCAACGTTTGCGTCAGATCCAGCCGCGAAAAGTTGCTGCTATTAAAGCAGAAGTTGAAAAATTACTTAAAGCAGGTTTCATTTATCCAATTCCTTTAATGGATTGGGTATCAAATATTGTTCCTGTTAACAAAAAGCAGGGGACAATAAGAATATGTATTGATTATAGGGATATTAATCGAGCCTGTCCAAAAGACAATTATCCGACTCCCTATATCAATCAAATCATTGATGATTGTGCCGGCAGTGAAATATTCTCCTTTATGGATGGTTTTTCCGGTTATAATCAAATAAATATTATACCCGTTGATCAACCAAAAACGGATTTCATTTGTCCATGGGGGACATTTGCTTATTGCAAATTATCTTTTGGGCTCAAGAATGTTGGAGCAACTTTTCAAAGAGCCATGTCTTACGTGTTTCATGACATCAAGCACATTGTGCAACCCTATCTCAATGATGTACCTGCTCATTCATTACGTAGAGCCGATCATCTCATTCATTTACGAGCAATCTTTATGAGATGTAGGCATTATCGAATTAGGTTGAATCCACACAAGTGTGTCTTCTGTATAGAAACGGGTCGGCTACTGGGATTTGTTGTTTCGAAAGCCAGCATTCGTGTCGATCCCTCGAAGGTTGAAGCTATTGTCAAATTGCCTCCTCCTTCAACTCTTCGCCAACTCCGAAGTTTGCAAGGGAAAGCAAACTTTTTACGTCGATTCATTCCTAACTACGTCGAGATAACAAAGGGTTTTACCAGGTTGTTGAAACAGAATACTCCATTCTTCTGGGATGAGATAGCTGACAAATCTTTTGATGCACTAAAACACGCGTTGACCCATGCGCCGTTATTGCATCCTCCCAACTACAACCAGGACTACTTCTTATATCTCACCACCTCTCATTCCACCATTGGAATGGTGTTAGTTCAGGAAGATGAATTTGGTAGTGAACATGTGATTTATTACCTTAGTTTCACTTTGAATCCAACTGAACTAAAATATTCACATGTGGAGAAATTTGCCTTGGCAGCTATTTAAGCTGTCCAACGATTTCGTCATTACATTTTAGTATGCAAAACTGCTGTAATTTCCGATTGCAACCCTATGGTCTATTTTTTGACAAAACAATTGCTAGGGGGCAAGTATTCCAAATGGATTGTAATCCTGCAGGAGTTTGACTTGGAGTTTGAAAAATCTAAGTCAAAGAAATCTTTAGTTTTTGCGGAGATGATGTGTGACTTCCCGCGTGCTGATACTAAGACTGTGGTGGAAGAGCCCATTGCGGACAAATCCTTGTTTCTAATCAGCACTCTTGATCCATGGTATGGAGATATCATAGTTTATCTCCAAACCCAATCCTTTTGGCCTGAAATTTCAAGATCTCAGCGTCGAAAAATATGATTCTAATCCCAACAATTCAAAATTATTGGAGATACACTTTATCGTCGTGGGGTGGACTCTGTTTTCTGACGTTGTTTAACTCATGAGGAAGCTAAAAGGGTTCTAAATGACTGTCACTCTGGAGCGTGTGGCGGTCATATGTCTGGGTTTGCCACAGCCCAAAAGATATTGCGTGCTGGCTATTTCTGGCTATCTTTGTTTAAATATTGTATTAACGCGGTTCGAAAAAGCCATAACTGCCAACTTTTTTATCGAAAGATGTGCGCTCCACTTGCTCCTCTCCACCCTATAGTTGCCGTCGGTCCTTTTGTGAAATGGGGTATCGATTTTATTACATGTAAACCTCACTCGGTCAGGGGGCATGCGTATATCATCCTTGCAGTAGATTATTTTACCAAGTGGGCCGAGACGATGCCTACATTTTCAGCAGACCGTAAAACTGCTGCGATTTTCATTTTCAATCATATAATTGCTAGGTTTGGTGTTCCACAAGCAATTATCACTGATCATGGGCGTCATTTTTGAAACATTATGATGACTAAACTAACAGATCAACTTGGCCTGCGTCACGATAGTTCTACTCCATATTACCCACAGGCTAATGGTCTGGTTGAAGCCATCAACAAAGTTCTAGTCATTATGATCCGAAAAATCATTGGGATTCATAGGTCGAATTGGCATAACATGTTATTTTCAGCGTTTTGGGTGTATCGAACCTCAGTAAAAACATCAACCGATTTCACTCCTTTCCAACTAGTTTACGGTTTGGAAGCTGTGTTACACATTGAATACGAAATCTTGTCATTGTAAATGGCCATAGAATTATTTCCAGCCACTTCCGAAGAGGAGAAACGTTTGTTGTACTTGGCTCAGCTAGATAAGAATCGACTTGATGCTGCACTAGCAATCGAAACTCATGCCAAACGTATTAAAGCTCAGTATGATCGAAATGTTACACCTCGTAATTTTTCGGAAGGAGACCTAGTCTTACTGTACGATCAAGCAAATGATAAGTTAGGCGCTGGAAAATTCGTACCCATGTGGCATGGTCCTTATGTTGTTAAGCGAAAGCTGGCAAAAGGGGCCTATGAATTGGTAGACTTTGACGGAGTCTCTTTAGGTAAACCCAGAAATGGTCTTTACCTGAAGAGATATTATGCTTAAATCTAGGTGTGGAGATTTTTAATTAGGTTAGTTTTCTTTCTAGCTGGTGTGTTTTAGATTAGAAAAATGTGCTTAGTTTAGAGAGTGTTTTTGTCATTATTCCTGCTTATCTTGATTTTACTCTTGATATTGCAGATGTCAACGTCTCTCCAAACATACATTGGTTTTGCTGATGATGCTTGTCGTAATACATAGAACATTTCTTCCGTAGCTTGGGTTATCTATTCGCCCTCTGATGAGTTGGTATCTATGCATGGGGTAAGCCTCGGTCAAACAACGAACAACATTGCAGAGTATAGTGCAGTGATTGAGTTATTATCTGAATCCATCTCATTTGGGATTCGGAGTTTGATTGTGAGGTTAGATTCTGAACTCGTTGTGTTACAGCTTAATAGAGTTTATGCCATTAGAAATCCAGTGTTATTGAGATTATTTTTGAGAGTTCGTCTCTTGGAACGTGAATTTGACTATATTGAATATCAACATATTCCAAGATATTTAAATACATTAGCAGATGCAATTGCTTCTCGAATGTTAAGTAGACATTTGCAATAATCAAACAAGTAAATTTAAAAACATTCCATAACATGTTTTACAAGATAGCTGGTAATAGTGATATAGCATAGCATAGAAGTGTGTCAAATATACATTGTCTTCGATCATAGGTTGAAAAACACCTTATGATCGGCAAAAGTGATAGTGCAAAAAGCAAAAATGTCATATGAGTCTATAACAGGCGATCATCCTATCACTGGTGATGATCATGATAAGAAACCACTGTACGGGCCACCCTTCAAACGAGCCTCCTGAAAGGTCCTGGGACCCCAATCACATAGCGCTATAGCCTAAGAGGAATGTCATCTATGCTAGTCTCTGGAATGTTTGCTGTCAAATGCTCTAGATGGTTTTCCAATTCGGCTAGGGTCTCTGTAGATTTGTCCCAAGGGGTTGGTGCTGCTACAGCTGGCTGTTTCCTCTCATAGGGCCGGAGAGTGGCTGGTCGCCGTGGACCTACATCTGCATTTGAAACTTTTTACTATCAATTTTGGGACAATTTAAAAGGAAAAAAAAAAATTAAATCAGAAAAATGTTGAAAATGATTTTACCTGAGTCATCCCATTGCTCTCCTAGTGGAAGAGCCATGTCTGGGTCACCACGATAATCCATCCCAGCATAAGGAAAATCCTGAATAGCGAAAACTTGGTTCTCCAACCAATGAAAATACTCAGGAGGAAATTGAACAACCTCTGAACCCTCCTCAGGATGACGGGCCATAACTGCAACCTAACGCATCAGTTTGGGCTCTCGGGGAAGTCCAGCTTCAATTGAAAGATGTTGTGGGACCAACATTGGGACCCTCTTTAGACCAAAGCTCACAACTAAGAAACCATATCCAAAGTTTTTCAATTGTCCGTTCTTTGCTCTAGTCAGTTGGCCTTTTACATTAGCCAACACAGCTTCGCACCAGTTGAAGACGGTGCCTCGAAAGCAGTCTACTACCATCCGCATTTGGGATCCAGTGGCCATATGTAGTGTTGCACTTCCACAAAGCCTAGTGACAGTAAATGCAATCACTTTGAGTTCAGGACGAGAAATGGTTTTGATATCAATCTGTTTGTCCTTGGTTTGGTTATTACAAAACTCTAGCTGGAGGCTATCGACAGACTGGCCACCTGGCCTAGTCCCGAATAGAGTCAATTGTTCACCTCTCTTAGGCAAACCAGTCAAAAAGTAAATATCTTCTGGCTCCATTTCGAGCTGGTGGCCACCAATAATGAAACACTGATCTTGCATATTCCACCTGTCCACCAGCCACATGTTATGCTCTTAACCTGCAAAATGATACCCAAATACAGAATATGCGAAGAAAAGATACCCAGAACACAGAATAGCAATGATTTTATTATTCAGAGAGTAATGTTCACTTGCCTCTTCGAGGGGGAAACCTCCAATAGAGCAGAGCTCGACTAAAAAATAAGACACGATGCTCCTCGCAGGGAGTCTCTATCCTTTATATATGACTCATACATGCAATACCACGGGCCAATACTGTGGGTTTTATTAATACCATCTATCTAATACTGCGGCCCATTTGCAACTAACTGTGGTCCCGTCATTAATTGCGGGTTAACCATTTACAAATATTAATATGGGCTTTATTGACTCTTGACTATGACGTGATCCCATGACATAAATAAGGGGGTTAGGGTGGGACCCTAACATGCCCTCCCCCTTAAGACTAGCCTTGTCCTCAAGGCTGAAGCTGTGGAAACTACTGAAGAATAGTGGCTGGTTCCCAAGTTGCATCTTCCGGAGAGGTGTCTTTCCATTTGACGAGGACTTCCTTAATCATGTGGCCGCGCAGGTGCTTGTCTCGTGTGTCTAGAACCTGTTCGGGTTGAAGCCAGATTGACCCTTCTTCGTCCAATTCAGGTAGACTGGTTTGAACTCGGCAATTATTCCCAATCACTTTCTTAAGGCACGATACAAGGAAAACTGGATGGATTTTTGTAGTAGGTGGCAAAGCCAACTTGTAAGTCACTTCTCCAATACGTTGAAGTACTTGGTATGGTCCGTAGAATTTTGGAGAGAGCTTTTGACAACCCTTGTCTTTGAGTGATGTTTGCTTATATGGTTGCAGCCTCAAAAAGACCTGATCCCCTTCTTGAAATTGGCGCTCTGAGCGTTGTTGGTTGACCTGTTGCTTCATGCGGTTCTGAGCTTGATGAAGATTCTCTCTAAGATGGGCGAGCATGGTTGCGCGGTGTTGTAGGAGTTGATCCACTGCTTGTACTTTGGAGCACCCCTTGAGATAAGAAGTAGGGGAAGGTGGAAGTTGACCATATACTGCTTCATAGGGAGTCATTTTGGTGGTGGCATGATAGTTGGTGTTATACCACCATTTAGCCAGAGGTAACCACTGTACCCAAAGGTGTTGCTTTTCTAAAGTGAAACACCTAAGGTAGGTTTCTAGACATTTGTTGACGGCTTCAGTTTGACCATCCGTTTGCGGATGATAGGAAGTACTGAGTTTTAGTTGAGTGCCTTGTATCCTGAAAATTTCCTGCCAAAAATTACTGGTGAAGATCGGGTTGTGATCAGACACAATAGAAGTGGGCATGCCATGCAATTTGAAAATCTGATCCATGAAAGATTGAGTGACCAAAGTTGGTGTAAACGGATGGGGTAGGGTGCAGAAATGAGCATACTTCGACAGTCGGTCCACAACCACCATGATGACTGACTTGTTCCCGGACTTTGGAAGACCTGTAATGAAATCCATAGAAACCTCCGTCCAAATTGATGTCGGAATGGGCAATGGTTGTAATGTGCCTGGTGTGTTGACGGTTTCCCCTTTGTGGAGTTGACAGACATCGCATTTTGCTACGAAAGTAAGGATGTCCTTTTTCATGCCTGTCCAAAAAAATTATCTTCTGGTGCAAGCATACGTCTTCTGAAAGCCTGAATGTCCTGCAATGGGAGATGAGTGCAATTCTGCCAAAATGCGACTTTTGAGGGTGGATGTTGGTGCTATCACGACTCTATCCCTGTAGCGAAGAATATCATCCTGCCACGAGTAGCCCTTGGTGGAATTTGGATCTACCTGCAATTGAGAAATGAGTTGGGATAGCCCGGGGTGTGAAAACCATTCCTTGCGAGCCTCTTCAATCCACTATGGAATGGGGAGGGAAATTGCTAGCAGATAACTTTCTCCCTCAAATTGGTGAGATAATGCATCTGCTACACTATTGTCTTTCCCTTTCTTGTAAATGATCTCATAATCATATCCCAGCATTTTGGCGAGCCATTTATTTTATTGTGGGGAGGATAGGCGTTGCTCCAAAAAATATTTAAGACTGTGATGATCTGTGCGGATTTGAAAACATCGCCCCAATAAGTAAGGTCGCCAGGTCCCGACTGCATGTAAGATGGCCATCATTTCTTTTTCATAGGTAGATTGGCCCAGATTCCTCCCACTTAGTTGTTGGCTTGTGAAGGCCAAAGGTCGCCCTTCCTGGATTAAGACCGCCCCAATACCTGTCCCCGAAGCATCACATTCAATGACAAAGGATTTGGTGAAGTCAGGTAGTGTTAAGACTGGAGTAGAACACATGGCGTTTTTTAGAGCGGTAAATGCCTATTGTGCTTCCTCGTTCCAGAAGAAGGAATTTTTCTTTAGGAGTTGAGTGAGGGGCTTCGCTATGTGGCCATAGTTGCGGACAAATTTACGATAATAGCCTGTGAGACCCAAAAATCCTCT
Organism: Pinus tabuliformis; assembly: GCA_031772625.1. Lineage (NCBI taxonomy): Eukaryota > Viridiplantae > Streptophyta > Pinopsida > Pinales > Pinaceae > Pinus > Pinus tabuliformis. The sequence continues at coordinate 538,569,736 of CM062805.1, read as the reverse complement.
CAAGCTTTTCAAGGTCTTACGTTGAGGCCATTCTTGCATTGCCTGGATCTTTTTGGGGTCCACCTCGACACCTTCACGCCCCAATGTGGCCCAAATACTCAACTTCTTCCATGCCAAACGAACACTTGGACATCTTGACAAATAATTTATGCTTGCGGAGCAGTTGCAAGAGTAGATCTACATGCTGAAGATGTGTAGCTCAAGTGCCACTATAGATGAGGATGTCATCGAAGAAGACAAAGACAAATTTCCTAAGATATGGTTTGAGAATGTGATTCATAAGGCTCTGAAAAGTAGAGGGGGCATTACAAAGACCAAATGGCATGACCAGGAACTCATAATGGCCTTCATGAGTTCTGAAAGCAGTCTTGGGAATGTCGACTTCCTTCATGCGAATTTGGTGGTAGCCTGAGCGAAGATCCAACTTAGTGAAGAATTGAGCCCCATTGAGTTCGTCTAGCAAATCATCAACCACCGGGATGGGAAATTTATCTTTGACTGTCAGTTTATTGAGGGCCCTGAATTTGGGACACATCCGCCACTCCCCATCTTTCTTGAGCACCATGACCACTGGGGATGAATAAGGACTAATGCTGGGACGAATGACACCTGCTTCCAAAAGTTCCTTGATTATTTTTTCTATTTCATTCTTTTGGGTGAACGGATATCTGTATGGCCACACATTTTATGGGTTGGGCCCCTGGAACCAAGGTGATGCTATGATCATGTTCCCCTCACGAGGGTGGAAGCTCATGAGGCTTGTCAAAGTCTGGCAGATGGTTATTTAAAATCTGTTGCATCTCAGGATGAATTGGCAGAGACTTGGTGTCGACTACCTGGATGGCATTAAATTGAGCTACCACTCCATGATGGCTCTTTTTAAACAATTTTTCCATCCGATGCGAACTGATGATAGAGGGGGCTCCCGCCTGGAGTCCACAGAGGGTATGTGTGGAGTTGTTCTGCTTAAAACTCATATATAACTCCTGGAAATCCATTGTGATTGGCCCAAGAGTGCGGAGCCATTCAGCGCCGAGGACAATGTCGCAACCCCCCATGTGTATGGCAAACATGTGGGTTTTCAACTGATAATCCCCCATTTGAAGTTTGACATTTTCACAGCGGCCTTCACATTTCATTGTGCCCCCATCTGCAATTTGGACTTGGAAGTTAGAAACTGCTCGTACAAAACAATGCACTGCTTCTGTGACTTTTTGATGGATGAAATTATGTGTACTTCCACTATCAATCAAGACTACTACTGGGCGATGTTTAAGAAAACCTCTGATTTTGAGAGTTTGAGGGGAAGAAATCCCTGCCAACGCATGCAACGAAATAACTGGTTCGTCAGAGACATTGTCCTTTTGGTTGTCTTTTTCTAGCACCTCATGTTCCTCAAGTGGTGGATCTTCCTCTGTTGAGCTGTAGTCAATGGCATCTATTTGAAAAAATTTAGGCTCCTTGCATTTATGACCTGGGGAGTATTTTTCATCACAGTAGTAACATAGTCCTTGCTTTCTTCTTTCGGCCATTTCCGTAGGTGACACATTTTGGACCTTAAGTGTTTGAGTCGTGTTGTGAGCTTGTGGGGGGTGACCTTTAGTGGAGAAATTTGGGCGACTGTATTGGGCTGCTAATGCACGTTCCACATTATGGGCTACCTTGCAAGCCTCTGTCCATGTGGGAGGGTGGTGCAGTAAGACTTGAGCTTTGATGGCTTCTTTAAGACCGCTGATAAAACATTCCATGTAGAACACATCTAAGAGACCCCATGTGTGGAAGGCTAAGGCTTCAAAAGCTGTAATATATTCATCCACTGTACCCGTCTATCGGAGCTTAGTAAGACGACCCAAAAAAGAGTCCTCTTGTTCAAAGTGGATTTGAAGAGCTTTTGTAAATTGGTTCCAAGTCTTAAAAGGTCCATTGCAACGTTGATGCCATTCCCACCATTGCCACCTTTCATTGTCCAAGTACATGCTCCCCAACATAAGCTGAGTCGCATCATCTAAGATACGATTCAGTTTGAAATACTGGTCCATTTGTGCTATCCATGCCGACGGGTGTGAATCATCAAATTTATGCATATCCAACTTGGGAGGTCGCTGACTGGGTGGTTGGTGGGTGTGCCAGACGTGAGGAGAGTGGCTAGACTCACCCTCATTGTATTCATGGCCATTATACGCCTCCTCGTGGGCTTGCTCCTTGCCCTTCGGGATTAATTGCTGGACCTGGATACATAGTCCGTTAAGCTGATTGGTGAGGGTTTGAATGGATTCTTCAAGTTTGTCCATCCTTTCATTGGCCATCGCTTGGGCTCTAGTTTCTACCATACACCAACCTGATGAACAATTGGGACCGCCGAAAAAAAATTCACTAATAATTGAATGGTACCACTGTGCTTAGCTCGTCGTCCTGATTCTAATGGGCTAGATCACCAATAAGCGCCCCAGAAGATCTCAGACTTTTTTTTTTTTAAACTCCTAACGGAGTTTTACTCCTTCCTGATCAATACTGCAGTCGCCAAATCCTCAAAATGTCAATGCGGCCAAAAGTCCTGCGAAAATTATACCCCGGTATAGGAAACCTTCACAACAACTCCGATCTGGAAGATCTGAGAGATCTGAATGGCAGATCGGATAGCTCTGGGCTCTGGAACAGACTACTGCTGCGGATCGGCTGGATCGAATAGATCGGAATGACTAATCTGCAAACTCGAGACTGCGGGACTGATGTCTGCTGCTGCTACTGCACTCCTTTGCACAAGCACATCTGATATAGATGATGTGCGATCCCCCGATAGAAATGGGAACTATGGTCTTGAGGAGTGTCAAGTGCTACAGATCACAATATACATAAGGGTCTGGCAGTAGTACTCGGCCCAATGTTTCAGGGCTCTAACTAAGGAGGATCTACTGTACCCTTAGCCATACAACCTGACTACCCTATCGTACGGGCGAGTAATCTCTCCGAGTGCTGTTCTCGGTGTACTGTAGCCACAAGACGGCCGACGGTTTATCTATGGCGAGGTTTCAAGGGAGCCTAGGGGGCTTCCGATATACCCAGAGGGTACGTGCAAGACAGTCCGTGCGCGGTTCTGTCTAATGCGCTACTACTCGAAGGGGTACCCACAGGGGTTACAAGGGAGTCCAATAGACATGACCACCTCTTGTATTTCCTGTGTGCATGCCTCCCCAAATCCGCAGGTTTATGCGCTCAACGACAGATCCCGTGGTTTAAAGACGTCGGAACACGTCTCTAGCCGAAATTTTTTTTTGCTAAGAATTGGAGATCCCACCAGCCCTGTAAAGTGCTCCGATACCACTTGTTATGCTCTTAACCTAAAAAATGATACCCAAATACAGAATATGCGAAGAAAAGATACCCAAAACACAGAATAGCAATGATTTTATTATTCAGAGAGTAATGTTCACTTGCCTCTTCAAGGGGGCAACCTCCAATAGAGCAGAGCTCGACTACAAAATAAGACACAATGCTCCTCGCAGGGAGTCTCTATCCTTTATATATGACTCATACATGCAATACCACGGGCCAATACCGTGGGTTTTATTAATACCATCTATCTAATACTACGACCCATTTTCAACTAACTGTGGTCCCATCATTAATTGCGGGTTAACCATTTACAAATATTAATATGGGCTTTATTGACTCTTGACTATGACGTGATCCCATGACATAAATAAGGGGGTTAGGGTGGGACCCTAACACTACAGCAAAAAGTCTACTTGGGCCCTCATGCCAGGTATGGCCCAGAATTTATATAGCCCGCATGCCCTCAATGCATCTATTGAGGGTTGATGATTTAGTGCGGCAACATCCACATCTTCGTGCTCCCGTTCCCACCAGCTAAGCATGATGTATACCCTACATTGAAAGAAAAAGAAGGATTAGAGTATTTTAAATCAGAGTTTTTGGGCAAAATTTGAAGAATTTGGAATTTTATAACATATGCCGCAGGGACCACACCCTCTAAGTTAGAGACAGTGCGTAGGTCCGCACTCTGCCTAAATAGCAGGTGTGGGCCCCTAACCTTTTTCCGCATGCGAAAAAGTCTGGGTCCGCAGGTTTCGCATGCTACGCCTGCGAACCCCCGTGAGCGGACCTTTAAACAAAATTTTTCCAAAAAATCAAAATATAAACTTAAAAACAAAATTTCAAATGGTTGAAATGCAAGAGTAAGGTGATGTGGATTACCTAGAGGTGACAGTGTTTGATTCCAACGGATGGATTTTCCGCAATCTTCACGGGAAGTTTCTTACCCAAAAGCTCTCTTTCTCACTTTGAAGTCAAACGGTAAAAATGAATTTACAAAAGCCCTTTTTATACGATTTTTTGAATAAATGAATTTTTAATTTGTTTATTTTTCACTTTAAAGAGGTAACTTTTGGAGCATTTTTATTCATTTTAAACAGGTATGAGTAATGTTTGAGTTTTTGTGCAGGATAACGGATTTTTCAGGCAAAATTGATCATTTTCGACAAAAAACATTAGAGTCACCTTTAAAGTTCTTTTCTGACTCCTAAAATATGAAAAGATTGCCGAGTTTTTCTTTTTAAGCTCGCTAAAACAGAATTAAAAAGACGGTCCACTTACAACTCTTTTCTGACCGTAAAAACATGAAAAGATTGCCAGATTTTTGTCGTTTCAAATTCGATATTGGTTATAAAACAACGTGTCATTCATCACTTTTTTACTTTTTCGGATCAGAGACACTAATTATGAAAAGTACTCCTTGATTATAATGGTCAAGCGGTTCTCTCAAGTATAATTTTATACTTTTTGGGCTTGGGAGACACAAATTTACGAAAAAGGACAACCATGGAGTTTTCTTAAGTTTTTTCAGACTCCCTAAAATTGAAAAACACCGAGTTTCTCCTATACTGGACTCATTAAAATCTAACAGTAAAGGACCTGTTCAATTACAAACAGGAACGGAACACTCCTTCTTAAGGTTCAAATTTAAACTAAGTTGGACTCATCCGAAGAATGAGCTTATAATCAAGCAAATGTTATCCTCCTCAATCTTGTCAAAAATAAAGAGGTACTTGCTAGAAATGGTGGGGGAAAAGAGAGAAAAATGAACGTGTTTGTCATACTTTGTGTCTTAGAAAAACATTTAACCACTCTTGAACATGACACTTTTTGTTCACCTGGGTTGGGAAATCCTTTGCCTAACAGTTAATCAAACCATATTGAAAGTCTTCAACTAGTTTCTGGATATTAGCTTTGGGTCAATTGTGACCAAACCATCTGCAGTGTCATTATGTGTTCAAGAGGTCAGTGCAAATAAACCATTCATCTGCAAAATATCTGTCATCCATCTTGACCATCCCTGAGTCAGTCCTTGCAACTGTATTTCTTCAAATTTGATCTATGATTTCGTGTTGTGGGCTTGCCTACGACGGATCGCTTTCTATCGACTTCAGCTCATTATCTAGAAAGATGATCTAGAAATCGTCAGTACCTTGGGATCTGCATGCCTCAATGGCAGGTTTCTCACCTTCGACGATAGGTTGCATCATTGACCTTTGATCAAAGGATTCCGTGACATGTTCAACATCAACACATCTATTCACATTTCATGGATTGTACTAAGTACTTTGAGAGCCATTGACATCACTGGTGGTTTCTCTCACACTTGTTAACAGTTTACATCATTGACTAGTAATCAAGTGGTTTCTACCATGTTCGACTTCGACACATTCATTCACATGGATTGAATCGTACTATTTCGGGAAGTAGAAATCAAGACCCTGGATCTAGTTTCCACCATCCAGGCTGTGAGGAATTTTGTATTCATTATACAGTGGACTATTCATAAACAAATGGCTGCGCCCATACTGTGTCTACATGAGTCTATACTTGTGATGTATTACAAGATCATTCCTACATCATATCAGTTTAGTTAGTTTTCTAGTCAGTTTTGATCTGAGTATGGGAATGCCTACCTCAGCGATGATATGATCTCATATATATATTTTGCATTGAACGTTTTTACAGGTTCCAACCAAGCTCTCCACAAGATGATCCTCGAAATGATAAAGTACTTCACTCTTCTTAGATGATAAATGAAATCCTCATCTACTACAGACTTTGCACTTTAGGGGGCAATCTGTTACACAAAATATTGTCACCATGACTTTCTACAGTCAGTGTGAGTCTATCACCACTCATACTGTCCTCCTTTGCAAGTCTCAAACCTCAGCTCTTCATGTCAAGCTTTAAAAATGAGAGAAAGTCCTTGAAAATCTATAAAACTCTGGTTCCACACTTTCTCTTACCTTTACCTGCTGTCCCGCACCCCTTGGTCATGTTACCTGCGGACCTGCGCGCTCTGTCTCTAAAGGATTGGGTGTGGACCCCCGTGAAAGTAAAAAAGGCGCAACTTTATTCTTAAAAACTCACTTTGGGTTAATTCTAGACGCTTCTAGAAGGAACCTTGACGTGGTTGGTTTGCTCCTAGGTGGTTCATGCATCCCATAACTAAAGGAGCTAACCCTTTGATGAGAGGAGCTTATCCCTTTGAAGGAAGACTTATCCCTTTGAAGGTGGACCTCGTAACTTCCCTCCTCTGCTCTATAAATTAAGGCATTGGGCTGGTTGCTAGGGAGGTTGAAAGCTGAACATTTTTTAGGGTAAATGCTGTTGGAATTTAGACTTCCTAATTAAGCTTGAGAGGAGAGATTACATACCTTTTGGCTTCTTTGGGAAGAGAGTGAAACTTGTCAAAGTAGAGGAGATTCTTGCTGGACCATGGGAGGAGCTTGTACAACATCAAGGCACCAAGGTTGTAAAGTTCTTCTTTGATTAAAGTTAATACAATCGGATTCATTTTTCTCAATAAATTGTCTTCTATGGTTTATTTCATTAATTCCTTGATCATCATGATAAATATGGTTTATTATATTGGCTTTTCAGGTGTTATTTGATATGTGTGCCTGTTTGTGTTTGCAGATTCTTCAAAAGGGAACTCACTTGGAAAACGGAGCATGGCTTCCACAAACTAGCACTGGACCCGAGGTAGGCCTAAAACACTTATTAACCTTTATTTATAAATTTCATATTTAGAGAAAGATAGAATTTGTTTGGTTTGCTTGTCGCTAGATATCCTTAGATACTAGGGAGATCGGTCTTGTCTGCAAGAACGATTTATCCGCCCTACAAATACCTGGGTTCAACACTTTAGATGCAATACCAAGGACTAAAACCATAGGTTCAAATGTGATGGACTAAATACCATGGACCAACCATAAGCTTTCCCACATGTACGTGCTTTTCTTTGCATGAAAGTGCGTGCATATGTATACGCACCTTTTGATCGGTACACCCACGTGTATACGCGATTTTGTTAAGATGAACCTACGTATACCTCATTTTCTTTCATTCTGAGAGTCTGAACTATGATCTGCCCTTTGAGTGAGTTTCCATCAAGGACAACACCTGTTCCATAGTGCCAAACCTGTACCATAATGCCAACACTTACCCGTTGAAGATTCCACATGGGAGGATGAGAATTTTATACAGAAACATCCAAAACTACTCAAGCATTAAGGACAACACTTTTTTGAAGGAGAGGGGCATGTTATGTCCCTATAATACTAGTGATTCCCCCATTACTATTGTCATTGTATCCTTTATTGTTATTGTTGTGCCCCTGTTGTCCCCATATTGTTATTATTGTGCCCCATAGAAGCCCACTATTGTTATTTTTGTGCCCTTATATTATTATTGTTAGGTCATCTTTGGTTATATTGTGACCCCTTAGGCTCCTATATATAGAAAGGAGGTTTTTTCATTTGTATCATCCAAGAATTGTTCATTTATGTAATGTAAAGGAGGTTTCCCCCTCGAAGAGGCTGAATTCTAAGGCATTTATCTGTCTTTTCTATCTTATTGTGAGTTGGTTTCATAACAGAATTGCATGGATCAATTTACCTCATCAAATTAGATCTTCGTTCAGGATATCATCAAATCAGAATGAAGACTGAAGACATTCCAAAAACAACATTTAGAACTCATGAGGGTCATTATGAATTTTTGGTCATGCCTTTTGGCCTTACCAATGCACCTTCTACATTTCAAGGTTTGATGAATTCCATTTTCAAACCCTTCCTTAGAAAAATTGTGTTAGTATTTTTTGATGATATACTAATCTACAGAAAGTCTTGGAAGGATCATGTTCAACATGTTGACAGGGTGCTCAAACTATTGGAGGAAAAACAATTATATGAAAAAAGCTCCAAATGTTTCTTTGGAGTAAAAGAGGTGGAATATCTAGGTCATATTCTATCTCATGAAGGTGTTAAGGTAGACCCTAGAAAAATTAAAACATTAAAGAATGGAAAATCCCCACGTCCATAAAGCATCTACGAGGATTTCTGGGGTTGACAGGGTATTATCACAAGTTTGTTAAGAATTATGGGAGAATTGCAACACCTCTAACAACATTATTGAAGAAAGATGCATTTTCATGGACTCCAAAAGAAACGAAGGCCTTTGAACATCTTAAAGAGGAAATGTGCCAAGCACCAGTCTTAGCTATGCTAGACTTCACAAAAACCTTTATTGTGGAATGTAATGCCTTGGGAAATGGAATTGGTGATTTTTTAATGCAAGAAGAAAGACCCATTGCATTCAAAAGTCGTCCAATCAAAGGAAAGTATTTACACAAAGCTATTTATGAGAAGGAAATGTTGGCAATACTACATGAACTTAAAAAATGGAGACCCTACCTAATGGGAAGACACTTCAAGGTAAAAATGGATCATGATAGTCTTAAATACTTTTTAGAACAAATATTATCTTCAAAAAAGCAATGAAAATGGGTCACAAAGATGTTGGGTTATGACTTTGAAATAATCTACAAAAAAGAGAAGAAAAATGTTGTGGCAGATGCACTCTCAAGAAAGGATGAGGATGTGGAAGCATTTATTTGTGCCATTTCTATTATCCAACTAGATTGGATAAGCGAAGCAAGTGATGAATGGAAGAATGACGAAGAAGTTTGGGCACTCATTCAAAAGATACAACAAGATCCTAGTACATCTAATACATTTAGCTGGAAAATGATTCGTTATGGTACAAAGATTGTTTATACCTATGTAATAATTCCCAACTCAAACAAAAGAATCTTATCGAATTGCACACCTCTCCCTTAGGAGGGCACTCAGGATTTCTAAAAACTTACCATAGGGTTAAGAAGGAATTTTTTTGGGATGGCCTTAAATTGGATATTTAAAAGTTTGTGGCAGAATGTTTTGTTTACCAACAAAATAAAGTTGAAATAATTAAGACCCCAGGTCTATTACAACCTTTATCCATTCCAAGCCAATGTTGGGAGGAGGTTTCAATGGATTTTATCATAGGTTTACCAAAGTTTGAAGGAAATAGTGTTATCATGGTGATAGTTGACAGACTTACCATGTATGCATACTTTTGTGCATTATCTCATCCATTTAAAGTGAGTACAGTTTCTACTGCATTTATGGAAACAATTCAAAAGCTACATGGAAACCCAAAGATTACTGTAAGCGACAGAGATCCCATTTTCACTGGAAATTTTTGGACATAATTATTTTCTTGTCTTGGTACTCAATTAGCTCATAGATCATCTTATCATCCTCAATCTGATGGGAAAACTGAGATAGTAAACAAATATTTGGAAGGATCTCTTCGTTGCTTTGTATCTGATAAATGGAAAAAATGGGTCAAATGGTTTCCTCTGGTTGAATGGTGGTATAACACTTCCTTCCATACTACAGCAAAAATGACCCCATTTATGGCACTTTATGGATATCATCCACTGTCCATCACATCATATTTAAGAGAAAATTCTAAGGTTCAAGCAGTGGATGATCACATCGAGCATCAACAACAAGTTCTCCAACTCTTAAAGGATAACCTCACTTTGGCATAGAATAGAATGAAACAATAGGTATATCAACATCACAGCGAAAGGAGTTTTGACGTAGGTGATTAGGTATTCCTATGACTACAACCATATAAAAAAATGTCCCTCAAGCAAGTTAAGAAGGATAATAAATTATCACCAAATTATTATGTCTGTACAAGGTGTTGAAAGAGATAGGTACTATGGCACACAAATTGGAGCTTCCTGCAGCTTCCCGAGTGCACCTAGTTTTCCATGTTTCATGCTTAAAGAAGGTTATAGGTGAGAAGCTCCCAGTTCAAACAATATTTCCAGAACTTGATGAGGAAGGAAAAATAATGTTGGAGCTTGAAGCAGTCACAGAAACAAGAACTCAACAGCTACAAAATCAATCAATTTCAGAGTATCTCATCAAGTGGAAGAACTTACTTGTTGAAGGTTCCACATGGGAGGATGAAAATTTCATATAGAAGCATCCAGAACTACTCAAGCGTTGAGGACAAGACTTTTTTTGAAGGAGAGGGGCATGTTAGGTCCCTATAATACTAGTGATTCCCCCAATACTATTGTCATTATAGCCCTTATTTTTATTGTTGTGCCCCTATTGCCCCCATATTGTTATTATTGTGCCCCATAGAAGCCCACTATTGTTATTTTTGTGCCCTTATATTATTATTGTTATGTCGTCTTTGATTATATTATGACCCCTTAGAATCCTATATATATAAAGGAGGTTTTGTCATTTGTATCATCTAAGAATTGTTCATTTGTGTAATGTAAAGGAGGTTGCCCCCTTGAAGAGGTTGATTTCTATGTTGTTGATCTATCTTTTCTATCTTTTTGTGAGCTAGTTTCATAACAAAATCAATTGGATTGGTTTGAAACTTAGTCCACCCTTGCTATTGGATATGCTGGAAGGTAGAAAGGAGGAGGAGGAAATAAATCAGTGGGAGGAAATAGAGAAGCATGCAGGGTTTTATTCACGAGAGGAAAATCCATCAATAGAGGCCTGGGATGTTAGAGAGTCCATAAGAGCTATGAAAGACATGGACATAGACTAAGTTGCTCAGAGAATGAGTAACACTTTCAGTAGGGGGTGATGATGAGGCTCATCAATAGGTAAACTATATGGGCCCAAATTCCACTCTCCAACTTATTAAAATAAACTTTTCTCACATTTCTTTACATATTTTATTATATTTTTCATAGTGAGAAGGGTAAAGGTGAGATGTTATGTCATGTCGCCTAATGTGCATTAGCTGCAGGATTTGGAGTAGTTTTTTGCTAATTTAAGTGCAGGAACTCGAAGTAGACATACAAGAGGGATTTTAGAAGATTTTGTATCCCTCTATAACTTCTCAACCACTTGAAGATTCCTCCACCATATCTCATCAGCTCGGAGTTACAAGTAGCCAAGCCCACCGAGTTCATTGGCATCCAAGTGTTAGAAAATTATATATTACGGAGCAATGGAACACAAAATATTGCAGAAATATAAACACAGAAAATGCATAAAACAATAAAAGACACAAATATATGTGGTTCACCTAGTTTGGGCTACGTCCACGAAGAAACAGCCAGTCCTTCTTTTATTATATTATCCAGCAAACTAAAGAGATACAACCTATAGCAGATCCACTATAACACCCTCTTCACTCTCAATCTCCTCTCTCTTCCTCACTCAGAATACAGGTCTATATAGACGCAATACAGTTCCCTCATATATAGTGAGGGAGCTGCCTTCTAGGGCAAAAAACCCTAAATTAACCATAACTTCTACCGTCAGATCATCCACCTAATGAACGGCCCAGATTGACTAGAAATTACTACACTTTTACAAGGTAATTTTACATCTATTTTTGGCTTCAGGGGTGTTGCCCCCGAACCCCCGTGGGGGGGGAACAAGTCCCCCTCGCATGGAGGGGTGTATAGTCTTCCTGGGGTATACATCTGGCTGAAACCTTTGAATACGGAAGATAATCAAGCTCCACACCCAACACCAAGCTAGTAATAGTTGAAGACAAGTTAATCTCGAGTTTGGGAGCCAAGCCTCCCAAATTTTAAGGAAGTTGTTGGTAGCTTTAGTTGTATAAATAAAAAGGCCTAGGGCCATATTAGGATTTGAATTTTTATTGTAGCCAAGAGACAATTTCAAGCTTAAGATATTGTGACTGTTATTCTCATGTTATTTTTGACATTTTTTGGTGATAATCAAAAGGGTTTCTTTGATCCAGCATTCAGTTGACTTAGAGGGCTGAAGCTCTTGGGTTAGGGCCCAGCCCTAGAAGCATAGGTTCCTCTTATTTTTGTACATGTATCCTTAGATTAGAATCATAGATGCGCTGCTAAAATTATTTATGTTTTATTTAATTTGCAAGTCTTTGAATGATTAGTTGGTTTTTCTTCCATTAGTTGGAGAAGTAGATCACTGTTACAGTAGTGAAAGAAAAGAATTTAGAAAATCTTATGATAGTGGCTTCATCCTCATCTCCCTCATGGGATCATGGTTTGAGGGCCCCACTCTCACAGCCCCAAAAATAGAGTTATCTTTTGGTTATTACACATCTTAGGGTTTCTTGTTGAGTAGGTCATTGTTCATGATTTATTATAATCACCTGCATTTTTCATTTTGGTTTCTTAAGTTTTTGTATATTAGAAATCATTCCATTCCATATATTTGATCCACTAGCCATAAAAAAATTAGTTTCTCAAATTCAACTCATCTTTTCCACATCTACATAAATTTGTGCATAAATGAAGAAATGAATATGTGTTGTTGTAAGAGTTGCTAATATTAAGGGAAAAATCATTCCACTAGCCTCATCTAAGTCTTCACCTCTCGCCAAACCCTACCAACCACCAATTCAGATTTTTGTTTTGTAGCCATTGTGGACAGCCACCTTGAGAAAATCCAACCATCCTGAAGAGTTGGGATGATCCTTGGGTAGTGTGCACCTTCCCCATACCTCATTCCACCATCATACACCTTCCCAACACTTCCTTTCACCTTCCCTACCTTCCTACAACTTTCAGCTAAGTTTCCTATAGTAAACCGGGACATCCTGTAATAACTACAAGAAATCCTATATCAACTACAAGAAACCCTGTAGCATCCTGTTTTAGATTATTTTGGGTAGAAATAATGATCAGAGCCTATGGTAGGCCTTCAAATTGACCTCCATACCCCTCAATGCCATTTTTGACCAATTTTCCCATACCTTCCTCTCCTGCAAAAGATCAACTTGATTAGCTTAACATTTACATTTCTAAATTGAAAACCAAAACTGTTTTCTACAATATTTAGCTAATGCATTCGTACATCAGTCTTGGAAATGTTAGGATCATTTCCATGCCTACTTAGTCTAGATAAATAGATGATAGAATGCAAGGTTAAATAAGGTCTCTTCTCCAAGTAATATGTGTTAATTCCTAGCTCGGTGATTTCATGTCATTTTCATAGCACTTTCTATTGAGCACTTTCATTTCTTTAAGATTAGGCAAGAATTTACTTTCTGCATTAAAGATAGCTTTACATTAAGTAGTCAACCTCCTTCTAGTCAATAGAAGACTGGTTTGAAAAACCCTAGTGGTCTATCGCCCTAGTTGAGAAGTGACATGAATAGTTTATTGCATCTGCTATGCATATAACACTATCACCTCCAAGTTTGTACGAACCCCGGGTTGATAAAGTAAAGTTGGTCACCCTAGGAGTTGCAACATCCTTACTGCAATACTGGGGCTCATCAATTGTTGGAAAAAATTGGCTTCAATCTTTTTGGTTATAATCTTTGCAATCATCTTATAGATACAATTGCATCGAGAGATAGGCTTGAAATTGTTGGTTTGAGGGGGCTTGACCCAGGTTTAGAGTGTGTTGTGCACCAACAAAACCCTCAACTACTGGCCCTTTTGGCAATGACTTGCAAGCATATTAGAGTCTCACCTGAAGTAGTTATGCGAGGCTATAGAACCAAGCTTCTGCAACTGAAGGGATATCCGCGCAGTGGCACAGTGTATTTACTTCTACTTTATATTGATCTTATAACTTTGCATACATAAGAACTTCACGCAGATAATTAATTTAACAAATTCAAATTAAACCCATAAACTCTAACAAATACTAGTATATCTTACCGTTCTTCTCATAATTCAGTGAAAAACATGCATAACTAGATACATAACAATAGACAATAAATACATAAAGAGATGCAACACTTTTGCCAAAACTTTCTTCTTTATTAAAAGGATCTTCAATTACATGCACTTCTCTTACCTTCGCACCTAGCTGCAGGTGGTCTGCGCACTCAGTTATAGACTCTTCCAGGCCTTTGTGCACTTAGTTGCAGAGCCTTCCACAAAACTACAAACTACAAATTAGAATACATAGATTCAATTCACTTATGATGACATGACATATTTGATTACAAAGTATTGCATCTCCTTATATACATTTAATATTTACAAAAACCATGGTCCAAGTACCATGGATCCACAAAACACGGAATAATACCCGATACCCGTTACAAAATAAGGGCTTTGTCCCATCCCCAAATCCCTAAAAGACCGTGTGATGAATATATCTTTGCCAACTCCGCGTGGTCCACTCTTTCTTCTGTGGGTTCTTTTACCCAAAACTTGGACCAAGTTGGGTTATGCCCAGTAAGGCCCCAACACTCACCCATGAATCATCCCAAGTCACTCAGCTTTGGCACCCTTGATTTTTGTTGCGATCTCGTTGTACACTGTATTGTATTGCTGGACCGTTTCTACCATCAAATTTTATTTTCTTGATGTGCCTCCTTCAGCAAAGCCTCTATAGTAGGGCCAAAAGTATTTTGCAGTATTTCTACTTCCCTTCTCTTCAATTCCTTCAACCTCCTTTCCACTGCCTACGAAAGTTTCAAGGCTTCCTCCTACCATGGTTGAGTCCTCTCCTGCAAGATCTGTGCTTTCCTCCGAAGATCATCTATTTGCACCTGGAGGTTCTTCCCTTCAGTAACATTGGCAAGCCTCTACAAGAATGGTAAGGCCTTCATAACTACCAGCATCTCATCATGCCACTTATGCTTGGCCTATAGTTCCTCCTCAATCTTCATGGTGTTTTCATCCTCCTGCATTGAGGTCCAAATATCCATCATATCGTCACACAGTTTTCCACAATCTACCACCGTATTAGACGTGCCTTTCAATGTTGCACTAAGGTCCCTTTGTATTTGCTCCTGAAACTCTGATGGCATAACTAGCTTCCTTTCTTCCTACCATTCCCTGTAGTCTATAGAAAAAAATTCGCACAGATAGGAAGCCCAGTTAAACTAGACTCCTGAGCTGCACTGCACAGCTAGAGATACTACAGTTGCAGGCACCTCATTGGCCCTACACTTCCTCATTATCTTTCCTCCCAAGATGTGCGCGACGAAACACAGTCCTTGGTCATCAATAAAGTTGATGTCATATCCTCGTGACTTATTCACTAAGCTGAATTTGTCTTTCATCATTAGCATCTCATCAACCGGGATCCTCATCCCTAGCCAAATGCAACCATCATGTACCAGTGCAAGGAGCTGCCGCACACAGATTGTACTAAATGGGCTTCGACCAAAGTGTGGCACATTCAACATGTTCAAAATCCTTGCTCTCTGCACTCTCGCAACCCATTGTTGTGGTTCCAACCTTATTACTCTGCTTTCTGGGTACCAAACCTGCTTCATATATCTAATCAGTTCAAACTGAGGGTACTTACTCCGATCATTAAAAACAAAATATTCCATCTTCAGATGGGGGATCTTCCCCAACAATTCTCCTTCAAAAGGAACCTCTTCTAGCAATAATGGAGTATAGGTGGCTATATTACCATCCTTCGGTTCTTTCACTAGATTCACATTTGGTTTTCTTGCCAGCATGTAAGGTGGGAGCATAGCAGGAATTCTTTCCTCCTTTGTCTCCATGCGGTGAAATTCGGCATCCTCTTCACTATAATTAATTTGATGAGGCTCCATCTGCATCAACTTATTCCCTTTATGCATGGGCTTTTTTCCTTTATCCTCTGCATTCTTCGTCTGTACTTCCTTTTTTATCTTCTTTCATGGTGATGTTCTCAATTCTATTGCAGAGACCTCAACTGGTCTCTTCTCCTTCGTCTTTTGCAGATGTGATTATGGTTGTGCCTATGCTTGTGGTTGTGCTTGTGGCTTTATAGGCGCCTTTCTTGGTGACCTTAAGCATGTCAGGGACATGGGTACATTCGCCCCTGCGGTCTTTCCTTCTTGTGACTCCATGATACTAGAAAGCCCTTACTTTATAAAAATCTTAACCAAATTTTCCCATCACCTCTTGGACATGCAATATCTCTTCTACACTTAGGCGCAATTTCTAATCTCTGTAGGCCACAAAGTGTAAAATGTGGCACAGGATCCGATTTTTATAATATATTTGAATTCCCAGGCTCATGATTGGCTTAGATTTGGCTCATTAATGCAGGTATGGGCTAGATACAAGCAACTTTGCTTCATAAATGTTTTTCTCCCACACCTCTCAATGGTAATTTCTTTTTAATGAAGCCCTTTTTCGTTCCAACGATCATATTTCTGGCTAACTTCATTAGATTTCAACTTTGGTGCAGTCACCTTTTCTTCATCGCAGCTCCCTCAGACTTCGTCCTACTCCTAAGGATCATGCAGTAATGTTCCTTCGGTGAAGTCCCTTCCTATAGAGTAGTTTATAGTCCCATGCCCACTTTCAACTACAAGTGGCAATAAGACTTCCTCCCCTTCATTTTTCAGTGTGAAGGTCTAGGGACATAGTCATCCCTATATATCTTCAATCTACTACCATTCACTCATCCTGAAATCATCTGACCATTAAGCTTCGCAAGCTGAACAACACCACCATCTGAAATGTTCTTGACGATATATGGCCCCAACCGATGTGTTTTGAATTTCCTCAAAACTTCATGAACATACTATCATATAATAATACAAAATCCCCTTCCTGAAATATCTTCTTCTTGATATCCTTGTCATGCTAGGATTTCTCCCTTGTTTTCTGCACTTGCTAATGGAACCTTGCTACGAACCTATCTTCTTCTAGAGCTAATATCTGCAACATTATTTCGTTCATAACATCAGGATCCGCCATCTCTGTGGTAGCTGCAATTCTCAAACTTGGTACTATGTATTCCATGGGCATAACTTCCTCTTGTCCATATACCAACCTAAAGGGTGTCTACCCAGTTAGTTTCTTGCATGTTGTCATGTATGCCCAAAACACCGCTAGAATCATCACTTCCCAATCATCTATATTCACATTGCATACCTTAGTCAATGCATTCTCAAGAATATTATTGAAAGCTTCCACTATCCCATTTACCTGACGATGATATGGAATGCTCTTCTGATGGTAAACAAGAAATTCCTCAGTTAGTGCTTTAATCATCTTATTTAAAAAATGTGTCCCCTGGTCACTCATCAAGATCTCAAGACAACCAAATCTAGACAATATATATTCAAAAATTCACTTCGCAGCGGTTTCTGCACTGCAATCCTTCACCAATTTTGCCTCGGCCCACCTTGTCAAATAGTCATTTGTAGTAATGATGTATCTTGCTTCAATCCTTTTTCTGGGTGGACTGATAGGTCCAACAAAGTCAATTTCCCATTTATCAAAAGCCTGCAAAGTCACCTTTGGTACTAGTCGTATTTCATCTCTTCTAGATGGATTTCTTGTCCTTTGACATAAATCACATGCTTCACAATAGCCTTTTGCATCCTTATGCACTGTAGGCCATCATAGCTTGGCTCTCAAAATCTTTTGCGCAGTGGCTTTTCCTACATAATACCCACCTGCAACTCCTCCATGAGATTATGTCATAATGCTCTGTCTTTCATGTTTAGGGACGTATCTGCGTAGTACTTCATCCGGGCCCATTTTATACAAGTGTCTCACAATCAGCGAGAAATCAACTGCTCGAACCACCAATTCCTTTTTAGTGTACTCTGCGAGTGCCATTCCTGTGGACAAAAACTGAATAATATCTGTGAAATGATCAGCTACAACTTTAATTGCAAACACTTGTGCATCAGGCAGGTTATCTTCAATACTTGTAGGTTCTTCTCCTTCCTCTATCCTAGATAGTTGATCATGCCTCATATTCAATCTTCCTGGCTTCACTATAACTTTGAAGTCATATTCTTGGAATAATAACAACCATCGACAAATATTCCCCCCCTAAAATAGGCTTATTCACCAAGTACTTCAGCGCAAAGTGAGCTATGAACATCTTAAAGTGTGCTCCCAACAAGTAATGTCTAAACTTCTGCAGTGCATACACCATAGATAACCCCTCTCTTTCTATTGTGCTATAATTCTTTTCTACCTTAAACAACTTCCTACTTACAAATGCTATGGGATGATCAATATCCCCTGCTCTTGGCTGTGCTATTACTACTCCCAAAGCTATGTAAGATGCATCAACATGCACATGAAACTCTTTCTTCCAATCCAGGAAAACTAGAATCGATGCAACTACCATCTTTTCTTTAACCACGTCCAAGGTCTTATGGCATTCTTCATCCCACTCTAAGGTCACCTCATTCTTCAGCAACTTCTCCATCGGGCTATTATCTGTGCATATCCTTTTATAAAATTCTTGTAGTATCTAATATGTCCTAGCGTAGTACACAATTGTCTTACTGTTTTCAATGCTGGCAGGTTCACAATGACTTGCGATCTTTGCCAGATCCACCATCAATCCCTGTTTACAAATCACATGTCCTAACAATATTCCAAATGGTGCACAAAATATGCACTTATTCAGGTTCAACGATATATGATACTACCTACATGTATCCAACATCAATCTTAAGCTCACCACATGCTTCTTTAGTAGCCTAAATACTGTCTAATTGTTGAAGTAAACTTCCAGAAATTTGTGTATGTACTCCTTGAAAGCTACAATTAAAACTCTAGAAAAAATAGAAGGTGCATTATTCAACCCAAAAGGAATCACTATATACTGATAGGAGCCCCATTGGGTGGACAACGTTGTCTTATGTTTGTCTTCTGGTGCAATTTTGATTTGATGATACCCTGAGAAGCCATATGTAAAAGAGTAAGCCTCTTTTCCTCCTACATTATCCAGTACTTCGTCTGTAAATGGTGTAGGAAAAGGGTCATGCAGGCATGCATCATTCAACTTCCTCAATTCCACACAAATTCTAATTTCCCATTTCATCTTCTTCTTCTGAAATACCATAGGACTTATCCATTCAGACTCTTCGATAGGTTCAATTATCCTCGCTACTAACATCTTTCCCAATTCTTCTTTTACCTTTTCCTTATACTCTGGATTCAGTCTATAAGGCCTCTGGTTAATAGGCTTCACATTAGGCTTCAAAGGAATCCTCATAACTCCAAAATCCCCTATGGTTCCTTTCATGTCTAAAAATTTAGTGGGAAACAACTCCTGGTATAAATGTAAGAGATCTATTATCTTGTTGACAATGTCTTTGTCCCAGTAATCTCCTATGGTCATATATTTCAGTTCAAATTTTGTCCCTATATTTACCTTCTTCGTTTTTAGCGGTTGTGTTATATATAACATCTCTATCTCAAGTCCATTCACTTCACGATGTCCTTCTAACTCTTTTATATCAATGTTGCGAGGATCTTCGTCCTCTTCTGCAGTGAAATTATATCATTCTATTACATTGCGTACCTGCACAACCTAATCAGGTTGCCAGATAACTGGAACTTTATTTTCAAAAATATTCTTCTTAACTATATTTAGGGCTGCATCTATATGTGGACAATCATATTAAAATATGAATTTCATTATGAATCCATCAATCATCTCCGCCTAGCTAGCAGTGCCATGTCTAAGTTAAATTTCCAAATACCAATTATGAGGAATTGTCTCCAGGGTATGTATAAAGCCATGCACCCACTCTTCTCATGGAATTTCTCCCCAAGCTTCCATACATAGTTGTATATGGTCTCTAGGATCATTCTGGCCATCATACTTGTCTGCGAGCTCTGTTTCTACTTGTCCAAATCTTACCCACATCAACCTTCTACATTTTTTCCAATCTCCTATATTCTTCTTATGAGTACCCCACCATCTAGCAGGAATAGCTCTTAATGCTTGATCCAGAGATAACAATCTATGAAATTCTAGTACCCATCTTTCATAACCTCTAAAGAAAGTATTTACATCACCCAAACCATCATATAAAGGCAAGTTGCATACCTCAGCTGTCATACATCGCACTGTCTTGGTGATCTTTGCACATTGCCTTGATGACACTTCATGCAATATGTTCTACCAATTATCTAATTCCTCTTTTGAATCTGAAGTGTAGGAACTAACTTTCTCCCAAGTCAGCCTTCCATCTAAAGTGGGATTGATCCACTCTTCTTCCTTCGTTGTGATCTAATAGTTATTATCAATGTCATCTGCACTATATTCTTCCTTGATATGCTCTGTATACCTCACCCCTTCTGATGGATCCAATGGAACAATAACCCTCATATTATTACTTTCAAATATTATTTTCCTTTTCTTCAGATTAATTATAGCCTTGTTAGAAAACTCCCAATCCAATCCAAGCAACACGGGGTAAGTATTATTATCATCCACTATCTCAATCACTTCGAAGTCAATGGTAGTGCACACTCCGTTGATGTCCATTGTGACATTAGACAATATTCCTAAAGGTAATATCTTCTGTTGATTTTCCATCTTCAGCTGAATAGTAGACCATTGCAACTTCAGTTTTCCCATAAATTCCAAGTCTTCCTTGGCAATACATTGGCATCAGATCCTAAATCCAGGATAACCTGATCCATGTCATATTCTCCAATCTATGTTGTAAGCCTCATTTCTTTATCTTTCTCTTCTTATGTCTATGTAGATTATTCACTGCTCACATCTCGCTCTGTGGTACCTCCTTAGAGGCACAAGATTCTATTAGTCTTTTAATCCCTCTACGATCTTTTGATTTCTTAATAAATTCATGCAAGTATGTAGAAAAGACATCAAGATATTTGGATCCACCTCTTGTGTCGCAATCGGTAGTATCTAGCAATTATCCTTCTGAGTCAGCTGCACAGTAGAGGTTGAGGCCCCATCATCCATTAAAATTTTTTTCGCCTCCATGAATGCTTGCTTTTCCTTCGGGATATCAAATGCAGGAGATTTTTCATTATTTTTCCTTACCCATGTAGCTTCAGCTTCCTTTTTCCCATCGACCTTATCATTCCCAATCGTGGTTCTGCTTCTTGTTACAATGCCAATGTGTAGTTGATCTTCTTTGGGTTCAGTGGTCATCATTTTGGAATTTGCTACAGGTTGCTGGTTTCTTTTCTCCTGCATATTCGCAATAAGAAAGGGACATTATTCTATCACATGATCAAAAGACTTACAGTAATTGCATGTTGTCGTGGGGTTCTGGAAATCTCTCATGAATTGTTTGGCCTGTCCACAGTTGTAACAGATAATCTGGCCACGTCCTCGACCAACTCCTTGTCCTCATCCTCGTCCTTGTAATCCTCCTTGACGAGTGTGTTGTCCTTGATACTCTTGTGTATGTCCTTCAACTTTTAGTCTATAAATATCAGCAATGAGCTCCATCATTACGTCATAACTTTAGAAATTCTTCTCATCATGGCCTACTAATCTACAAAAGTTACAAAACAGCTACTTTGGGGTCTATATATATTTTTGTAATAAGTAGCAGTCTTCAAAGCGATGCTGACCTTGTGTTCTACAGATATCGCACCATAGACCTGGGTTTACTGTATTAGGTGCTCCACTTCCCAGATAATATTTGAATACAGGGCATTGATCATTATAATGACCCTCTGCCTTGTATTTTGTGCACCATACTTCTGTTCTGGTCTCCTTACCTTTCTTGAGATCCTGCAATTCCAAGGTAAGATTGGCTAGTTGACTCTATATCTGTTGTACTCCTGCATGAGTATCCCCAATCAGTGAAGCTTCCAGCTTCATCACAATCTCCAATGCTTCAACTTGAGCCATGATCTTCTACTTTGTCAAAGGTAATCTAATATGTGGCAGTAGCATGGTTATGAACCATAATTTGTGTTGTTGTTGGGGTATTTCAAAGCTCACTTGACCCATCAACACCTTGAACCAATGATCCAACTCCCACACAGATTTAGTCGTTGCCTGTTTGATTTCTTTAAGCTCTATGATCCACTATGATTATGATTTTGGCTTCTTGAACTTTGCTACTAATGCTTGCTTAATTTCATTAAATGTAGCATTAGGCTTACTCACAGAGTATTTCATATACCATATCAGTGATTTCTCCTACATCGACGTGACGAGCTACACCTTCTTTACATCATCATTATTAATCTGTCTCGTTTTCCATGTTGTATAAGCTACAAACCAAAACTGGTCAGGGTCCTCTTATCCCAGTCCTTTAAAGACATGTATATTAATTTCATCAACCATTCTTCTTCTTCTCAACAGGCTAGGTGGAGGTGGAGGTGTAGGGGAAGTATGGGGTTGGGATGGGGTGTGTGGGGGGTAGATAGATGGGGGATCCCAAAGACGCCCTGATTCTTCTCAACTCCTAACTTCGATGTGCCTTTAGGATGGGGAGGGGAATGTCACAAGGTTGTAGGGTTACTTCTTTCTTCTTCACTCTCAGATCTTAATAGATGGCTATAGTCAGTCTCAATATAGTTCTTTGGCTCCATTCTATATCGCTTCCCACTTTGTGTAGCTCCTGGCTCTAGCTTATTTCTTCTTTTCCCAAACATTAATTTGACTGCATCCACAGAATCCCCTTTTCACATAATAACATCTTAATCCAGATATTCAAAGAATTTAAGAAATTACTTCATGGCCCATTGAAGAATCTTCATTCAGATTCACTACAGGACATGAACTTGTTGATTACGAACTTTGTGATAAATCCTCCCAAAATGCTATTGATCCAAAAATCAGCAAACCTTGAGATACTGTTATCGATTCTCTTGAGCTGTTGTATCAAATCAGGATTCCACTCCTTAGGTTTGTCACCTTTAAAATAGGTATTATGCCTAGCTAACTTAGATATCCAATCAAGCAATTCAATGTGGAATGAACCAAAGAAAATATCGTTCTGTTCTTTGTAGATGTATTTTTGCAACTAGTCTTCAGTTGATAATCTAGGGTTTCTGTTTTTTTTCTACAAATTCTCTTTCTTTCTGTTCGACCCACTCCTAAAGTTCCTTCTTTGACACTCACCAAATCATATCCCTTTAAGAATATCTCGGTCTCGACAAAAGAACCATTTATTGGTTTGAGGGGGCTTGACTGAGGTTCAGAGTGTGTTGTGCACCAATAAAACCCTCAACTACTGCCCCTTTTGGAAATGACCTGCAAGCATATCGTAGTCTCACCTGAAGCAGTTATGGGAGGCTACAGAACCAGGCTTCTGCAATCAAAGGGATATCCATGCAGTGGCTTCATGTATTTACTTCTAATTTATATTGATCTTATAACTTCGCATGCATAAGAACTTCGCGTGGATGATTAATTTAATAGATTCACATTAAACCTACAAACTTTAACAAATAACAATATATATTACAGTTCTTCACATAATTCAATGACAAAATGCATAACTAGATACATGGCAATAGGCAATAAACACATAAAGAGATGCAACACTTTCGCCAAAATTTTCTTCCTTATTAAAAGGATCTTCAATTACATGCACTTCTTTGACTTGCGCACCCATCTATAGGTGTTGTGCACACTAGCTGCAGAATCTTTCAGGCCTCCATGCACTCTGTTGTGGAGCCTTCCCCAAAACTACAGACTACATATGCGAATACAAAGATTCAATTCACTTACGATTACATGACATATCTGATTACAAAGTATTACATCTCCTTATATACATTTCATCTTTAAAAGAAACCATGGTCCACGTACCATGGATCGACAAAACAAGGACTAATCCTGATACCTGTTAAAAAATAAGGGCTTTATCCCATCCCCAAAGCCCTAAAATATTGCACGATGAATATATATTCACCAGCTCCACATGGTCCGCTCCTTCTTCTGTGAGGTGTTTTACCCAAAACTTGGACCAAGTTGGGCCATGCCCAACAGAAATCATTGAAATAATGGGGGTCATCAGCTTTAGGGATTTAGGAAATGAAAGTAGAATTAAAAGAGGGAAGGATTTTCCCTGATAGGCGAGGGCCTTCAATAACACACAGGAGGTATCCACCCAAGTGATCAAAGAAACACATGTAAAATTCTATAGGCCAACCATTAGGACCTAGGATTTTTTCCTTTTGGAAACTGTGAATCATTTTTTGTAGCTCAACTAAAAAAATAGGCTCTATAAGGTCTCTATTTTTGTCCATAACAATGAAATGAGGGAACACTTGGGATGTACGAATTATTTCTTCTATGGTCACTTCCTGAGAGGCCTTGAAAAGGATGCTCAAAATGGCTCTCTATGATCCTGGAAAGATCCTGAAGAGATGAGACCCTACCCCTTCCGGGGAATCCAATTCCCATATCGTATTAAGAAATTTGTTACCCTTTGCATAATTCTGGAAAATTTTTGTATTGTTGTCACCACTTTGAAGCTAAATAGTGAGACTCTTTCGTCTCCACATCTCTTCTCTTTCGCCCAAAATCCTCCTCTTTTCTTTTTACTTCAAGGTAAAAAACCCTTTGCTTAGCTTCTTTTTATATATAAACCCCTCCTTCCAAGTCTTCCAAACTGTCTATATCCTCCTCCACAACTTCAATAGTTACTTCATCCCTTTTCTTCTTTTGGGAGGACCATTGAATAGTGGACTTTTTTATCCTTTTCAAATTTTCTATGAATTGGATCACCCCCCTCCCTCCCCTGATTTGGATTATATGGGATCCAATTCTCAACTACCATCTCCCTAAAATATTCATCTTTTATCCATGAGGGATTAAATTTGAAAGGGGTTCCTAATTTTTTGTGATCCCCTACGAATTCTAATTAAATATGGTGATGATCAAATTCACCTCCAATACATATCCATTGGCATAACAGAGGAGTCCTTTCCATAAAAGATTTGACCATGAGAAAATGATAAATCCTTCTTGCCACTCTTTCTTCTCCCTAGGGTCGATTTCACTAGGATGGCTGATATTTTATCAAGTCCACATCACACAACTTGTTGTCCATCAAGAGATGCCTGAAATACCTAACCTAGGTGTCCACATGGGTATGAGGTCCCTAGAATTCTGAGGCTCCAAAGAGAAATCTAGCCCCCCCCCCACCCCCGTTGGATTAGAAGGTTGTCGAATCTCATATAAGATATGTTCATCAAACCATCCAAAAACAATGGTCTATCATGGAAAGGACCATATACATTTAACACCTTCAGATCCTTTCTTAGTTCAGAGGAGAAAATGTCAGCTCCAAGAATCATACCACCCCCAGGAACCCATAAATTTAATAGATTTTTTATTAAATCCAATGGCTAAACTCCCTGATATATCATTGGGATTTGATGCAACAAACCACCAGTTAGGGAAAATATATTCCAACACCCCCTTAATCTAATCCCCATCTCCCAATGTTTCTTGAAGATAGATGAAATATAATCTAGGAGAAAACAACAACCTTTTCAAAGCCATTTTTTTTCCAGACTGGCTAGGCCCCTACAATTAAAAGAAAGAAATATCATGACGTCACCTTCTTATGGGATTTCCAATTTCTAAGTGCCCCAACAATCGACTTTTTCTTTTACGCTGTCACATCCTAGCTAGCTTTATGTTTCACCCTAATCATGTAAATTTTCCTCTGTGTGATCTACTTCTAGTCTTGGCTGGAGAAAGTTTTCCCAAACCCCTAACACACCGTAGTGTGCCACCTTTTTCATTTTAGGATGAATATTATATGATGAATAATGGACCAAAGGATCTATTAAATCAACCGAGGTAACATCCT
This sequence comes from Pinus tabuliformis, assembly GCA_031772625.1. Classification (NCBI taxonomy): domain Eukaryota; kingdom Viridiplantae; phylum Streptophyta; class Pinopsida; order Pinales; family Pinaceae; genus Pinus; species Pinus tabuliformis. Next base: position 538,543,864 of record CM062805.1, on the reverse strand, counting down.
TAGGGGAGGGGAAACAAACAGTGAATGAGGGAAGAAGAAATAAACCATAGCTATAGATGGGAGGGGTGAGGGAACCCTAGATGTATTTACATCAGGAAAAAATAACAAGGAATCCATATCAAAATATCTGAAAGATTAAATCAAATTATTTACCAAAAGCAAGGGAGAGAAATAGAAGAGAGGTTCCCGAAGAGGGCAAAGCTCTGTGCTGGTCCTTTTATGGTTACTCAAATTCCATGTTACTAGGAGTCACACAACCATCTCCTATCCTCTTCTCCTTCTCGTTAGGAACAATTGAGATCTAATATGAAGAATTTACATCCGTATGACACGCCTTTTCAATGCAAAAAACTCTAGGGATGACCCCCTTCTTCATCCCCCAACGACCGAATTTTCCTGTAGGAAGCGGGAGGTCCCTTAAAATATGCCCCATCTTGTGGTAGCGACGGCATCAAAAGGGAAAGGCTTCATAATATAATAGTTGATAATAAGAGAAACCTCTATAAATAATGTTCAACTCATCTAAAATACCCTCCCTTGGATTCAAATTCACAAGAATCTGAGCCATCATCTTTCTACCATTTTCCAAAAGGATATATTAGCTTCAAGAAATGTATCCAATATTTAACCTATTCTTTTTAAAATTTCCAATGCCTAAAGTTGAGGAAGGAGCCTCAACATCTTGGATTTCCTCTTGTGAGTGCATGAAACTTGGCATTTACACTTGAAACAGAGTACCAGCTCCTCACCCATACAAGTACCAATTCAACCATTTCTTTCTTGGAATCGAGCATAGGGTGCAACAATTTCAGAATTGCTGGGGTGGAGTCGTTACTCCTATTAATTGAGTACCCAACTCACTTCATCACCTAACAAAAAATCAAACATGAACCATCAATGTGTGAGGATAATCAACTTTGGGACTCTGCCCATGACTCCACCCCACTCTTTTTCTACCCATTTTCACAGGAGATCCTGAGAGAAAATACCGCCTCTGACACTCTCTACCATCACCCCCTCAATTTTGGCCATGTTCTCGTTTAGCAAAACATCCTCTCATAAAACAAAGTTCTTATCCGCCTCTTTTATTTTAGATGCCTTTCCCTTTTTTATTTTCTTGCTTGGACTAAAAAAATCCTTTGCAGAAGCTAGCTCCCTTAGGGTTTTTTAGCTTCGCCTAAAGGATCCAAATCATCCACTCCATGCTCAAGCACTTCTTATTTACTAGGGTTAATGCCTTATTCATCCCTTCCATAAGTGAGGGAAGAGACAAATCCAAAATATCTGGCACTTGAACTCTGGATAAAAACCTAGAATCTTCTCCTTTGCCTTGATCATCAGAAAGCAACTCCAAAAAAAAAGGGAAACATTTTCTACATATACTTCAGGGGTGTATGAAAAAGGGTTCAACAAGCTTTGAGATAGAAGGTCCAAAAACTATGTAGCTAAAAAGGGTCTGAAATTTTCGAGGCCCTCATTTACCAAACCCCGACTCCATTGCAGGTTTTCTAAAGGGATTCCACTTATTGAATTTTCTAAACCTTCCCTTTCTCAAACCCTAGGGGAAACTCATTCCTCGCCTTCTGTCGAACCTCGTTCTAAGGTTGTTGCATTCTTAGGTCGCCTTCAACCACCATCTTATATGTATGCTACAAAGTCACTTCACTTTTCTAAGGTGCCCAAATCAAGAAGATTGGAACTAGGTGATGGGTCCCATTAATAGGTATATTTTGAAGTTCATTATGCTATCCTACGGCCCTTAAAACTATCCCTTTCTCACATTAATTCACATTTTTAGTCATAATATGATAAGGTAGAAGATTAAAAGGTGTTTGTCATATTGTGAGGCCTAATGTTATTAAATTGTAGGAAAAATAGGCATTTTGAAGAATTCATTATGCAGGGGCTTGATGGAGACAACCAAGAGAGAATCTAGGGGGGCTTGTCCACCTCCTTAACTCTGTAAATCGACTTAGGATCACAGGATCCTCACTCATGGATCGAATTCACTAGCAGCTGAGGGACTCCAAGTCTATTTGAAGATCAAGAAGAACTAGATCCAAAATTCTCGAGATCTTGGAGGGAATCACTCCTATTTTAAAGGGAGCTACCATCAACTACCTTTTATATAAATAAATTAGCTGAAAGGCTCATTATGATTTGATTTTTTGATTCAGTTGAGAGTATCTACTGAGCCTAGTGCTTGACCATTTTATTCTTAACTTTCATGTGATGTATGAGACTACTATTTTCTGATAATGAGAACTTTTCCATTGATCATCATCTGAGCTAGTTTTTAGAGGGATGAAACCCTTGGGTTTGGGCCCAACCAGAGGCTTTAGTCCCTCTTCTATATTTCTTTCTTGTTGTTATTGCAGGCTTCCCTATCATGAGAAAGACATGGAATTATTTTAAATAAGAACAAGAAAGAAATATAAAAGAGGGACTAAAGCCTCATTCACTTCATCTAACCTTCATCCATATTCTCCTTCCCTCAAGACACCATTTATACACTCAAAAGGCTCTCAGAACCCCTCTTGTAGCAAAATAGGGCCTCCTGTAGCAATACAAGACCTCCTGTAGCAGGCCTATAGCAGTGTTCTTTTCAACCAGTTGTATTCCCAACTTTGATCCTAGCCTAGTTAAGTTGAATAATGGCCCCAGCTTATTATTTGATGATTAAGGAAGTCTCTTATACCACTCCAATCTCCTCCTTTCCTCGCTACAAAACAAATTTAGAATTAGTATTTTTTTCATAAGCATGTTAAAAGTTAGGTTCCTTATTTTCAAGAAAATGTAAAGTATATCAATGTTAAATGCAAGTAGGTTACTGATTTGATTAAATGTGCAAAGAATAATAGCTTTACTTATGCAAGTACACTAGCCCTTTCTCTTTCATGCAATGTCAATTAGAATCTACATTTGAATGAATGGCATTTTCACTTTCATAGTTAGAATCGGGTTCAATTATGATTTAATAAAAAAATTTCACTATAGTTAGTTGGAGGAATGGTCTCTAAACACCTTGACCTAACTTCATGAATGAGGGTGACATGAGTAGAACCTAACCTACTATGCATATAGCACTGCCACCTCTAAGTTTTTACGAACCCCAGGTTGATATTTTAAGTTGAGGAGCCCTTGGAAGTTTCAACAGTCTTGGTGCAATACCAAGGCTCACCAATTTTTGGCATCGTTGTCGGGGAGGTGCCTAAGTATGTTTCGTTTCTATTGAAGCATTTGATTATTATTTTGCATCAGTCTTATTATTTTCAAGAAGTGAAAAATTCAAAGAATCAACTTGTTCTTTCATGCCTCGTAGAAGTAGGGATAACTAAGGGAAATTCTTACCTAAAACCCCCACCACCTAAAGTAGCCAACCTTCATTCTTCTTTGGTGACTGTGAAATTCCCTCTCTAACTACAAGGGAGTTGGAATACCCTCTAGGTGAGGAACCTGAAATTTTTGAAGAACCTATTGGGAAAAAAGAAGAACCCACCTCACCTACCCAAACCATGGCTAAAAACAGGAAAAATGAAATTTTCCCCATCATATAAACCAATGGAGAGGATATAATGAAGAATATAATCTCTGCTTCCCTTCCAAATTTCCATGGCTTGACCTCTTAGGATCCTGACACCTTCATGTTTGAGTTTGTTGTTATATGTAGGACCTATGACTATGACTCTGATGAGCATAAGCTGAAGTTGTTTCCTTCTACCCTTAAAGATGCATCCTTATGCTAATTTATGAGTCTACTTGGAGGCGACATCACTACTTGGGCCCAAATGCAACAAACCTTCAATGATAAATATTGGGATTACTATAGGTCCAAAGAAACAAAGGAGGAAATATTTAGGCTAACCCTTGGACCTGATGAATCTTTGGAGGACTATGAGGAAAGGTTTCAACTCAATTATAGGAGGGCCAATTGTACCCTTAATCTTCAATCACTCAAGCTATTTCTTCTCCGAGGGATCAGGGAAGATGTAATGGAAACCATCAACATGCTATCTAGAGGAGATATCTACCAATTATCTTATGATGACATCAAAACTGTATTCAAGAATCACTCTAGGGTTGTTAGGAAAAAGGGTAGGTCTAGCCAAAGCTTGGCCAATTCCTCCCCCTACACAACATCCATCAAGCATGAGATAGGGAATATGTTGGAATATTTCAAGAGTGAAATGTTGCATACCTTTTCCATACAAATGGATATTATTCAAATCAAAAGAAAACAAGAGGAAGCAGAAAGGGAACTAGCTATTTTCTTCCCTAGATGTACTAAAAGACATCCTAGGAATGAATGCCCATTGAATGTCATATAAGTGTTCCTAGTCTGTGAAGAGAATCATGCAACAGACAAATGTCCCTCTTGGCCAAGACTAAAAGTTGTATACCAAGAAGGAGTAGAGAGTGGGTCTGAACATCTGTGCTTCATTAACTAAAGGATAACCCAAGGATCTCGACCATATCAACAAGGCATGCAATGGGCACATTATCCTCACTACAATCCAAATTAGAATGCACCTTTCCAGCCTTGGTACCCATCCACTCATCCAAGGGGCTTTGAGAAAGACCATCACAATGTTGCAACTTGCAGACAAATCCACAGCAGCTCCTGAGGGAATTATTGAGGATGTCATGGTCTCTATTGAATCCTGGGAATACCCTACTGATTTCCTAGTTCTCCAACCCAAAACCAAGATTAATGGATATCCTCTCATCTTAGGAAGACCTTGGTTTGCCACTGTTGATGCCTATATTAGTTGTAGGGATGGGAAAATGACTATCAAGAATGGAAATTTATCAAAAAAACTTTTGTTGTATCCTCCTGCTCAACGTTCTATTGAACATGATTTACCCATATGGTTAGAGGATGAGTAAGAGGATGAATTGTATCACACAACCCCCTACCCAGTCTGCACTCTAGATACGATTATAGGAGGTGGAAAACTTGATGAAGATGATGTTATTGACCATATTTTACAGAACCATCCTCCCACAACCATACTAGTTGAGGAACTGATGAAAGAATCTTAGAGTAGTCCTTGGACTTAATTTTGCTCTGTTGACTCTAACCTAGAACCTATCAAGTGTTAGGATATTTCGACACATAGGAAATAGTTAAGTACAACTTGGTCTAGTATAGAGTTAGGTATAGAGTTAGGTAAAGTGTGTTTTTTTACTATGTACATTTTGTAACTTACAATCCGACGGTCACGATATGTAGTGATCCAACGGTTCATTCTCTCCTCGGTATTATCGACACTTGATCCATGGCTTAACACCTGATTGGTCCATGATCTCTATTTAAAGAGCATGGAGGGTCATTTGTAGGTTAACCGTTAATGAGAGAAGCTTATGTAAATTTTCATTCTTTTATTAATAAATTGCCTGAAGTGGCCGCGTTGGCTCAGGCCGTGGACTGTTTCCCTGTTTGATGGTTTTAACCACGTCAAAAGTACTAGTGTATTGATCTGTGATTTGTTTGTGAGCGGTGTCCTTTGGTGTTCTGTCTGAGGAACTTACCCTGTAAATTCCTACACCAAGATTGTAGAGATTGGTCCATCCAGTGTTGGAAACAATACTGAGAGGGGGGTGAATCAATATTATCAGAACAATAATTTTATTTCCCAAACAGATTTATATATGCTACTTCAGTGAAGTGAACTAGCGTGTACACGCAACTGTGATTAAAGAAACTAGCGTATATCTAGAGAACTTGCAATTTAGAAAATTTATCATGTGTTGATCTTAAACCAGTACATCAGTAACTTATTAGATAGTGCAATAAAATCAGAATAAAGCATCACACATAAGCAACACACATGAACACCAAGATTTAAGGTGGAAACTTAATGTGGGTGAAAACCACCTGCTGTTGTTGTCTCTATCTTCTTAATAATAAGAAAATATGTTTACAATCTTGTATTGGTACAGACTCATACCAGTATGCAGGCACCCACCTACAAAAGGTTACAACCTTCTCTCGCTTTCCAGCTTCTACTGGAAGGGATCTTCATCCCCCTAGCTCTTGTACTAGCCAATATGTTTACTAGTATGTAGGTGCTGAACTACAGAAGGCTATGACCTTCTTTCTTCTTCCAGGGACCACATTTCGTGAATTTTCAGACTGGATACTCCTGGATCACAACACCAAAATCTGAAGGCCACGTTTCATCCAATTTTCATACTGGAGCCATCAAAAAAATTTTAAAATTAAACTGCATCAAACAACATTCAGTTAATATGAACAATCAGATCACTGACACCAGATCACCGTGCTGAACCCAAAACCCTTCATTATCATTCAAAACCAACTGTAACCTCAAAAATCATACATTAGAGTGTATACGCTACTTGGATGAACCCAAACTGCATGTATACACTACTTCCGTTAATCAAACCTGCATATACCTTGAAAACTACTGCAAACATAAACTTTTGAAACAAGTCTGTACCAACCAGCAATATATTGAATATAAAAATTTCAACTTATAGAGCTTTACATAGGCAGGGACAAAGATCTCTTCTTCTCACTTATACAATCAATCAATCAAATGCCAGCCTCCTTATGCATTCAATTTTACATTCAGATCTAAGAAGACTTCATTGATAGACAACAGTAAAACAATAGAATTTGATCAGATAGATCAATCAAACCTGAAAAAGAAGCTTTTCTTTTGTATACGTTACTTGAAAGAACAAACCCTGCATGTATACGCTCTTTGGCTAAGATGAACCTATTAACAGATCTGCAAATATTGACTCAGAACTTTGCTGCAATTCCAGAATTCAAAAAAACCCAAATCATGATAGATAACAAATAAAACAGGCGCAAAACATTAGATCTAATCTCAACCAATATTAGATCATTCAATAATAAGTCATTTCAGGTCTCATGATCCTGATCCAATATAGAACTCAAGGTGCACATGAATATTTCATATCTAGTCCCAAACATAACCCTGCAACAGATAGAAGTGTTCCTTAGAATCTTATTACTTGCACACCTGGCCTTATGATCTTCTCCTCTTTATATAGCTTTAGGCCCTTTTTCAATACCTTGGACCAAAACCACTTAGGACCAATACCTTGGACCAAATACCTAGGGTCAATACCACAGACCAAATACCTTGGACCAATACCTTGATTTTCCATCCCATTCACACTTTTCTTTCTGTGAAAGTGCATGTACACATATACACTCTTTTGTATTTGTGTTCTCGTGTGTATACGCTACTTTGACAAAGTGAAACAGTGTATACATCTCTTTCTTCAATCTCTAGAGTCTGATCTATAATCCTTTGTTGTTAACCTATTGCACTGTGAACTGTCATCTGTGTGAGTTGCCATAAAGGACAACACCTGTATCATAATGCCAAAAATCTCCCCCCTTGGACTTGATGGCAACAACAACACCAAGGCACAATAACAACACCAAGACACTCTCCCCCTTTGACATCAAGGGCAAAGGGTGGACCAAGATATTCTCCCCTTTTGATATACATTTTGTTGTCCATGTTCCCCCTAAATACATGCTAAATTCTATGATTAAGCTCCCCTTTGTACATGCTGAGATGAGCTAAACCGTCCATGCGAGGTCTATGCTCCCCTTGAACATATGCAGAGTCTGCAAAAGAAATTATTTTTCAAAAGAATAACATGACTCTATAACTCAACTAAGTGAGTATGACCTTCCTATCACCAATGACTCATACATACATCAATCTCCCAACCAAGTGGGGATACACCAAATTTGACTCATCCACCCAACCAAGTGGGGATATACCAATTGTTTATACATGACATAAATACAATAAATATTACATCATCCATCCCATGCAAAGTGGGGATACAAATTACATCATTTGTCCAATAGGACTCATTCAAATGTATGAGAAGTCATATCACACCCTAGACTTTTACATGACTTAAGCAACAAATGGTATAAATATCTGAAGCCATAGCTAGACTCAGCAACCATAATGCCAACAATGCAGAATGCGAGTGAAGGCTAATGCTCCCCCTGAACCTATGCTACCTGTGCATTGTTAACAAGTCATTTAATCAAGGCATATTTGTCAGTTAGATAAAAATTAATGAACAAAACATATCGTTAGACTGTAATCATCAACATCAGACAGAGCACCCATATTAGATTCTAACCCACTAATTTTCTTGTCAGAAAAAACATAAACGCTTCTTTAGCCACTGAAACCTGTGTGTATACGTGACTATACTTCATGAAACACACATATAATAACCTTCTTTTGAAAAACTGGATTTTAATAGCAAGATGATGCAGAAGCTACTCCCATATTTTGTCTGAGATATTCAAATGTTTCTCTGGGTAGAGGTTTAGTGAATATATTGGCAACTTGCTCTTTGGAGGGAACATACTCCAATTTGACCTTTCGTTCAAGCACTTGTTCTTGTAGAAAATGGTACTTGATGGGTATGTGCTTGGTCTTGGAGTGCATGACTGGATTCTTTGAAATAGTGATGGCACTTGTATTATCACATAGAATGGAGATGGGTGGAGAACATATGATCTGAATGTCTTGCAAAGTTTGCATCATCCAAAGTAGTTGTGTGTAGCAAGATGCAACAGCCACATATTATGTTTCAGTTGTAGATAAAGCAATTGAACTTTGTTTCCTGTTGAACCAAGACACTAACCTGGAACCCATATAGAATGCACCACCATTAGTTCTTTTTCTATCATCAACACTTCTTGCAATCTGCATCTGTATATGCATGAAAAGTAAGATCTGCATCTCTAGGATACCATAGTCCAAAGTCTTGAGTTCCTTGAACATATTTGAAAATTCTTTTGACTGCCTGAAGGTGTGATTCCTTTGGATTTTCTTGGAATCTTTCAACTATTCCTACTGCATGCATGATGTCAGGTCGGGTACCTGTTAGATAAAGCAAACTGCCAATCATGGATCTGTAAGTTGGTTGATGTACTGCTGCTAATTCATCATTTGAGCTGAGACTGCATCCTGTTACCATTGGGGTACATACAGGTTTAGAATCTTCCATTATGTACCTTTTCAAGATCTGTTTGAGATATTTGGTTTGTGAAAGAAAAATACCATCTTTAGTTTGTTGAACTTGTAGACCAAGAAAATAGGTAAGTTCACCAAGCAAGGACATTTCAAATTCTTTCTGCATTACTGAAGCAAAATTCTAACTCATGGATTCTTCATTGCTACCAAAAATGATATCATCAACATAAACAATAATAATTAGCAATTTATCAGTTTCAATCTTTGTATATAGATTGCTATCTGCAGAACCTTTTGTAAAACCTTGTTGGTGTAGATATTTGTCAAGGCGGTAATACCAGGCCCTTGGAGCCTGTTTCAAACCATAGAGAGCCTTTTTGAGTCTGCATACAAGTTTTTCATCATTTCCAAGAATGAATCCTTTTGGCTATTCAATATAAACTTCTTCTTCTAAATCTCCATTAAGGAAGGCTGATTTTACATCCATTTGGTATACTTTGAATTTCTGAAAGCTAGAAAGAGAAAGAAACATCCTTATGGCTTCAAGTCTGGCAACAGGTGCAAAAGTTTCTTCAAAATCTATACCTTCTTGTTGAGCATACCCTTTATAAACAAGTCTGGCCTTGTTTCTAATGACTTCTCCATTTTCATTCAGCTTGTTCTTGAATATCCATTTAGTTCCTATAATATTTTTATCATGAGGTCTAAGAACTAATTCCCAAATATCATTCTTTTCAATTTGCTCAAGTTCTTCATCCATGGCCTTGACCCAACATTCATCTTTGCATGATTCATTTACATTTTGAGGTTCGGTGGAGGATAGTAGAGCTAGATAGCTTGAGGTCCCTGTAATAGTTCTTCTTGTCTGTACACCTACCTCCTTTTCCCCTAAAATTTGAGTTTCTGGATGATTTTTCTGAACATACCTGGATGGAGTCTTTTCTTCTACCATTATATCTTCTTCTGGTGCTTCATTGGTTTCTTCTTCAATATAATTTTGATTTGATGTGGGAAAGTAATCCCCATCTTCCTCATTGTCATAATCTTCTGTTGATTTTATCTGTTTTGGATTTCTGCATGCTTCATCCACTACAACATCAATGCTTTCAACAATTTTCCCAAGTCTTTTATTATAACATTTATATCCTTTACTTCTGGAAGAATAACCAAGAAGAATACCTTCATCTGCTCTGGGTTCAAACTTACCAAGTTTTTCATCAGTCCTTTTGATAAAACATTTGCTTCCAAAAACTTTAAAGTATTTTACAATAGGAGTCTTACCATACCAAAGTTCATGTGGAGTTTGAGTGCTATTTACCTGAACATTTTCTTTGTTGAGAATAGTCACAACAGTGAATGCAACTTCACCCCAGAAGGTTGCAAGAGTTCTAGATTCATCTAGCATAGCTCGAGCCATTTGTTGAACTATTCTATTCATCCTTTCTACCACACCATTTTGCTGAGGAGTTCTTGCGGTGGAGAATTGCCTTTTTATTCCATGTTGTTCACAAAAGTCAAATAATTCATCTGATATAAATTCCCCTCCTCGATCAGATCTGAGGCATTTGATTTTTCGATCTGATTCATTTTCAACCAAATCTTTGAAGGCTTGGAACTTTTCAAATGCTTCATCTTTATGCTTTAGAAGACCTATCCAACACATTCTGGAAAAATCATCAATGAACAAAATAAAGTATTCTTCTCCACGAGGTGACTTTTTCCTTGTTGGTCCACATAAATCAGTATGGACAAGTTCAAGAGGATTACTAGCTAACCCTTCTTTTTCCATGAAGTGAACTCTGGTTTTCTTGTCGATTTGACATGGTTTGCATATTGTATTTTCTGGGATGCTGATATTTGGAATATCACGAACACCCTTGAGTTTGCATGCTTTTCTTATTTTAGAAAAGCTTAGATGTCCCAATCTTCTATGCCATAGCCAATTTTCACTATTTTTTCTTAGATAGCACTATTGTTGTCCTCCTTTGAGTATGTATAAGTTGTTTGGAGTTCTTGTACCTTTGATCACGGTATCTCTTGTATCAATCTCACAAACAACACATCCGTTTGATTGAAACACCACTTCATTTTCCTTGATCACACATTTGACTGACACTCAAAAGGTTATGCTTTAAACCATATACATACATAACATTTCCAGCTTTAACCTTTTCTTTCAAGAAAACATAACCTTTATCTTTTATGACAGCTGGAGTGTCATTTCCAAATGAGACATTCTTTTCATTTTCTAAGGCATTATATGAGTGAAGTTTCTCTTTGTCACCTGTCATGTGTTTGGAGCATCCACTGTCAATGTACCACTAATTTTCTTGTCCTTCTACATACAAGGCTATACCACATCTTTCTGTTTGAGATTCTTTCCTTCTCCATATCTTGGGATTTAATGGTGTTTGCTCCTTTTGAGGTGTTTGCCAAAATTTTCTCCTGCATTCAGATTCTTCATGACCAAAGTTGTTACAGATTGAGCATTCTATTTCATTTTCAAGAGGAGAAAAGTTATTATAGGAACCTCTCTTGATCCCTGTTATATTCCTTTGATTTCATGCTTCTCTAGTCATGATGGTTTTGTAAGCAATGCATTGAGCAGCTTTGTGCCCAAAATTATGACATGAAAAACATTGCCCATTAAAGAAGTTTCTACGACTATCGAATCTATTTACCTGTTGATTGTAGTTTCTATTGATATTCATCTTTGGAGAAAATTGAGTATGATTTGCCTGAGGTTGGTTGTGGCTTCTATTGATATTCATCCTTGGAGAAAATTGAGTATGATTTACCTGGTGATCAGCTTTATGCCTTTGCTGACGATTGTCATACTGTTCACTGGTCTTTGCTACATCAAGATAGCTTTTGGTGGAGGTTGACAGCTTCTGTGATTGAGATGCTTCTTTAGTATATCCAAGACCTATCTTTATTAGAGGAGAATGCTGAACTTTGATAATTTCATTTAAAGTTTCTGATCCTTTAGCAAATCTAAGATTGAGAGATTTTTTTTTCTCAAGATCTTTTCTTAGACCCACAATTTCACATTCTAGTTTTTCATTGTGTTTTTCTTTTTCAGCAAGTTGGTATGTCAAGGTATCTATGATCATATTCTTTTCTTCTAAACAGATTTTGAGTTTAGAGATTTCTTCATGAAAGTTTTCCTCTTCTAAAGCATCCCAAAAATCATCATCGTCATAAGCCATGAGAAGTCTATAATCATCACTATTAGATAAACCATCACTATCCTCTTCTAAACTATCCCAAAAATCATCGTTATCATAAGCCATGAGAAGTTTGTAATCTTGTCCAGTTTCATCTTCATCACTATTAGATAAACCATCGCTATCTTCATGAGTATAGTAACTCCTTCTATTCACAACTTGTTTCCTATTCCCTTTTGCATATTCCTTTCCTTTTTCATATTTATCTTTATGAGGACATTTGGCAGCATAATGACCGACTCTGCCACAAGCAAAGCATTTGAAAGGTAGCTTACCTCTGAACCTTCCAGAACCCTATTGAAGCTTCTTGACAAAATTTCCCTCATCTTCTTATTTTGAAATGTGTCCTGATTCATTGTGTTCTTCCTTTTCTTTTCCTTTTGTTGAAGCTTTAAATGCCGCTTCTCTCATATCTGATGGATCTCCTTTTCTCATCTCAAAAGCATTTAGGATTCTGTGAAGCTGTGTCATAGTGGTATTCTGCAGATCCTTTTTTCTTCTATGGAAAACACTTTTGATTCAAATTTAGCAAACAAGGATCTCAAAATTTTCTCAACTAAGGTAACTTCCTTTATTTCTTCACCCAGATTCTTCATACATTTAACAACCTCATCTATACGTAAGAAGTAACTAGCTATACTCTCATCACTATGAATCTTAAGAGTTTCATATTGAATTCTGAGAGTTTGAAGCTTGGCACATTTTACCTGAGTGTCTCCTTCCTAGCTCTTAATGATTTTGTCCCATATCTCTTTGGCTAATTTAAGCTGCAATAATTTGACAACCTCTGTTTGTGACAAACTTCCCAATAAAGTATTGACAACTTTGGCATTGGTTTCATATTTCTTTTTACCTACCATGTTTGTAGGAATTGCTGTTGGAAATGTATATCCTCCTTCCAGAATTTCCCAGACATCTGTTCCAAGAGATTGTAGATAGTTTGTGGTTCTTATTTTCCAATAAACAAAGTTGCTCCCATCAAATATTGGCGGTTTGATGGATCCCATGCTTTCGTGATTATTCATATTGATGGATCTCCCTTCAAGTGATCAAGTTTCTTCTGAAGGACCTGCTCTTATACCAATTGTTGGAAATAATACTTAGAGGGGGGTGAATTAGTATTATCAGATCAATAATTTTATTTCCCAAATAGATTTATATATGCTACTTCAGTGAAGTGAACTAGCGTGTACACACAATTGTGATTAAAGAAACCATCATATATCAAGAGAACTTGTGATTTAGACAATTTATCATGTGTTGATCTTAAACTAGTACATTAGTAACTTATTAGATAGTGCAGTAAAAGCAGAATAAAGTATCATACATAAGCAACACACATGAACACCAATATTTAAGTTGGAAACCCAATGTGGGTGAAAATCACCCGTTGTTGTCATCTCTGTCTTTTTAATAATAAGAAAATACATTTACAATCTTGTACTGGTGTAGACTCATACGAGTACGCAAGAACCCACCTGCAGAAGGTTACAACCTTCTCTCATTTTCCAGCTTCTACTGGAATGGAGCTACAACCCCCTAGCTCTTGTACTAGCCAATCTGTTTACTGGTATGTAGGCACTGACCTACAGAAGGCTACGACCTTCTTTCTTCTTCCAGGGACCATGTTTCATGAATTTTCAGACTAGACAGTCCTGGATCACAATACCAAAATATGAAGGCCACATTTCATCCAATTTTAAACTGGACCCATAAAAAAAAAATTAAGCTTAAATTGCATCAACCAACATTTAGTTAATCTAAACAATCAAATCACTAACACTAGATCACTGTGCTGAACCCAGAACCCTGCATCATCATTCAGAACCAGCTGTAACCTAAAAAATCATGCATTAGAGTGTATACACTACTTGGTTGAACCCAAACTGTGTGTATATGCTGCTTCCGTTAATCAAACCTGTGTATACCTTCAAAACTACTGCAAACATAAACTTTTGAATCAAGTCTATACCAACCAACAATATAATAAATATTTACTATCAACTTATAGAGCTTTACACAGGTAGGGACACAGATCACTTCTTCTCACTTATACAATTAATCAATCAAATGCCAACCTCCTTATGCATTCAATTTTACATTCATATCTAAGAAGACTTCATTGAAAGACAATAGTAAAACAACAGAATTTGATCAGATAGATCAGTCAGATCTGGAAAAGAAGTGTTTCCTTTGTATACGCTACTTGAAAGAACATAACCTGCATGTATACGCTCTTTGGCTGAAACGAACCTACGTACAGATCTGCAAATATTGACTCAGAACTTTGCTGCAACTCCAAACTTCAGACAAACCCAAATCATGATAGATAACGAATAAAACAGGCACAAAACATTAGAGCTAGTCTCAACCAATATCAGATCATTCAAGAATAAGTCATTTCAGGTCTCATAATCCTAATCCAATATTGAACTCAAGGTGCACATGAATATTTCAGATCTAGTCCCAAACATAACCCTGCAACAGATAGAAGTATTCCTTAGAATCTTATTACTTGCACACCTGGCCTTATGATCTTCTCCTCTTTATATAGATTTAGGCCCTTTGTCAATACCTTGGACCAAAACCACTTAGGACCAATACCTTGGACCAAATACCTAAGGTCAATACCATGGACCAAATACCTTAGACCAAAACCTTAATTTTCCATCCCATACATGCTTTTCTTTCTGTGAAAGTGCGTGTATACGTATACACTCTTTTTGATCTATGTTCCTACGTGTATATGCTACTTTGACAAAGTGAAACAGTGTATACCTCTCTTTCTTCAATCTCTGGAGTTTGATCTGTAATCATTTGTTGTTAACCTATTGCACTGTGAACTGTCATCTGTGTGAGTTGCCATCAAGGACAACACTTGTATCATAATGCCAACATCCAAAACTCTAAAGATCAACCCTTATCTTTCTGCCGAGCAGGAAGAACAGGTATCCAGTGTGATGAGAAAACATTTGGATTCTTTTTCTTGGGATTATAATGAAATGAAAGGTGTCCATCCCTCAGTTTGTACTCATCATAGTTACATCAAGGAGGGATGCGAGCCTGTGTGCCAACCCCAGAGAAGGATGAACCCAACTCTTAAAGACATTGTGAAAGAAGAATTACAAAAGCTACTAGATGTAGGATTAATACTCCCCATTTCAGATAGTGAGTGGGTGTCACCTCTTGTTTTAGTTCACAAGAAGAATGGGAAGTGGAGAATCTATGTTGATTACCAGGAACTTAACAAGGCTACAAAGAAGGACCATTTTCCTTTACCCTTCATTGACCAAGTCCTAGATGGCCTTGTAGGAAAGAAATCCTTCTCCTTCCTGGATGGATTTAATGGATACAATCAAATCCATATCATCCCTGAAGACCAAGATAAGACCACATTTACATGTCCTTGGGGTACCTTTTCTTATAGGGTCCTTCCATTCAGTCTATGCAATGCCCCTGCTACTTTTCAGAGGGTAGTTTTAAGTATCTTTGCTTAACTTGTTCATGACAATGTTGATATTTACATGGATGACTTCACTCCTTATGGATATGACTTGCAGGAAGCTCTGTCTAATATGTGCAAAATATTACAAAAATGCATTGAAATGAATCTGTCATTGAGTTCCAAGAAATGTGATTTTTTTTATGAATGCAAGGACTGTCCTTGGCCATTATATATCCAAGGAGGGGATACATGTTGACCCAAACAAAATTTCCATCATTAAAAGGGTCCCCATCCCTAAAAAACAAAGAGATGTTAGGAGTTTTCTTGGATTAGCCGATATTATAAGAGGTTCATTAAAGAATTTAGTAAGATGGATTCACCTTTGTTTGGATTGATGGCCAAGGATTCAGATTTTTGTTGGACAAACAACTGTTAGGATGTCTTTGAAATACTAAAAGAAAACTTGACCACTTCACCCATCCTTAGGGGTCCCAACTGGGCATTACCTTTCCATATACACAAAGAGGCCTCACACAAAGTTGTAGGGGTTGCCTTAGGACAAGCAGAAGACAAATTTCCTTATACTATCTATTTCATCATTAAGAACATTTCTAAAGTTGAGTTGAATTATACAGTCACTGAAAAGGAACTCTTAGTTGTGGTACATTCTTTAAACAAGTTTAGGAACTAAATCATTGGTTATCAAACTTTTGTTCACATTGATTTTGCAACCGTTAATTATTTAATGAATAAACCTGATGTCAATGTTAGGCTAATTAGATGGTTGTTATTATTCAAGCAATTTGATTTGACTATTGTTGATAAACGAGGGAAATATAATGTGGTTGCAGATTTCTTTTCAAGACTAACCTTGCCTATAAGAAAGGAAGAAATGATAGATGATCGACTTCTAGATGAACATATCTTTGCCATATCAATGATTTCTCCTTGGTTTGTTGATATAGCCAACTATTTTGTTGCTGGGATATTTCCTCCTAACCTATCCTCCAAGGAGAAAAGCAAGATTGTTAAGAAGAGTGCCCCGTTCACCTCGATTAGGGGAAATATTTTCAGATTGGGGCCATATCAGATCCTGAGAAGATGTGTGAGGGAAGAAGAGGTCTTTGACATCCTCTCAGCATGCCATGATGGATCCTGTGGGGTCTCATTTTTCTACTAAGAGGAAAACTTTCAAAGTTCTACAATCAGGTTACTATTGGCCCACTTTACATCAAGATGCAAGGAGGTACACCACCAGGTGTGATCAGTTCCAAACGATGGGTAAGCCAACACCCAAGGATGAAATTCCCTTAAAAACTCAAGTGACTCTACAGTCATTTGAAAAGTGCGGCATGGATTTCATTGGACCTATTGATCCCCCATCAGGATAGAAAAGGTATATCATTGTATGCACTGATTACTTGACCAAATGGGCTGAAACAAAAGCAGTAAAGGCAACAATTGAGCAGAAGGTGGTTGAATTTCTGAGGGAGAACATCTTCTACAAATTTTGTTTTCCAAGGGAATTAGTCACTAATCAAGGAGCACAATTTACATCAAGTTTGATTGAAGATCTTATGAAGCAACACCACATCAAGCATAGGACATATATTTCCTATCACCCTCAAGCAAATGGACAGGTGGAAGTCACAAACAGAGGATTAGAGAGCATTATTACCAAGGTTTTTACTAACACCAGAAAGGATTTGGTAGATAGACTTGTGGAAGCCACTTGGGCCTACAACACCACTTGGAAGACCACCACTAGATTCACTCCATTTGAGTTGGTCTATGGGAAGAAGGCCATGTTGTTTATTGAATTTTAGTACAACACCTTGAGGATGGAAGCTCAATTATACTTAGATATCACTACATCACACTGAGGTAATCTAGCTACAAAGGAATATTTGGCATGATAAACACATCAGAGAAAGGAATTTTCAAGAAGGAGATTGGGCCTTGTTGTATGATTCCAGATTCAAGGATTTCAAGGGGAAGTTAATGACAAGATGGTTGGGTCCCTATCTAGTAGAGAAGTGTCATGAGAATGGGCTTGTCCAAATTAGAGCAGTTGGAGAGGAAGGGATTCCCTTACATGCAATGGTCATATGTTAAAGTTGTACAAGAAACCTCTGTCTAAGGAAGAGTTTGTCAGTTCAGTCAGAAGGGAATTAAATGTGATTGGGAGGCTCATAGCCCTCAGTCCACCAAATTTCTAAAAAATAATAATAATAAGAGGGCCTAGATGAAAACCTCCATGAGGCATCTGAGGCCAAATCCTAAGTTGAAAACCTCTTTGAGGCAACCTATGAGCAAAAAAGAGAAGAAAAGAAAAAATAAAAGATGAAAATTTTCCCAAGTGAAAACCTCCTCTAAGGCACCTAGGGCAGGCATGTAGTTTTAAAACCTCTGCCTAGGAAACTTTCTTGTCTCAAAAAAAGAAGAAGGAAAAAAAGAGAAAAATGCAGGGAAGGATTTCTTACACCACTTTTGCTAACATCTTTTCTTTGTAGGACTCCAAACAATTGATAGAATCATGGCTACAAGGTAGCATCTACAAGTGTATTCCTCCATTGTTTTGACCACACATTTCATTTCCACACTCCCCACTCACATACCTACCTCTCTCCATCATCCAACCAACAAAAGAATCAAATTATGCCTCCTCATTGTAATGCTACAAGAGGAGCCCATAATAATAAAAGAGGGATATCTGATGGGAAAAATAGACCAGAGGGTCATGCTTTCATTTATTTAATGTTAAGAGAGGTCCACCAATGTCAATTTCATCACCCATCCACTGTATCTAGTCAAAGTTAGCTCAAATTTCCTCTATGTCATGCATCTAAAAAACCACAAAAAACCTTTGTTTTCCATTCTTCCACCACCTACACCACTTCCTCATGATCTTAATCTTGTCCTCATACCTTTCATGACTTGCCCTCAATCTGACATGCAAAACGAGGTCTTCAAAAAGGGGATTAAATTTCTGTTACAAGAATTAGACTCCTCCTATAGCGGCCTATACATTCACAACAGAACTCCTTAAAATTCCTTTTTTCCACCCACATAGAGCATCATGGAGCCATTATGAAGTAGATAAGAGGCACATCATCATTAGGAAGTAGTCCATCCACTCCACCACCAGTAGATTGTACACAGTGAAGGGACCTACACACATAGCAAAGTTATCAGTGAAAATACCATCAAGTTATGAATACCTAAACAGAAACAAGCAAATAAATCAACACCCTTTAGATCAAGATGTTATGAGATCCAAATCCATCATGTAAGCATCTCCAACAACTTGATCCAAAGGTAGGCTCAAGTATGACAACCCTCACCTCTTCCCTATGCATATAATCCTAAAATGTGTTAATAGTCGAGAAAGGAATTTTAATGGGTTGGAGGTGGCCAATGAACTTGTCCACCCTCGACAAGTGAACTCAAGTTCATTCAGTCACACATGAAATGTGGAAATGTCAACTCAAGTGAGGTGGTGATTACGAGGAGTGATGTGATGATAGTGAGGAGAAGGGTAATGATTGCAAGGAGTGGGGACAACAATTCAAAAAAGTGAAGTTCGTGTATGAGACATGTCACCAAAGTGCTTTGAGCCTCTACCACAAAAGGGAACTAGGACTGACTCCATTTATACCATCGCTCATTTCTAGAAAAAACAGTTAGAGGAAGGACGGGCTAGTGCTATCAAACTTCCTAGGGTGTCACCGAGTTGTTGTTGCAGGTGCTACAAGAGAAGATACAGGAGGAGATAAAGGATGGTTTGAACTGCTACAAGAGGGCCAAGAAGAGGTTACAAGAGGGAATTGAAGGGTGAAAGAGGGTCAAAGTGACCCAAAGTTGTCCTCAAACCATGATGTATATGACATAGCTATTTTGAAAAGGAGTAAATGGCCTTCTCCCTCTTTTGCCCCGTAATAGACAATTGAGTAGTAGTTCCTTTTGGAAATTCTTATGTGTAAAGGAAATATAAGGAACCAAAAATAATTTTCTTCAATATAAATTCCAGCATCCTTCTCCCTCACTGATAAAAAGGAAGTTTAATACTATTTCTACCATTGAGATTGCTTTGAGGAAACATTGAAATTCACACCTAAGTAACACCAAGAAGGAGCAGTAGAAGAAATGGGGGGAGGATTCAATATAAGAGAACCCATAGACACACAAAGAATTCATCAAAATACTCCTGTGGTAAAAAGTTTTCAAAGACATAAGTGGTTGGGTTTCTTTGAACAACTGAAAGGGTATGATGATGACATCACTCAAGAATTTTCCATGGCACTACATTCTCAAGGAGAAGATAGTGCCACTACTGTTGTCAGAGGATTGGCCATCTCTTTAAGTCCCATAAGTAGAGTGACCACCTTACCCTTAGGAATTCAATGGAGAATGGAGGAAAAGGAAGTGTTACAACTAGGAATAACTTTTTTTATTCATAGAGAAAAACCTATGGAAGATAAGAATGGAGTAAGAAGAGAAATCCTACCTTACCCCTAGGATGAAGTGGCCTACCACATTCTCAAATACATATCCTACGAGGGGAGGCTGAGCAT
The DNA here is from genome assembly GCA_031772625.1 of Pinus tabuliformis. NCBI lineage: Eukaryota > Viridiplantae > Streptophyta > Pinopsida > Pinales > Pinaceae > Pinus > Pinus tabuliformis. The sequence continues at coordinate 538,523,601 of CM062805.1, read as the reverse complement.
TGTATATGCCTATCATTTCAGGCTACTCCATGAGTTGAGATTCAAAGCAGATTTACCAATCCCACAAAGACTAAGTGTTCCCCATTTCTTGCTGTAATCAATCATTGAAATGAGCCAAAGGCTAGGGAAGGGAAACATCAACACATTGCCCACCATGGCCTCATTAAGTTAATTGTGATGGATGATTTAAGTCACTTAAGGAACCCTATGTTATAGACTGATTTTGTAGACATGGACATGGAGGTCTTCATTGAAAACCAACTCATCACACCTGGAGAAACACCAACCTCTAGCACTGGAGGTAGGGCAGGAAAAATAGAGGAAGAAGAGGCAAGAAAAATAAAGGAAGAAGACGCAGGAAAAATAGAGGAAGAAGAGGCAGGAAAAATAGAGGAAGAAGAGGCAACAAAAATAGAGGAAGAAGAGGCAAGAAAACAGAGGAAGAGGAAGTAGATATTAAGGAAGAAGAAGGAGAGAAACAAGTAGAAGAAAAAGAGATCTCTGAGGAGCCTTATAAGCCCCAAGAGACAAAGAAGCGAGGACATCAAAAAAGTCTCTCTCCGGGGAGTACTGAGAAAGAAGTGGCTACAACATTGGCTACATTGGGCACACTTGTCAATCCTAAAAGGAGGCAACCAAGGCAAGGTCCCCTATACTTCAAAACAAGAAAGAGCACCAAGATTAGGCAAGGGAAACCACAACCTCCTTCAAAAATCCCTATCACTATTGATGAGTCACCAAGAAAAAAGGAAGAAGTAGGACCTAGTGAAGGGAAGATTGAGGAGGTTACCTCTCCTAAGGCCAAAACCAAGCCACCTGTGATACATGTGGGAAGGCCCACCACTAGAGAAGTCACCTTCAAGAGACTCAAGACACAAAATACCATTGGACAAGCATAAAAAGGGTAGCTACAGGAGGAAACAAAGCAACTACAAGAGAAACAGGGGTTGCTACAGGAGAAACAAGGGATGCTAGAGGAGCTACAAGAAGGAGAAACCACCTCAAGAAATGATGAAAAAGGCCTCCAAGAGCTACAATAGCTTGAGCCATATCCCAGTCTAGAATCCTACTACAAATTTGTTGAGGGAGGTAGGATTATACCCAATAAATTCGCCATCCCACTCTTCTTTGAATTAGAAAAGGAAAGAGGAAGGACACATAGATGGATGCAGATTAGAAAATCCAAAAATGTAGAAGATGTGGGCCTAATGTAGGAAAAGGTCAATGAAATGGGCAAGGAATTAAGTGACCTAAAACTAAGGGAGTCAATCATGAGGGAGAAACTATAGGAAAAGAACACAAGACTAAAAGAACATCAACAAGAAAAGGAAACACAACTTTCTACTATGGCAAGTCTCTCTATGGAAGCCATACAATGCAGACAACCATCCAAATCCTATGCTCTTTTCCTCAAGGAGCAGTTGTTGTAATTCCAAATAAAGACACTAGAACATTATGGGCCTTTGTCTTTCGAAGACTACAAGAAATTTATTGAGTTTTGAAAGAAGATAAGTATGGAGGAGAGGGAAAAACTAGCTGAGTTTTATATGCATAATTTGATCCTAACATATCTGAATTTTTGGGACCCTAATTCAAGATTGGGAGACATGCAAATCATGGCATTAACATCTTGGTTGAAACATAGGGAGACAAGGGCTGAATAGGTAAAGAAGGTGATGGAAAAGGAAGATACATATCCCTTATACATTAGAGAAGAATTGGTAGGCCCTACAGCTGTCATCAACAATCACAACCTCATCTCCTCTGATTTTGATTTAGCACCTAAGTACATAACAACCCAAGAGAAATCAATTCTACATTTTGAGGACACTTTTAGGATGTTAGGAACATCGATTCTACAAGCTTTTGATATAAGGTGGCATGCCTTATGATGAGCCCCAATTTTTGGTACAATTTGGGCTCATTTGGCCTACTTGCTTTGCTTAAACCATTCATTTTTTATTGCTTATGCATTCATTTCTTGGTTTATTCATGTTGTTTGTAGGAAGAAGGGTAGGCATTCTATCTACGTGACTAATACATGATTTTCAGGTTTTTGGCATTAAAAGGGAGCAAAGACCACGAGAAAGGAGACAAGGAGACAATGAGGTGGCACTGCTGGTTTTTAGGAGAGGATGTCCACAGTCTTGGGGACCTTCCTCGTGATTCCCACCATAGCTCCGAGCTCCAACCAATCTCCCCACCGAGCTTAGAGGCAGCCAACTGTTCTACAGGAACAGCAGTTATAACTGTTCTACAGGATCAACAGTTTAACCTTCAGTTGGACAGCCGAGCTCCACAAATCAAGGAGACCTGTTGGATTATCATTTTGCATAAATACTGAGGCCATAGCCTTGGATAGAAGATTTTTTGAACTTTGGCATTACTCTTGTAATTTGGAAGTACGAGCTACAGCTCGGTGTTTGTTCCTTTTGTAAGCCAGTTTTGGCATGACATCTGATTTTTGGTTATGAATAAAGGCAGGCAGATTTTGATCTCATTCTGAGTTTCTAAGGGAGCTATAGCTCTCAGATTAGGGCCCAACCTGAGAGCAATAGATCTCCTCGGTGTTGTAATGTTATTTGCATTTCGTTCCAGCACTTCGTTTCTTCACTTTGATATGCAATACGAATTTACAGTCTGCTAATTTAGTCTTTTTCATGAGATTGAATAGGATTAGTTTATGGTGAATTTGCTTCCAGTTGCTTAGGTTAGAAGAGGATAGACATAATTCATTGGAGCTCCAGAAAAAGGTTGTTAGAGCTCACTGCCATCTCTGCTTAGGGATTGGGGTGCAGTCCATATCAACCACCAAAAAGAAACGCAGTTCTTCTCACTTCCATGCAAGCTGCAACATAGTTATTTTCGTTGAAGATCCATCCATGCACTTTTGATATTGAACCATACTTCTACATTCCACTTCCATGCACGAGTTTCTTTTCTCGGTTTTCCATTGCTGTTCATAGGTTTAATGGCACAGTTATCATAGGTTAATGAATTCTCGTTTTTGGTGCAAGACATAAGTCATTTGTTTCATTTACACTGCTCCATATCATTCCACTTCCTTCTTCTTCTTCTTAACCTATCCTCAAGCCACCTACTCGGCCTCTATCCAGCTCGTTTACCCTCCAATTCATCCACTGCCACGTAGCTTCATCTTTTTGACCTTTTGTTAATCCCATCCTTCCAGCCATCAACCCACTGCATGTACTCTTTCTCCATCTGACTTCTCTGCTCCTGAGCCATCACCAGTTCCATCTCCATCTCACCTATCCTCCCACACCACTCCAACACTTCACCATCTCCCAAAACTTCCACGGTCAAACATCTTGTAGAATTGCATAGACTTCCTGTAGAATCCCTGAGTTTCCTGTAGGATCCCCTGCAGACTTCCTGTAGAAGCCTGCAAACTCGGTTGCTGAGCATATGAACGTGGTAGACTTCTGTGGACTGATTCTAGAGACCCTCAGGGACCTCCCCTAGCCATCCTGACCTTGCCCATGCTTTCCTTCCATTCAAATCGCTCCTGCACAACCAAACCCTAATCAAAAGCATCATCACAATAAATCCAACCACTTAAGAACAAAATACAAAAACATGTCTTTTCAGATGCAAGTAGCTTAGATTCATGCATTTCAACTCACTAGAAGTAATGGCATCATTGGTAGAAGTTTCATTCACATTTTTGCATTGTAAGGGTCAAGCTAGTCAAATTAGGGTTTACTAGGGTTTCCATGCTTTGTTGGCTTTCAGTTTCCTTTTTGCAAAGTAGGTTAGCTTTCTTCGAGATAGCTTTCATCCATCACTCATAAAGCTTCTTCTGAGAACATATAGAAGTTGGCTTGAGCCCTAGCGGACTTGTGCCAGCTGACCAAGTGACAGCTGCGACAAGAGCTAGTACTTGTGCATACAGCACCGTCGCTTCCAAGTTTGTACGAACTACCGGGTTGATAAAATTAGAGATAGGAAGCTCCAGGAGTTGTAGCATTATTGCTACAATACTGGAGCCCACCATCTTTTTGGCGCCGTTGCCGGGGAAGCGTCAGAGTATTAGTAATTGTTGCTTTTCTTCTACTTTCTTATTCTTGCCTTCTGCTAAGTAGTTTATTTCATTTCCATTCTGCAAAAGTAGCATAGACATTTCCTGCTTTCATAGATTAGCATTTCCTGCTTTCATAGATTAGCATTTCCTGCTTTCATAGATTAGCATTTCCTTTCTGCAAGCGTAGACTAGCATTTCCATTCTTGCAATTTCATTTGAGCAAAATAGATTAGTTCTTTCCTGCTTTCAGTTTAATTTTGCATCTTTCATAGTTAGTTGTAGATCAATCTGTTTTGGTTTTGCAGGTACCAAAAGAAAAAAAAAAGCAAAAACAATCAAAAGAAAAAGAAAGTCTTTTCCATTTCATGCCTCGTAGGAACCGAGATAGATCAGGCAAATTCCTACCAAACACCCCCACCACGTCACTGAGTCACCCTTCTCTCTTCTTTGGTGACAGTGACCCAGAAGAACCTATAGGTGAACATCCTGAGATATCTAGAGATCCTATAGTAGAAGAAGAGTTAGAGACCACTCCATCTGAAGCTATGGCTGACAATAGAAGAGAAGATGAGAGAATAGAAGGTGCCTTCCCCATCCGAGAGACCAATGGAGAAATGAAAATGAAGAACATTAGCCCCTCCGCCTTACCTCACTTCCATGGGCTGACTACTGAAGATCCGGATACCTTCCTGTTTGAGTTTGCTGTCCTTTGTAGAACCTATGACTACACTGAAGATGAGCAAAAGCTGAAACTTTTCCCTTCCACTCTTAAGGATGCAGCATTACGCTGGTTCATGGGCTTACCTGGGAATAGTATCACCACTTGGGCTCAGATGCAGCAAGCTTTCAATACCAAGTACCGGGATTACTATAGGTCCAAGGAAACAAAGGGGGAAATCTTTCGGATGACCATGGGAAATGATGAGTCCTTAGAGGATTATGAGGAGAGGTTCCAACTAAGCTATAAGCGGGCCAGGTGCACACTTGACCCTGAATCCCTCAAGTTGGTCCTGCTCCGAGGAGTCCCTGAAGACCTCTTAGATACCCTTCACATGTTAGCTGGGGGGGACATTTACCAACTGCCTTATGAGGACATCAAGACTGTGTTTAGAAACCACTCCAGGGCAGCTCAGAAACGAGGTAGAGGAAACCACCTCTCAACTAGTGTCCCTTTCTCCAAACATGAGCTTGCAAATCAATTAGAAGATCTTAAGAGTGAGGTGAGACAGACCATTGCCATGCAGCTTGACACATTCAGGATTCAGCAAAAGAAAGAAGAAGCTGAGAGAGCCTTGGCTGTCTTCTGCCCTAGGTGCACAAGGAGACACCCTAAGAACGAATGTCCATTGCATTCGGTTGAAGTGTGTTTCGTTTGTGAGGAGGACCATCCCACAAATCAGTGTCCAACCTTACCTAGGTTTAAAGCCATGTACCAAGGGACAGAAGCTCCCACTGAACCTCTCTATTACCTCAACCAAAGGAGGCCACAAGGATCTAGACCTTATCAGCAGGGGATGCAAGGGGCATCTCAAGCTTATTACAGCCCCAAACAATCGACTCCTATGCCTTCCTGGGGTCCCCCTACTCATCCTTCATGGTCCATGCCTCCTCCATGGTCTTATCCACCTTAGTACCCCACTCAACCTACTTCTCATTCATATCACTCACATGCCCAGCCACAGCCTCAATGGAATGCACCTCAGTCGGGGTGGAGGCCCCAATACAACACTCCTCCTGCCATCTTGCCTCCACCACCAGTTCAACCTCAGCCATTACCTCCTGCTCCTCCAAGGCAACCTCAAATGCCTGCTCAACCAAATCCGAACCCCAACAATAGACATGCCCAGCAGGTATACACTGGGGAAACCTCATGCCCTACCTATGTTGTGAAGATCCAGGAGATCAATCTTCGATCTGGAAAGACTCTACTAGATCGCCAACCTCCTCCCCCAGAGGATGAGGAAGATAAACAGGAAAGTGAACCGAAGGTTATTCCACCCTTTCCTGAGAGACTAACAGCCACCACACAACCCAACCCAGAGGAGGAAGAGCTTCTGGGTGAGCTCAAGCAGTTGTGTGTAAAAATACCACTTCTCCAAGCCATCAAGGATGTGCCAATATACAACAAACTGGTTAAGGAGAAGTGTTTCAACCACCCAGGCAGACGGAAGAAAGATGCTTCAACTATCAATGTCATAGGACAACTGTCTGACCTTATGTTAGGACAAGTCATCTGCCCAAAGTACCTAGATCCTAGAAGTCCTGTAGTAGATGTTCACATCAATGGCACCATTATACCTCACACCTTGATTGATCTGGGGGCTGCCATTAATGTGATGACCAGGGATACCATGCTTAAACTTAATCTTCAGGGTTCCTTGAGGAAGACCTCGACAGTACTGCAATTAGCAAATCGCTCCACCGTGACTCCCGAAGGGATTGTGGAGGATGTCTTGGTCTCTATTGACTCTTGGGAATACCCTGCAGACTTCCTGGTTCTGCAACCAAAGGCCAAGCTTACTGGATATCCTCTCATTTTGGGAAGGCCTTGGTTAGCTACTACAGATGCTTACATAAGTTGTTGTGCAGGAAATATGACCATCAAAAATGGTCCCATGTCCAAGCAGTTAGTCCTATACCCTCCTGCCCAACCCTCCTTAGAGCATGACTTACCACTCTGGTTGGAAGAAGGAGAAGAAGACGAGGTGTACTCAGCACCTCTGTGCACCTTAGATACCACTAGAAGAGACCCCCCAACCGAGGATGACTTGATCGAGACCTTGATCCAGAATCCACCTTCCAGTGCACTACCCTTAGAGAAATTGGTGGAGGATGCCCAAGCCAGCACCTTAGTGGATCTTTGTAAAACCAACCCTGTTACTCCCAGAGTCAAGAATGTGGAGTTCGGCCCTGAGAAAGCATTGAAGATCAGCTCCTCCCTATCTCCTTCCCAGGAAAAAGAGCTGTGTAGTCTGTTGGCCAACCACCTAGATGCTTTTGCTTGGAGCTATAAGGAAATGAAAGGAGTCCATCCTTCGGTCTGTACCCATCATATATACATCAAAGAGGATTGTAAACCGGTTAGGCAACCTCAGAGGAGAATGAATCCAGCCCTTAAGGACATTGTCAAGGAAGAATTGCAAAAACTGTTGGATGCCGGGTTCATCTACCCCATCTCAGATAGTGAATGGATGTCCCCTCTAGTGTTGGTTCCCAAGAAAAATGGGAAATGGAGAATCTGTGTGGACTACCGAGAACTGAACAAAGCTACCAAGAAGGACCATTTCCCTCTACCTTTCATAGATCAAGTGTTGGATGGACTGGCAGGAAAGAAGTTCTTCTCTTTCCTGGATGGGTTTAGCGGGTACAACCAAATCCAAATCAGCCCAGAAGACCAAGATAAGACCACCTTCACTTGTCCTTGGGGTACCTTTGCCTACCGAGTCCTTCCCTTTGGGCTATGCAATGCTCCTGCTACCTTCCAGAGAGCTGTCTTGAGCATCTTCTCGGAGTTGGTCCATGATGCAGTAGAAATCTATATGGATGACTTTACTCCTTATGGGGCCAACTTCCAGGAAGCATTGTCCAACCTGGGAAAAGTCCTAACCAAATGCACCAAGATGAACTTGTCCCTTAGTCCTGAAAAATGTGAATTCCTAATGACTGAAGGGACCGTGCTAGGCCATACCATTTCTTGCCAAGGGTTGCAGGTGGATCCTAACAAAATTGCTCTCATCAAGAGGGTTCCACCTCCTCAAAAGGTATGGGATGTCCGGAGTTTCTTGGGATTAGCAGGATACTACCGGAGATTCATTAAAGATTTCAGCAAGCTAGCCTCGCCATTGTTTGGTCTGTTGGCAAAAGATGTGGAGTTTAATTGGACTGACGATTGTCAGAGGGCTTTAAATGAATTGAAGGACAAGTTGGTGTCAGCCCCAATCCTGAGAGGTCCAAACTGGGCCCTACCTTTCCACATCCACACTGATGCCTCAAACAAAGCCATAGGTGCAGCTTTAGGACAAGTTGAGAAAAAACTTCCATATGCCATTTACTTTGTTAGCAAAAACTTGTCCAAAGCTGAGCTGAATTACACTGTAACTGAGAAAGAATTCTTGGCTGTGGTCCATGCACTGAACAAGTTCCGACATTATATTACTGGTTACCAGACCTTTGTACATACTGACCATGCTGCAATTAGATATTTAATGAATAAACCAGATGTGAATGCTCGTATTATTAGATGGTTACTTTTATTGCAGCAGTTTGATTTGACCATTGTTGACAAACCAGGTAGAGAAAATGTTGTTGCTGACTTTTTATCTAGATTGGATTTGTATGCAGATGAGGATGGAACAGTGGATGACCAGATGCTCGATGAACATCTGTTTGCTATTTCAATACTCTCTCCATGGTTTGCTGATATAGCAAACTATCTTGTTTCAGCACAGTTCCCTCCACACCTATCTTCCAGAGAGAAGAGCAGAATCATCAGAAAAAGTGCCTCATTTACTTGGATCGGGGGCAATCTGTTCAAGCTTGGCCCCGATCAGATCTTAAGGCATTGTGTAAGGGAGGAGGAAGTCTTTGATATCCTCCTCACTTGTCATGATGGGCCTTGTGGAGGACATTTTGCAGCAAAGAGAACTGCCCTCAAAATCCTACAGGCAGGCTACTATTGGCCCACACTTCATCAAGATGTCAGAAGATATGTCAGTCAGTGTGACCAATGCCAAAGAATGGGGAAACCGACCCAAAGGGATGAGATGCCTCTCCAACCTCAAGTGACTCTTGAGCCATTTGAGAAGTGGGGCATGGACTTTGTGGGCCCAATCAACCCCTCTTCGAGGCAAAGGACTTACATCATTTTGTGTACTGACTATTTGACAAAGTGGGCAGAGACCAAAGCAATCAAAGCAGCAACAGAAGAAAAGGTGGCTGAGTTCCTAAGAGAAAACATCTTCTATAAGTTTGGCTATCCAAGAGAGCTGGTCACCGATCAAGGGAGCCAGTTCACCTCCAACCTGGTTGAAGATCTACTAGCTCATCACAAGATCAAGCATAGGACTTCCACCCCTTATCACCCTCAAGCAAATGGGCAGGTGGAAGTCACCAATAGAGCATTAGAAGGGATCTTGACTAAGGTGGTGAGCAGCAGCAGAAAGGACTAGGCAGATCGCCTGGTTGAAGCCACATGGGCTTACAACACCACTTGGAAGACCACCACCGGCTTCACACCGTATGAGCTGGTCTATGGGAAGAAAGCTTTGTTGTCCATTGAGTTTGAGTACAACACTTTGAGGATGGCAGCTCAGCTGGACCTAGATCTCAGCCATGCACAACAAGAAAGGCTATTGCAGCTGAATGGCCTGGATGAGCACCGAATGCAGGCCCTCCTTCACTCAGAAGTGGTTCAACTTCAGAGAAAGGTGTGGCATGACCAACATCTCCATGACAAGCAATTTCAGCCGGGAGATTGGGCCTTGTTGTATGACTCTAGATACAAAGATTTCAAGGGGAAGCTGAGAACCAGATGGCTAGGACCATATGCAGTGGAAAAATGCCATGACAATGGATCTGTCCTCATTCGAACCATTGATGAGGAAGCCATTCCCATGCTTGTCAATGGGCATCGATTGAAGATCTACAAGAGACCTCTCTCAAGACAAGAGTTCATCAAAACTATGGAGAAATATGTATTGGTCATAGAGAAGGGTTCTGCCTCTGCTTTTGGCATACCCTGAAAAAAAAAAAAAAAAAAATATATATATATATATATAATATATAATAAAGATCCTTGGGTGAAAACCTCTCTGAGGCGCCCAAGGCAGGTGGTAGGGGTGAAAACCTCATTGAGGCGCCCCTATTGTCTTTCAAAAAAAAAAAAGGTTTGAAAAATATCCTTGAGTGAAAACCTCTCTGAGGCGCTCAGGGCAGATGGCACGGGTGGAAACCTCTTTGAGGCGCCCCTGTTATCTTTCAAAAAAAGAGAAAAGAAAAAAGAAGAAAAAACAATAAGCAAAATATGGTAAAATTGCATGCAGGTTGCAGATGTTCTATGGAGGAGAGGAAGCCCTTCAACTCAAAGCCAAGGGTCCTTATCATGCTGTCAAGAGACCTCACCAGCACCTCCTCCAAGGGTACCCATGCTTTTTCAAGGTATGTGCAATTTTATCATGGTTTGAGTCCTCTACAGGAAGATGCAGTCTTTCTACAGGAAGATGCAGTCTTTCTACAGGAAGACGCAGATTTTCTACAGGAAAGTGCAAACTTTCTACAGGAAGCTCTATGTTCTACAGGAAACTTCCTGTAGAAGTTTGGGACGGCCCAGAATTCATCTTAAAAGGAGATTTAGTGACTACGGATTGGTTTGGACGCATGCAAGCCTCTGTTGGCACCCTTGCACATTGCTGTTACCTTGCCCCACCATCCTTGTCGACATGCAACCAAGTTCCCTGCACCAACAAAGCAGATCGATGAGTTCTCGCGGGAAAATCCATTTTCGAAGATAAACAAATGCTGAGATCTCATACCACAGGCATCAGAAGCTCCGGGAACGTGATTGAAAGGCCAGATCCTCCGTCGTGCAGCATGCACCCAAGGAGGAAGAACTGTTACGAGACACCTCGCAGGAATCCTGTAACAGTTCAACCTGCTAGAGTGGATACCATTCACAGCACCACCATCTGCAATGAAACGCGGGCGCATGCAACCCAAGCATCCACTCCATCGTCGGCAGCCTGTAACCACGAGCCTCCGGATCTGTGTAAGTTCGCATGCAGCAGGTAGATCCACTCACCGTCGTCCAAAGACTGGAAAAATCGTGTGCAGCCACGCAGGTAAGTGTCTCGACCCTTCCTTCCATCAAATCGCATGAATTTTACTTTGAATTGTTTGCATGGCGTAAAAGTGAATGGTTGAGCGGCCGGATGGCCGGTCGACTGGCCACGTCGGCTAGTTATGGTGTAATTGGATGTTTGGGTGGCGGCCACGACAAAGAGAATGAGCGACACGCACGTGAGAACACTCTCGTCGGAAGCAAGAGTTTAACAGGAAAAGGCGGCGGCAGATCTGTGGGAATGGATGCAGCAGCAAGTGAATACGCAGGCGAATGATGGATGACGTCGCCCAACGGTCTGGCGGGGACAGCTCACCCTCCGCGCCACGGATTGCGCCGATTCAAAATCTAATTGGCTAGATCATGCGCATGCATTTATCAACCACCACTTCAAACTTGGGTGGCTATTCTGATCTCCTCTGCACTTTGATATGCCGAGCTGTTGGCTACCAGAACGCCGGTGAAGCACACCTCGAGCGCGGGCCAACTACAGTCCTCCCCGAAAATTGCGCACTGCTCCTACAGGAACACAGTTTCTACAGGAACGCAGTCTCTACAGGAACGCAGTCTTCTACAGGGAAGCGGGTGCCTCACGAAAAAAGGTGGCCAATTAAAGAGGTAACCCTGAACTCTTCATGCAACTGGTTAGTAAGAGTGGCAAGACCATCGTCCACAGTCTGGTCATAAAGATATTGGTGAAATTGTTGTTTGCTGTGCCTATGTTGTCGTTCTACAGGATGTCAGTATAAGTAGACTGTGTTGAATTTTGTGGATTATGTGCATGCTCTGTCTTAATAGACCAAATCTCTTTCACATTTGCCACCTTTAATTAAAACAACCGTGTTCATCATGCCGGGTGGGTTTATAAGACGGGAACCCACTGATTCAACCAAATTAAGGGGAAACCCGGCAGTGGTAGAGCTCTTCACCAGAGCACAATGGATGTCTTTTTGTGATAAGCTGCAGGGTTATGATGATGAAGTGGCCGAAGAATTCTTGCAGGCTCTGAAGCCTAAATCCCAGACACTGGCCACAGTGAACTTCAGAGGTCTAAGCCTCAAGCTCACCCCGCAACATATCAGCCGGATCACAGAACTTCCTATGGGTTTGTCGTGGGATAAGGAAGAAAGAAAGCTGAGCCAGCAGGCAAAGAAAGAATTCTTTCCACCTGAGGAAGAATTCTCGGAGGACAAAAATGGGGTGCGAAGAACGAGCCTGTTGCCACCATGGAATGAAGTCAGTTTGCAAATCATGAAATATATCACTTGTGAAGGCCGTTTTAGCATCGTGTATGCATATCACTTTCGGCTGCTCACTGAATTGAGGCACCGGATTGATCTTCCCGTAGAACAAAAACTGAGCATCCCTTATTTTCTATTGCAGTCTCTAATGGAGTGTGCCACAAAGCTAAAAGAGGGCATACCAGATCAGATAGCCCACCATGGGTTGATCAAGCTTCTTGTGGAGGATGCGCTGCATTCATATAAGGTTCCCCTCTCATGGGAATCCTTCCGGAATTTGACAAAAGATGGGGACATTAAAATGTTGATCGAAGAAACGGGTTCCTCCAGCAGTAAGGAACAAGAAGCAGTGGCCGAGGGACAGAGAGAAGAAGGGCAGGAGACCCCGACCACAGTGCAGAAGAAAGAACAAAGGAAGAAGCATGAGGAAAAGGAGGACAAAGAAAAAGGTGGCACACCTATCTTGTTAGCAAGAGAAAAGAGGATGAAGAGCAGAATGGACAAAGCTGAGGTGGTCCACGTCAGCCCAAGTACCTCAACAGCACCTGCAACCAAAGCAAAAAGCAAAACTCAGGCAGGCAAGCAAGCAGAGGTGGAGGCACCTGTGTCTACAGGAAAGCAGAAACAGGCTTCTACAGGAAGCCCGAAAACAAAAACAAAGGCTTCTACAGGAAGCCCCGAAAAGGTGAAACCCAAAGAGAAAAAGGTGGATATTCTGGCACGGGAGGCAGCAGCTGTATTAGCTGGCCTCAGCACGCCACCTAAGCCAAAAGAAAAGAGGAAGAGGGAGACCCCTCTATACTTTAAAGCTCGAAGAAGTGTTAGGATAAAGACGGGCAAGCCACAACCCCAATCCAGCAGCCCGATCGTCATCGAAGATACACCTGCTTCTCCCAAGGAAAAGTCACCCTCCAGGATCACAGTCACCTACGAGAAGGGGAGTCCCAAGAAAAATACGTGGCAAGAAAGGTTAGACCTGTTGACTGAAAAGACTCGGCTACAGGAAGCTGAAAATGTTCTACAGGATACTCTGGCCCGGCTACAGGAAACGGAAAAGAAGGAAGGAGAAGGACTCTCATCACCACCAAGGGAGGGTCAGGAAGAACCGCCTAAAGAGATAGAAAGAGAGCATATACCAGAACCTAGCCCTTCACCTAATCTGAATTCATACTACACCTTTTTAGAGGCGGGCAAAATCATACCGCAGAAATTTACTGTGCCTCTATTTTTTGAACTAGAGAAAGAAAGAGTCAGTTCCCACACATGGATGCAGATCGCCAAATCAAAGGGTGTGGCGGACATAGACCCTTTACAAGAGCAGCTCAAGGAGGTCAGGAGTGAATTCACCATGGCTAAACATGTGGCTAATTGCCAACGTGTGCTTCTACAGGAAGAAAATCAGAAGCTGAGATTGCAGCTACAGGAACTAAGGGCAGGGGCAGGAACATCCTCCAAGGACATCACAAATGAACAACAAAGCAAAAAGGAGCTGACCACCAGTCTTGAAGAGCCAATGACACTTCTACAGGAAGCAGAACAGCAAACAAAAATTGAAGTGCAAGCCCTAAAAGAACAGCTGCAACAAAAGGAAGCACAATTGGCCTGCATGGCCAGTTGGGCCATGGAGGCAATTCAGTGCAGACCACCTGCAAAATCCTATGGATTGTTCTTAAAAGATCAATGGCTGCAGTTCCAAATAAACACCTTGGCACAAAGAGTTATTTCACATATCCAGAGCCCACAACAATTTTCTGAATTGTGCAGTACTAGTTCGTCAGAAGGCAAAGCCAAATTAGCAGAGTTTTACCTCCACAATTTGGCTTTGCCTAATGAAGTCTCCTGGGATCCCAATATTGCCTTGGGGGATATGCAATTGATGGCGTTCGCCTCATGGTTAAACCATGAGGATCAGAGAGCAGCTGAAGCAAAATCGGTCATGAACCGAGAAGTGAGCGAGCCACTATTCATTCGAACAGAACTAGAGGATCTGGTGGCACTCATCTCAACCCACCAACAGTTGGCTACGGATCCCACAGCTTCCTTGAGATTTATGGACCAACAGGCCCAAGCCATAGCTCACTTTGAAGATATGGAAAGGTTGTTGGGAGAAAATGCTGCCCAAGCATGTGCACGCAGATGGAATACACTGGCACACAGCTTGAAAATCCGAGAGTACCATACCCCCATTCGGATGAGGGAAGCTTTGGCAAGGGTTGAGCTTTACAAGAAATCCATGCAAAGCCTCCAGGCCAGCTGGATTGGCCTTAAACTCAGCCCACCACTACTGCTAGGATTGACTGAAGGCAATACAGAGGAAGATGACAGTCAACAATGGGAAGAGGTGAACAGGAAAGCAGGGTTTCATATCCACAGAGAAGACACTACCACAGAGCCTTGGGATGCAAGGGAAGCAGTGAAAGCAATGAAGGATGAAGATTTGGATTAAGTTGCTCAAGGATGAGCAAATAGTTTAGCTGGGGGGTGATGATGAGCCCCAATTTTTGGTACAATTTGGGCTCATTTGGCCTACTTGCTTTGCTTAAACCATTCATTTTTTATTGCTTATGCATTCATTTCTTGGTTTATTCATGTTGTTTGTAGGAAGAAGGGTAGGCATTCTATCTACGTGACTAATACATGATGATTTCAGGTTTTTGGCATTAAAAGGGAGCAAAGACCACGAGAAAGGAGACAAGGAGACAATGAGGTGGCACTGCTGGTTTTTAGGAGAGGATGTCCACAGTCTTGGGGACCTTCCTCGTGATTCCCACCATAGCTCTGAGCTCCAACCAATCTCCCCACCGAGCTTAGAGGCAGCCAACTGTTCTACAGGAACAACAGTTATAACTGTTCTACAGGATCAGCAGTTTAACCTTCAATTGGACAATCGAGCTCCACAAATCAAGGAAACCTGTTGGATTATCATTTTGCATAAATACTGAGGCCGTAGCCTTGGATAGAAGCTTTTTTGAACTTTGGCATTACTCTTGTAATTTGGAAGTACGAGCTACAGCTCGGTGTTTGTTCCTTTTGTAAGCCAGTTTTGGCATGACATCTGATTTTTGGTTATGAATAAAGGCAGGAAGATTTTGATCTCATTCTGAGTTTCTAAGGGAGCTATAGCTCTCAGGTTAGGGCCCAACCTGAGAGCAATAGATCTCCTCGGTGTTGTAATGTTATTTGCATTTCGTTCCAGCACTTCGTTTCTTCACTTTGATATGCAATTCGAATTTACAGTCTGCTAATTTAGTCTTTTTCATGAGATTGAATAGGATTAGTTTATGGTGAATTTTCTTCCAGTTGCTTAGGTTAGAAGAGGATAGACATAATTCATTGGAGCTCCAGAAAAAGGTTGTTAGAGCTCACTGCCATCTCTGCTTAGGGATTGGGGTGCAGTCCATATCAACCACCAAAAAGAAACGCAGTTCTTCTCACTTCCATGCAAGCTGCAACATAGTCATTTTCGTTGAAGATCCATCCATGCACTTTTGATATTGAACCATACTTCTACATTCCACTTCCATGCACGAGTTTCTTTTCTCGGTTTTCCATTGTTGTTCATAGGTTTAATGGCACAGTTATCATAGGTTAATGAATTCTCGTTTTTGGTGCAAGACATAAGTCATTTGTTTCATTTACACTGCTCCATATCATTCCACTTCCTTCTTATTCTTCTTAACCTCTCCTCAAGCCACCTACTCGGCCTCTGTCCAGCTCGTTTACCCTCCAATTCATCCACTGCCACGTAGATTCATCTTTTTGACCTTTTGTTAATCCCATCCTTCCAGCCATCAACCCACTGCATGTACTCTTTCTCCATCTGACTTCTCTGCTCCTGAGCCATCACCAGTTCCATCTCCATCTCACCTATCCTCCCACACCACTCCAACACTTCACCATCTCCCAAAACTTCCATGGTCAAACATCCTGTAGAATTGCACAGACTTCCTGTAGAATCCCTGAGTTTCCTGTAGGATCCCCTGCAGACTTCCTGTAGAAGCCTGCAAACTCAGTTGCTGAGCATCCGAACGTGGTAGACTTCTGTGGACTGATGCTAGAGACCCTCAGGGACCTCCCCTAGCCATCCTGACCTTGCCCATGCTTTCCTTCCATTCAAATCGCTCCTGCACAACCAAACCCTAATCAAAAGCATCATCACAATAAATCCAACCACTTAAGAACAAAATACAAAAACATGTCTTTTCAGATGCAAGTAGCTTAGATTCATGCATTTCAACTCACTAGAAGTAATGGCATCATTGGTAGAAGTTTCATTCACATTTTTGCATTGTAAGGGTCAAGCTAGTCAAATTAGCGTTTACTAGGGTTTCCATGCTTTGTTGGCTTTCAGTTTCCTTTTTGCAAAGTAGGTTAGCTTTCTTCGAGATAGCTTTCGTCCATCACTTATAAAGCTTCTTCTGAGAACATATAGAAGTTGGCTTGAGCCCTAGCGGACTTGTGCCAGCTGACCAAGTGACAGTTGCGACAAGAGCTAGTACTTGTGCATACAGCACCGTCGCTTCCAAGTTTGTACGAACTACCGGGTTGATAAAATTAGAGATAGGAAGCTCCAGGAGTTGTAGCATTATTGCTACAATACTGGAGCCCACCACCTTACCCCACAGTCTACAAATCAAAGAGTATCACTCCCCTAAAATGCTACAGAATGCCTTGTAAAGATCCCCATTGTACAAAAGAATAATGAAAATACTGAATATCAAATGGATAGGACTCAAACTCAATCCACCCTTGTTTTTGCGCTTACAAGAAGGAAGAAACTAGGAAGAATAACAAAATGTATGGAAAGAGATAGAGACAAATGTTAGTTTTTATCTACAAGAAGGCACACCATCTAAGGCACCTTGGGATGTGAGAGAGGCCACCAGGGCCATGAATGAGCTTCATATGGATGATTAAGTTGCTCAAAGATGAGAAACACCTTCAATAAGGGGGTGATGATGGGTCCCATTAATAGGTATATTTTGAAGTTCAATATGCTATCCTCCATCCCTTAAAACTACCTTTTATCACATTAATTCGCATTTTTAGTCATAATATGCTTAGTAAGAAGATTAGACTGTGTTTGTCATAATGTGAAGCCTAATGTGATTAAATTGCAGGAAAAAAGGCATTTTTGAGGCATTTACTATGCAGGGGCTTGATGGAGACAACCAAGAGAGAATCTAGGGGGGCTTGTCCACCTCCTTAACTCTCTAACTCGACTTAGGATCATAGGATCCTCACTCATGGCTCAAATTCACTAGTAGTCAAGGGACTCCAATTCCATGTGAAGATAAAGGAGAACTAGATCTACAATTCTCGAGATCTTGGAGGAAATCCCTCCTATTTTCAAGGGAGCTGCCATCAGCTACCTTTTTGTATAAATAAACCAGCTGAAAAGCTCATTAGGATTTGAGTTTTTGATTCATCTAAGAGTAGCTACTGAGCCTAGTGCTTGACATTGTTATTCTTAACTTTCATGTGATGTATGAGACTACTATTTTCTACTAATGAGAATTTTTCCATTGATCTGCATCTGAGCTAGTTTTAGAGGGCTGAAACCCTTGGGTTTGGGCCCAACCCAGAGACTTTTGTCCCTCTTCTGTATTTGTTTCTTGTTCTTATTTCAAAGCATTTCATTCCTTTCTCTTGTTTTAGTAGATGCTAAGATATAAAAACTTGTGATTGCAAGCTTCCCTATCACCTCTCTTGTGGGAAGAGTGATTGGAAAGATTTACAATCTCAGTCCAAAAACATTTGTTTATGATTTCTTGGAAATAGATAGATGTTAGTTGTAATCCTTTTGCATGTTTATTTTGTGCAACTTAGGAGTTAGTTTAATGATCATAGTAGCATTGGGGAATATAATAGATTTTAGTCAAATTCAACTCATATTTTCCATGATAGTTTATCTCACAGTGTTATTGGTCATTTGATGCATCTATTTGACTAGCTGCAGGGTTTTGTTGATATGCAGGGGTGGGCACATATTTCCATCTCTGCCTGAACCTTTCCATCTTCTTCATTTGCACCTCACACTGCTCCCAAACTTTGTTTCCACAGTCATTTTGTTAAGGCAAATATAGGACATCGTGGGCATCAACCTTGGTGCAAGATAGACCTCTAAGGGGTGCTATGCTTGGCTAGGGGGCTCCCCCAACCTTCATTCAATTCCTCTTACGTTCATACATCTTCTCCCGCCCTCAAGACACCATTTCTACCCTCAAAATGCTCTCAAAACCCCTCTTGTAGTAAAACAAGGCCTCCTGTAGCAATACATGACCTCTTGTAGCAGTGTTCTTTTCAACCAGTTTTTCTCCCCACTTCGATCCTAACCTAGTTAAGTTGAATAATGGCCCCAACTTATGATTTGACGATTAGGGAAGGCTCTTAGGCCACTCCAACCTCCTCCTTTCCACACTACAAAACAAAGTTCTAATTAATATTTTTTCATAAGCATGTTAGAAGTTAGATTCCTTATTTTCAAGCAAATGTAAAATAGATAAATGATACATGCAAGTAGGTTACTGATTTGATTAAATGTGCAACATAGAGTAGCTTTACTTCTGCAAGTAGACTAGCCATTTCTCTTTCATACAATGTCAATTAGCATCTACATTTGAATGAATGACATTTTCACTTTCATAGTTAGAATCAGGTTCAATTATTCTTTCATAAGAAGTTTTCACTATAGTTAGTTGGAGGAATGGTCTCTGAACACCTTGATCTGATTTCATGACTGAGGGTGACATGAGTAGAACCTAACCTACTGTGCATATAACATTGTCACCTCTAAGTTTGTACGAACCTTGGGTTGATAATTTGAGTTGAGGAGCCCTTGGGAGTTGCAACACTCTTGGTACAATACCAGGGCTCACCACCAGGTCACCAGGGTCTTCTGAGTAATCAACCACACCATCCATCTGGTCATTACCCTCATTTGACTCAACCCCATAGCTGCTTGGAAGCCTGCTTACCATAACCCTCACTTCAGACTGCAATCTGTAGGGATCGTCGAAAACCACGGTGCCCTCTGAAAAATTGCAGAGCCATACTCTTTCATTTAGTCAAGTATGAATTATTATCACAATACACATTAAAATCATATTAGCATTATTACATACATATACATATATATACACACATGCACACATACACATACATATACATATACATATACACTTTAATTTTTTTAAGCCTACATCAATGCTTTTGCTAAAATTATGTACTAGTGTGAGATAGTATATCAAACATATCAAAAATATTTTTTGAAAAAAAAACTATTACAAAATCTTTTGGCATGCACAAGGTATTTTTTTATAAACAAAAACAACACAATGCATGTGGTTGGGTGCACTGACTAGTATTTCTTGGAAAATTGGTTGACATATTTTTGTAAAATATGTTAACATAGTTTAGTGTTTGTGATGGGATTAGACACTAGCTCAATCATATAAATTAAATAGCCGGTAAATCATGAAAAGTAACTAAATTATAACTTTATTATTATTATTATTATTATTATTATATAGGTTAAACATATATACATTTAAGAAAACATGGAACACCATTCTTACCCATGGAGATTTACCCCCAATTCACCATGAAGATTCTTAATCTATTAATAGGCTATGTTGCAATACCATAGTTTATCAATACCACATGTCCAAAAAACCATAACTCACTTCATACGACACTTGTTCATATAATTTTTTTAATTAATCAATTTAATTAAAAGGGAAAAAAAAGCATATCTACTTTGGAGATAAACCTCAAGCTTTGATTTCTGTATACTACTATGAATATTCTAGAATATTCCATGGAGGTTAAATCCCTACCACCCACCTAATAAATAACACAATCCTATAAATTAAATAATCGGTAAATATAGGCATCAATCCATAATAAGTATCAAAACACTTACTTGAACATACATGTCAAGTTGCTAAAATTAAAAAAATTATAAGAATCAACTAAATTCTTAAACATGATGAGATTCAACCCCACTTTATTATGGAGATTCTTAGTCTTTAAATGAGATTTATTACAATACCATGACTTATAAATACCACATGCCCAAAAAACCATAATTCATTTCATATTTCATATGACATGTTTTTAATTAATGAATTTAATTAAAAGGGAAAAAATGAATAACTATTTTGGAAGTAAATCAAGGCATTTGATTTGTGTATAGTACTAGGAATATTCTATGGAGATATCCATACCATCTACCTAATAATCATTGATAATTAAATTAAAACTCGAAAAGCCTTATCCTGAAATAAACACTCCTATTGACATAATTGTTAATAATTAAATTAAAAATATTAAAGCGATATTCCAAATAAACACAACTAATAATTAACTAGTAAAACAATATAATTGGAAAACATTGAAAAAAATATCTACTAAATCCTCACCTATAACTTTTGTTTGAAACTTTGTTAAAAGTAAAAATAATCTACTTATTAGTGTTTTCCTATTATGCTTGAATTTTATATTTTTGTTAACTCTCGTAATGTATGCTATAATATCAACTAAATTGCTATGCACGTTAAAATTTTCTATCAACATTGTTATACGTATTCCTCACAGATCACATTACAAAATAAATTGAAAAATATGCAACAATATCTTCTCATTCACATAAGGTTCCTTCACAAATTCGTATGCTCACTCTTTTGTATACTGTAATTTTTTCCAAAATAATAACATGATAATATTTTTGCATATTGAGTTCAGAGTATCAAGACGCATCTATGTTAAATTTTGATAATACATTATACATATTTAGATATTATGTTATTCAATATAAGCACATGTACAAATCATGGATTCCTTGTAATGATCCTTTGGGCATAGTGCTTGATCATAGGTTATTATGTAAATTCAACTATATTGTTCTTTTCCTTTGGTATGCCTTCATGGTCTATCAAACATGGCCTTTATTGGTTTCAATCAACATGCCAAGAATTTTTGTTGGTTAGAGTCATTTTGATCCAACCTATTAAAAGATTATTTAAGTGGTTTCCACAACTTAGCAATCAATTAAATGGTAATTGGATGATAAGTTTCCAAGTATACCCCTTTCCATTTTAAGATAATAAGTCCTTTGCCAAAAATGTAGAAGGTTGAATTATGGTTGTCCCTTATGATGAGCTATAAAATGATGGCCAGTGACCTCCAATGCTTAGCTTAAATCCATCGTTTGCTTATTATTTAATGTAATTACTGCATATGTGATTTCACCCATTGCGACAGTTTAATAATTCTAACATTGTATTTAATTTTCCTCCTACTACCTTAATTTGGCATAGTTTCATGTAATAGTAATTCATCGGTATTGGAAAAAATACAACATAAACATGTTGATGGTGGGGATCTCAATTTACATGTCGTATGTATTGGATCATAAACTAATCCCCATTTATTGATGGATTAGAACATAAATCACATCAAGTTTTGTAAGGACTTGGGAGTTTGGTGTTGCAACAATGTAGAATTTGAATTACTTATGGAAATTAGATCTATTTCAAAACCCTTATGCGGAAAACCATTGCCTAAGAGGTGGAGAGATTGAACACTATTTATATCATGAAGACTAAGATCTTAGACATGGTAGGAATCCCTCTTAAAAGAAAAAAATGTTGGAATTTGATGGTAAATAATTAAAAGATAATTGTTATGGTTAGTCATAATATTTAAGAGGATTTAAGTTACACTCAATGTTTTCCCTTTATGGTGGTGTTTAGAGTAGAAAGACAACCTTTCATCTAAGGAGTTGAAAGTATCTCTGTTTGGATGGGATTCCAAGTTAGGAGCTTCCATTAAGGAGAATGTTACATGAATTTAGCTAATGAAAATCATTGAAAACTACAAGAAAAATGTTATGATATGTAGATTCAATATTGTTTTCCATAATCTACATTTTTCATATAATTCATTGACTCTAAATGGACTCCAACATATGTTGTAAACCTTTACTCTAAATATTTCTTGATCACTTGTTTAAATATCAAGTGAAAATATCCTAGAAAGCTCATGGAGGAAGGACCATGGTTTTGGGATAGATTTAACACCTTATTTCAACCATGATTTTCAAATTTCAACCTGGATTTTGTCCATCTCCTCAATCACAATTTGGGCGAGACTGCTTAAACAACTTCCCCTTTACTTGTAGGATAGGGAATTAGGGAAATTTCAGTAGAAAATGACAACTCTCTAGGCAAATTTCTTAAAATTTCTTAAGATTGACACAAACGAGGAAAATAAGTGATTTTTTTTGTTTTTATTTGTATTCTTTTATGAGTAGTTATGTAATATTATAAAAAGAAGTCAATAGATATATCCAAAAATAAAGCATAGTTCTATAGATAACATAAAAACATGTGAAGATAGAAATTCTTAGAATATAGATAAGCCAGTGAAAATGATCAAATTGAATAAAAGATGCATTGCATAGTTGGAGCATTGACTTCAAAATTCACCTTTATTATTCGAAAAATGTGGGCATTTGTATAATTTGGATCATTGAATTAAATTGAAGATAATTATTTCATGAGTGTTTGTCTTGGACTCTTTCTTGGTAATTGTCTAAACTTGTCTTTGGGTTTAGGTAATTTCCTTGTAACCCTTATAATTTGGTATCAAAGAATTATCCTTGATCAAGATTCCAAGTTTGTTATACTTTTTGGAGATTTATTTATCATGTCTTTGGAACTACACTCTAACTCTCTACTAAATTTCATTCTCAAATAGGCAGTCAAATTGAAATGGTTGATAAGACATAAATTTAGGCTATTTTCTCTTAAAGCATCACTCACCATCTAACATTAGGGAAATTTTGAGGTATAAAATGGGCCTCCTAAGGAAATTATAAGATAATAGTGGAAATAATAAAATAATGTTAGATTACATCATCAAATTTTAGAGGGAAAAAAATAAAAAACTGTTTTTTCAACTCGTATTTTCAACTTATCTCCTTATGTGTTTACTCAAATTTCAAGTGGAAAAGCTCGTTGGATGCAGAATTTGATTCCTCATCCAAGGAATACCCATGTCTTATATTTTCAATGGACCCTGCTACAAGAAAAATGAGGAATACATAAAAAAACGTGATTACAATCACATTTGTCATATATTTCTCATTTTTGTGTAGTAGGGTCCATCTAAAGTATGCAACATGGGCACTCCTTGGACGAGGAATCAAATTTTGCATCCAACAAGTATTCTTGCTCGAAATTTGAGCGAAAACTTAGGGAGATAAGTTTAAAATACAAGTTGAAAAAATAGTTTTATTATTTTATTATTTTTTAATATTTTTACTTTTTTACTCCAGAAATATGAATCATCCCCAATGTTTGACATCATCATCTTGAATCCTATTGGTTCTTATAAATTTTATTTTGGTTGTACATTTTTTTTTGGAGGCTCATTTTAGACCTCAAAATTTCCCTAATGATATGATCTTTCCTAGCCATATATTGGTAATGGATATAACTAAGTAGTATACATATATATTATCGTTTTCCATTTGAGTATGCACAGGTTTTCAATTTTTAGCTCCTTATGAGCTTCCTTTGGCATTGCCTCATCTAACTAAAAGAGTACTAATAAATATTATGTAAATGAATGATTGAAAGTTAAGTCATTTATTTCTTATATACAATAGCTTCATCAACATGTCTTGGATATCCTTTTAAACCCTCAAGCAAAGTAGAAAGGAGAAGTTGATAATAAAAGAGGTCTTCATCATTTTCAATTTGGTGACAAAGTCTTGTTGTATTAAGTTAAATAAATATTCAAGAAAATTATTTATAACAAGTTGAAGCCTTTGCAATCTATATAAATTCATTGAATAGATTGGTACTAATACATTTAAATTGATTTTTCTATGGCAATAGGCATACATGATGTTCATGTTAATGAAAATTCACTAAAGATGTATGAAGATTCCACATTTAAAGCTAATATTCGAATCCAAAGAAAATTTGCAAGAAAATGCAATCTTGGATAATTAAGTTTGTAACATTGAGGATCCTTCATTGCCCCATATTATGAAAGTAGTTCACATATACACATACACATACACTAGTCACTATCCATTTAAACAATGTTTACGTTTTTAGTCGTTAAATCCTTTGAAATTACTTTAGAATTACCTCATCCAATGACTAAACATCATGTAAATGAACAACTCTTAGATGAATTTCTTAGATCTCATATAAAGAAGCTTCATCATTGACTCATGAATTTGTTTTTCACACAGAAAAGATATCTTCAAAGTTAAATAAAGATTTAACCAAGCAACTAATCACAAATCCTAATCTTTGTATTATAATCCACATAATATCATTCAACAAATTAAATATACTAATGTCTTTAGATTAGATCTTCCATCTTACTTGTACTTTCATAATGTTGATTGATAATGTAAACTCGCTTAAAATGTATAAGGATTTCATGTTAGAAAACAACTTTCATATCCATAAGATATTATTAAAATTGCAACAACCTTTATAATAAGAAGAAATCTTTGATTCTAAAGTTTGTAACATCGAGGATTCTTCTTTTAACTTTATATTTAATATGTAAGAAAATTTTCCACATCAAACCAAATGGATTTAGTAAATCCAACCCTAACAAAGTTTCTAGTTTTATGTAATGCATTGGAGTGTAATGATATATTCCCGGAAATAATGATATATAAAATGATATATAATCATATATATATATAGATATAATTTTAAAAATAGAATAAAAATAATGTAAAATATAATTTGTTAGAGCATCACTAAAGTAGACATAATATAATGGAAAATTTAAAAAAATGCATTGGGTAATTAGGATATAATTTCAAATTTAATAAATATAAACTTTTTGTGTACTTTGATCATAGCATTAAATTGAATTTAGTGTAAATATTTTTCTTCTTATTTTTTTTTTTTTTTTTTTCTAAATTTATTTATTTTCCTTGAAATCCTTATTAATTGTTTTTACATCAGAATCTATTTAAAACTTGAGATTGTGAAAAAATATATTTTTTCTATAAATTTCGAGAAGAAACATCTAAATAAAGCATTGCTTTCTCTAATGGGTTTATTTGGAAGGAAAGATGAAGAAATAAACTGGAAAATATGTACTATGGTCATCAAAATATGTGGCATAGAAAGGTCATTGTGGTATACATGAAAACACAATTTAACTTAAATATGATAATTTATATTAAAAAAAAAAAAAAAACTATTTTTTAAATTTTAATTAAAAAAATCATAATTTTAAATAAAAAATGTTTCACTGAAATTTACTGAGATTTTATTTTTATTTATTTTTATTTGTTTTTTGTTTTAATGATGGAAATAAATTAAATACGATTAAAAATTTTAAAGCATTAAAAACCTCACACTTAAGTTTTAAAAATTCCAACTAAATTTTATTAAAATCTTACCAGAATTTCTATTATTTTTAAAACATTTTAAATTATTAAAATTAAATATATATATGAATGAATAATATATTTTAAATTTTTCCTTTTGCTTAACTGAGTTATATTAAAATCTATCAAATTTAAATCAATAATATTATTTTAAAATCTTAAAAATATTAAACCTTCTGTTAGAGATTTTGGATAGCTATAGTAAGTCATGCAACGCAAAATTTGTTGTTGGACAAATCATATGCAAAAAGATCTCAAACAAAAGTTCATGAGTTTGAGTATTTGCCATTGTGCGGAAGCTATGTAAAGGTTAGCTGTTATATTTAACCTTGAAAATAAAGAATTGAAACAAGGTAGGCTGCGCATTTGCTTAATCCGAATACTTAGTATTGTACTTATAAAAACATGGTCACAGGCAAGTGATAGGGTTTAGGTCGGTGTGCAAAGATGATAGGGTTTATGTGAGTGTGTTGTTTTTTAAGTTTTGTATTGGTAAGGTTATATTATAGTATTGGTGAGGTTATATTATGGTTATGTTTAAGAATAATATCTAAATAAGATTGAGAACTGAGTTTATGGATTAATAGTATTTAGGAATGTCTTTATAACATTTATAACATCTAAAAGTGTCTTAACAACATTTAAAAATATCTTAACAACGCATCTGATCATCTTATATCTAAAACTCGTAAACATATATGAGTATACTCTTATATCTAAAACTCTTAAACATATATGGGTATACCACTTGCTAGGATTAAGTTTTACTAAATTTGGTAAGATTTCACCAGGTTTAGATAAAATTATCCCCAGTGAGAGAAAGCCAGTCACAAGTCTTTGCATTATTAAACAAAAATAGCAAAACTGCTACAACTTTAGCCAGAATCGACCTAAATCGTAAAAAAGAACGATCAATGTACAAACTAACCAATATCGTCCATTGGATTCTGATCAGTATGATCTGTTAAAATAAGTCTGAGGTTAGAACTTAACTACAATATATAATAATTCCTCCATACAATATTCACTGTTGATGGTTGTTATAAGCCATGGATTCAGTGCAACTGGGAGGAAATAACTGCAGAGTTTGCAGGGAGGATTCGACTTCGACACCAACCTCAGCAGCAGCGGAGTCGGAGTTGAGAAGAAAATCATAGACTTCAACGCAGTTGGAGAACTTGGATTCATCCTGCTCATATTCTCACATCAGAAATCGCATAAAACGAGATTTTGTAACGTGGGAAAAATTCAGGCAGATCAGAAATATTTGCTCACCTCTTCGCTATTGGAGTTGAGAAGATAATTTGTCTCACCAACGGTCATCTCGGACGAGAAGTGATCTGATAATAGAAAGAACTTTCAAAACAGTTAAAACCTGAAAGTCTGAAAATGATGTTGCTGTACGGTATGCACATTATGGCATGATATTTAAATCTAAATAAGAACATTTAATCATTTAAATAGAAGTTCAACCTGATGTTATTGTAAGATTTATTTTAAGATCTAAATAGAGTAATAAATTGGAAAAAAAAAAGTGTTAGTATATATTTTTGAAGTTTGTGTAGATTTTTCTAATGTTAGAAATTTTGAGTAGACACTTCGTTATTATTAAATACATAATGTAAATTTTTAAAACTAAATTAAGTTACAATGTCTATGATGCCTAAAATGTGAGATGCCTAAAATGTGAGGTGTTTTTTCAATTTTAAAAGAATTTAAGAATGATTTTGATAAAGTTTTTGGGATTAATTATATTATAAGTTGTTGGCAGAAGTTTCAAAGTTCAAATCATCTAATTTTCTGGGGTTCATACTCTGGACAGAAGTGAAAAATTTTAAAACATCAAAAGTGATTGGTAAAAAAATTGAAATTGTAAATTTGACTTGTAAATATTTAAATTGACTGTCATAAATTCTAATAAGTGATTTAAATTCCAATGAGTCATTTAGAGAAAAACAATTGATTTAAATTCCAATAACTCATTTAGAGAAAAACTGACTTAGACAATTTGTTTAGTGCAGCACCATTTTTAGATTATAGACGCTAAAAGGAATATAAAGAAAGATTAGAGTAGTGACATTCTCTAGTTGACCATCAATTCCAGTGAGTCATTTAGAGAAAAACTAAGTTAGACAATCTCTTTAGTGCAGCACCATTTTTAGATTCTTATAGACACTAAAAGGAATACAGTTGAACACCATTGGTATACATTTCATAAACCATTTTTGATGTTATAGTGTTAGATTAGTGAGTTATTAGGCTTAAAAGATTTTCTTCTAACAACAACCAATAATTAACTATATACAACCAATAACTAACTATACTTTAAAATAAAAAACAAATAACCATCATCAAATTTCTTCTTAATTAGTAATATAAATTTGAAATTCCAAACCTGGTTTCTAGTATTCATTATAAAAACATAATGTAAATCTTTAAATTAAAATTCATTACAATACTAGATTAGATTAATGAGTTATTATACTTCAAATATTTTCTTCTAACAACAACCAATACCTAAATATATGTAAAAATCAAAAACAAATAACCACCAAATTTCTTCTTACAAGTAATATAAATTTGAAATTGCAAACCTGGTTTCTATTATTCATCATCAAAAACATAATGCAAAGCTTTAAACTAAAATTCATCACAATGTCTTCCTACTCAGCTGTAAAATTCACTATCTAAAATTTAAATTCTGAGACTAACATGATGCTGCTGAGCTCTCTCTTAATATGCATACCATTCGGTTGGAAAGAAGAAAACCCAGAGGAATTTGCAGCAGCATGAGCTTCCTGAATGCTGCGACTCTTCCTTCTCTCTCGAGCTTTACGATTTTTGAACCAGTAGAACACGTTGATTCCCGCCACGGTCCCATGCCGACGGAGCTCCGCGGCAATGACCTGAATCTGCTCGGGCTTAGGAGTCTGGTTTCCGCCATTGTAGATAGCTTCCAGGATTCTCAGCTGCTCTCGTGTGGGGCTCCATCTTCGCGTCTCGCGGCCGCCGGGAATCGAACTCATGATCGATCGATCGCCTAATTTCTCTTCACCTATACCATGGACTCACGGGGGGCGGCTATAAAAATAACGAGAAAACCAGTATGTTGGGAAGTATTATTATGAATTTGAGCTATAGGAAAAAAAAGAAAGGCCGGGATTTAACCATTGGTTTGGCTGATGCAAGTCAAAGTTGAGGCCCCTGTAAGCGCTGCGAGGTCCAACCTGGTCTACGAATGGTTTCAGAAAAATATGGTGGCCGTATGGTGGCAGAGGCGAATCCCAATCCCAATCCCTGCCTTACCTACCTGCAGACCTGAAAGGAAACGACTCCTTCTTTGAACACAAATATATTAAATGTCCGCTTAAAGCAGGCAAAACGCGTTTAACGGAATCACACGGTGCTCAAGGATTACTTAATCCAGACCCAGCGTACTGCCTGCGCCATGCTCTGTTTCTTCATTGCTGTCCTCTGCTTTCTAAGTACATTCGCGAGTCACGAGTCGCGCTGAAATTGACTGTGGGTACGTTCAGCGACGATCTGCGAGTGAAGTGACATGAATGCAATATAAAATTCCACACCTTGCGCTGCAGCAAATTAAGAATTCTTTCCGTATGCACACCCTCCCTGGTATTGTAATGTCAAGCCCTGATTGCTAAGATCAAATGTGGGGGCGAACAGAACAGAACAGAATTTGGGCGAATTTGTATACAGTGAATAATCTCCCGAGTAATCCACATTCCTTGCCGCCTCATACGCTTGATTTGATGTGCAACAACCTAGCTGACCATCTTTCGCCGACCCAATATTCTTGTTTCACTGGGTGTGTCATATGTGTACTCTCATAAATAAATAAAAAGTGCAGAAACTATCATCTTATTTTATCTACAGCAGAGAAGACATTTGTCACTGGCTGTGTCACGTGTGTACCTTAAGTATATTAAAATGGAAAGAAACAAAAAAAAGACTTACAGTGGAGTCATAAGTTCATTTTGATTTTGAATCGTTGAAGTCTTTAGTCTTTGAGTTTGTTTTGATAAAGGAGGAAGTCTAAAAGAATGAATCAAGAAAACTTACAGTGGAGTCTTAAGTTCATTTTAATCTTGAATCATAATTGAAGTCTTTAGTTTTGGAGTTTGTGTTGATAGTGCAGGGATGGAATTTGATGGGGGTGATTTGCTCATGTAATATAGTTTAAAAACTGGTTATATTTTAAAAAAAAAAATTAGTTTCTTTCAAATTGTGAAAACATGTTAGGCAGGCAGGTGTGAAGTGTGAAAACTGTGAAATTTGACGAGTTAGTATGAAAATGTCACAGATAAGCATGTTTTGAAATTCCAACCTTAAATCTCAGTAAATAACACCGATATATTAAAATAGTGGAGTTATATAGTATAAATTCATTTTACTGTTAATCAGTCAAGTTTTTAGTGTTTGAGTTTGTTTTGATAGTGGAAGCAATTTTAATTGTAATCAGTAAAGTCTTTAGTGTTTGAGTTTGTTTAGATAATGGAAGAAGTATTTTTTTTAATTCATTTTAATCTTGGGATAGTGAAGTTTAGTTTTTTTAGTTTGTTTTTATCATGGAGGAGTTATGAGTAAACAACGCTGGGGAGTATGAGAAGTATTTTATGAAATATTAATAAAAGATATAATTTTGTTTGAGTTTGTTTTGATAATGAAGTTTGGTTTTTCTTAATGATATATTAATATGATAGTGTTATATAATATAAATTCATTTTAATTTTAAAATAAAGAATTCTTTAATCTTTTAGTTTGTTTTGATTATGATTGAGTTATGAATAAACAATGCTCTAGAGTACAAGGAAGTGTTTTTTTAAATTCATTTTAATCTTGGGACAGTGAAATTTAGTTCTTTTAGTTTGTTTTTATCATTCCAGAATTATGAGTAAACAATGCTCCTGAGTATGAGAAGTACTTTATGAAATATCAATAAGAGATATAATCTTGTTTGAGTTTGTTTTGATAATGAAGGAAGTTTGGGTTTTTTTAATAAAATATTAATACGATAGTGTTATATACTATAAATTCATTTTTAAAATGTTATATAATATAAATTCATTTTAATCTTAAAACAGTGAAGTCATTAATCTTTTAGTTTGTTTTGATCATGATGGAGTTATGAATAAACAATGTTGTAGAGTATAAGAAGTATTTTATGAGATATTAATACGATATGATTTTGAATCATTAAAATTTATGCTCTTTGAGTTGGTTTTGATACATGGAGGAAGTCTAAATAAATAAATAATGCTATATATATATATATATATATATATATATATATAGTATTTGTGTGTCTAAATATAATTTTAAAATAGTATGTGGTCAAAGTGACACTATAGTGTAATGTTAGTAAATTTTCTTTATTGGGATAATGATATGTTAGTGGGAGGTACTTGTCTTACATTTAAATAGGAATTATGGTATATTGGGACTTGTGCGTTTTCAAGGATCAATTATTTCACCCAATGCAGGATAGTGTGTTCTTTTAGATAGAGAAGTATGGTTATATTGGCACAAACATCAATGTATATTTGGAATTACAAGCATCATGAACCTTGCCACTTGGATCAATCATAAGGGAGTGATATCTTCTATAGTAACACAATATTTTGATTGGTTGTGGTGTGAGCTTGCTTGATTCTTAGTCTCCCTCCCTCGTATCAAAAAAATTGAAAAAATAAATAAAAATCTCAGTGCATTATTACATAGTACCTCTTTTACATACCTTCCTAAAATATGCCAAATACTCTAGAAGTTGAATACACCTAGCATTGTGTGTCTTGGATTTTTCTTTGACACAAGTATTTCTCTATGTCTTACCCGCTATAAGATAGTGATTGTTTTAGATAAAGACATTTATATAATAGAAGTAATGCCAAGAAACATTGGCATAAGGATCATGGTGTATTGGGCCTTGTATGTTTTCATGAGCTAATTTTCTTATAGAGAGAAAGTATGCTCACATTGGTATGAGCATCATGGTATATTAGGACTTATATGTTTCTATGAACCAATCTCTCAACAATAGTAAGTGTTTTAGATAGAGATGTATTTATGCAGTAAAAACAATTCCAAGATACATTGGAATAAGGATTATAGTATATTAGACCTTATACGTTCTTGAGGACTAATTTCTTCATCCAATGTAGGATAATAAGTTCTTTAGATAGAAAGTTACGTCACATTTATATAAATATCATGGTATATTGGGACTTATATGTTTTTAGAGACCATTTGACTCGCCCAAAGTATGATAGAAATGTTTTTGAGGTAGAGAGATATTTATGTCGCAAAAACAATTTCAATACATGTTAGCATAAGGATCCAGGTATATTGGAGATTATACGTTTTAGTAGTGGACCAATTCTCTATCCAATATAAGATAGTAAGGATTTTAGATAAAGGGGTATTTATGATGTAGAAACAATTCCAAGAAACATTGGCATAAGGATCATGGTATATTAAGGCTTACATGTTTTCGTGAATCAATTCCTCACTTAGTGTAGGATAGAAAATGTTTTAGATAAAGAGGTATTTATGTTAGAATGAATTCCAATATAAACCAACATAAATATCATGGTTTATTGGTCCTTGTATGTTTTCATGGATCTATCTCTCACCCACTCAATATATCATAGGTATGGTCATATTGGCATAAGCATTGTAAAATATAGCATAGGATAGACATAAATATAATTGGTATATTGGGCTTAAACTTCATGGTCTATTGGGAATTACTTATTGTCATGGATCAATTCTCTCTCATCCACTCACTGTGGCATGAGTATGGTCATTGACACAAACATCATCATATTTTGAGAGCTACATGTTTTTGTAGACCAATTATCTCACCCAATGCATGATAGTAAGTAATTTAAATAGAGATTGGTAGCTTGAGAGGTTGGTAGCATGGTTTGTACTCCCATCCAACAAGGTTCAATTCCAATGGACATGATTTGCTTGTCATGATAAGGCTTGAAGAGTAGGATGCCCCCACCCGCATGACGTTATGGCTCTCACAAAGTCATAAATTATTGATATATTGGGCTTGTGGGATATTGGATGTATTATTGGTGTTATAGTGGAAGTCAAAATATTTGATCTTAGGCCTCATGTAGATTACTCTAGCATGTTACCAATTCACCATGACTAAAAGAAAAGTATTTTAAATAGAGACAATTTTATATATTGGAAACAATTCCAAAACAAATTGGCATAATAATCATAGTATATTGGGGTTTATATCTTTCCAAGAACCAATTCTTTCACCAAGGAAATATTTCTTAAAAAATACTAAAATTTACTATCATACATATATTAGGGGTTGTATTTTTATAGACATGTTTTTATGTTGTAGAAACAATTCCAAGGCAAAATAGATAATCAATAAATTATAACGTTAGTATGAGGCATCATTTCATGTTTGCTTCCCCCATTAGCATAAGGATCGTGGTATATTGAGGATTTTATATTTTTGCTAATCACTTTTCTCACCCAGTGTGTACTGTGAAGTTCTTTTAAGCTTTCCTTTTTTTTTCTTTCTTTCTTTTTTATAAAGAGATATTTTCTCACAAAAAATAATTAGTTTTTGTTAATCTCAAATTAATATGAAACTATGGTAATTAAACATATTTATTGTACCAATTTATTTGTATTTTTAGTAAAAAATATTTATTAGATGAATCCAAGAATATGTGTCACACTTTTTAGTGAAATGTGGCAATGAAAATTGATATTTGACGTACTTTTTAAATTGAATCCCTTGGAAATCATAAACATTTTATGCATTTCGATATGTAGTAAAAAAAATATTTTATATAGAATTGTGTTATCTTTATAAAAATATCAATGTCATTTAATTAGTCAAATTTGTATTTTTTTTTTGTCGATCAAAAACATTAAATTTATATTACTATGAAGAAAACAAGTACATTCATATTTTCATCAACTCGTCCTACCTCATTCTAACTGGATTTGTTGGCGAGGAGAGTTGGAATATGAAGCAAAAGATTTAGCAATTGACACCTTATTTCCGGAGGGCTACGAATCCATATAAGCCAAAAAATTGACAAAATAAGAACACAACCTGTCACATGCATATCAGGGTGGCGGATGTGGTTGGTGCATCTTTGCATGGGATAGTTGTCCCCATTGTTCATGATGATGATATTCAATGTGCTCCAGTCAGGCATCTAACTCCTGCAATCGTTGATTTGTTCCCTATTGGCTTCGGCGAATGTTTACCAATTGTTCTAGAATTTCCTCTTGAGAGAATTGGATATCATTCCAGTAAGCCACATTTCATTTCGATCCTCGTGCCTATGGTCATGGAGAATATCCAGGTTGGCTTGGATCCCTCACAGTTGTGCAACAATCAATTCCAAGGAGGCAGCCAGGACAACATGACCAGGAGATGATGCGAGGTTCATCTCTAGCTCCTCTTATTTATCCAAACTGGTTAAATGTTCCTCACTGAAGGATGAGGCACTGCCCCCTCGAACATCTAGATGGACACGGTGACCACCCCCTCTACAGGGTCTTCCTCGTTGTCGTGGCACACCTACTAGCAGAGGAAGAAACCCAGGCAGACCAAGACCCCAGTCTAGCAATCGCTCCAAATTACCACAACAAAGCAACATCCAAATGACCCACCACAAGACAACGCAATGGCAAGGGTTCATGTCTTCACCATCTCCACACCAGGACTAGACTCCCACGAGCCCCCTGACATGACAAAGATAATTCAACCTAGAAAGTGAAAACAACCCCCAAGACTTTAACATTGTAATTCCCACATACCAACACCGAGGAATTCCCAAGCCACTAAAGACCTCCTAGCTTGAGTATCCAACCCCCATGACACACAAAGAGAGATTTCCTCTTCCACCCAAGCCCCCATCCTACATCTGACCCAAGACGAATTGGGCCCTTAAACAAAAAAGAAGCACACAATCGACCACAGTCCCAAAACTGAAAGTTCAAATTTCTCTTCCCAGGGACTCGAGGCACCAATAGGTATCAATAGTTAATTCCTACCCCTAACACCCCACAAGACCACAAGCACAAGTCATAGTTCTGAATTCTCTGATAATGACAAACTTAAGCTAGAAAATCCACCCTTTCTCATGAGAGATAGCCCTAAAAAAATCAACAGAAGGATAATTAAAGGCAACCAACAAACATTAGTCAGAGAGACAGAGCATTACCCAAACTTGCCTACCTAGAGATTTCCACCAACACAAAAGGAAGGAAGTCAACAGATGAAGGAACAACAACCCAGAGAGGAAGCAGACACCCACCAAAGAAAATTCCCCTAACACTGACACACTCAGATCCCAGAAGAAGTCTTGAGCACAGAACCACACACAAGGGTCGACTTCAGTAATTAACTTCTCACCACCCCTACCTTTCAGCTTTTTCTACAGGTCTGAATAGTAAGTGAAACTGTCACCACCTTGCACAACATTCCTTCTCATCATCCACCACATCCAAACACTAACCATCCATCTCCAAGTCTTACTATATACACATTCCTTCTCCAGAAACCTCCTTCATCAGGTGGAGTGCCCCACACAAACTCACATTACCCATTGCATGTAATACAACTGGCTGCGGCTGGGGATCCCAAGGCCACCTCGATTATGGGTCAGTCACCCCCATCGGGGGTGTCAAATTTGTATTTGATTAAATACTTCTCCTTCTAAATTTCAAGAACTCGAGGATCACACCTAGTTTTGGCCTCAACAACCCTTAATGTGGTTGGATTTTTTTGGTGTCTCCTCCTACGTAGTGCAAGTTTGAACCTTGGCCACCTTACAGAATGAAACCCTATAAATCAAATTGCACTAGCAAGATTAGACAAAAATTGTGCTCTTTAATATTTTTCAAACCTAACAAATTAATATTTGAATTTCCTTTAACATGAAAATTAATAGAATGTGCACGTGATTTTCATAATTTTTTTGATTGTGTATATATTTTATGCCATTTATTTATCTTTGATTTCCTTTGAAATTATGGGAAAATTTTCAAGTATAACTTTTAGAAAAAATTAAATTAAAAGTATATTATGAATCAAAATTGTGAAAATAACACGACATTATATAGAGGATCAAATAAATAATCCATTGATATAAACTTAGCCACATGACTTGATAGAGATGAAAGGATTTAATTATCAACAAGTTGCATTTGCAAAAAATATGGGCTATAATTTTAGGTTTAAAACCCTTGGTTGAGCTATATAGCTTGATTGAGAGTTATTTTATAGCTTGATCAAGCACTTAATTTAATTTTGCAAAATCTTAAATCGTCAATTGAGGTATTCTTAGTTAAATTTAAATGCTTAGTTGAGGGAATATCTAATTCAAGGTTTTGTAACAAAAATGTAAAAAATACCTCTATCGAGGTATTGTTATAACTTTTAAAAGTAAAAAGTTAATAGATTTTCACAGGTTTTTTTTTTTGTGTGCATAAGACCACTATAACTAGGTTAGTTTTTAGTTGTGGAAAAAACAAAATAAGAAAAGAAAATTATGTAAATCTAATACTAAACTAGATTTTAATTAGCAATCACAATGGAGAATCCAACAAACTACAAAAGGATATATGATCCCAAACAGATTGATGAAGATGAATTATGAGAGAAGGGAGAGGATGAGACAAAGACAAGTAGAATTAAGAGAAAATTGGAAAGAAAATGTAGGTTAGTACATTTCCGATCTTTCATGCATTTAACTTGAGACTCTTCATGACATCCACTTGAGGGAAATATCGCCAATTTTTAACCAAATTACCTTGATACATATTATACTCACAATTTTGATCTATACTTATGATTATTATTTATATATTATATTTTATATGAACACAAGTGCACACAAAATTGATTGGACTATATAGGGACAAAATCTAATTAGCCACTATAGAACCCTTCAACCTCTTTGGTTTCAAGAATTAGTAGGTAATGTTTACCAACTTGGCAAGAACCCTCTAGAGCTCTCGTATTTTTTGATGTCACATTTAATAACAATTTTTGTCTATGTTTGAAAAGTGATGCTATTGTTATCACATAATTTTTAAGAATTAAAATGAACACATTTTTCAAATATGGCCCAAACAACATCATAATATTATTGAAAAAAACAAAATCAACCCATAAATCCATAAGTGGTGCTAATTGTGATGTCATTTTTAATTTTTAAGGTTAAAAATACAACTTCTTTGAAACCTTCAAATTTGACAATTAGTATCATTGCAACCAAAAGCTTAAAATTGATCATTAGATAGAAAAGTGGTGCTTCTAATATTGAAATTGTAACTAGGTTCGATCTTCATAATGTATGTTATCATTATACAGAGTAAAAAAGAATTTATTAAGTCAAAAGAAATTTTATTTTTGTTATGTCCCATTTGGACATTGAAAAGAAAAGAAAAAATGATTTTTCAAAGTATATTTGTGTCCCCAATTTGACCAAGTTGGCCCTCAAGAGGAAACAAGTTGGCCTGCCCAAGGGACGTGTCCCTTCGCATGGATGAAAAACTATAAATAGGGCCTATTCACCCTCCTCCATAAGCAGATTCAGATCAACCATATCTCTAAAGCTTAAGTGAAGGGTCTGAGGTAGAAGTTCAAGTTTGAGGCACAATATGAGTTTGAGACACACCTATCTCTGTGGTTATATGAGTTTCCCAAGTCACATTATTATGTGGTTAAGCGAATTTCCAGGAAAATATTCTTTTGTGGTTAAGTGAAGTTCCTAAGGTTGTTTATGTGATATACAAAATCTATAACAAAGGATAATTCAGACCCTTATCAAGGACTAACATATGGAATCTTGTGAATAGTTTTGTGGACAATTATGTAGTAGCCTTATGGACAAAATTGTGACATACTTCCTAAAGATAATTGTTGCTTGATGGAGGGCTAACTTGGCACTTAAATAATTGGTTTACCACTCAAGTTCAATGTGACTTGGATATATCTTGTTGACAAAGATTCTATAAGGAAAGGATTGTTGGGTTTTCCCCTTGGTTCTTTTTCCCTGGCCATTGGCCTAATTTAAGGTATCTCTTATCTCTTGTGCACTTTGATCTCTATTTATTTTGTACTTGACTGATTAAACTATATAATTTCTTGATGAAGAATAAAGAAAGAATAAAATGAACAATAACACCTTCACAAGTAATTATCACAATCATAAATTCTAGCTCTCAAACGAATTTCAACATGGTTTCAAAGCTAGTTGAAGAAAAATTTCTATCTAGGTTGAGTTTGAAGAGTTATTGACCTAGTTCCTAAGAGAATTTATGGGCTAGTTATTGTGGTGAATACTATGATTAGGCTGAGGTAATCACAAGCCTTTCAGAGAGGGTCAAGGCCCTTATGAATACTGACGTGTAGG
This sequence comes from Pinus tabuliformis, assembly GCA_031772625.1. Taxonomy (NCBI): domain Eukaryota; kingdom Viridiplantae; phylum Streptophyta; class Pinopsida; order Pinales; family Pinaceae; genus Pinus; species Pinus tabuliformis. The sequence goes on along the minus strand of CM062805.1, from coordinate 538,485,611 downwards.
ATGAGTCTAAGATGATAATTCTTGAAAGGCAACAAGATCCTTACATAGGCAAAGAAACAAGTATGTATACTAGATTGAACTTTGAACCTTACTCTATGAAGTGTGACCAAACATTTGAGCATATTCATGATATGCAACTCACCTAGGTTCTATAACACAAAGTACTGTAGTTTATCATCTCAGTGATTTTTTGAACATTTCTTGGTGATTTGAAAATTCCAAGGTTGTTGAAGAGGCCCTATTGGATATCTATAGAAGCCTGACATGAGCATTGACATGACACTTTCATATTGCTAGTTAGTTTCCTATAGCATCAATTAGGGAGGATAAGCAATCCGAAATGATATCTAAGATTTTGTGGACATTAATCAAGTTTTAACCTATTAAATAGACTGAATTAAATATTTGTGGCATTCCTCAAGTATGATCAGGATTATTGGTGCATTGATTATTGTAGTTTCACAAATGATCTCCCTTGAAAAAGATAAAATAGTGATGATATCTCAATTAAGAAACATTAAAATTTTTCAAATAAAAGGTTTAGTACATTTCTTTGGAATCTCAACAAAAGGTTCGCTATATTTGAAGACATCACTTTTCTCTCCTCGAGATTTGAAGTTTAATTTCTTCCTTATTGAGGTCTTATATATAAGTGTTAGTATGCTGACGTTGTGATAAGAGGGTTTATTGGATCATTGCAAACATTAGATTATTGTTAAAATATAAAGTTCAATATTGAAACTCTAGCTAATCAATTGTAACAAGAAAAAATGGGTTGAAAAATAAATCCTAGTAAACCCTAGATCGATCTATAGAGAAGTTTGTTGTGATGATCTGGATTACGATCTCTATGTGAGAAAGTTCGAGTCCTTGTGGTAGACCAAAGATCTGTAATTGACATCTGAGTTCCCTATTGTTGTATCTCTGTGGTCCGAGTTTGTATCTTTGAAGTTATGAAAGGAAAACAAATTTTGTGATAACAAACAAATCTTAAGCAGTTTGAAGTAGTATCCCAAGGTGATCAAAGGTTGTGATCAGATGAAGAAAGATGAAATTGCAAAAAGATGATCTAATATTTCTTTGTCGCAGCCTGAAGAAATTTTAAATTTGAGGTCTATTGTTGAAAGAATGATATATCATTAACATCTAATGTATTATGGAAAGGTCTGTAAAGATACAATGTATAAGAGGTTGTGACTTCTCTAGTGAGGACAAAAACATATTCGATATGATAGAAACTCAATCCCTTTTGCAAAGGAAGACTAAGTTTTGTGTTACAATCAAAGTTAAACAATTTGTGAATGAAACATCGACGATCTCCATATCATGTATAGAGGGCATGTCTACGGAAATTCTAGGGCTTGCAGCAAGAATATATATAAATATTTGTAGAACTTGAAAATCCAGAAGATGGAAGATCTTGAGGATTTTTGAATAATGAAGATTCTAGGATTTGTAAATCCTAGTGAAGGTTTGAACAAGAAAACCCTAGGAACAAAACCATAGGACTGATTGTTTCCACTGAAAGAAGAAGCTCCATCTCTTGGGAATAATAAACATGAAATCATGTTAATGTGAGGACAAGGATGGTGAAAATTACAAAAGGTCCAAGACTAAGAGGGAGCTGATTTTTCTCGAAAAGATAAGTATTCTATATCTTCTCTCTTTGATTACTATTGTTATTATTTTCTTTTAATTTATTTACTTTTCTTAATTATATTTTTTCTTCCATGAACTCCTAGTAAGGATTGCAAGTTCATGACTTGTTTAGGCCTTGGCAGAAGATGAAAGAAATGGAAGAACATAGCAAAAAGGAATTTCCAAAATTAAAGAAGCCCTCATACTTTAGAATGATTTGTTTCTAATGAAAGAAGGATTCATGAGATAGAGAAAAGGATATTGCCTTCAGAAGGAGCTGATAGCAGAATTTGACTTGAAGGATCTTGCAATGATATAGTACTACATGGGACCTAAGGTTTAGCAGAAAACTAATGAAATATTCCCTAGTCAAAGGAAGTATGTGATCAAGATCCTCCATAAGTTTGGAATGATGAATTTTTACATAGATTGTGATGGAAATTTTGATGATGAGAAAAGATACTACTGGTGGTTGTTTCTGCTAGGGATTTGGTCTAGTTTCTTAGAAGAGCATGAAGCAGGATTCTCTTGCACTAAGCACTGCAAATCATAAGATATGGGAGTTTGTGTAGTTAGTTGTGAAGCAGTTTGGCTCTACAAAATGTTTGTTTGATGGCATGTTGGATTTGACTGTGATACTTTGTCATGATCAAAGTAATATGAAGATTGTCAGAGAACCCGGTTTTACATGAAAGGTCAAAGCACATTATGATTTGATATATGGTGCAGATGGGAGTCGCGAAGCTCAAATAGATCACCATGGATGAACAAGTAGTTGATGCAAGGGAAGCTTGAGTACTTCTAAGAAAACATTGGGCTTGTGGATAACTCCTCCTAGATTGAGAGGGAGTGAGGATGGACACCCCCGTGTCATGTACTATGACTAGGAATAACACCCTAAGTGAAGTACATGGACCCTGATAGGGAGAATGGTGGATTGGATAAGCATCTTGGACTGACATTCTTTTGTCATATATTATGACCGATTAGGAATAACACCTTAAGTCAAGTACATTGACCTAATTTAAGAATGGTCTGATGGACTGGCATTTCCTTGTGATAAGTAGGAAATGGTCCTACGAAGGAGAGACTATGGTGAACCTAGGTAGAGTATGTGCCTTGGAGAGGTAGTGGTGTGGTGTCCTATTGAATGCCTCCTAGCATTGTGCTCTGATCTAGTGGAGAGATAGAGCTTTCTGTCAAGGCCTTGTTAATCTGACAATGTTACTTCTGATGATGTTATCGTTGATGATGCTTATCAATTTTGATCCTTTCTTATAAGAATATTTCAACTTGAGAATATCCTGATGAGTCATTATGAATACCTCCCTAGTTAAGAGGAAGTGTTGAAATTACAACTAGTTTCGACCTTCATAATGTTTATTATCATTTTAGAGAGTCAAAACGAATTTATTTAAGTCAAAATAAAAATAATTTTTGTCATGTCCCATTTGGACATTGAAAAGAAAAGAAAATTTGATTTTTAAAAGTATATTTGTGTCCTTAAGTTGACCAAGTTGGCCCTCCAAAGGAAACAAGTTGGCTTGCCCAAGAGATGTGCCCCTTAGCATGGACAAACAACTATAAATAAGGCCTATTCACTCTCCTCCACAAGAAAATTTGGATCAACCATATCTCTAAAGCTTAAGCAAAGGGTCTGAGGAAAATTTTTGGGTCTGAAGCACAATATGCATTTGAGGCACACTTATCTTTGTGGTTATATGAGTTTCTTGAGGTACATTATTTTGTGGTCAAGCAAGTTTCAGAAACAAATTATTTTGTGGCTAAGAAAGGTTCCAAAGTATGTTTATGTGATATTATAAAGGATAGAACAAAGGATATTTCAAACCCTATCAAGGACTAGAAATTAGCATCTTGTGAATAATTTTGTGGACAATTATGTGGCAATCTCATGCACAAACTTGTGGCGGACTTCTTGAAGATAGTTGTTGTTTGATGGAGGGTTGACTTGGCACTTGGATAATTGGTCTAATTTTCAGGTTCGATGTGACTTGTATTTCTCTTGTTAAAAAATATTATATAATGAAAGGATTGTTGGGATTTCACCTTGTGGGTTTTTCCCTGGCCACTAGCCTAATTTCTAGTGTCTCTTGTCTCTTGTGCCCTGTGATCTCTATTTATTTTGTACTTGAATGATTAAATTGTATAATTGCTTAATCAAGAATAAATAAGGACTAAAATCAACAATAATACCTTAACAAGTAATTATCATGATTAGAAATTCTACCTTGCAAATCAATTTCAACATCTAATAGCTACCCTTGTAGAAATTAATATAAATTTTCTAATGCTAATGAAACCAAACTGAAATCAAGAGATGGGAATTTCTTATACTATTCCGTGGAAAGGAAAACACACTATAGAAACACATGCAATAACATGAAACCATAAAAACCACAAGAACACAATGATTTACCGGGGAACCCAACTGGGAAAAAACCCCTCTACTGATTTTCATTAACCATATGAGAATGAGAAACTATTACAATGTCTTGCTTCAACTATGAAGCACACCCTGCACTGTAAACTTGTTCTCCTACTGACTTTCCTTCTCTGGCCAACACTTAACCAATTCCAAGCTCCAGCTTCCTTCTCTTTCCTTGCGCAATTCTGGATAAATTGAGCTCCTAAATAATAGGGAAAATCACTATTTCCTTATGCAATTCCCAAGGAATAAATCACCTGCTTAGTGTGAAAAGCATTGTCCACTCAAAAATATGCAATTATAAATTTAAATGTTCCTTTTCAATCCACTCAACTAGGAAATTCAAATTCCATGCATGATTGGGCCTATTTTTAACCGATTCACTAGTTAAATGAGAGATCAGTGAGTTAACAACAATCATTACTACTCAACTAACCCTCAACTGACTCAACTAATGACTAGAGCTCAGTTAACTAAGTTCAACTAACAATAACTCAGGTAGGTTTCTAGATCTTAGTAATCAACTCATGTACAACTCTAAAAACTCTAATTTACTGACTTAACTAGTAGACAAGGCCATGTCACTCTAGTTAATTGCAATCCAAGTTATCCTGTGGATGTGGAAAATTTAATTTTCTACATTTGACTAAGGCATAAGTCAAGTGGAGCCTTTTCTTGTTACAATTTCAACACTCCCTCTTAGTAAGAAAAGGGTTCTACACAACCCCAATCCCACTCCTATGGAGGAATGTACTATAAAAAAACTACGCCTCTCTGTTGTTGTTTCTATTGCAGCAGTTGCAAATGAGAAGCATCCAAAATACTGAATCAAATGTGTCTCTATGCTACAACTATCTCTTGAGTCTCTGACTGTTACTAGCCTCTGCATTGTTCATTGGGAAGTATGTGTTGTTGTTTATTATGCATTGTGCCTCCTGCACTATTATCAACATTGCTCTATACTCTTCAACATCTAACTGCAACGAATATGCAATTATCACTCTAGAATTGACTGCCTCAACTGACATTGGTCCACCTTCCACTGAATACTATAGGCCCCTATAGCATAGATAATGATACAAGAGAAGAGTATACTGCAACTTCTGCTGCTCTCCTATGGACCCTACCCAAATCTTTGCAACTTTGGGACTAAGGCTCTACATCACCCCACCTCACTCTTGGAGGTATAGCTGCTGCATGGTGAAATATACCTCTAGCATGTAGATCTTTCTAACTCGAACAACAATTTGTTTTACTAGTCTAGTAGCAACATGCTTCATAAAAGTTTTCCCCTTGCTGAATATCACATCATATCCATGGTCTTCAACTACAACTACAGAAACTATTTTTTTTTCAAACGAGGCACATACATTACATCTTTCATGTGAAGAAGGGAGTATAAATCCCTCTTAAAGGTGATAGTGCCAATTCCTTTGGTACTATACCTTCCATCATCTCCAAGATCTATGTGTAATTGTAAGTCCTTCTCCTCTAGGTTGTTGAAAAACTCCTTACTTCCTGTCATATAATATGAGGCACCAGAATCTAGGTACTGCTCACCCCCTCTTATCGTGATTGTCATGCAAGCAATGAGGGTGAAATCCAACTCGAATTGTGACGCAATAGAATCTCCTTATGTTGCTGCTGCAGGCTCCTTACTAGATTTCCTATGCAGAAACTTGGTTGCATAGTGTCCATACTCATCACAGTGAAAACATTTAATTTTACTGAGGTCTTTCTTCTTGCATGGTTCTCGCTAGATTCTCCCTCACCTTGGGCCTTCATGTTTTTGGCCTTCTTTCCTTTACTAGCTAGAGCATAGTCTTCTTCGTCATTTGCAAGGGATGTGACACCATCTCTAGTGTTTCTTCTTATCTCCTCCTGCACCAAATCAGACCAAATTCTCTCCTAATCTAGTATCTTGTCTCTTCCATTAACTAAATCTTGATAATTGTGCTAGGATTTTGGAAGGCCAAGGAGTGCTAATCTCACAAGTTCAAATGATGCCACATTTTCTCCTACTCCTCCAAGTTCATCTTGAACCTAAATGAATCTGGATAGGTATTGTGGAATGGTTTCATTTTTTTGCATGTGAATGCTCTTGAGTTTATCACTCAGTGCCAATTTCCTGGCATCACTGCTGCTCTAGAATAGATCCGTGAAATTTTTCCACATTACAAAAGGATTCTCCTTTCCATGCAAGTTCGAAACCACATGATCTTTGACACCCTCCATAATAAACCTCCTGAATTTTTCTATGTCTTTCTTCCACTAAGAAATCACTTGTGCATCTAATGTTGTTGGTTTTGGAATATTAGTTTGTGTATATTCCCATACTCCATCACCAGCTATGACAACTTCCATCCTGTCTTTCCAAGCAAAAAAATTTGAGGTGCCCTCTAATGCATACTCCAACCTTAATCCATTGAAAGAAATTTTTCCTACACTAAAGAGAATCTACACCAAAAACTCTGCAAATTGAAATTTCTCTAAGAGAAGATCTAGAACAAGGTTTCTATGTAGTCTTCTAAGGCTCCGATACCATGTAGAATTTAATAGAAATTTTCTATTACTAATGTAATCAAACTAAAATCAAGAGACACAAAATTTTATTCTACTATTTTTCAAGGAAAACATGCGATAGAAACACATGCAATAACATGCAACCATCAAAACCATAAGAACACAATGATTTATAGGGGAAATCAACTGGGAAAAATCCTGTCACTTCTTTTCATTAATAAGATGCAATTGAGAAACTATTACATTGTATTGCTTCAACTCTAAATCACACCCTACACTGTAACATGTTCTCTTGCTGACTGTCATACTCTGGCCAACACTTAGCCATTTCAAGCCTCCAACTTCCTCCTATTTCCTTGTGCAATTCTAGAGAAATTGAGCTCTTAAACAATAGGGAAAATCCCCATTTCCTTGTCTAATTCCCAAAGAATAGATCACCTGATTAATGGAAAAAACATTGTACACTCAATATTATACAACTAAAAATACAAATGTGCCTTTTCCATCCACTCAACTAGGCAATTTGAGTTCCATGCATGTTTGGGTCTATTTTAAGTTGATTGACTAGTTAACTGAGAGATCAATGAGCTAAAAATAGTCATAACTACTCAACTGACCTTCATCTGACTCAACTAATGACCAGAGCTCAATTACCTGAGTTCAACTAACAATAACTCAACTAGATTTCTAGAGCTTCACAATAAACGCATGCACAACTCTACAAACTTGAATTTACTGACTTAACTATTAGATAAGGCCCTATCACTCTAGCTAACTGCAATCCAAGTCATCCCGCTGATGTGGAAAATCGAATTTTCTCCATTTGACTAAGGCACAAGTCAATTGGAACATTTTCTTGCTACATTTCCAACAACCCTTTTTTTCTACGGATAAGTTTGCAAGATTTTTTAAATCGTGGGTTTGACAAATGGTACCCTTGAAACTAAAAATTTAAAACCAATGGCAAAAATGACAAGTTGTGTTATCACTATATATATATATATATATATTTTTTTTTTTTTTCAAACTCAAAATTACAAAATTTTAGAAACCATGGTTCAAAATCCCAACACCATTTTTATTTTCTCTTGTTATTTTTATTTTTTTTCATTATATAGACTTCCAAGGTTTTGAACGATGACCTTCATACAATCAGTAACTAAATACACTTTATTGTTGACTATTCTGTGATATCCCGTAGCTTAATTATGTGATTGTAAATAATTGTGTATAAGTTTATTTCTTATTTTATTTGGTTAAGTATGCTACATGAAAAATAGATTAACATTTAAATTATCAGTAATTCATCATTGCTAATAGCTATTTGTAAAAGTTGCAATTATGATTTTATTTTGTGAATAAAGACAAAATTGGGAATTTAATAGCTGAGTATAGATGGCTGAAAGAGGAAAAAGGCTACAATTTAATTATGAAAAAATATTATTTTATCCATCAACAAGTCCTAGGCATCTAATATGGTCGATTAGATTTAATTTAGAAATTATGATACTGGCCAATTAAATGTTTCCTAGAAGACAAGGAGTTGTCCTCAAGAGTGGGAAACAGGAGCTCATTAATGAGAAGACAATTACCTGCCACCTATTAGTGAGGTGGAGGCAGTTATTAACCACCCAAAGAGTGGTATATGGATCATATCTTGTAATTCTCTTGCTTTTGTCTCAATTATTATAAGAGTAGAATTGGAGAGACTAAAGAGAAGCAAGGATTAATAGATAAAATAAAAATTGTAGGCCTAATTGGTTCGGGGATAAGTAGTTTGTTGTGTCAAGGTTGGGAGGAGCCAAGTACTTGTTCATTAATTTTCTAGGAAGAAAAATCGTGTATCAGATCAGTATTTCTAACTGTCTACTTATTTATTTAGCCATAGGAAGGATTTGGAATTGTATAATTATTGCTATGTTTCATTTACATTTGTATGAAATGGAAAAAAATCCTAAATATTCTGTAGATTGGTATAGTACATAGAAATTTAAAGAAAATATGTTTATTCCGTAGTTCAATACAATAACTTATGCATTGTTCAAAATAAAATTCGATATATGTGAGTGTTATTCATTAAGTGTTGATTTCGCGTTAGATTTCAATAGAAGACAAAAAAATGAAAAGATACATTATGAATGCATGTAGTTGTATATCAATTTTTTCAATGAGGTTAAACAAAAACAAGTGTATTACATATATATATATATGAATTCATGCAAATAAAAAATAAGAGCCTTTTTTCATAAATAGATTATGGTGTAATTAGTAAAGACTGTATCGATTCAACTTCGAAAAATGAATAGGTACAACCAGAGACATTGTAGCTAAGCGATGAATTATACATGAATCATCAAACAACATAAAAGAAATAGGTAAATTTTCTAAGCAAATATATCACATAGAAAAATTGATTATTATTTTGTAAAAAAAAAATGTGTCATTAGAATAAACATCCAAGAAATATATAAAAAGTACGGTGAATTCTTCATTCTCCAAGTATATAGAAAACTTAGTTTAAAGAGGCTCAAGCATGTGCAGTCAAGATTAAGAGTCCAAAAACAAAAACCTTGTTAAGGAATAATATATGTCATGAGTGGCATTAACAAAGCATCCAAGCTTCTTGTCCAAAACACAAATCATGAAAACACTTTTGGTTTGCAGAGTAGTAGCAAGTCCAAACATGGTAAAGGACCAATAGGTTGGAATCCCGATTTGTAATGAAAGTGGAATAAGTTGAAAATTTGAAAATTGAATCCTATTATAAACCCCCAAATGATTTTACAACCATAAAACATTATGGGTACATGCAGGGAAAAAAATTCCAAAAGAATTATAGTTAGAATTCTATTACTAATAAGTATGAGGAAAAGAAATATATATATATATATAGAAAAGGAAGGAGTCTTCTAGACTATAACCAGATGGGTATGTACGGTAAATAAAAATATTAGATACTGTACCAATTTTAAAGAGAAGAAAGGATAAATCTCTCTTTAATAATTATTACATTGTTCAACTAAACTAGAATTATAATAACTAAAGAAAAATTAAAAAATAGTCGTGACTGTGTTTTTATTACAGAAACCCAAAATATGTAGCACAATGATGAACTAGAGCACAAGATCTCTTGTTAAATTATCATGCACAAAAATAAGAACCCTTTTGGAAAAGGAAAAACCCTTGAAGTAAATAAAAAAAATAATACGCTTGCAACCAAAATAGACAAGATAATAACCTCAACACTGAGAAATAATGTGAGTAATACAACATTTCACAGACTCCTATTAGGTTTAATGGGAACATCCCAAATTAAGATTTTAAATAATTCGACCATAAATTATATGGAAACTCTTTTCTCATTTCGAAAATAGAGGAAAAACCCGGAACTAACAAACCCTCACATCAATTTTAGAACTAGAGAAAAGAACATAATCCAGACATTGAGAGTGACATTTTCTCATAAATCATCTTAATCAAAAAAGAAAGAACTATGGAATTGAGTTCTGAGCTCATAAGCAGAAATAAAAATAAGATAAACTAATCTGGAATATGGTTGGTAACCATAATAACTAATCATAATGGCTAAAACCCATTATGTAACTATAACATACAAGAAATTGTCTAACATTAGTAAAAATTCAATATGAATATACAGGAGGCCAAGTAAAAAGAATAATTTCCTCACCTAAAGTTGTGCGTTAGCAGAGAAGTCGAACCCTCATTTCCATTCACTAATGAGATTGCTTGCGGTAAGGAAACCCTAGCAAATTTCTAGGGATATTTCCTTACGGAAGAAATTTTCTCAACCTGTAAATACTAATAGCGAACAGGTAAGCCAAGAGTATAAAAGAGAAACATTAATAACTATAAGCCTAAAGGATTGAATGGACATCGAGTAGAAAAATTACTAATACCTTGTATGGAACTAGAAATAGAAGCATACAGTTCCTCAACATTTGAGAACTAACCAGAGGAGATGGAAATCCTTAACCCTTTAGTTGCAAAACAGAGGGTATACATTTTTTTTTTCAGAGTGAAAATCCATATATGGCCGCAGCCTTCATGATTACATTATGGCCGAAGCCAGTCAGATATGGCTGAAGCCAGAATACATTACGGCCGAAGGCAGTCAGATATGGCCGAAGGCAGAATACATTACGGCCGAAGCCGGCAGAATACAACAGAACCGTCACAATACGACAAAGGGGGAACCTCCGCAGGTTCGAACTCGGCTGGGGGGAGCGAAAGCCATCCGCTCCAGCCGTCTCATCATGCACGCTGGGTGCAGAGGGTATACATATATACAAGATAGATACATTAAAGAAAATATCAATGCAAAACAAGTGTGATAGGAAATTGAACAGATGTTAGGGAAATTGAGTATAAATGAATCACCTGCGTTGACAAGAACGAATACGTGGAGAACATTCTCCATTCTATTAACAAATGGAAGGACACCAATAGATACAATATTTATATTAAACATCGAATGAAGATTTCCACTATGAAATCCTTGTTGTAGAGCGACTTTACTGGTGAGAAACCCTAAATACAATGACCATGTAAACAAGAGAAAAATAGTAGTCATTAGGGTACGTTATAACCTAGATAGATCACACATCGTTGATAAAAAAATTAAACAATACCAACCTTTGTTTAATTAGGTCAATGTACACAAATGTGGCACCTTTGAGTAAGGCCACGCATTAGATAGAACACTCCAGAAACATCCCGAAGAAGGCCCAACCTTACCTTTGATATATCTAATGATAAATACCCTTACCAAATTAATATACCACATGTAGCATAATGAAAAGGAAATGATCGTATGAAAGGGTTGGGAGAAATCACTTGTGGTATCAAATGTGTTAAATGAATTCAACTTGGACCAGAGATGGTCTATGCATATCAAATACTTTATATACATAATTTTGTTGAAAGTAGCAACAAGAAATGCTAAAAATAGAGATGCTAAAAATAGCATTGTTATAGATAGCATTTCGGGATACATTCCAATTTTAATTAGTCCCTAAATTAAAATTGAGAATTAAAAATTAAAAATTGATCTCAGCGGCTGTTTGTAAAATAATTAATTCTTGAGTTAATTAGTTGGAGAAAATGAAACATGAAGTCTATGTGAAGACATGCAACAGTTATCCCTTTGATTGAGGAAGTTATCCCTTAATTAAGGAGATCAGGATGAGTAGTACTTTGAGTTGTAATTAGTTAGCTTAGTTAACTGAGTTAAGTCCAGTTAGATTAGTTCCAATAGTTTGTGGAACTGATTGTGAGTTTAGTTAGTCAATGCATGCATGCATGCAACTAGTGTACTTTAGATAACTGAATATTCTCTCATAAATAACTTATGCATGTCAGTTCAGACATAGACCCAGATGAGATCAAAGGATGAGACAGTGTACTATCAGTTGCAGGAATATTCCCATGAGGATATCTCTTGCATGCAGAAGGAATTCATTCCTTGAGGATTGTGCAGTTATTTCAGAGGTTAGAGCAGTGTGTGAGGAATTATTACAGACAGGTGGTAGCTTGAGGACCCAAGAGAAACTGCACAAGGAAATAGGAGGCTTGGAGGACTGAAGGAAGGCATATGTGTTGTCTATTTTGTCTATGAGCAGCAGTGAGGGATTGTACTGAGAGCTGGATAGCTTGAGAGCTAAAGCTTTGTGTAATCCTGATATATTTCCAATTGTATGATAATACAGATAGCGGGGTTTTTAGCTGAGGCTTTCCCCAGAGTATTCTTCTACGTTTCATGTGTGATTAAATCTTCTTCTTTGTTATATGTGTTCTGTTTGATCTTGCTCAAATCGATTAAGCTTCTGCAAGTTTGATTGTAGAAGTAAATTAAGTATATTTCTTTAGTTACATTGCATTATCAGTTTAATCTACAGGAGAATTTCTACATGGTATCAAAGCTAGCTGATCTATAGAGAAATTTCTACATGGTATCAGAGCAAAGGTGATCGAAGCGGAGAATAGTATACAAAGAAGGGAGAAGTTCGAAGTTTTGAAGTTCTTGATTGTAGGTACAAAATCGATTTCTTATCACATATCAAAGTTCATCAATGGCATTCAATGGCTTGAGACTCGAGTATGCCTTGGATGACAGGTCAAATTACATAGCTTGGAAGGATCACATGGAAGGGGTATTAGAGGACAATGGTTTGAAGGACTTCATTTATCAAGAAGTCCCCAAACCAGCACAGCTAATGCCCAAGAATTGGCGGAATGGAAGAAATGTGTGGCGAGAGCGAGGAGGATTCTTCTGGAAGGAGTTCGAGACCATATTTTCTCGAGTCTCCATGGGAAGGAGACACCGTTTTCAATGTGGAAGGCATTTAAGGATCTCTATCAGAACAACAATGATCAGAGGAAGTTGGCACTAAAAGACAAGCTTCAGAAAATCAAGTGCGAAAAGGGCAACACGATCTCTACATATCTGAACAAGCTCACCACTTGCAGAGATGAGCTTGGAAGTGTAGGAATCACGACAGCCGATGATGACATGGTGAGTCTTGCTCTCCTCGGTCTTCTTAAGAGCTGGCATAGCTACCAAGACTCAATGAATGGAAGAGAGAAACTGCCAGATTGGGAATGACTGTGGTTGGATCTGATGCAAGAGGAGATCAAGAGAAGCACCAGAGATGGTTCTTCATCAAAGCATGATGATGAAGAAAATCTAGCCTTAGCAAGTAAGGCGAGGAAAGGGAAAGGAAAGGCTTCCCATTCCAAATCGAGTTCTTCCCATGGTGGGAAAAAGATTGACAAATCTAAAGTGCGATGCTTTAATTGTCATGAGGTGGGCCATTATGCAACAAATTTTCCACAGAAGAAATCCAAGAAGGGATCCTCGAAAGGATTAGATGGTGAGGCACTGGCCTCACAGTTCGAATTGGATTTTACCCTCATCACATGCATGGTTTCATCAATGGTTGGTTGTGTTTGGTACCTGGACAGTGGAGCCTCATTCCACATGACCGGCGATAAGAGTTTATTCAGTACCTTGGAGGAGAAGGACCTCCAGATGTGCATAGAGATGGGCGATGATGGAAAGTATCGTGTTTCAGGTGAAGGCACGGTTGTGTTTCAGAGGGAGCATGGAGCTCCTCTCACCATGACTGATGTAAAGTATGTGCCTAGACTGAAGAAGAACCTAGTATCCGTCACAATGTTAGAAGACAAAGGCTATGATGTAGTCTTCATTGAAGGAAAGGTGTTCCTGAGACACATCGCCATGGGTCAGACCAAGAGGATTGGGATCCGAGTGAAGAATCTCTACAAGATGGAGGTAGATGACTGTGTTGCATTGAGTTCCAAAGCAGAGTTGGTGCAAAGCCAAGATATTGGCGAGTTATGGCATAGAAGGTTGGGCCACTTGCATCATGGGGCCTTGAAGATCATGCAACAAATCTCTACTGGACTTCCCAAAGGTAAACTTGAGCAAGTAGATACATGCAAAGGTTGTACCTTGGGTAAGTATGCAAAATATTCCTTTCATGATTGAGACAATCGAGATGAGGCGATCTTGCAGCAAGTTCATACAGATGTGTGTGGACCATTCTCAACTGCATCCATTGCGAAACAAAGGTACTATGTTATTTTAATTGATGATTTTTCTCGTAAGTGCTGGATCTATTTCATATAAAAGAAGGATCAGACCTTCTCCAAGTTTTGTGAGTTCAAAGCTTTGGTTGAGAAGGAATTAGGGAAGAAAATAATGGCCTTGAGAAGTGACAACGGTGGAGAGTATGTCTCTCAATAGTTTAAGGACTTTTGTGCAGTAGAAGGAATTAAACGAGAGTTGATGGCACCCTATAACCCACGACAGAATGGGGTGGTCGAGAGGAAGAATAGAATAATTGTGGGAGCAGCTCGAGCGATGCTGCATGACCAAGGCCTACCACTTCATTTGTGGGATGAGGCATGCAACACAATGGTTTACTTGTAGAATAGAAGCTCGCATAGCATACGTGGGATGAAGACACCAGAGGAAGCTTTCTCTGGGAAGAGACCAGATGTGAGTCACTTCAGGACCTTTTTCTCATCGGTATTTTGCCATGTGACCAAAGATGCCTGGAAGAAACTTGAGCCAACAGCTGAGTTGGGAATACTTGTGGGGTACACTGATACACCCCACAACTATCAGGTGTTCTTGCCTACCAGTTAGAGGACAGTGGTTGGTAGATATCTAAAGTTTGACGAGCAGAAGGCCATGCGAGTTTCCCTTAAGAGGGAGCTCAAGTTGCATGTAAAGGAGGAACTTTTGGTTCCTATGGAGGAGGAGCCTCAGATTGATGCGGAGCAGCTCATGCAGAGGTTCTAGGAGTGGAGACAACAACTCATGCAGAGTCTTCCAGAGAGGGGCAGAAATGCACAAGGGAAGTTGATAGATTGTTGATGGAAGTGAGAGAGAATGTGGGAGAGCCATCTTCTCAGCGCAGACAGAGGAGGTCACCTGAGCGGTACACTAGTTACATGGCCCTTGTTGGGGAATGTGTAGAGACTGAACCATCTTCCTTTGAGGAAGCAGTGCAACAACTAGTTTGGGTTGATGCTATGGTGGAGGAGTATGACTCCATAGTTCAGAACAGTGTTTGTGATGTGGTTCCAAGGCTGGAGAATAAGTCAGTTGTGAGTTCTCATTGGCTTTACAAGGTAAAGCACGCTGCTGATGGTTGTGTTGAGAAACATAAGGTAAGATTTGTTTCCCGTGGTTTCTCACAGGTCGAGGGGATCGACTATGATGATACTTTTTCTCCAGTAGCAAGATACTCATCTATTAGATCAATGTTGGCACTATCATCACAGATGGGTTGGAAGATCCATCAGATGGATATGAAGACTGCATTCCTTAATGGAAATATTGAGGAAGAGGTGTACATAGAGTAGCCAGAAGGATTTGAGACCTTTTTTATTGTGAGTTGCATGTGTGCCGACTCAAGAGAGCTTTGTACAGGCTGAAGCAAGCACCTCGTGCTTGGTACACCAGGATCGACATCTACTTCACTGGGTTGGGCTTCACAAAGAGTGAAGAAAATGCGAACTTGTACCACATCATGGTAGAAGGTAAGCCATTGATCATTGTTCTTTATGTTGATGATCTAATATTAACAGGTGATGATCAGTTGATCAAGTCTTGCAAGGAGGATCTTGCAAGAGAGTTTGAGATGAAATACATGGGTCTCATGCACTACTTTATAGGAATGGAAGTGTGGCAGAAGGATGGAGAAGTGTTTGTGTCTCAAGGCAAGTATGCCAATGAGATACTCTAGGGATTCCACATGGAGAAGTGCAAGCCCATGTAGACTCCTCTAGTAGGTAACTAGAGGAAGGAGGATGCTACTTCAGGTGAGGTATTAGTTGCAACTGTGTATCAGTAGCTTGTGGGTTCATTGATGCATTTAGTGAGCACATGACCAAATTTGTGCTTTGCGGTGAACCAACTGAGTCAAGCTATGGTTCAGCCTACCAAGTTGTTTTGGAAGGAAACTAAGCATGTGCTGAGATACCTCATAGGAATATCTCAGTATGGATTATGGTACAGACGGATAGAGAGAGTGAAGCTTCAAGGCTTCATAGACGCAGATTGGGCAGGGAGTCCATCAGATTGGAAGAGCACTTCAAGAGGAATTTTAAACCTTGGTTCATCTGCAGTTTCCTGGTACAGCAAGAAACAGAGATTAGTTTCACTTAGCTCAGTAGAGGCTGAATACATGGCTGCAAGCCAAGCAGCATGTGAGGCCATTTGGATGCGAAAAATTCTAGTTGGGTTGTTTGATCAGAGGATGGATCCCACTGTGATCTATTGCGATAATTAGAGTTGTATCAAACTCTCTGAGAATCCAATATTTCATGATAGGTCCAAGCACATCGATATCCGGTATCATCATCTTCGAGACTGTGTGGTGAAGAGGATCATGTTGTTGCAGTATGTTTCGACCGAGGAGCAGGATGCAGACATTTTGACTAAGGCATTGTCAAAATGCAAATTCGAGTTCCACAGAGACAGGATCGGGGTGGAAGATAATCCCTTTCTTGTTGAGAGGGAGTGTGGAAAATAGCAACAAGAAATGCTAAAAATAGAATTGTTATGGATAGCATTTCGAGATACATTCCAATTTTAATTAGTCCCTAAATTAAAATTGAGAATTAAAAATTCGAATTTTATCTCAGCAGCTGTTTTATAAAATAATTAATTAATTCATCTTGAGTTAATTAGTTGGAGAAAATCAAACATGAAGTCTATGTGAAGACATGCAACAGTTATCCCTTTGATTGAGGAAGTTATCCTTTAATTAAGGAGATTAGGATGAGTTGTACTTTGAGTTGTAATTAGTTAGCTCAGTTCACTGAGTTAAGTCCAGTTAGATTAGTTCCAATAGTTTGTGGAACTGATTGTGAGTTCAGTTAGTTAATGCATGCGTGCATGCAACTAGTGTACTTCAGATAACTGAATATTCTCTCATAAATAACTCATGCATGTCAGTTCAAACAAAGACCCAATTGAGATCAAAGGATGGGACAGTGTACTATCAGTTGCAAGAATATTCCCATGAGGATATCTTTTGCATGCAGAAGGAATTCATTCCTTGAGGATTCCGCAGTTATTTCAGAGGTTAGAGCAGTGTGTGAGGAATTGTTACACACAGGGGGCAGCTTGAGGACCCAAGAGAAATTGTGCAAGGAAATAGGAGGATTGGAGGATTGAAGGAAGCCATATGTGCTGTCTATTCTGTCTATGAGCAGCAGTGAGGGATTTTACTGAGAGCTGGATAGCTTGAGAGCTAAAGCTTTGTGTAATCCTGATATATTTCCACTTGTATGATAATACAAATAGTGAGGTTTTTAGCTAAGGCTTTCCCCAGAGTATTCTTCTATGTTTCATATGTGATTGAATCTTCTTCTCTGTTATATGTGTTCTATTTGATCTTACTCAAATCGATTAAGCTTCGCAAGTTTGATTGTAGAAGTAGATTAAGTATATTGCTTTAGTTACATTGCAATATCAGTTTAATCTACAGGAGAATTTCTACATGGTATCAGAGCTAGCTGATCTATAGAGAAATTTCTACAAATGCAACTAATGATATAGTGTAACCGGGTTTAATACATAATGATTTTCGATGCTTACATACATTTCATAAATACACATGTAAGAAAATAAACGAAATATAAGTACATAATTTATAACTCTGACAGGTGAAGGTATAGACCTAAGATAATAAAGGGTTATAAAACCCACCATTTTTATTTATTCAAAAGGGTAATGACTTCATTGAGAATTATTTGGTTAAAGTTTTAATATAAAAAACAAGGAGTGATGTTCTAGTACAATGATCCTTTTTGCTAAAACGGTTTATGTTGTTTTCATCAAGTGGAAATAGTGTCTAATTTCTTGAATACATATAGATTACACATTGAGACAAGTTGTTTGTGTTTATTGATAATAAGGAAGAATAATATAATATTGTAAGGTCCATTAAAACTTCAAGAAGTCAATGTAACCTTTATTAGGAAATAGTATCATTACTTAAAAAAAAATGGTAATTCAATAGGGTCTTTACAAGTGGTATCAGAGTTGTAGTTATACCATTGGGCCTCTTCTGGGTCCTGAAACTAAAATAGTATACATGTTATGAAAAAATTGCATTGAAGAACAAAATAATTAAAGTATGGCTGAAGAATTTAATGGACATACTTATGTAGGATCACCAAGCGATGATGTAGAACATGACATTGAGTTAGGAATGGTTGGTGGTGGAACCAGTAATGCAGAAAATAAAGACTTTGAATTGCTGCACGTGATAAGGAGTTTAAAAATAGATCTAGATGATATAAAGGAAAGTAAGGAAAGGTTGGTCAAAGTTAGAGAGGATCAGAAGGAGATCAATGGGTACCTATCAAGAAAATTGGAAAATGAGAAAGTCAATAAAAATACTCATAGAAAAGTATCTAGAAGAAAATCTGCTAGCACCAAAAGCAGAAAAACTCAATAACTTCTAATGAAAGCCAAGAAAATGAGTCTAGTGATCATGAAGAACAAAAATCAAGTAGCATCACCTCTCTGCCTAGGAAAAGGAGATATTCTTCATAGTTATAGGGAGAGTTTAAGAAAATAATACCTCCTAACTTTATTGGTAAAACTGAAGGAGTAGAAGCATGGCTCCTTAATATGTCTAAATACTTTGAAGTGTACAATTATCCAAGTAATTTGAAGGCAAGACTGACAACTTACCAATTAATTGTTACACAATATTTTGTCACGCCTCCTACACTTCCATATGTCATACCCTGAAGTTCTGAAAACTTGGAAATCATGCAGTGTACCCATCCTGATATGTAGTTCAGATCCTCCTCGAAACACTAATGGAAACATGCCTTGAGCCTTCCCTGAAGAAGTAATCTCTAAAACCCTAATTTTAGGACTAGCGCGACTGTGACACTGGAAACTAGTCCTGATGACATGTTGCACTATACTACCCTCATGCTGCTAGTGCAATTTTTAATTGGATACTCACGCTGATCCCTAAAGGGAAAGTTTTCCCGAAGAATAAAAGAAGCTTTTTGATCTAGAGGCTTCTAGAACGATGAGTTGGAGGTTGTTCAGTGTGGTTGTGGTCGAATTCTCCCAATATTGTCCTTTGATCTTATCCCTCTGAGCTACCTCCTTGATATGAGGGCCTTCCCTTATCTTTGGAGAGATCCTAAGTCCCTTTCCCTGCCTACATATTCATCCTCTCCCATTCCCAAATGGTTGGTCTCTGATTATTTTCACCCTTATGCCGAGATAGTGCCTACATGCTACTCATTCGGCTTGGAGAAAGAGTGCTTGGAGATCTTGAGCTTGGACTTGGACATTCACTCAAGGAGAGCTTATTGACATCAAGACTTGGTTGTATGCTTCCTCCTTTATTTCAATAATATATACAATTGCTAGTTCACTTTCCATAAATGTTTGTGTTAATGCATCATTTATCTTAATTCTCCTTGATCTGTTAAGTAGATTACTTTCGATTATGCTTGTTTCACTTGTATTCTTCATTGTGTCTTTGATCTCTTATGAAGGTATCGAAATGTCGTGAGCAATAGAGCTAAGACTGAGGAGAAAGAGATTTGAGATCTTCAACAAATGAGTGCGTTATAGCATTAGAACAAGGTAGGCCATCTTCCTCTTCTCTCATTTTGATCATAATTTAGGAAAGTGTCTTTTAGATTGTCACGTAGGTTTCTAGTCCCACTCATTGGGCTAGAGGGACTGTCTCTATCTACAGAGAGGATTTACCTAGATAATAAAATGGCGACTCCATTAGGGAAGCTATAACCCTTTCCATCCATTCCTTCGATCAGATTCTATAATGAGTTTGACCAACAGTCAATTTCTTGGATTGTGTGCATCACTGTAGCTATTTGTAGTCACTGGTAATTTCCTGAGAATGTTAAGCCTACTATGATCTTGAAGATTTTTTATTTTTTCCTTATTTTTCTCGCCTAGCATGTTTTCTGCTCTAATAGAAGTGCTGATAGCGCTGATTTTCAAATTATAGTCATGTTGCTCTGCCTTTCATCACCCTTTTGCCTTTAACAGGTGCGCCAATCCCAGAGGATAGAAGAAAATTAGGGTTTCTTCTTGTTTTTAGTGGTTTTCAACCTCTGTCAATGATTTTCCAGTGTAACCATAGTGTGTTTTTATTGATTTTTATCCTTGTGTGATTACAATTGTCTCTTGGCTTTGTTGATGTGTGTTTTGTAGAAATCCTCTACAAATCTCGCTCTGATACCATGTAGAAAATTTGTATGTAGGTTAACTCGATAATGTAATATAAATCAAATCAGAATATTATAACCTACATCTACTATCAATTCACGAAAGCTTAAAGATTGAGTTGAATAATATAAATAGAAGAAGAAGAATCAATGAACAATACACATGAAAATACTTTGGGGAAAACCTTAGCTAAAAACCCCACTATCTGTATATCATACAAGGTGGAAATACATAGGAATTATACTAAGCCTTAGCTCTCACAGCTAGCCAGCTCTCAGTACAATCCTCACAGATGCTCACAGGCAATCTTGGCTTCTCTCCAACCTTCCTCTTTGCCCTCCAAGCTCCTATTTCCTTGCGCTATTCCTCTAGGATGATTCTCCTTCAAGTGGAAAACTCATTTACCAATTGGATGATCACCTGATTTCACGCACTATCATAATTGCGCAATCCTCAAGGAATGATGCCTTAACTGCATGTGTGAGTTTTCCTTATAATAAAACACATACAACTGATAGTACATTGTCCTTATCTTTAATCTCAACTGGGTCTTTCTCAGAATAGACATGCATGAGTTTCTGATGAGGGAATCTTCAGTTAACTGGAGTACACTAGTTGAGTGCATGCATGCATCAACTGATTGTTAACTCAGTATTAGTTCCTCAAACAATTTGGAGCTAATTTAATTGGATTTAACTCAGTAAACTGAGTTAACTAATTACAACTCAAATATAGCTCATTCTTATCTCCTTAATTTAAGGCTTATCTCCTTAATTTAAGGGATAACTCTTGCATGACTTTAGAAAGACTTCTAACTTGAATTTCTCCAACTAATTAAGTCAAAATAATTTAATTAATTATTTCTAAGTAGCTGTTAAGACTATATTCGTTTTTAATTCACAATTTAATTCAAGTACAAATTAAATTGGAATATTCTTGTTGCCATATTTCAACGCTTCCTCTCAACAAGAAAGGGATTATCTGCCACACCCATCCTGTCTCTATGGAACTTGAATTTACACTTTGACAATGCCTTTATCAAAAATGTCAGCATCTTGCTCCTCTATCGAAATATACTGCAACGACATGATCCTCCCATCATCAGCAGCTTGCTTTACCTTGTAAAGCCAACAGGAACTCACAACTGATTTCTTCTCCGGTCTCAGAACCACATCCCAAACACTGTTACGAACTATGGAGTCATACTCCTCCACCATAGCATCAACCCAAATCGGCTACTGCGCTCCTTCCTCAAAGGAAGATGGCTTGGTCTCAACACATTCCCAACAAGGGCCATGTATCTAGTGTACCTCTCAGGTGACCTCCTCTGTCTACATTGAGAAGATGGTGCTACCACATTCTCTCTCGCATCGTCCAACAATCTGTCAGCTTCTCTTGTGCGCTTCCATCCATCTTTGGAATACTCTACTTGAGTGGATGTCTCCACTCCTAGAACCTCTACATGCGGCTACTCTGCATCAGTTTGAGGCTCCTCCTCCTTAGGAACCAACAATTCCTCCACATCCTGTAGCTGGAGCTCCCTCTCAAGGGAAACTCGCATGGCCTTCTGCTCATCAAACTTGAGATATTTGCGAACCACTATCCTCCGACTGGTAGGCAAGTATACCCGATAGTTGTGAGGTGTATCAGTGTACCCCACAAGTATCCCCAACTCTGTTGTCATCTCAAGCTTCTTCCATGCATCCTTTGTCACATGGAAATATGCCAATGAGCCAAAGATCCTGAAGTGACCCACATCTGGTCTCTTACCGAAGAAAGCTTCCTCTAGTGTCTTCAACCCAAGTATGCGATGCGGGCTTCTATTCTACAAATAGACCGTTGTGTTGCATGCCTCAGCCCACAATTGAAGTGGTAGGCCTTGGTCATGTAGCATTGCCCATGTTGCCCCTACAATAGTTCTGTTCTTCCTCTTGACCACCCCATTCTGCTATGGGTTATGAGGTGTTGTCAACTCTCATTTAATTCCTTCCGCTGCACAGAAGTCCTTAAACTCTTGAGAGACATATTCTCCACTGTTGTCACTTCTCAAGGCCTTGATCTTCTTCCCTGACTCTTTCTCGACCAAAGCTTTGAACTCACAAAACTTTGTGAAGGTTTGGTCCTTCTTCTGCATGAAATAAATCCAGCATTTACGAGAATAGTCATCAATGAAAATCACATAATACCTTTGCTTCGTTGTGGATGCCGTTGAGAATGGTCCACACACATCAGTATGAACTCATTCTAAGATAGCCTCTGCTCAACTATCTCAATCATGAAAGGAAGACTTGGTGTAATTTCCCAAGGTACAACCTTTGCATGTGTAAACTTGCTCAAGTTTACCTTTAGGAAGTCCTGTAGATATCTGATGCATTATCTTCAAAGCCCCATGATGCAAATGGCCCAACCGCCTGTGCCACAACTTGCCAATGTCTTGGCTTTGCACCAATTCTGCTTTTGTACTTAATGCTGCACAATCATCTACCTCTAGTTTATAGAGATTATTCACCAGAATTCCTATCCTCTTGGTCTGAACCATGGCTATGTGTCTTAGGAACGCCTTTCCTTTACTGAAGACAACATTGTAGCCTTTGTCTTCCAACATCGTGATTGATACCAAGTTCTTCTTCAGTCCAAACACACACATCACATCTATCAAGGTGAGAGGAGCTCCATGCTCCCTCTGAAAAGAAAACATGCCCACTCCTGAAACGCTATACCTTCTATCGTCACCCATCTCTATGAGCATCTTGAGGTATTTCTCCTCCAAGGCACTGAATAAATTTTTATCACTGGTCATGTGGAATGAGGCTCCACTGTCAAGATACCAGACACAACCCATCATCGATGACACCATACATGCGATGAGGGTAAAGTCCATTTCAAACTAAGAGGCTAATGCCTCACCTTTCGATCCTTTCGAGGATCCCTTCTTGGACTTCTTCGATGGGCAATTAGTCGCATAATGTCCCATCTTGTGACAGTTAAAGCATCTCACTTTAGACTTGTCACCCTTCTTCCCTCCATGAGAAGAATTCGATTTGGAATGGGAAGCCTTCCCCTTCCCTTTCCTTGCCTTACTTGCTATGGCCATATTTTCTTCATCATCATCCTTGGATGAAGAACCATCTCATGTGCTCCTCCTGATCTCCTCCTGCATAAGATCTGACCACAGTTGTTCCCAATCCGACAGTTTCTCCCTTCCATTCATAGAGTCTTGGTAGCTATTCCAACTCTTTGGAAGGCCAAAGAGAGTGAGGCTCACCATATCATCATTGATAGTAGTTATTCTCACACTTCCAAGCTCATCTTTGCAGGTGGTGAGCTTGTTTAGTTATGTGGAAATAGTATCTCCCTTCTCCATCTTGATTCTTCGAAGCTTATCCTTGAGCGCCAATTTCCTCTGGTTGCTACTATTCTAGTAGAGGTCCTTCAATGTCTTCCACATTGAAAATGGAGTATCCTTCCCATGGAGACTCAAGACAATATGGTCTCGAACTCCCTCAAGGATGATCTGTCTCGCCTTCGCCACACACTTCTTCCACTCAGCTAACTCTTGTGCATTAGTTGAAGCTGGCTTTGGGATTTCTTGATCAATGAATTCCTTCAAGCTATTGTCTTCTAATACAACCTTCATTCTATCTTTCCATGCTATGTAGTTTGAGCTACCTGTTATGGCCTAAATCTACCTCAGGCTGAAGGAAGGTAACATCAAACCACGCTTAACCTGGTAGCTAGCCCTAGCAGGTCGGGAGAGGGCTCTCTCCTTGTCAATCTCAAAGAAAATATGGCAAGTAAGGCTTAAGATGACTGATATGAATTATAATTTTAGGCTAGGTATGTCTTCTTAGAGGATTTTGTTTGATTTTAATGGTTGGTTGCTGGATCAAATGGGGAAGGCAACTTTGGGTCCGGGAAATCAACTCAGGTTTGCAGAGGTTTCTGTGGGTTGAGGTAGGAAAGTGTTTTAGCACTTTGAAATGAATGTGATGGTGAGTCTAAAGACTGGTGAGGAGTTGGAGAGGGCATGCAAATGTCATGAGTCCTCTGCAAACAACATAAAACATGTAGAACTAAATAAACCCCAAGGTAGAGCACTGAAACAACAATGAATTCCACCTTTAAACTTGATTCATTTAGTTATGCAAAAAGAGAGAGAAGATGGCACACATAAACATAATATCAACTGAATTACAAATAAGAACACAATGCTAAATCACATTACCACAAGAATCCCACAAAATGCTGCAAAACCCTGGTTTATTTCCTTGCCAAACTGCAGAAGTGATGTACAAAGTAGCTCAATGCATCCGCAAGAGTCCAACCTTCTACCAAAGTCCAACCCATACACTATAAAATTCATAAAAATATACATTTTCTCATCCTTGTACTAAGGGAATTGAGCTCAACCATTTTCTTCAACATAGAATCAGTTACATTAAACTTGGACCAAATTTCTGAAAATAGGTCTTGAAGATGAACTCGTATCTCCTAAACCATAGCACCTGTTACAAAACTGAAAGAGGTTTTTATAGATAATGTCATTTTTGAGAAAAAAATCTCTCAAATTTTGGAAATTAATTTCCAGTTTCTCGTAAGCTATGCCACAAAATCATCTCTAAAATAGAAAACCATTAAAAATTTAAATCTGTGAAAATGAGCTGTAAAGATCTAGTCACATATCCCAATTCATGACACTTGTGAATAAAATGAAAGAGGGTTTTGTTATAGGGGTCATGATTAACAAAAACCTCCTTGGGTTTTGCAAAATTACTTTCCATATATTGTAAAATGGCACCGTACTAAAATTACTAAAACAGTAAAAAATATGAAAAATTTGCTTTGTTTTAATGTAGGCTCCAAATATCACTGTATATCTCCCACATATTAGAACCTGTGCATAAACTAAAGGAGATTTTTGTTATTTGGTATGTGATGAACAAAAAGCTCTTTCACTTTTGAAAAATTCCTTACCATTATTTCAAAAACTGATTTTGTACTAAACTTTTCATTGTGTACAACAACTGACCTCAAAACATGCATAACCAAGAATCACTCATTCATTTCGATCATATCTTCTAATCAGGGAGCCGGTTACGGTAGTGTGATATACCATTGGAAATATTTTTCTGAGCTTCTTCTGATGGACATACTTGTGACATATTTAGTGCTGAAAATCATGTGCAAAAAATCTAACAAAACCAGACATAGTAAGAACTCATGTTTATCCCTGGTGACAGGCTGCGAAGACTGGAACTAACATCAGCTCCATTGGGGATGGCAGCTCCTTGGAGGTGTCAAGAACACCGTAGACCAAGTGTCTCATCCATTAGGCAATACGATCAAACAACTGCAAACCCAAAACAACTCATACCAATCAAAAAGCATATACATACTGCAACATGTACATAAACAAATACTAAAAATTGAAATGCTACCGCAGGCAACTTATTTATGCACAAATCTAGCCCACTTTGCTACAAAATTGATAGATCAAGTAATGTTGTAATGCCATATCGACCAATAAAGTAACTGTGATAAGGATGCTGCTTGAAAGTGCTTCAACCAGGACACAAATGTAAATGCTGATAGCCATACATGCACATAACGAGTCTGGTTGTGTAAAAGACAATTTGATCTATCATTCAAACTGAAAAAAAATAAATAAATAAATGAAAAAAAAATAAAAATAAATAAATAAATAAAAATTCCATGTACGTTGCAATAGGATTGAAAAAACCAGACTGTGTTTGCTGCCCCAACTCCTCAATACATGCTTCCAATTGCAAATTATCAATGCAAATATCTGCGGGCAGCCTTACCTTCTATTCCTTCTGCTAAAAAAGGTCCCTAAAGAATGGGACTTGACAGTCCAGATCCTAAGATGGTATTTGTGTCTCCAATTTAATTATATCTCCTTCAATTTTGATGGAAAACTCTTGCAAAAAATTGAGCTTAACTTCATGGTTGCATCGACAGGATTTCAGATAAGAAGAAAGAGATGAAGCAAAGTTTTCATCTACCTCATCATCCATGCACATATCTTCCCATTCTCTAAAACCTTGAATAAAGGGCACCTCTATTTTGAATTCATCCTCTTTCTCCATCCATGTTTCAAGGAAGACATGCCAAAAATCTGCAAAGGAATTAATAGATCTGATAGGAAAACCTTCAATCCATTTTCTACATTTGCCTTGAAACGAATCAAAGAACAATTTGATGAAGACATCTTCCTTTTTAGCTCTAAGAATTTCCACAAATGTTTTAAATTTTTCTATATGTTCTAGAGTCAAAGTCAGATCTTCCCCATTGAATTTAGGGCCATTACTCAAAATGTATGCATCCTTTGGTAATTGATTAGGAAAACCAGGAAGATTAGAAAAATCGATACATGAATACCTTGAACAAATAGAAGCAACATCTGAGTCCTTCATTTAGCCAGTGGAGCCACCATCAATACTTTGAAACTCGGGACTTCGAATAGTGGAGTTGCTAGGTAGATGATTTCAGCCTTCATATGTGTCTGACTGCTGTCCACCATCAGCAATCAGATCTGCAACTTGAATGATCTTTCTTGGAGAAGATCTGTCACCTCTTCCCCAGTTGAGTTCAGTTCATAAACTAAACTGGAGATTGACTGAAGCAGCATTCATCTACTATGCACTTGCAGAGCAAGAGTAGTTTGAAGGCTACTTGGCTAACTTTAGGCTCCGTTTGTAGTTTGTAAAGCAAACAACAATAACAAACAAACAAAATTTTTGTCCCCAGTGGAGTCGCCACTATGTTATGGCCTAAATCTACCTCAGGCTGAAGGAAGGTAGGTCTAGGGTAACATCAAACCATGCTTAACCTGGTAGCTAGCCCTACCAGACTGGGAGAGGGCTCTCTCCTTGTCAATCTCAAAGAAAATATGGCAAGTAAGGCTTGAGATGACTGATATGAATTCTATTTTAGGCTAGGTATGTTTGCTCAGAGGATTTTGTTTGATTTTAATGGTTGGTTGCTGGATCAGATGGGGAAGGCAGCTTCAGGTCCGGGAAATCAACTCAGGTTTGCAGAGGTTTCTGTGGGGTGAGGTAGGCAAGTGTTTTAGCACTTTGAAATGAATGTGATGGTGAGTCTAAAGACTGGTGAGGAGTTGGAGATAGCATGTAAATTTCATGAGTCCTCTTCAAACAACATAAAACATGTAGAACTAAATAAACCCTAAGGTAGAGCACTGAAACACCAATAAATTCCAACTTTAAACTTGATTCATTTAGTTATGCAGAAAGAGAGAGATGATGGCACACATAAACATAATATCAACTGAATTACAAAGAACAACACAATGCTAAATCACATTACCACAAGAATTCCACAAAATGCTGCAAAACCTTGGTTTATTTCCTTGCCAAGCTGCAGAAGTGATGTACAAAGTAGCTCAATGCAACCACAAGAGTCAATCCTTCTACCAAAGTCCAACCCCTAAACTATAAAATTCATAAAATATATACATTTGCTCATCCTTGTACTAAGGGAATTGAGCTCAACCATTTTCTTCAAAATAGAATCAGTTACATTAAACTTGGACCGAATTTATGAAAATAGGTGTTGAAGATGAACTCGTATCTCCTAAACCATAGCACCTATTACAAAACTAAAAGAAAATTTTGTAGATAAGGTCATTTTGGAGAAAAAACTCTCTCAAATTTTGGAAATTCGTTTCCAGTTTCTCGTAATCTGTTCCACAAAATCATCTCTAAAACAAAAAATCATTAAAAATTTAAATCTGTGAAAATGAGCTGTAAATATCTAGTCACATATCCCAATTAATGACACCTGTGAATAAACTGAAAGAGGTTTTTGTTACATCGCTCATGATTAACAAAAACCTCCTTGGTTTTTACAAAATTACCTTCCATCTGTTGTAAAATGGCACCGCACTAAAATGACTAAAACAATAAAAAATATGAAAAATTTGCTTTGTTTTAATGTAGGCTCCAAATATCACTATATATCTCCCACATAGTAGCATCTGTGCATAAAATGACAGAGGTTTTTGTTATTTGGTATGTTATGAACAAAAACCTCTTTCACTTTTGAAAAATTCCTTACCATTATTTCAGAAACATATTTTGTACTAAACTTGTCATTGTGTGCAGCAACTGACCTCAAAACATGCATAACCAAGAATCACTCATTCATTTCGATCATATCTTCTAATCTAGGAGGCGGTTATGGGAGTGTGATATACCATTGGAAATATTTTTCTGAGCTTCTTCTGATGGACATACCTATGACATGTTTTGTGCTGAACATTATGTGAAAAACATCTAACAAAACTAGACATAGTAAGAGCTCATGTTGATCCCTGGTGACAGGCTGCGAAGACTGGAACTAACACTACCTTCCAAGGCATACTTGAGTCTTAAGCCATAGAACACGATTGGACAATCCTGAAGTATGATATGAATTCGATTTGCACCTGCAACCACGAACTTCAAACTTCGAATTCTCTTCTCAGTATACTATTCACAACTCCAATACCATGTAGAAATTCTCTACAAATCTCGTTCTGATACCATGTAGAAAATTTGTATGTAGGTTAACCCAATAATGCAATATAAATCAAAGCAGAATACTATAACCTACTTCTACTATCAATTTGCAGAAGATTAAAGATCGAGCTGAAAAATATAACTAGAAGAAGAAGAATCAATGCACAATACACATGAAAATACTTTGGGGAAAGCCTCAGCTAAAAACCCCACTATTTGTATATCATACAAGGTGGAAATACATAGGAATTATACTAAGCCTTAGTTCTCACAGCTAGCCAACTCTCAGTACAATCCTCACGGATGATCACAAGCAATCTTGGCTTCTCTCCAGCCTTCCTCTCTACTCTCCAAGCTTCTATTTCCTTGCACTGTTCCTCTGGGATGATTCTCCTTCAACCAAGTGGAAAACTCATTTACCAAGTGGATGATCACCTAATCTCACACACTGTCAGAACTGCACAATCCTCAAGGAATGATGCCTTGACTGCATGCATGAGTTGTCTTTATAAGAAAACACATACAACTGATAGTACATTGTCCTTGTCTTTAATCTCAACTGGGTCTTTCTCAAAATAGACATGCATGAGTTTCTGATGAGGGAATCTTCAGTTAACTAGAGTACACTAGTTGAGTGCATGCATGCATCAACTGAATATTAACTCACTATTAGTTCCTCAAACAGTTTGGAACTAATTTAACTAGACTTAACTCAGTAAACTGAGTTAACTAATTACAACTCAAATATAACTCAATCTTATCTCCTTAATTTAAGGAATAACTCTTGCAAGAGTTCAGAAAGACTTCTATCTTGAATTTCTCCAACTAATTAAGTCAAAATAACTTAATTAATTATTTCCAAGTAGCTGTTAAGACTAAATTTGATTTTAATTCACAATTTAATTCAAGGACAAATTAAATTGGAATATTCTTGTTGCCATATTTCAACATGTTTGAAGCTTGATTGCCTTCTAGGGTTTCTAGGGTTTCTAGGTCATCCTTTGCTCATTGCTTGGTCTGTTTCTTTGAGATTGATTACTTCCATTTAGGAGTCTTGCTGTAGTCAGGACACCATTTTCAAGTTGCTTTCGGTTCGTGATTGTAAAGTTATTTTCATTAGTATTGAGTTATATTGGTGCTTTGAAAATTGCTTTTGCTCCGTTGCCAAACATAGATTACAATTGTTTTCTTTGGTAGGAATGAAAGTGAATACTTGTTTTGATTTCTTTGTTTCGAAACGAAAAGTGAAAGATTTCTTCATTTTAGTATTTTTGAAATGATTTGCATTCGAAACCATAAGTGAATGAAATTTTCATTTTAGTTGTTTTAGATTGAATTTTTCCTTTGCTCATTGCATTAATTTGCATTATTGAATCAAAGTGAAAGGAAAATAACAAAAGATTAGTGCATCTTAGTTAAAGGAAATTGATTTTTGTTTCTCATAGGATTGCATTTTGGCATTTCAATTGTTAGTGGAAGTGAAAGATTATATTTCATTTTTACATTTTGCATTGGAAAGATAAAGAATTGTGTTTTGATGCATTTTTACTGATTGATTCATTATTTGGTTGTCTCTCTTCCTTCATTAGTTTAGCCTTTATCAAATGAAAATATTTCATTTTTATCATTTAGTTGCATCATAGGAATTCAGGTGACATTGTTGAGCCATCAAACTAAAACTTAATTGAAGATAAACTTAAAATTTACCTCAATCAACCTAAGGAGCATTTGTCACCTAACATAAATATCTAGAGGTCTAGGCTAGAGACATGTTCCAGCGTCTTTAAACATAGCAACTATCATTAAATTCTTACATTGTAACTCGGGGGTGAAATATCGTCCCAATATAGAAGTACATCCAAGGTTATCCATTGATTTCGGGTATATATGAGGCACTTCAGTATGGCAAGTATATAGGGACGCTCTCATTGAACGATTATGCGTTAGACAACACTAACACGGACTAGTGCTCCCCGTACCATTGAGTATATATTGGGAGACCCCACTAGGTTGCTATCTTTTAGCCACAAGTAATCAAGTCAGCCACCTTGTAAACGTGATACACCAAACACAACATTTGGGGAGATCGGTCGTCGTACGTTAAGTCCTTGGTTTCAACTAAGGTGTATATAACGGTTCATGGATACTTGGTAAACCCTCTTTCCTAGCATTACCCATTTTGATTTATTTGTTGTTTCCTGTCATAAAACTAATTGCCAACGATAACATGTCGAACCAATGTAGTTGCTTCTTGGCCTCACATTGAGTATTTCCTTGTAAATTTTAATTTTAATCAACCCTCAAGGAATCATCTCTTCTCCTTCTTCTCTTAAGAGAAAGTCATCATGGCTGGAGCATTGGGTTCACCTCATTGTTCACCTTCATCGTCAAATACTAACGTGTCTTCACAAGGAGTTCATCCTGAACTTTCGTAGTCACTTGAAGCTCAAGGCTTTGAACTTGGAATTGTCCCAATTATCCAACCCCTTACTTCTTGTCCCCCACCTCAAGACTCATTGTCATATCAAGAGTTTGATCCAGAAACCCCTAAGAGTCCATAAAGGTTTGTTTTATATCCTCTAAATCCATTATTTGATCCATTTGTGATATTTCCTCAACATCTTTATAGTCCATACGATCAATTGGGTTTTCCTTTGGAGTTATCTCCTTGTTCGTCTCAGATTCCTCACCAGTTGTTTCCACCTATGGATTTAGAAGGTGAGATTCTAACCTCTCCCCGAGGTCCTCCGGAAGTCTCTAGTACCCACACTCCTAGTGCTGATAATGAATCTAAATATTACTTTCCTTCAGAAATATTTCCTTATGTAGCAAGAGTTCCATCTCAAATGCCTCCTAAAAACAGTGGGCCTATGATTCCACATGGTTATACGACCTTGGCTCAATTAGTTTAAGGAACTCCAAATGCTTCTACATTTTACCAAATTCCAATTTGGTCATCAAATTCTATGCCTACTTCTGGCCTGTTTATTCCTAACGTGGCCTCTCAAATCCCTGTGCAAATTGTTGTTACCTCATTTTTTATTCAATCGATGATTCCATCATAGTCGTTACTGTCGTTTCAAACTTCCATTTTGGTGCAACTTACAGATTCGATTTATACGTCTGTAAGTTCCTTAGTCCCTCCATAAAGTGGACAAAATGTACCACCACCTCATTCTCAGCCTGGGGGGAAAAATCCAAACTTTCCTCTTGTGTCAAGTGGAACCCATGTGAGTGGATCACAACCTCACATGGTTGGAGTGAATCAACCTAATCTTGGTGGTATCCCTAACCCCATTGACCCCTCTGAGGCAAGTAATATCTAGTTTCAATAAACTTACATGGCCCAGATACCTCTCCAACAGTATTATGTTCCATATGGTTCACAAGCACTGCAAAATCCATGTTATATTCCACAAGCTAGTCCTCATGTGCAACCTGGTCAAAATCCTATTCCCAATGCGTATGGTCAAATCCCAATTGGAACTTATCAATACTAACTGGGAATCCCTCAAGGAATTGTTCAACAATATTTACTGCAACAAGGGAAACCTTTACACCAGCAAGGGTAACCTTTGCAGCAACAATCTTTGTAGCAATAAGGGCAACCTTTGCAACAGTTTCAATAGCCTTTGCAACAACAAACATAGTTTGTCCAACAACACAACCAACCCTTGTATCTGAAAGGTCAACCATTGTAGCATCAAGCTCAACCAGTGTATCAACAAGGTCAAACCTTGTAGACACAAGGTCAACCCCTGGAGAAACAAACCCAACAACTTTATTACCAGGGTCAGCAAGTGCAACAACCTTACAATCCATATGCTGCACATAATTTTTATCCTCCATATGGTTATCAATGGCCTATGGTAGGTCAATATCAACCTTACCATGGACAAAATCCAGCCCCTTATGGTAAAAATCCTCCACTTTCGGGGCAAAATCCTTACCAACAAGGTTGGAACCCGTGAAATGGGTCTTATATGCCTTTTAACCCGCAATTTCCATTTTTAGTGACGTTGGAACTGCCCGATGTCTCGAGGCTTACTAATGATCCAATTCTTCATTCACCTTATTGGCCTCTAGTTCCCACTAAAATTCCAAGCGATTGCCCCAAATTTGAAG
Source organism: Pinus tabuliformis (assembly GCA_031772625.1). Taxonomy (NCBI): domain Eukaryota; kingdom Viridiplantae; phylum Streptophyta; class Pinopsida; order Pinales; family Pinaceae; genus Pinus; species Pinus tabuliformis. The sequence goes on along the minus strand of CM062805.1, from coordinate 538,452,550 downwards.
GAAAAGCTAAAGAGGACCCTCAGGCCCATGTGATGACATATCACTTATGGTGTTCTTCCAATTCCTACGTTGATGATTTTGTTCATCTCCGCCTCTTTCAGCGAACCTTGACAGGTGTTGCCGCAAAGTGGTACATCGAGTTGCCTCGAGGTACCTATGCAGACTTCAACTCTTTAGCCATGGCCTTCCTCACCCACTTTCAGTTACCGATTCGTTATTAAACTCGTACCCACTTTCTCACATCTCTGAAACAGGATACCGCGACTGATATCTCTGATCACATCCATGAATGGAGACGTCAGCGTTTCCTCATCAAATTTGAAATCCCTGATGAGTTGTTGACCAAATGGTTCACTAATTCATTCGTAAACAAAATCATTGTAGATATAGAAATGGGAGGTTGTGTTACCGAGGATCAAGCTATTTCCCATGCCCAATATTTAGATTTCGTTTATTCCTAATCTGACACACTATATGAAATGTTGCTTGATGCTCCAAGGTCATCTTCAGATCCAACATCTCGAAGTATCCATATGTACCACTTGTTTGTGGTATAATTGGATCAGTATCTCAAACTTCCTTTAAAGCTTCTTCGAAGAAAAAAATCTGTTTCGAATACTGGTTCTAGTCATCCTTCAAAAAATACATGAAATCCTGGTAAAACCTCCGAGGTCAATGTCGTCCAATTTACCGCGAAAAATAAAGCCTCGAAAGGTAAGAAGAAGGGTAAAGGTAAAGCAAAATCTAATACCCCAAAATAGGATCCTCCTAAGTCATTTGTTGATGATGCCTCCAAATGAAAGCTGGAATATCCTTGCCTCATTTGTGAGGAAGAGCATTACACCAAGGATTGTCCCCAACATGCAAAAGTTAGTCGTTTATTGAAAGGGAACCCGACTATATTGAAAGAGCCATTTCCATCTTAGCAGACTCAGTTGGTAGACCAACTACAATCCTCTACCTCATCTAGTTCTTAGGTTTACATGATGATGGGTTCATTGCCTATCTCTGTAGGCACTCGCTCGAAAGATTATCTAACCCCTCAAAAGAAGACGGTGGAAAAGGAAGCCGTTGATATAACTTCTACTTCTACTCCACCGAGTTCTGGTCCTTTCCATATCGAGAGACATAATAATGAATCTATCATTCGACCTCCTCCCAAATGCATGCTTCGGAAGTCATCCTATAATCCGAATGCTAGAGCTGCTCAACATTACAGTATTGTCGAAGATTTAGCTCAAGTGCCTTCAGTGATGTCTTCTTTAGAAGTTCTCCAAACTTGTCCAACGCAACAAAAATCATTATTATCTGCTATAGGAGGCATCGATCCTACTGATTCGAACTTGATTACTTTCGATCTTGAAAACCATGTTCCTCATCTTCCTCATCAAATTGCATTTTTGATTCAATTCATTATAAAAGGAAAGACAATCCATCAGACTGTCATTGATGAAGGTGCTTCCACCTGCATCATGTCTGTTTCATGTTGGAAAGCTATTGGCTCTCCACCTCTTAACCAGTCCCCGAACACTTTGGAGGCCTTTGATGGCAGAGGCTCCCGTCCTTATGGTATTCTCACAAGTTTTCCCATCACTTTGGAAGGGAAGACTATCGAGTTAGAAGTAGAAGTTGTAGATGTGAATTTGAATTACAACCTTCTACTTGGGTGAAGTTGGACCCATGCCATGTTTTGTGTGGTTTCCTCTTTGTCTCGGATGCTCAGTTTTCCTCATGAAGGAAAAATCGTCACCGTCGATCAATTGTCCTTTTCCTCTTCCGGTGCTTCAAATGGAAATGTCCCATATGTGGAAAATACTGATATTCCATATGAGGGCATGGGGTAGGTCTTTTCAAATATTCTTCTTTAATGGGAACTTTTTCTCTCCCACCTCTGCATGTCGCCTCAATCAACATGATCTCTATCTCCACTGACTTGTGGATCATTCCTTCTCTGGATTAGGTTGATTCATTTTGTGACACTATGCCGCTAATTCCCCTAGAACAAGTTTATCATGAAATTGTCTCAGCTTCAGTTGCCCCTTAAGAAAGTCATGTTGTTATCAGTATGCACCTGAATACCTATTCACAATCTCCTTGGCTTAGTTCTTGGGATTCTCTGGATCCATTAAACGAGATATTCCCCACCAACGAGAGTAGTGTTAAGGTGATGTCTCTTGACAAAACTCCTTGGAATGATGCCCACTATCGTTCCTCATTTCTTGCAAGTCTAAGTGAGATTCCTTCGTGTCTTGAAGATTTTGTTTCTCATAACACGACGCATCCACTTCAGACACCTGTTCTGGTGCATGAAGTTTTGTTCGAAGGTAATTTGGGAAATATCACTGAAACCATGCCAATCGACATTTCCATTAAACCTGGAATTGTCGAGAACATTCACATATGGGTTTCCTGTTCTCTTGATGAGATCAGGGTCTACATTGACCTTTTCAAAGAATTTTGTGATGTCTTCGCCTGGTCGTATGAGGACATGCCTAGTAATTATCCAGCTATTGTGGTGAATGAAATACCCACGTATCCTAACGCGAAGCCTGTTTGTCAATGGCTCCATCTTGTGAATCCCAAGAAGGTCACTGTTATTAAGGGAGAAGTTGAAAAACTTCTAAAAGATGGTTTTATTTACCCTATCCCATTGACAAATTGGGTCTCTAATATAGTACCTGTTACTAAAAAGCAGGGAACAATCTGAGTTTGTGTTGATTACTGTGACATCAATTGCACATGCCCTAAGGATGACTATCCCACTCCCTTTATTGATCAAATCATTGATGAGTGCGCTGGGAGTGAGATATTCTCTTTTATGGATGGTTTTTATGGTTACAACCAGATTAACATATTACCTACTAATCAACACAAGACTGCTTTCATCTGTCCATGAGGGACTTTTTATTATAAGAAGCTCCCTTTTGGTCTAAAAAACGTTGGTGCTACCTTTCAGAGAGAAATTTCCTATGCCTTTTGTGATATTAAACACAATTTTCAACCTTATCTAGATGACTTACCAGTTCATTCTGCTAAGCGTCATGACCATCCAGACCATCTTTGAGTAATCTTTCTACGTTGTCAACACTATAATATTATTCTCAATTCACATAAATGAATCTTCTGCATAGAATCTGGTCGACTATTGGGTTTTGTTGTGTTCAAAGAAGGTATCTGAATAGATCCTATAAAAGTTTATGCTATTGTTAAATTTACCCCCTCCTTCATCACTGCACCAATTGCATAGTTTGCAAGGAAAAGCTAATTTTGTTCATCACTTTGTCCCTAATTACATTGAGCTTGCCAAGGGATTTACTTGCTTTGTTAAGAAGGGGATCCCATTCATTTTGGATGAAATTTCCCAAACATATTTCGATGCTCTAAAGAAAACACTCATCAATGCTCCTTTATTGCATCCCCCTGACTGTCACCATGATTATTTCCTATACTTGGCTACGGCTGACAGTACCATTGCTATGGTGCTGGTCCAAAATGATGACGATGGAAATGAACATGTGGTTTATTATTTGAGTCGAAATATTATTGACATTGAAACTTGATATTATCATGTCAAGAAACTTGCCTTAAAAGCAATCCATGTTGTTCAACGATTTCACCATTACAATCTTCTATAGACGACCACAATGATTTCTGATTGTAACCCCATGACTTATATTTTGACTTGTCAGTTTCTTGGGGGGAAATACTCTAAATGTATTGTTATCCTACAAGATTTTGGTTTAGAGTTCACTACCACCAAATCGAAGAAGTCACTCATTTTTACCAAATTAATTTGTGTCCTTCCTTCCACAAACACCTCCATTGATTTTACTGAGCAGATTCTTGATGAAACATTGTTTCTCATCATCACTCTCGACCCGTGGTATGGAGATATTATTGTTTATCTTCAGACACAAACTTTCTGATCTGATTTGTCTCGATCTGACTGATGTTGCATTCGGCATTAGTCTCAACCTTATCAGATTATTGGTGATACGTTACCAATTCGGTGTTGATTCTGTTCTTCGTAGATGTCTAACACTTGAAGAGGCTGAACGATTCTTGAATGACTTCCACTCTGGGGCATGCGGTGATCACATGTCAAGCTATGCCACTACTCAGGCGATCCTTCCCGTTGGTTATTTTTGGCCTTCTATCTTCAAATATTGTATTCTGGCAGTTTAAAAGTGCCATGAATGTCAAATTTATAACTACGAACAATGTGCCCTGCTAGCACCCTTACACCCAGTCGTTACCATTGGCCCATTTGCTAAATGGGTCATAGATTTCATGACATATAACCCTCACTCGGTCGGGTGCAATCATCATCATCGTCGACTATTTTATTAAATGGACTGAGGCTATGCCCACATAAAATGTTGATGATATCAATGCTGCTCAGTTCCTCTTTAACCATGTCATAGCCCATTTTTGTGTCCCTCAAGCCATTGTCACTGATAACAGATTACATTTTCGTCAATACATGATGATAGAGTTGACTTATTAGCTGGTTCTTTACCATGATAGCTCAACTCCTTACTACCCACAGATCAATGGCCAAGTCGAAGCAATTAACAAAGTCTTGATTACTATGCTTCAACGAACCATATGGAAGCATAAGAAGGATTAGCATCTCATGCTATTCTACGCTCTTTGGGCTTAACATACTTTGGCTAAGACAACCACTGGTTTCACTCCATTCTAGTTGGTTTATGGTTTAGAGGCGACACTCTCGATCGAGTGTGAAATTCCTTCGTTAAAGCTAGCTATTGAGCTACTCCTCAATACCTCACCTGACAAGGAGTAGTTATTTTATCCCAAGAGGCTTGATGAGACCTATCATATTGCTGCGATGGTGATCGAAGCACATAAAAAATGAGTTAAAGCTCATTTTGAGCAAACTATTTCTCCACAATTTTTACTAAAAGTTTCTTGGTCTTGCTATATGACTAAGCCAATGATAAGTTGGGAGCTGGAAAGTTCAAGCATATGTGGCAGGGGCCATACATAGTTAAACATGTCTTGCAAAAAGGCACCTATGAGCTGGTTGACTACGAAGGTAATGCATTATCACATCCCCACAACGAGCTTTACCTGAAAAGTATTATGTGTGAATTCTGTGTAATTAGTTTTGTACATTAGTGTGTGGATTCATTGGTGTACAATTTTGATTCTTTGGTGTGATTGTTTGCTTTGCATACATGTTTCCTCTGCTTACCTTATGTTCCACTCGGTTTGCATATGTCGTTAGACCATTATGTTGGTTTTGCTGATGGAGCTTGTCGTAGCACACGAAAATTATCCTCCGCAGCTTGGGAACTCTTTGCCCTTTGATGACGAGTTGATCGATATACAAGGTATTTGCCTGGGACAAACAACTAATAATATTTGCCAAGTACAATGTAGTTATTGAACTGTTATCACAAGCAGTTTATCTTGGCATTAGAAATTTAGTTGTTAAGTTAGATTCACAACTCGTTGTGTTACAATTGAATAGTCATTACTCAGTGAGAAATCCACAAATTTTATGTATTTATCTACATGTTCGATTACTGGAAAGAAATTGTGATTATATCACATATCAGCACATTCCATGGAATTTGAATACACTAGCAAATGCATTATCAAATTATGTTCTTGATAGACATTTGTGTAACTTATCAAACTGATCACATCATCATGATACATGAACACATAAGTAGAAGATAGAAACATTCATATATATATATATATATATATATATATATATATATATATATATATATATATATATATATATATATATATATATATATATATATATATATATATCACGCCTGTCAAAGTTTGTTCATCAAAATCTCAAAAAATAAGTGTTCTGAGATACATGGCTTTCAAAGCCTACAATAGTGCAAAAAACATGACTACAAAAGGCTATTCACCCACATGATGCTTGTGATAGCATGAGATCGCTCGGATCACTCGGCCCAACATCTGATGCAGTCTCGTAGAAACTCTTATTGTATGCCTCAAGTATTGCAATGGCACGTCATCGATAGTCGCATATTCTGAAATCCCTCGAGTAATCACCTCCAAATTTCATTCCATTTCTACCATAGGATCTTCTCCTTCTTCATATGGAGCATCTTCTATCTGACATGCTACTCATCATGATATTGTCGACATTCTAGTAGGCCTTTCTAGTCCCACATCTGCACATTTATCACAAGTAAACTCTTAGATACACGTTAAAAAAAAATCATAAAACTTGAAAAATTCCAAAAACAAGTTTTACTTGCATCTGTTCACTATTCGCTTAGTTGTAGAGGCAGATCTGGATATCCTCTGAAGTCCATGCTTACATAGGCATAGTCATCCACAACGATCAGTTGTTGGCGCATCCAACCAAAGAAAGATAGAGGGTAATGCATCCATTGGCCCCTCCTCCACGAGGCATGATCTCCCTCCATCTGAGCAGCCTTGGATCTCATGGAGTTGGATCCTCCACCTTTACCCATTGGTACCAAAATAGGGGAATACGCTCCAAAAGGAAAGTGACCAAAATCAAACCAAAGCTGAACTGCTTCAAGTTTCCCAACTTGCCTTTGGTCAGTTGCATCTTCATGTTGACCAGTAGCCCCTCACACCAGTTGAACACTAATGGAGTAAGGCAATCCATTGCATACTGGAATTGTGATTTCGAGATCTCGTGCAAAGCTTGCACCTCAGCTATATAGGCCATGGTGTGTAGAATTGTCCTCAAGGGGAGATTGTTAATAGTTTCTATTTTCACCTTCCCGCTCATAGTTATCTCTGCACCCAGGTAATGCCTTTTAATTAAGGTATTGGTTCTCTCACCTCCACCACGGGATCCAAAGAGTTGGAATATTCCCCCTCTTTTGGACAATCCAGTAATGAAGTAGATATCAGCTACTTCCAACTCTACTTCTTGGTCTTCGATGATGAAGATCTGCTGATCAACATCCCATAGACTGATCAAATAATGTAGTAGCTCATTTTGAGCTCTGAGTCTCGGGGTTCAAAAGAATTTCAATAACCCGTAGTCCCTCAAAGCATTAACACATTCAACACTTTGGGCAAGATGGTGAAATTTTGCCTCAAGGCCCCTTTCCTTCCATTTGATGACCATGTTGTTGAAATATCCTGCAAACAAACTATTTACATTCATTAAATGCCTTTCCACAGATCGAAAACTCAAAAAAATCAATCAAGAGAGAGGATTTCTGTTTCTTTTTTCACCCCACAGACAACGCATCTGTTTTAATTAATTCTACGCTAGAAGCGCGAGATCCTTTCAGGCTCAGGGGTGATCAGGACAGATTCAATGAGAAGACTTGCGTTGGTCGCCCCCGATTTTAAAAATTGAAATCCTCCCTTTTAACCAACAAAATTCCTATGAAATGGCATGAAATTAGAATGAAAAGACAGAGAAAAGGAAGAGCTCTTACCTACATTTGATAATTCATGAAATGGTGCCCAGGATATCCCACATTGCTCGCCTAAAGAATCAAGGAAAATAGGGTAAAATGCACTCTCGAATTTACTTCAAGTAAAATGGTAAATTTTCTTTACTTTTGGTCTATTTATAAGTTTTTAAATATATGTTTTCCAATATTTTATTATTTTCCTCGATATCAGTAATGTGTGGTTGTCTTTGTGTAGTTATAGGTTCTTTTCGGTGGTTACAGTGATCATTTTTTACTGATTCAATGAGTTTTTGTTTTATCTCTTTTTCGGACTCATTAAAAATAAATGAAAAATGAACCCCCCTAGAGTCATCTTTAAGCTCTTTTCTGACTCTTAAAATATGAAAATATCGCCAAGTACTTGTCTTTTCAAACTTGTTAAATTAAATGAATTGACGTCGTCTCAGTATACGTTTACCCCTTTTTCGGGTTGAGATTGACTATTTACAAAAAAGCTACACCTTGGTCGACATGGTCAAGAGGTTCTCTCAAATATTGTTTTATACCTTTTTGGGTTCGAGAGACAAATTACTAAAAGGGACATGATGGAGTTTTCTTTTTCGTCTCTTTTTCAAACTCTCTAAATATGAAAAAGATACTGAGTTATTCTTCTATTGGACTCGTAAAAAGTTAAATGGTGAAAGGCTTCTCACCATGACGAGACCAAGTTTCTCCTTCCTAGGGCTTGTAAAAATTACTAGGATGGATTCGTTCAAAGGATTAACTTATACGACAAGCATATGCTATCCCCTTCAAGCTTATGATAAAAAATAATTGGGCTACTCATTAGAAATAGTGGGGGAAAATGAAAGTGAAACATCTCTTGTATAGGCAACATGTCGCTTGTGAACATGAAACTCATATGTTTCTCATGTCGGGTTTGGGACATCCTCACTCAGCCAATTGTCTTTCCAGGTTTGGGTCATCCATTTTTCCTCTCATCTGACTATTCCATTTTGTCATCATGACCCTTGATATTATGTTGAGTCAAATGCTACCACACTCTAGAGTTGTGTCGCCGATATGTTCAAGATAAGTCATATCTGTAGTTTATTACCTATACGTTGTCTGACCTTTTTCTATAGTCTTGGATCATACTCATTTATTCCACTTTATTCCTCATTTTGTGTCGATGATGGGGGAATCATCATGGCCCTCCTTCAACGGGTTACTTCCTGTTGAATTCAGCTCATTATCTAGGAAGGTGACTTAGGGACTCCCTTTCAGTACCTTAAAGCTTGCATGCATTAATGGAAATTACTTCGCATCCAATGACAGGTTTTGATCATTGGCATTTAATCGGATGATTCCACGAGTGTTTGAATTCAGCTTCATTTTCACATTCACAGATTGTATTGTCGTACCTTGAGCGCCATTGTCATTATCAGTGGTTCCTCTCGTGCCTATTAATGGTCCACATCATTGGCTGGTAATCAGGTGGTTTTCTATCATGTTCAACTTCGACACATTCATTCGCATTATAGAATTTATACTTTGATCTGGTTAGGGATGGAGTGCAAGACCCTAATTTTTGTCTGATATGACTCAGGCTACGTGGAGTTATGTATTGTTCATGATTGTACATATGTTTCTTCTACATGGATGGTTGTGAACATACTGTGGGACTTTATATTTATGATGAAGATGATCCTTATATATCGAGTGGTTGTGTCCATACCTTGGGTATTATACTTACAGATGATCCTTTCCATTTGGATGATTACACCCATGTTGTGGATCTTTTCACATAGTCCTTTCTATCTGGATGGTTGCGTCCATACCGTGGATTCATGTTTTGATATCAGATATTTATATGTATACGTGTCCTTGATTTGCAGGTCTCCTGATAGTGTTTGTTCTCGTCCTTGCAAAAGCTCATAGAGCATATCAACCATCACTCCCTGTTCTACCTTCATGCTTTAGGCCCCATCTATTACAAAGTATTTTGTCACGCCTCCTGTACTTCCTTATGTCATACCTTGAAGTGCCCAAAACTTGGCGATCATGCAATGTACCCATCCTAATATGTAGTTCAGATCTTCCCTGAAACACTAATGGAAACATGTCTTGAGCCTTCCTTGAAGAAGTAATCTCTAAAACCCTAATTTCAGAGCCAACACAACTATGACACTAGCAACTAGTGTTGATGACAAGTTGCACTATAATAGCCCCGCACTTCCAACTTGCTTTTACTTGGATACTCACGCTGATACATTGTTATGCTCTTAACCTGCAAGACGATACCAGGATACCAAATATGCGAAGAAATATACCCATAACATAGAACAATGAGAAATAACAACAAGTATTTTATTATTCAGAAAGCAAAGTTCACTTGCCTCTTCGAGGGGGCAACCCCCAATAGAGCTAAGCTCAATTACAAAATAAGACACGATGCTCCTCGAGGGGGGTCTCTATCCTTTATATAGGATTCATACATGCAATACCATGGGGAAATACCATGGTTCTTATTAATGCCATCTATCTAATACCATGGCCCATTTGCAACTAACTGTGTTCCCTTCATTAAATACAGGTTAACCACTTACAATTATTAATATGGGCTTTATTGACTCTTTACTCAACTATAACTATGACTCCATCCTATTACATAAATAAGGGGGTTAGGGTGGGACCCTAACATGCCCTCTCCCATAAGAATAGCCTTGTCATCAAGGCTGAAGCTGCGGAAACTGCTGAAGAATAGTGGTTGGTTCCTAGGTTGCATCTTCTGGAGAGGTGTATTTCCACTTGACAAGGACTTCCTTGATCATGCGGCCACACAGGTGTCATTCTCGTGTGTTAAGAACCTGTTTAGGTTGGAGCCAGATTGACCCTTCTTCATCCAGTTCAGGTAGATTGGTTTGAATTTTGCAATTGTTCCCAATCACTTTCTTGAGGCATGATACATGGAAGACTGGATGGATTTTTGCAGTGGGTGGCAAAGCTAGATTGTAGGCAACTTCTCCAATGCACTGAAGTACTTGAGACAGTCCGTATAATTTTTGAGATAGTTTCTAACAACCCTTGTCTTTGAGTGATGTTTGCTTATATGGTTGTAGCCTCAAAAATACCTGATCCCCTTCATGAAATTGGTTCTAAGCGATGTTGATCTACCTATTGATTCATGCAGTTTTGAGCTTGATGAAGATTCTCTCTAAGGTGGGCCAGCATGGTTGTGCAGTTCTGTAGGAGTTGATCCAATACTTGTACCTTCGAGCATCCCTTGATAAAAGAAGTAGGGGAAGGAGGGAGTTGACCATAAACTGCTTCATATGGAGTCATTTTGGTGGTGGCATAATAGCTGGTGTTATACCACCATTCGGCTAGAGGTAACCACTGTACCCAGAGATGTTTCTTTTCTGAAGTGAAACACCTAAGGTAGGTCTCCAGACATTTGTTGACTACTTCGGTTTGACCATCAGTTTGTGGATGATAGGAAGTACTGAGTTGTATTTGGGTACCTTGTAGCCGGAAGAGTTCCTACCAAAAGTTACTGGTGAAGATTAGGTCAAGATCAGACACAATGGAAGTGGGCATGCTGTGCAATTTGAAGATCTGATCCATGAAAGATTGAGCGACCAAAGTCGGTGTAAAAGGGTGGGGTAGGGCGTAAAAATTTTCATACTTAAGAAATTTTGTCCACAACCACCATGATGACTGACTTGTTTCCTGACTTTGGAAGACCCGTAATGAAATCCATAGAAACCTCCATCTAGATTGAGGCCGGGATGGGCAATGGCTGTAATGTACCGGGGGATTTGATTGTTTCTCCTTTGTGGCACTAATAGACATCGCATTCAGCTACAAAGGTAAGAATATCCTTTTTCATGCCTATCCAAAAAAATGATCTTTGAGTGTGAGCATACGTCTTCTGAAAGCCTGAATGTCCTACAGTGGGAGATGAGTGCAACTCTGCCAAAACGTGGCTTTTGAGGGTGGATGTTGGTGATATTACGACTTTGTCCTTGTAGCGAAGAATCTCATCCTGCCACGAGTAGCCCACTGTGGAATTTGGATCTTCCTGCAATTTATTAATGAGTTGGGAGAGCTAGGGATGTGAAAACCATTCCTTGAGAGCCTCTTCAATCCATTCTGGAATGGGAAGGGAAATTGCGAGCAGGGTACTTTCCTCCCCAAATTGGTGGGATAACGCATTTGCTACAATATTTTCGCGCCCTTTCTTGTAAATTATCTCATAATCATATCCCAACATTTTGGCGAGCCATTTATTTTTTTGTGGTGAGGATAGGTGTTGCTCCAAAAAATATTTAAGGCTTTGATGGTCTGTGTGGATTTGGAAACATCGCCCCAATAAGTATGGTCGCCAGGTATCTACTGCATGTAAGATGGCCATCATCTCCTTCTCATAGGTAGATTGTCCCAGATTCTTCCCACTTAGTTGTTGGCTTGTGAAGGCCAAGGGTCAACCTTCCTGCATTAAGACCACCCCAATACCCGTACCCAAAGCATCACATTCAATCACAAAAGATTTGGTGAAGTCGGGTAGTGCTAAGATTGGAGTGGAACACATGGAATGTTTGAGAGCTATAAAGGCCTGTTGTGCTTCATCATTCCAGAGGAATGAATTTTTCTTGAGGAGTTGAGTGAGGGGCCTAGCAATGCAACCATAATTGTGGACAAATTTGCGATAGTATCCTGTGAGACCCAAAAATCCTCTCAGGCTCTTCAAGGTCTTAGGTTGAGGCCAATCCTGCATTGCCTGGATCTTTTTGGGGTCCACCCTATCACCTTCACGCCCCACAATATGGCCTAAATACTCAACTTCTTCCATGCCAAAAGAGCACTTGGACATCTTGACAAATAATTTATGCTTACGGAGCAGTTGTAAGAGCAAATCTATATGCTGAAGATGTGTGACCCAGGTGCGATTGTAGATGAGGATGTCATCAAAGAAAACAAGGACAAATTTTCTGAGATATGGTTTGAGCAGGTGGTTCATAAGACTCTAAAAAGTGGATGGGGCATTACAAAGACCGAATGGCATGACCAGGAACTCATAATAGCCTTCAGGAGTTTGGAAAGCAATCTTTGGAATGTCTACTTCTTTCATGCGAATTTGGTGGTAGCCCGAGCGAAGGTCAAGCTTAGTAAAGAATTGAGCCCCATTTAGTTCATCCAGCAAATCATCGAAAACTAGGATGGGAAATTTATCTTTGACTGTCAACTTATTAAGGGCCCTAAATTCTGGACACATACGCCATTCCCCATCTTTCTTGAGCACCATGACCACCGGCGATGAATAAGGACTAATGCTGGGACAAATGATGCCTGCTTCCAAGAGTTCCTTGATTATTTTTTTCTATTTCATTCTTTTGGGCAAACGGATATCTATATGGGCACAAATTTGGTGGTTGGGCCCCTGGGATCAAAGTAATGCTATGATCATGTTCCCCTCTTGAGGGTGGAAACTCATGAGGCTTGTCAAAGACTGGCAGATGGTTGTTTAAGATCTGTTGCATCTTAGGATGAATATGAAGAGAATTGGGTTCGAAGGCCTGGATGGCATTAAATTGAGCTATAACTCCATGGTGGTCCTTTTTTAACAATTTTTCCATCCGATGTGAGCTGATGATGGAGGGAGCTCCTGCCTGGAGTCCATGGAGGGTATATGTGTGGTTGTTCTACTTAAAGCTCATATATAACTCCTGGAAATCCATTGTGATTGGGCCAAGTGTGCGAAGCCATTCATCACCGAGGACAATGTCGCACCCTCCCATGTGTATGGCAAACATGTGGGTCTTTAACTGACAATCCCCCATTTGAAGTCTGACATTTTCACAGCGACCTTCACATTTCATTGTCCCCCCATCAACAATTTCGACCTGGAAGTTAGAAACTGCTCAGACAAAACAATGCACTGCTTCCGAGACCCTTTGATGGATAAAATTATGTGTACTTCCACTATCACTCAAGACGACTATTGTGCGATGCTTAATAAAACCTCTGATTTTGATAGTTTGGGGCGAAGAAATCCCTGCCAAAGCATGCAACAAGATAACTGGTTCTTCAGGTACATTGTCCTGTTGGTTGTACTCTTCTTGCTCCTTTGGTTCCTCAAGTGGTGGGGCTTCCTCCGATGAACTGTGATCAGTGGCATCAATTTGAAAGAATTTGGGCTCCTTGCATTTATTCTCGGGGGAGTATTTCTCATCATAGTAGTAACATAATCCTTGCTTTCTTCTTTCCGCCATTTTTGCTAGTGACACCTTTTGAACCTTGAATATTTGGGTAGTGCTTTGAGCCTGTGGGGGGCAACCCTTGGCGATGAAATTTGGGCTAGTGGACTAGGTCGCTATCGCACGTTCGAATTCACGAGCTATCCTACAAGCATGCAGCCATGAGCTAGGGTGGTGCAGACAGACATGGGCTTGTATGGCTTCTTTGAGACCACTGACAAAACATTCCGTGTAGAACTCATCTTGTAGACCTCCAGTGCGGAAAGCTAAGGCTTCAAAGGCTGTAATATATGTGTTCACTGTTCCTGTCTATCAGAGCTTAATGAGACAACCCAAAAAGTCAGATTCATGGTCAAAGCGATCCATAAGAGCTTTTTTGAATGTCTCCCAAGTTAAGGGCCTTCCATAGCAACGTTGATGCCATTGCCACCATTTCCATCTTTCATTGTCCAAGTACATGATACCCACACTAAGTTGAGTTGCATTATCCAGGATGTATTTCAGTGTGAAATATTGCTCCATTTGTGTTATCCATGCGGTCGAGTGAGAACCATCAAATTTATACATGTCCAGCTTGGGTGGTCATGGATGGGATTGTTGGTGGGTGCCAAAGACGTGAAGAGACTGGTTAGACTCACCCTCACTGTTTTCATTGCCAATATATGCCTCCTCGCGTGCCTCCAACTTGCCCTTAGAGAGTGTTACATTTAAGTTCTGCAGCTGCGTCACGACCTCTTTCAATTGTGATTCAAGGCTATCCATCCTCTCATTTTCCATAGCTTGAGCTCTAGTTTGTACCAAGCACCGATCCGATGTACTTGAAATTTGGGACCGCTCAATTTTTTTTGGCACTAATAATTGAATGGTACCACCTTGCTCAGCTCGTCGTCCTGATTCTTATGGGCTAAGTCACCAATAAGCGCCCCGGGGGGGTCTCGGACCTTTTTTTTTTTCACTCCAAAGGGAGTTTTACTCCTTGCTTAGGAATAATGCAGGAGCCAAATCCCAGAAATGTCAATGCTACCAAAAGTCCTACGAAAATCACACCCAGGTATAGGAACCCACACAAATACTCAGATCTGGATGGCGAATCTTATGGATCTGAGAGATCTGAATGGCTGAGCTACAGATCTGATGGATCTAATAAATCTGAATGGTTGATCTAATAGATCTGAACGACGAAACTGATTGCTACTGCTGCGAAAAAACCCCACTTGCGAGATATGATCTGGCAAAGATTATGCGTGATCCAGAGATAGAGAAGGGAACTATGGTTTCCAGGAGTGTTAGGTTCTACAGATCGCAATATACATAAGGGTCTGACAGTAGTACTCGACCCAATTTTTCATGGCACTAAGCAAGGAGGATCAACCGTACCCTTAGCCGTACAACTCGACTACCCTATCGTACGTGCAAGTAATCTCTTTGAGTGTTGTTCTCAGTGTACTGTAGCAGTAAGACAACCGACGGTTTATCTATGGTGAGTTTTAAAGGGAGCTAGGGGGCTTCTGATATACCCATAAGGTACTTGGAAGACAGACCGTGCGCGGTTCTGTCTAATGCGCTACTACTCGAAGTGGTACCCACAAGGGTTACAAGGGAGTCCAACAAGCGTGACCACCTCTTGTATTTCCTACGTGCATGCCTCCCAAAATCCGCAGGTTTATGCGCTCAACGACAGATCCCACGGTTTAAAGATGCTGGAACACGTCTCTAGCCAATTTTTTTTTTGCTAAAAACTCGAGATCCCACCGGCCCTGGAAAGTGCTCTGATACCACTTGTTATGCTCTTAACCTGCAAGACGATACCAAAATACCAAACATGCGAAGAAATATACCCAGAACATAAAACAATGAGAAATAACAGCAAGTATTTTATTATTTAGAAAGCAATGTTCACTTGCCTCTTTGAGGGGGCAACCTCCAATAGAGCTGAGCTCAATTACAAAATAAGACACGATGCTCCTCGAGGGGAGTCTCTATCCTTTATATAGGATTCATAAATGCAATACCATGGGGCAATACCATGGTTCTTATTCATACCATCTATCTAATACCATGGCCCATTTGCAACTAATTGTGGTCCCTTCATTAAATGCGGGTTAACCACTTACAATTATTAATATGGGCTTTATTGACTCTTTACTTAACTATAACTATGACTCGATCCTATTACATAAATAAGGGGGTTAGGGTGGGACCCTAACATACTTAAAGGGCAAGTTTTCCCAAAGAGGACAAGAAGCTTCGTGATCTAGAGGCTTCCAAAACGACGAGTTGGATACTGTTCGGTGTGGATGTGGTCGAATTCTCCCAATATTGTCCTTGGATCTTATCCCTATGAGATACCTCCTGGAGTTGAGGGCCTTCCCCTATCTTTGGAGAGATCTTAACTCCTTTTCCCTGCCTATATATTCATCCTCTCCCATTCCCAAATGGTTGGTCTCTGATTATTTGCACCCTTATGCTGAGATAGTGCCTACATGCTACTCATTTGGCTTGGAGAAGGAGTGCTTGGAGAGATTGATCTTGGCCTTGGAAATTCACTCAAGGAGAGCTTATTGACATCAAGGCTTGGTTGTATGCTTCCTCATTTATTTCATTAATATATACAACTGTTGGTTCACTTTCCATAAATTTTTTTGTTAGTGCATCACTTATCCTAATGCTCCTTGATTTTTTAAGTAGATTACTTTCGATTATGTTTGTTGCACTTGTATGCTTCGTTGTGTCTTTGATCTCTTGTGCAAGTATCCAAATTTCGTGAGAAATAGAGCTAAGCCTGAGGAGCAATCGATTCAAGATCTTCAACAAAGGAGTGCGTTATAGCATCAGAATGAGGTAGGCCATCTTCCTCTTCTATCATTTTGATTGTAATTTAGGAATGTGTCTTGTAGATTGTCACGTAGGTTGCTAGTCCCACTCATTGGGCTAGAGGGATCATCTCTGTCCATGAAGAGGATTTACCTAGACAACATTAACAGGTAAGCAAAATTTATGGTGGGAAGAAAATAAATTTGTCAAAAGAATCAGAAGCAAGAATTTAACTTGGATATTCTTCATGAAAGAATTTAGAAATAAATATTTAACTGAGAGGTATTTTGATGAAAAAAGTAGCAAGTTTCATGAGCTGAAATTGGGACAACTTACTATGGATGAGTTTGTTAATAGATTCATGATTTTGTTAAGTTATGTGCCTTATTTGAAAGAAGAGAAGGTGAAAATACAAAGGTTTATCAGTTGCCTCCTTTTTTCTTATAGAGAAATAATTGAGTTTGATTAAGCTAATACCATGGATGAAACCATTATAAAGTCGAAATTATGTTTCAACCAGAGAAAGAAAAAAGGGAAAGTTCCAAAGGATGGGTATCAAATAAATATGACAGATTTAAGAGAAAGGGGTTTAAAAAGATTTTTTTTGGTAAGAGTGTATAGGCAAGAAACTATAACAGGAATTTCAATAAGAAGAAAAGTGTTGGACATAAAAGAGGATCTAGTACATGAAATTGAATTTTAACGAATCAGTAAGACCACCAATTAAATGTTGGTGTTGTGGTGAAAACCACCTATTGAGATATTTTCCACAAAATCCCATTAAAAAAGGAAACATTAAATAATGTTAGGGAAGCATCAATTGTGAATGATGTTGCTTGTAACATACCCAAAATTAGCACTGCATTGGATGGAAGGTGAGCATATCATCAGCCAACAATGGTTGAAGTTCAAGGTAAAATATTTGATAAATATGTATCTATGCATATATTTCTAGGATTTACATTAAGTTATGTTTCCCCTGTTGTAGTTTAAAAGTGTAAACTTGAAAAAGAAAAATAGTATAAACCCTATTTAGGACAGTTGACCACATGAACTAAGAGAAAAGTGACCGAAGTCAACAAAAACTACACATTGAAAATGAATGGAATGCAAACCACCCTCAATTTGAATATCTTACCCTTGGGATCTTATGATATCCTCATAGGTATGGATTTGTTAGAAACACATAGAGTGATATTAAATTACTTAGAAAAGTCCTTTACCTATGTTGATTATAAAGGGGAAGCATGCATGATTCAAGTAATTCCAAGGAAAATTTCCATTAGACAATTTTTTGCAATACATATAAAGAAATATGCTAGAAAAGGATGTCAATTATTCATTGTCCAAGTACAAGAATTGCTTGAAAATAAACAACAACCATAATTAGAAGAATATCCAATATTAGAGTAGTATAAGGATGTCTTTGCAAAGGAAATACTGAGACTTCCTCCAAGGAGGGACATTGATTTTACCATTGATCTTATACTTGGTGTTGTTCCAGTGTCCAAGGCCCCATACATAATGAGTATCTAGGAACTAATGCAGCTGAAAATTTCAATTATAGGAACTCTTAGACAAAAAATACATAAGTCCAAGTGTATCCCCTTAGGGAGTGATGAGCCTCAACATTGCAACAAGAGTGTTACAACTCCCAAGCCTACCAGCTTTAATTATCAACTCGAGGTTCGTACAAACTTAAGAGGTGACAATGTTATATGCACAGTCGTCTAAGATCTACTCATGTCACTTTCAAGGAATGGATTGGAACAAGGCACACAAAGACCAATCTATCAATTGATTATATATTGGTAAGGAAAGAAAATGTATGAAAGGAGAGTTTTATTCTATTTGCAAAAATGGAAATGTTACTTGCTCAAATGTAAATGCTAACTTTGTTTGTAGAAATGTAAAGGTTGCACTGCTTGCATAAATGTAAAGGTTGTACTACTTGCAGAAATGTAAACATTAATCTATTTACAGAATGTAAATGTGACATAAGAAGAAAACCTAGTCTATGAAATGGAAATAACAATGCTTGAAATATAAATATTAGATTAAGAAGCATAAGTCAAAGAAAGCAATCCTAATCTACTTTGCATAAGGAAAAAAATGTAATCAACATTTAATCACTGTGTTCCAAAGAGAGTATACTTAGTGACATATTTCATTATATATTTCATGAGATAATCAAGAAAATCATCATTGTACTACCAAGTTCATAAATCTGTCCACTAACCCTAATTGCAAAAATGTATTGCAGTAGGTGAAAGGCAAGTCCTATGTGGTCTTTGGTCGCTCTCAATCATGGTTTTAGATCCTAGGGGACATTATTCAAGACTTGCAGGTAAAAATCAAGCTTTAGGAGAAATTCTAGCTAATTTTACACAGTGTTGCATGATGCTACATGATTTCTCTAGAATTGCTACAAGAATGACATGTTTTGCTACAGGATTGGATGCGTGAGCATTCTAAAGGGGGTAAAGGTGATATGAAGGAAGGGAAAGGTAGTGGATGTTAGATGAAGGTTTTTTGAGGCCTTTTCCAAGCCTGTTACCCTTCAAGGGCCCATCTTGCACAAAAACCAATGCACATGGTGGCCTTCAATAACCCAGAAATTTGTTTTTGATAGACAGTGTTTTGGGAGAGTTGTGAGGTGAGAATAAAAAGGATGATGGTGGGGAGAGGAGTGGGAATGAAAATTCCAACCCTACAAAACAATAATAGTACTTGAACACTAGATAAATTGTTCTTTTGCAAATTGAATAGAGTGCCAAACTAATAACTAGATTGCAGAAAAATGGAAATAACCAAGAAAGGAAGAGTTGAATTTTATTTGAAATTTATCTACAACATTAAAATACAATCTAACTCTTAGCATGCACAAGACCTAAATCCATAATATATTATGCTTTCCAGACTCAAAGAAGGTTGTTATATCAATCGCTACATGTGCAGAAAACAAAGTATGTAAAATACCTAACTACTGTAAAATAAAGCAACTATATTTTTTTGTCTTTCCAATACTGTATCCCCAACCATGCATCCCAAAAGAGAGGTAATTGGAAGACCTGCACAAGAAATTTCCATAAACAAGTCTTCTAGACAAAGAAGGGAAATATTGTTAGGAAAGAAAATGCATGAAAGAAATATACAAATAAGAGAGACTAAATCCTCTCGGCTGAGCCCTAACCGAAGGGGACTCAAACCTCTGAAACAAACTCAGTTGTTGATCAATAACAAGATTTTCAGTAACACAATATAGTGCTTAAGTAGATTAGAAATGGAAAGGACAACTTCTTAGCTCTCAATAGTCTCTATCCTCCCACAACAATTCGAATCCTATTAAGCCCTTAGGTTTGCTTATTTATTCAAAAGTGACTGAGGGGGAGCCTCCTTGGAAAGAGGATTGCTTCCCTCCAAAATTCCTAAAAAGATTGATCTTGTTCCCTTTAGTCCTCGAGTTCATTAGTTGCCAGTGGATCTTCAAACTAAAAGTGAGTATATGTAGGGATCAAGTCGAGATTTGGGTGAGTAAATGTAGGAGACCATCCTCCTACATCTTTTCTAGTTTCCTTCCAATGTATCTCTACATATTAAATGCATTCTAATGCACTATTTTCCTATAAACGGAGCCTATCATGAGTAAATGTAGGAGACCATCCTCCTACATCTTCTCCATCTACCTTCCAACGTATCTCTACATAGTAAATGCATTCTAATGCACTATTTTCATGCACATTAATCACATTAGGCCATGAGATATGATAATAATCCTCTAGTATTCCTAATAACCACATAATAGTAAAAAATATTCCATTAAATGCAAGGAAAGAGGTAAATATAGGCTGAAGAAGGCCAAATGGGCCTTATTATTTACCTATAAAGGAGGCCCGTCATCACCCCACTGTTGAAGGTGTTTCTCATCCTCTAAGCAACTTACTCATTGATCTGTAGCTCATGCATCGCCTTGGTGGCCTCTCTAACATCCCAAGGCACTTCAGATGGTGTGCGCTCTTATGGATAAAAACCTACATTTTCCTCTGTTTCTACCCACTCCCTTTGTTCCTATGCTTGATCTCTTATTTCTTGTAAACCCAATAACAAAGGAACACTGATTTTTAGCCCTATCCAGTTGATCTTCAACCTCTGAACAATCCTCTTATAGATTGGGGTTCCATCTAAGGCATTCCTCAACCTATCAGGGGAGTGGTATTCCATAACCTTTAGATTGTGTGGTAGAGTATGCCAAATCCTTTGACAACCTTGCAAAATCTCAATCCCTATCATCCTAAAATGTCTTCTAAATGTAGAATGGCCTGCTCTTTTTTTTCTAAGTAGCAAGGGGATAATTGAGGGCCTATATAGATGATGCTATGATTTCTTGTGTTATCTGTGGGAATTTTAATTTTTCTTTGATATATAGAGGCTCATTTGCTTCCTTAGTCATAACCTTCTTTACTTACACAACCCTTGCTTCCTCATGGGAAAGCCAAGAGGATAGGGTCATTATTTGTGCATCACCTAATATTGAATTAGCGTCCCAAAAGTTCATATTTGTGAGAATCATATTGTGCATGAAAAATTAAGCTAATTTGGCCCTATCCTCAATTCCAACTTGCTGACAAAAACCAATAAATTTTCTATAATTATGAAATGGGAGAGATTCATATTATGCCTAAGTTTTGATTTGAAATTGCATACATTTTTATTTGATGAATATTTCATATGACTTGGATGGTTTTTTTCACTGAATGGCATCCATAACCAAGATTTCCATGGTGGCAAGTTCTCCTTCTCTCTCCTGTAGTTGCTCTCTTAACCTATAATTTTCCATTTGCAATTTCTCTCACACGATTGACTCTCTTAATCTTAAATAAACCATTTATTGAGCTATCTTCTTCATATCTTCTTCCATGAGGCTCACATCCTCAACTTTCTTTGATTTATAACTTTATATCCATCAATAGGTTTGACTTCTCTCTTTGTCTAGCTAAAGTAGCATGGGGATTACAAATTTTTCAGGTATGATTCATCCTTCCACATAGAACTTGTAGTAGGACCCAAGATCAAGTTGGGGATTAGGCTTCTAGAGGTCTTGTGGTCCCGCACCACCTTCTTGTAGTAAATCTATCCCTTCTTGTAGCAAATAAGCTCTTTCCTGTAGCAGTCCTGTCTCTTCCTATAACTGGGCAGTTCCTGCTCATAGTTATTTTCCCAAGATTTCCTAGTGTTTGTCCTTCTTTTGGAGGTATGACAATGCTTTCCTTTGGCCTTGAGGGAGGTGACTTTTCAATTTTCTTCATTCCTTGTCCCAACTCCCCTTCTCTGTGGTTGACAGATTATTCAATTATGATTGGGACTGTTTAAGGAGGCTAAGACTTCCCTTGTTTAATTATGGTACTCATTCTCTTGAAATATAAGGGGCCTTGCTTTGGATGCCTCCTTTTGATTTTAACAGGTGTGGGTTGCTAGGGTAATAACCACCTCTTGTTCAGTGCTACCTTCTGAGAGGCTTACTTTTTGCTCTTGTTTTCTCTTCTTTTGAGGTCTAAAAGCCTCCCCAAGGGTCTCTTTTGTTGCCTCTGATATCTCTTCTTCTTCCTCCCCTTCAACTTATTCTCTCTTTCCTTCCTCCTTCTATTATTCATCCTCTTCTTTAGTAGCACTATGTTTTGTGATCTCTTCATGTTATAACATAGGTTGGGCTTGAGTCTCAATGAAGGCCTCACTGTCCATGTCTACAAATTATGTCCATAGTATAGTGTTCTTGAGTTGAATCAATACATCCATGATAATGAGCCTTATGAGCCCTTGATGAGAAATGTATTTTTGTTTCCATTCTCTCACCCTATGGCTCATTTATATCAAGGACTAAAGAAGAAAGTGGGGAATATTGAGCCTTCTTGGGATAGGAAATTTTGTCTGGAACCTCAGTTCATAAAGTAGCCTAAACTAATAAGCATATACAAAACCTAGCCTTCCCTCGCAAGATATGTATTTTAAGATGTTGTAGTATACTTCATCCCATGGGTAAGGAAGGATTTCCCTTGTGAATCTATTTTTTCCTCAATTAGCTTTTCTTCAAGGAGGAATAATTTTTTTTAGCTATGATGGCTTATATCCTATCCTGCTTGGCCCACCTAACTCCTAAAGCCAATGTGGTCACCATGATAATTATTTTTGCATTGATATGGATGACAAGCCCTCTTACAACAATGGTGGTACTATCTTCCCCCTAAGATTGAGGGGCCATGGAAAATTCATGGGTTATTTCATCATCGTATCCTTTAATTCTCTCAAAGAACCCCACATATTGGTGACTTATGAATATGTCTCTAAAAGAGGATGTTGTTGGATTATTTTTTATTATGTGGATTCCCTTCTATTGAAGCCTCCTCCCATGTTCTCTATTGTGGCTCCTCTAAGTTTATTTCAAAGTATTTAAGTGAATTATCAATTTCTGGTAATCTTGGGGCTTCAAAACAAATATGAGAGGAATGGTGTTCTTATTTTGACCAGATGTATGAAAATCATATGCCAAACTAAACAAAAATAATTCTTTTATTATCATGTTTTCGACACATAAAAGAAACAGAGGGTTTGAAAAATCCAAATTTCCAGGGCTTGCTATAGGATACAAAAATTGACCCAGTTTTTCAGTTTTCTTGCATGGAAGTTGAGGGAAAATGCATGAATTACCCCTCCCTTAGAGACTGCTTCATGTATTTTGGGGTTTTGGAGGATAAATCACACAAATCTATCCATTTTCACCCCTCAGGCCTATCCCGTAACAACTGGTTACAATATTGTAGCAGTTGTGTGCAACCAATGTAGCATTGAACTCTAGTCCTATAACATCTACTGTTCAGCCTTGTAACACCTATATCGTATCCTAGGGGACCCTCAGTGGTAGCTAGTGTCGAGCAGTAAAAAGGGTCTTTTTCACCTCTATTTACCCTACATTAACTTATCAATACAGGAACGATTTGTTATCTCAAAAGTGTACTCAGTTTGAGGCGGTCATTTGTCAGAGTAATGCTAGTAGTATAGTGCTCTAAATACAAGAGTAAACGGATGCTTGAAATAAGATCTACTTACAGAAAAGAACCTTAAAACTTAAATCATTCAATCAGAAAACTATAGCAATTTATCAGTCAACGGTACAGTAATGGTAACTCATCCCTCTGTAAACTGATGTAATTAAAGACAATCAAGGAAAAGATCATCAATCTGGGAACTAGACAACAAATTTCAATGCTCACTATAGTCTTAGGTCGTTATTCACACCAAAGCAATGATAATACAAATGACAAGAAATGGAACAACAACTATTCCTATGAACAAGATTGAATAGAAAAACCTTAGTCTACGAAAATGAATGCAGTAATTGTATCCTATAGGAATTAGGTAACAATCTTTACTCTAAAGATAAATCGGACAGCAAACGGAAATAGAATGACAACTAATAGAGATGAAATATAGAACAACAACTTGAATCAAATATAAATGTACAATAAACCAAAACGAATATCACACACAACACGCTTAATATTAAAAGGAATAGTAATCTGACTTCGATACAACAAGTATAAATCACAGTTATAAAGAATAACGATTGTGATTCGTAATGGAACAGCAACACCAGTTGAACAACAATCGCGGTTAAGTGTAAACCATAGATAAATACAGTAATACCGACTTATGAATGTACAACACGGTTACTCTGTAATTGAACAACAATGGCATTCTGTAAGGAACAACAATGTTATATCAATGGTTAAAGGAACAACAATGTGTTACAAAGTCAAAATGAACAACACAACATTCCTGTTACAGAGAACAACATTACTCAATCGAGCATAAAAAAAATATAACAGAACCGCTATATAAAATAGAAAAATACATCAGATTATTGAACAAAGCTAATAACGAAAACCACACTCGAATTAGCAATAATGGTACAGGAGCAAGTGTTCCACTAGGGCCGAGCCCTTAGCCTCCAGGGACACACTGCTTGAGATTACTCCAGAATCAAAGATGGAATGGCAACCAGATTTATATTAAAACATCAAAACAGAGTTACAGTGGATCGCTCTTCAACGGGAGTCGATGATCAAAGTTCCAAATACAAAGGAGAATTACATAAAAACAACAATAGTTCGTCCCCCAAGCTAGTAGCGCTACCCCTTCTTATAACAGCCAAGCGGAGATATCAATGATACAAAAAATCATTAAGATAGCGATCCCTCAGGATCAAAGGATCCTGAGGGATTTTCCAGAATGTTAATTCTCAGTTATCCTCTTGTTCTCCTGCGCTAATTTTATATCTCCTTTTCCCTTTCCTAGCTGATACGCTCCAATTTGGATTGCCTTGTTTGCATGCAGTTCCCTGCCAAAGGGACAATAGTTAAATTTTTCCTGTCTTTTCCTTTGGGACGACAATCTTCCATTTTCTCCTTTTCCTACATAAGAAAAGGGTAATTATTAGTTATTTTGCGTTACACACAAATCCCATAGATTTTGTCATAATTTCTTATTATCTACCTAGTTCATGATGTAAAGAGGTTATGAGTTTTAACAAAAGATGACAAAATAAACGATAATAACATAACTTCTCCAGTACTCAACACACCCCCTTGCTTACCCTTTTTCATGCCCTCATGAAAACATTGTAGTTGACATGCAGGGCAGTGAGAGAGTAGGCTAGAGACGGGATCTCATGAGGTGGTCTACAACCATGATGCCTAGCTAGGTGTTCAAAAAGATGTCATGTCTGACCCTCAAGAATTTCATACAAGGCTTGGTATCCTTGTGCAGGGTGCCAAATAACCAAACTTTGGAACCTACAGCCTAACCAAGATGGGCCTTCTCTCAAAATAAGGTCACCATAGAGACCGAAGCGATTAGCAGCTAGCTTAAAGTTCTCATAGTTAAATGGTTCCCTGAGTTGGATGTTCGGATTAGAAGTTTGATATCGGAATTTGGTAGCTGCAATGGCAAGGTCCTTAATGGTAAAGAAATATTCTATCCCTTGCCGATTGATTGCTGTATGAATAGGTCCTAATGCCTCAATCACATCCATAGTCCTCATGAGGTTCCTATGTTTATTCCACAATTGTAATGGGTCTCTAGGCTCAGCTCGCACCCATAAGTCTAATCCATTTTCTTGTCTTTGAAAGGAATTATAGGCTTTAAGCCATTTTATTTGATTAACACCAAAAGAAATGAATGCTTGTAGTTGGATATCCCTAACAAAAGGGCTGGGATTCTGCTCTATTTCTTGATCTAACACAAGGTTATGTAGATAGAATTCACATAATAATCTTTGAACCTTCACCCCATAGTGCTTGCAACAATTTATGAAATCGTCAATAGTGTTTATTTCTATCGAGGCTCCTGCTTTGACAACTTTAATTTTCAATTGCAAATATCGTTCCATTAAAAACAAGGCATAATTCCTAGTAGGTGCTCTACATGCTAGGATGTTAGTATACAAAGAGCATAAGGTATCCATTTGTTTGATGACTACATCTAGTCTATGAGTTACCTTTTTGACCCTTTCTTCTTCCTTTCACCATCCTTCAAAGGCCTGGTTTTCGGATAAGTTTACATTCCTCAGCTACTGTTGTAATTTTTCATACTTTTCTCGAGAGACAATCTATTCTGTAAGTTTCTCTACTGTTTGTTGGGCTTGCACCAAGTCCTTTCGCAGAGTTACTGTCCTCGGATCACTGTCCCACATGGTAGTTGTAAGTGGAAGGTTTACTTGAATCTTCTTATTGCATCGTCTCGTGTTTATGGTTCGCATTCCTTCAGAGGACTGTGCCTCTATCTGAACTTCTTTGTCACAAGCCGATATATTATTTGTTTGTACTTCGACATGGGTGACAGCTGAATGTTGTTCCTTTTGGTTTTGAACGGTAGGCTGGACTTGAGTCCTCCTAATATTTTTCTTGAGGGGTTTCACCAGAATGGTTGCATGTTTTACCCCCGAGGTCCTTTTTGCTCTCTTTCCCATTTTCAAAACCTTGATTTGTTGTCGAATTCGTGCTATCACATTAAGCAGTCTTTGCTGTTATTTTTGTAACCTTTTAATTTCTTCTGTTTTTTTGGAAGGAACAACTGTCTGTTTACTCAGGCTTGGACTTTTGCCTTGGCCAATTTCCTGGTTCTCTTCTTGGGGTGCTTCCTCATTTTTCTGATCGGGTTGTTCAGGAGTAAAAACCCTAGCTTGTTCTGCTATTTCCTGGGTGACTTCTTCTTCCACCCCTTCTCCTCCATGAAATTCTTCCGGTGTAGTCTGGTTTGGGACAAATTATTCCTCTTCTTTATCTTCATCACTTTTCTCCCCAGATATGCTTTCATCATGAACAGAGTGATTTTTTTCTTCTTCTTCCTCATCACACAATTCTTTGGATGCATTTTTTTCCTGAGCAGAATGCTCCTTTGGTTCTTGTTTGATGTGGAGGTTTAGTGGGCTGAGAGGTTGAGCAAATTTGCCCATATTGGCCAGAATTTGGTCCAATTCCTCACCTTGCAATGGATTTTGCAATGGGCTTTCTTCACGTTGCTCTATCTCTTCCTTCGTTTGCCTAGACTTCACGGTCTCTTCCTCTGTTTCTCCGTCCTCATTTTCCTCCAACTCTTTCTCATTCTCCTCTCCTTCCAATTGTGGGGGTTTCTCATCCCCTGAATCATATATCTCTACTGGTTGACTGGTATTCCCTTGGGAATTTTATAGCCTCCCTCTAATCCATGCCAATCTAACGGATTTCCTCCGTTTCAATGGTCTATTCGATGTACTGGTAGCATGTTTTCATTTTGGGGCTGGCAGAGCCAGTCCCTCGTCTATTGTGACGATCAGTTCCTCCCAACTGCTCTGTTGTTGAGCAAGACTATAGCTAACTATCAGTCATATCAACCCATGGTGACTTACTACCGATTCTATGTGGCATGATTTTTTCATGCTTCGGGAAACATCATGTAATAAATAATTTAAAAATGCAGGAAAATTCACAGAGCATTTCAGTTTTAATATGGCTAAAAGTTTAAGGTGGTGTGGTCTTACCATGTATTTCTTTCCTTCACAGGTGATGTATCTTTGGATGATTCTTGCCAATTCTGCCCACGACTCTCCTAATGCTGCTGGTAGAACTCCCTTTCCTCTTACAGTCAGGTTCTGGCCTTCATATTGGAAGATTTTTATGACTTTTCGCAGTCTCTCCTTCTTTAGAGTCCACACAGGTCCAGTGGCTGGCAGTCCTGAGACCTCTGCAATTATGTCATCGGTGACTGCTATGTGTCTCCCTCTTACCGTGGAGTGATGTTCTTGCAAGTTCTACAAGAATTCTATTGCTACGGTCTCATTAGATTCTTGTAAACAATTGAGATAAACTATCCATCCTTCCCTTGTTAGGATTTCTCGTGCAGCATCAGAAACTGTCAATACCTGTGGTTCTCTCCAAATTGATCTTACTCCCATGATTAGCACACTGTAAAAATGTAGAGACGACAATGGAATAGCAGGTTTTTCAAGCTGTTAGGAAATACAGAGAAAATAACGAAACAACAAGCTTGTTCAAATCCCGAGTCACTTACTAATTGTTGCAGAGCATAATATGGAAATAGCTTAGGAACAACAAGCCATGCAAATTGGAAAACAATATACCATTAAGCCTTGCTATTCCCAAGTGAAAATTCTCCGAATAATAGTCTAACACGTATACCAGCAAATTATGAGGTCACCTGCTCCCCCCTGCAATGTGATAGGCTGTCCTCGGCTGTCAAATGAGGGAGCAGTGTGCCGAACTGCCATGGTACAAATTCATAAAGAAATAGCGTATACCAAGATGCCATGTTTACAAAAGGAGCAGGTTGCCGAAATCGAGGTGTATAATAGAATCACTTAATAAATAAGAGAATGTCGTGATATGATGCGAGGTTGGGAGGATAGGATAGCTGATGTGCACAAAAATTCTGATGCGATCATTATCAAATTTTTCCGTCATAATTGGTTGTAATAGATTTTCATGTGTTTAAAGGTTCAGGGAAGTTATATACATAATCTCATTTGACCTATTACAAAGGTATAAGAAAAAGAAGGGTCTTGATAATGGCTATTGGTGTATAAGGAATGTGACTTCAATACCATCAACAGAGCTCTGTTGCCCACAGGTGTCCATAACCTTGACAGAGTTGTTTCTTTCACCCATGGAACCATGATCCTTTGTGTATGCTTAGGAAGTGCTGTGCAATGTCAAAATGGAGGTCATTATGCTGGCTTGGTAACTAGTTAAACCATAATGTCATTCACATGGAAGGAGTGAAAGGTGGGCAGGCCGGCTCGTGATGAGACCTCTTATTCCAAGGACTCTTTATTTTTCTCTGATGTGCCTCTTGGATCATATCCCTAGTGTGGTGGCCATAGTGGGAATGCCACTTCACTTTCTTCCTTATGATCATGGTAGGCTGGCTCTTGATGAGACCCCTATCCTTCATTTGAAAACCCATATTAGCAAATCATATAAACATTTTTCTCTGTTTTTCTCTTTTATAAAATACTTTCCTATTTATACACAAAGGGTGGTTCAGCACTCCTTAAGAGTAGGAATGGTGGAAGAAGTCTTAACATCTCAATAGAAAAATATACCCTTTGTTCTTATTCCTTAATAATGATCAAAGAAGATTAAGGGAATTTAAAAAGAACCACCATGATAAAGATAACCAATCATATTAGTATTAGTAGAATAATGACAGCAAAGTGATGAATAGTTGTGTCCTTTCCTCTTTTCTCCTATCAATTCAAAGAAATTTCTTGTAAAAAAAAATAACGATTTTATGTAATTTGCTGATTTCAGTATGCTCTAGTTTTGTATCCATTGCATAAGTGTATAGTTGTGCTCCAAATCACAAGAAAAATACTCGAAACTATTGTACATTGAGAGGAACAAAAGCTGTCCTTTAATTGGAACAACAAGGAGAACAAGTGTAAGTAAAAGGAATACGAAAATGCTGTCCTTTCAAAAAGGAACAACAGAAAACGCAAGTGTTGTTCCTTCGGAAAAAGAACAACAAAAAATGAAAGTGTTGTTCCTTTGAAAAAAGGAATAGCAGAAAACAAAAGTGTTGTTCCTTTGGAAAAGGAACAACAAAAACGAAAGTGTTGTTCCTTCGGAAAAAGGAACAGCAAAAAAACAAAAGTGTTGTTCCTTCGGAAAAGGAACAACAAAAATGAAAGTGTTGTTGTTTCGGAAAAAGGAACAGGAGAAAAAACAAAATGTTGTTCCTTCGGAAAAGGAACAGCAAAAACGAAAGTGCTATTCCTTCGGAAAAAGGAACAACAGAAAAAAAAAGTTTTGTTCCTTCGGAAAAGGGACAACAAAATCAAAAGTTCTGTTCCTTCAGAAAAAGGAACAGCAGAAAAATGCAAGTGTTGTTCCTTTGGAAAAAGGAACAGCAAAACAGTGAAAATGTTGTTCCTTCTGAAAGGAACAACAGAATGCAAAAGTGTTGTTCCTTCGAAAAGGAACAACAAAAATGATGGAACTGTTGTTCCTTCGAAAAGGAACAACAAAATGCAGAGGTGCTATTCCTTGAAAAAGGAACAACAAGTCGGTGAGAATGTTGTTTCTTCCTAAAAGGAATATAAAGTGCAACTACAAAAAAATATGTACAGAGAATAATTTACGCTAACAAAACAAAATAATTATGTACAGAATGTAAGAGCAGTTGAATCACTTACTGAACCAGAGGTGAGGAAGATTTCTCTTCCTCCACCAAAATTTTCATGTCGAAGTCTTCGTGGAGTTGCAGGTAGAAGGATTCCCGAGTAAGTGGTTTGCGGTATAGTCAAACTCGGTGGCCGTTTGCCTTGAAGGTATGTCCAGATCCATGAATGGTGGTTAGAGTAAGGGTGCCATTAACATGTACCTTCTGGATTTCATATGGCCCCAACCAACGAGTTTAAAGTTTCCTCGGAAAATCCTGAAACTTGGAATCATATAGAAGCACCCAATCTCCTTCGCGGAAGACTTTCTTTTGAATGAGAGCATCATGCCATTTAGCTCACTGTTGTTGGATCAATGCAGTGTGTTGAAGGGCAGATAGCCTGATTTCATCTAGCTCATTGATCTGCTGTAATCTATTAATCTGTGCCTCGTTTAGATCTAGACCGACTTCTTGTGTTGTTCGCAATGTTTGTATCTCGAATTCTATCGGAAAGATGGGTTCCTTTCCAAATACTAGTTGGTATGGTGAATAGCCAGTAGTGCTGATCCATGTTGTTTTGTAATCCCACAAGGCTTTCGACAATCTTGTAGCCCAATCTCATCTATGTGACGCAATAGTTTTTGTTAAGATTACTTCTATTATTTTATTGTTGCTTTCTACTTGACCATTTGCCTGTGGGTGGTATGAAGTAGTAATTTTATGCTGGATATGATAGTTTTTTAGTATTGTAGCAATCTTGTTACCAGCAAACTATTGTCCACCATCTGTAATTATATCTCTTGGGAAGCCATATCGCACAAATATATGGAATAGGAATTGTGTGACAGAATCCTCTGTAGCTCTCAGCAATGCCTCTGCTTCAACCCATTTGGTGACATATTTTGTTGCTACCAAAATATATGTTTTTTGGTTCGATGATGGGTTAATTGGACCAACAAAATCGACGGCCCATTGCTCAAATGGTTCAATAATTAGCTGTGGGTTCAGGGGCATTTCGTTGGATTGTCCAAGGCGTCCTGCTCTTTGGCAGCTGTCACAAGCTTGAACGAACTTCTTTGCATCTTTGAAGATCGTGGGCCAATAATACCCTGTTTTCAACACCTTGTGACCAGTTCTTCGATCGACGAAATGTCCACCACATGATCCATCGTGACAAGCTTTCAAAATGTCAAAAATTTCATCTTCATGGACGCATCTCCTGATGTGCATATTTGCCCCTGTATGGAATAGGTAGCACCCAATCCAAGAAAATCGAGTACTTCACTAGACAATTTGTTTTCATTCATTGGGGGTTAGATGTTTTGGTAATTTTCCTATTGCTAAATAATTTGCAACATCAGCATACCAGGGTGTTTTAACAGTGACAACAAACAAATGTTCATCGGGAAATTGATCTTCAACTGCTGTTGTGTCCACTGGTTTTGGCATTCGTGAGAGAAAGTCAGCTATAGGATTTTCTTTTCTAGGTTGGTCCTTTATTGCGATATCAAATTCCTGCAATAAAATCAGCCATCTGGTTACTCTACCATTTGTGATTGGTTTATTTTCTAAATATTTTATGTCAGAGTGATCTGTATACAAGATAACAGGATATCTAGTAACATAATGTTGGCATTATGTTTCTGGTATGGCTATATGTTACAGATGTTGTACTTGATGGCAACTCTCGTGGCAAGGCTCTCAATTTGTTGAAAATTAAGAAGTACGCAGGAAATCAGTTCATAAGGTGCGTACCTGCAGGTACACCATGCAGGGACCGCGTCCAGATACGCAGGCCAGCCGTTCAGGAGGTGCGTCCCCCCAGTGCACACATTTCAAGGCAGAGAAAAGCACACGTGGGGTTTCTTATGTTTTACTCTTGGTATTTAGCCGACGGTATTGGGTTATTTTGGTGTCGGCTCGTGGTATTGATCCATGTTTTAAGGAAGAGCTTTCCTATATAAAGCAAAGGAGATCACTTGGCTAAGTATCTTTTGCAATTGAATATCTTTAGATCTGAAATATTGGGTTATGGTCTTAAAAGCTTGATCTATATGAAAGGGAGGTTGAAGGCGAATCTGTGAAGGGTGATCTCTCGAGCGCATGATCAGATCTGAGCAACTGTGCCACTCTGGTGGACTGCCTATTCGGCCCTAATCAGAAGGACGCAGGTGTTTAACAGAAGAGCTGCGTGGGTACGCAGTGCAGAAACAGGAGATCTGCGTGGGGACGCAGAGCAGAAACAGGAGACCTGCGTCGGTACGCAGAGCAGAAACAGGAGACCTGCGTCAGTACGTAGAGCAGTAGAAGGAGACCTGCGTGGGTACGCAGAGCGACTAAGGTTCAGGTGCGTCCGTGCAGTAAAAGTACGCGGCGCGATAGTATTTCCAGGTGCGTCCGTACGCGGCGTGATAGTATTTTGGGGTGCGTCCCTGCAGGAATAATACGCAGCGCGGTTCAAGGTACAGTGCGTGGGCACGCAGTTCGGTAGAAGGATTCCTGTGGGTATACGCAGGAAAGCAGAAGGTGAACTGCGTCGCGACGCAGGCCACAGAAGGGAAAACTGCGTATCTGTATTAAAATGTTCTGTTGACTGAAATTTTCTGTTGATAAGGTGTTCTGGGTTAGTTCTGTTATTGCTGATCTGATAACTGTAGTGGACTGTAACTTTTATGTACTTGATGATCATTTGATGCTTTATGAAAAGAAGTAGGGGGTTGTAGCTCCCTTCCAGGAGAGACTGGAAAACGAGAGAGAGAGAGTTGTAGCTCTCTGCAGGTTGCAGCCTGCGTACTGGTAAAGGACTGCACCAGTACAAAACCATTGTAAAAGAAGTTTCTAAGTTGAAAGAAGATAGAGACATATTGCAGCAGGTGGTTTTCACCCACATTGGGTTTCCACCTTACATCTTGTGTTCTTTGGTGTGACTATCTGCTTTTCTTTGTTCATGCTCATTATTTTATGATACTGACATGCAAAAATAATTCAAAGAACAAATAAGGAAGATTTATTAAAAGAATTAGATAATACTGATTCACCCCCCCCTCTCAGTATTATTTCCAACAATTGGTATCAGAGCAGGTCCTTCAGAAAAGCTTGATCGCTTGAAGGTAGATCGTTCATCATGAGCAACTACGAGAGAGAAGCATCAATCAGGCCACCGGTTTTTGATGGGACAAACTTCAATTATTGGAAGGTAAGAGTTACTGCCTATCTTCAATCTCTTGGTACAGAAGTTTGGGACATCGTAGAGACAGGCTATGCTTTTCCTTCAGCTACTCCTACAGATGCAGCCGAGAAAAAGAAGTATGAAACAAATGCGAAAGCAGTCAGTACTCTATTAGGATGTATATCTCAATCAGAATTCATGAAGGTAATGCACTATAAATCCGCAAAAGAGATATGGGACAAAATTGTCACGAGCTATGAAGGAGATGAACAGGTAAAGCGTGCTAAACTTCAAACTCTCAGAATTCAGTATGAGACTCTCAAAATGTATAATGATGAAAGTGTGGCTAACTATTTTCTTCGGGTAGATGAGGTTGTTAATTGTATGAAAAATTTGGGTGAAGAAATAAAAGAGGCTATTGTGGTTGAAAAGGTCCTAAGATCATTGTCCCCCAAGTTTGAATCTAAAGTATCTGCAATAGAAGAAAAGGAAAATCTACGAATTCTTACTATGTCTCAGCTACATGGAATTCTAACTGCTTATGAAATGAGAAAGGGAGGTCCATCAGACAGAAGAGAAGCTGCTTTCAAGGCATCAGGCAAAGGAGATTATTATGAAGCAAGCCACGTCCCAGAAGAAGAGGAAGAAGAATCAAATTTTGTCAGAAATCTTCAAAGGGGTTCTGGAAGGTTCAGAGGTAAGTTACCTTTTAAATGCTTTGCTTGTGGAAGAGTAGGTCATTATGCTGCAAAATATCCTTATA
Organism: Pinus tabuliformis; assembly: GCA_031772625.1. NCBI lineage: Eukaryota > Viridiplantae > Streptophyta > Pinopsida > Pinales > Pinaceae > Pinus > Pinus tabuliformis. Next base: position 538,418,428 of record CM062805.1, on the reverse strand, counting down.
AGGATAAAGGAAAGGAACCTGCTAGATGGAACAAGAAACAGAACGCAAACAAGAAAAGCTACTACACTCATGAAGATAGTGATGGTCTATCAAATAGTGATGAAGATGAACAAGGTAATGAATATAAGTTGTTAATGGCATTTGAAGATGATGATTATATGGATGCTGTAGATGTGGATAACCTTTATGATGAAATTACTAGACTCAAGAGATGTATAGAAGAAAAGAACATGATCATTGATACTCTACAATTTCAAATTGATGAAAAGGAAAAACATCTTGAAAAATTAGAAGGTGAAATTGTTGGTCTTAGAAAAGAGATTGAGAAAACAAAAGCTATTAATCTCAAGTTTGTCAAAGGATCTGAAACTTTGGATGAGATTATCAATGTGCAGCGGTCTCCTCTAAACAAGACAGGTCTGGGCTATAATGGAGAAACTTCTCAAGCATCCATCTCAAAAAGTTATCTTGATGCAGCAAGAAGAAATGAGCAAAAGAACAATGAAGATCAACAGGTAAAGCAGGAACGAATTACAAACAGAAACTATCAAGGGCAATCCATCTTAAGGGTGAACAAAAGCTACAACCAGCCACAGGTAAAATCTTCTCAATTTGGTTCAAGAATAGATGAAAATAGAAATTACAATCAGTTGGATGGTAGATTCAATAACCGCAGAAGTTTCTTCAATGGACAATGCTTTTCTTGCCATAACTTTGGTCACAAAGCAGCTCAATGTGTTGCATATAAAACGATCATGACTAGGGAAGCTCAAAAACAAAGAAGTATGACAGGGATTACAAAAAGGACCTATAACAACTTTTCGATTCTTGAAAATGAAGTTGAATGTTCTATTTGCAATAACTTTGGTCATGAAGACTCTGAATGCAGGAGCAGGTTTCAGCAGAAAAAGGAACAAGCCTCAAACACCAAAACATGGAGAATAAAGGAACCTCAAACAGAAAGATGTGGGATAGCATTTTATGCAGAGGGACAGGAAAATATATGGTACATTGACAGTGGATGTTCAAAGCATATGACAGGTGATAAAGAAAAACTCGAGTCTTATTCTGCTCTAGAAAAGGGAAAGAAAGTCTCTTTTGGAAATGATACTCCTGCAACTATAAAAGGAAAGGGCATTGCGCAGTTAAAAGAAAAGGTCAAGGCTGGAAATGTTTTGTATGTTGATGGATTGAAGCATAATCTTCTAAGTGTCAGCCAGATGTGTGATCAAAGAACCGAGGTTATATTCAGATCAAATGGATGTCTTGTTCGTGATCTTGATACAGGTAAAACAGTAATCAAAGGCAAAAGAACTCCAAATAATCTGTACATATTTGAAGAAGGACAACAACAATGCTATCTGAGCAAGGATGATGAGCACTGGTTATGGCATCGGAGGCTGGGGCATCTAAGCTTTTCACAAATAAGGAAAGCATGCAAATATCAGGCAGTTCGTGATCTTCCAGATATCAAAATTCCTGACAACACCATATGCAAATCATGTCAGTTTGGAAAACAAACCAGAACTAACTTTCCAGAGAAGGAAGGATCAGCTAGCATGCCTCTTGAGCTAGTTCATACAGATACATGCGGTCCATTCAGGAAAAGAACACCTAGAGGAGAAGAATACCTGATATTATTCATTGACGATTTCTCCAGGTTTGTCTGGCTAGGACTTATGAAGCACAAAGATGAAGCATTCGAAAAATTCAAATCCTTCAAAGCCTTGGTTGAAAATGAATCAGGTCACAAAATTAAGTGCCTCAGATCTGACAGAGGTGGGGAGTTTACCTCAAATGAATTTTTCGATTTCTGTGAATAACATGGGATAAGAAGAGAATTCTCTACAGCTAGAACTCCTCAGCAAAATGGAGTTGTGGAAAGAATGAACAGAACAGTCCAACAAATGGCTCGTGCTATGCTTGATGAATCAGGAACTCCCGCAACTTTCTGGGGTGAAGCTGCACATGCTGCGGTTGTTATTCTCAACAAAACAAATGTTCGGGTGAACAACACTCAAACTCCTCATGAGCTCTGGAGTGGTAAGACTCCTTCGGTAAAGCACTTCAAAATCTTTGGGAGCAAATGCTATATCAAGAATACTGATGAGCAGCTTGGCAAACTTGAACATAGAGCAGATGAAGGCATTCTTCTTGGTTACTCTCCACATAGCAAAGCATACAAATGCTACAATAAAAGACTTGGCAGAATTGTTGACAACATTGATGTAGTGGTTGATGAGAAGGGATACATTCCTAGGCAAGTACATCATGAAGACATCGAAGAAGATGAAGGCTACCCTCAAAGACAGAATGATGAAGAAGAAGAAGAAGAACCTCAAGAAGAACCAGAGGAGCAGACAAGAATAGAAGAAAAGACTCCATCCAGATATGTTCAGAAGAATCATCCAGAATCTCAGATTATGGGGCAGAAAGAAGCAGGTGTACAAACAAGAAGAACAGTTGTAGAAGCTTCAAGCTATTTGGCATTACTCTCCTCTACTGAACCACAAAGTGTGAAAGAGGCATGCAAAGATGAATGTTGGGTGAAAGAAATGGATGAAGAACTTGAGCAAATCGAAAAGAACAACACTTGGGAACTGGTTCCTAGACCAAAGGATAAGAATGTTATCGGAACAAAATGGGTCTTCAAAAACAAATTGAATGAAAATGGAGAAGTAATTAGAAACAAAGCCAGACTTGTTTGTAAAGGGTATGCACAGCAAGAAGGAATAGACTTTGAAGAAACCTTTGCTCCTGTTGCAAGACTTGAGGCCATCCGAATGTTTCTTGCTCTCTCAAGTTTTCAAAATTTCAAAGTATTTCAAATGGACGTGAAATCAGCCTTTCTGAATGGAGACATGGAAGAAGAAGTATACATTGAACAGCCAGATGGGTTCATTCTTGGAAATGATCCAAATCTTGTATGCAGATTGAAAAAGGCTCTCTATGGTCTCAAACAAGCTCCAAGGGCTTGGTACTACCGTTTGGACAAATATCTTCATCAACAAGGTTTTTCAAAAGGATCAGCAGATAGCAATCTTTATATAAAAGTTGAAAATGACAAATTGCTAATACTTGTTGTGTATGTAGATGACATTATTTTTGGGAGCAATGAAGAAGCTATGAGTCAAAGCTTTGCCTCGGTCATGCAGAAAGAATTTGAAATTTCTTTGCTAGGAGAACTGACATATTTCCTTGGTTTGCAAATCCAACAAAAAGAAGGAGGAATCTTTTTATCTCAAACCAAGTATCTCAAACAGATTTTGAAGAAATATGGTATGGAAGATGCAAAACCAGTATGTACACCCATGGTCACAGGATGTAGCCTCAGTGCAAATGATGAATCTGCAGCAGTACATCAACCAACCTACAGATCTATGATTGGAAGTTTACTTTATTTGACAGGTACCCGACCGGACATCATGCATGCAGTTGGAATAGTTGGAAGATTTCAGGCAAATCCGAAGGAGACTCATCTTCAGGCAGTGAAGAGAATTTTCAAATATCTTCAAGGGACTCAAAATTATGGCTTATGGTATCCTAGAGATACAGATCTTACACTTCATGCTTATACAGATGCAGATTGGGCCGGAAGCGTGGATGACAGGAAAAGCACAAGTGGTGGTGCGTTCTTTATGGGTTCCAGATTGGTATCTTGGTTCAGCAAGAAACAGAGTTCGATAGCCTTGTCTACAGCTGAAGCGGAATATGTTGCTGCTGCATCTTATTGCACTCAACTCCTTTGGATGATGCAGACTTTGCAGGATTTTCAAATCACTTGTACACCACCTATCCCCATCTTATGTGATAACACAAGTGCAATCAGCATCTCAAAAAATCCTGTTATGCATTCAAAAACCAAGCACATACCAATGAAGTATCATTTTCTCCGGGAACAAGTGCTTGAACAGAAGGTCAAGTTGGAGTATGTTCCCTCTAAGGAACAAGTTGCTGATATTCTCACCAAACCCTTGCCCAGGGACACTTTTGAATACCTCAGGCAAAAGCTGGGGGTTGTTGATGCATCATCTTATTGTTGAACCTTTTTTTGATTGATGGTACAGGTTCAGGGGGAGCATATAATGCATTGTTGGCATTATGGAGGATGGTCAGAAGGAGATCTCGGAAATAGCTGCAATATGTCTCTATCTCTTTCATGGTGGATTATGGTTCTTTGTTGCAGATCGGGTTCATATTCAGGGGGAGCATGTTCTTAGGGGGAGCATACCCCTTTGCCCTTGATGTCAAAGGGGGAGAATGAAGCTGAAGACTGAAGATTGTGAGGTTGCCATCAAGTCCAAAGGGGGAGATTGTTGGCATTATGTTTCTGGTATGGCTATATGTTACAGATGTTGTACTTGATGGCAACTCTCGTGGCAAGGCTCTCAATTTGTTGAAAATTAAGAAGTACGCAGGAAATCAGTTCATAAGGTGCGTACCCGCAGGTACACCATGCAGGGACCGCGTCCAGATACGCAGGCCAGCCGTTCAGGAGGTGCGTCCCCCCAGTGCACACATTTCAAGGCAGAGAAAAGCACACGTGGGGTTTCTTATGTTTTACTCTTGGTATTTAGCCGACGGTATTGGGTTATTTTGGTGTCGGCTCGTGGTATTGATCCATGTTTTAAGGAAGAGCTTTCCTATATAAAGCAAAGGAGATCACTTGGCTAAGTATCTTTTGCAATTGAATATCTTTAGATCTGAAATATTGGGTTATGGTCTTAAAAGCTTGATCTATATGAAAGGGAGGTTGAAGGCGAATCTGTGAAGGGTGATCTCTCGAGCGCATGATTAGATCTGAGCAACTGTGCCACTCTGGTGGACTGCCTATTCGGCCCTAATCAGAAGGACGCATGTGTTTAACAGAAGAGCTGCGTGGGTACGCAGTGCAGAAACAGGAGATCTGCGTGGGGACGCAGAGCAGAAACAGGAGACCTGCATCGGTACGCAGAGCAGAAACAGGAGACCTGCGTCGGTACGCAGAGCAACAGAAGGAGACCTGCGTGGGTACGCAGAGCGACTAAGGTTCAGGTGCGTCCGTGCAGTAAAAGTACGCGGCGCGATAGTATTTTGGGGTGCGTCCCTGCAGGAATAATACGCAGCGCGGTTCAAGGTACAGTGCGTGGGCACGCAGTTCGGCAGAAGGATTCCTGCGGGTATACGCAGGAAAGCAGAAGGTGAACTGCGTCGCGACGCAGGCCACAGAAGGGAAAACTGCGTATCTGTATTAAAATGTTCTGTTGACTGAAATTTTCTGTTGATAAGGTGTTCTGGGTTAGTTCTGTTATTGCTGATCTGATAACTGTAGTGGACTGTAACTTTTATGTACTTGATGATCATTTGATGCTTTATGAAAAGAAGTAGGGGGTTGTAGCTCCCTTCCAGGAGAGACTGGAAAACGAGAGAGAGAGAGAGTTGTAGCTCTCTGCAGGTTGCAGCCTGCGTACTGGTAAAGGACTGCACCAGTACAAAACCATTGTAAAAGAAGTTTCTAAGTTGAAAGAAGATAGAGACATATTGCAGCAGGTGGTTTTCACCCACATTGGGTTTCCACCTTACATCTTGTCTTCTTTGGTGTGACTATCTGCTTTTCTTTGTTCATGCTCATTATTTTATGATACTGACATGCAAAAATAATTCAAAGAACAAATAAGGAAGATTTATTAAAATAATTAGATAATACTGATTCACCCCCCCCCTCTCAGTATTATTTCCAACACATAATGCCTAAATTTATTGACAGCATGTCTTACAGCTAAAAATTCCTTTTCAGTAATAGTATAGTTCAATTCAGCAGGAGATAAATTCTTGCTAATATAATAAATTTCATATGGTTTTTCATCTTCTTCCTGCCCAAGGACTACTCCAATAGCTGTATTTGAAGCATCTCATGAAATTTGAAATGGCAGGTCCCAATTTGGACCTCTAAGTACTGGGGCTATTGACACAAGCTTTTTCAGATCCTAAAAATCACGGTCGCATTTTTCTGTCCAAACAAATTCAACATTACCTGTTAGTGCATATAGAGGTGCAAAAATATGAGAAAAATGTTCCATAAATCTTCTATAATAACCAGAAAATCCAAGAAAATTGCGTACCTCTATCTGAGTGGTAGGAGTGGGAATTAGAAAAATTATTTGAATTTTGGCCGGGTCTACCTGTATTCCAGCTGCTGAGATATAATGGCCTAAAATAAGTCCTTCAGTCATCATCATATAGCATTTTTCATGGCTCAAACAGAGCTTGGTGGCAATGCATCGTTGCAACACTTTTTCCAGTGTGCCCAATGCTGGATCGAAATCATCTCCGTATGGTGTAAAATCATCCATGTATACTTCGAGCCCTTCATTTATTAAATCTGAAAAGATGATGAGGATAGCCCTTTGAAATGTGGCAGAAGCATTGCATACGCCAAAAGGTAGAACTATGTAGGCAAATGTTCCCCAAGGACAAGTAAAAGTAGTTTTGTCTTGGTCTTCAGGGGCAATCTGAATCTGATTGTATCCATTGAAGTCGTCTAAGAAAGAAAATAATTTCTTTCCTGCCAAAGTGTCTAATACTTGGTCACTGAATGGAAGGGGAAAGTGGTATTTTTGTGTTGCTTTATTTAGTTCTCTATAATCTACAAAAATCCTCCATTTTCCATTCTTCTTTGGCACCACAACAAGTGGAGAGACCCATTTACTATCGGAGATAGGGTAGATGAAGTTCACATCTAAAAGTTTTTGAAGTTCAACTTTTACAGTGTCTTTTAGATGAGGGTTAAGTCTCCTTTGTGGTTTGCGAACGGGTCTTACATCCTTCTCTATGTAAATGTGGTGTATACATAACTAGGGATCAATTCCTTTCATGTCAGGGTAATCCCATGCAAATTCTTCTTTGTATTTCCTCAGTAGTTGGATCAGCTTCTCTTCTTGTTTGGAAGTCAGGTTGGCATTAATGTTTAAAGTCTTTCCTGGCTCAATTTCTATAGTTTTGCTATTTGAGACAGAGGTAGTAGGTATTGTTTGATCGTGAGTATCTTTAAGAGGATCTTCTTCTAATTCATTATCAAATGCTGCTTCTATCATGTGACATTGTATGTGGGATTTGGATTCAGCTTGGCTAATAAAATTGTTAATGGCATCATCTTCTGTTTGATATTTGAAATCGAGGGCATCTTCTATGGTTAATGGAGATCTAATATTTTCGGTGAGGTATGATACAGGATGTTTGTTAGTTCTTATTATTGTGACACTTGGTTGGGCTGGAGGATATAAAGCTAGATTCTTGATATTAGCCCCCCTAGTTATGGTCATACTGCCTTGTCAGTAGCCAATATAAGCGTCAGCAGTTGCAAGCCAAGGTCTGCCTAAAATCAACAAATGTCCATCAAGTCGGTTTTTGGGGTTGATTATCAGAAAATCAGCAGGATACTCCTAGGAATCAACGGATATCATGACATCATGCAGTGTGCCCTCTGGCCTAACCACAGATCGGTCAGCCAATTCTAATAAAGTGGAAGTCAGTTCTATTTATGTAATACCCAGTTTTTGACAAGCGATGGTTTTTAAGATATTGATTGCAGCTCCTAGATCAACTAAGGCATTTGAGAAGGTTTGTCCATTGATTTGTACTATTATTATTGGATTTCCTGGGTCTTCATATTTAACGGGTGTTTCTTTTCCTGATAATAGATCGGATAAGGTACCAACTACTTGGACTGTTGGGTTATTTGTTATTTTCCTCCTTGGTTTTTTTATACATAGCTCTTTGATGGTCTTTTCATATATTGGGATGTCTTGGATGGCTTGGAGGAGTGGGATTTTTATGTACAGATTTTTCAGTTCTCCCAGAATGTCAAAATCGGGATGTTGTATAGGTCGAGGTATAATTAATTCTTATGGGAATGGGGGAGAAGGTGTGGTTGCTTGATCATGAATTTGTTGTCTGGTCACATCCTCTTCTTGTGGTGGTTGTTCTATAGGTAACTGATTTTCAACTTGAGCGGTTTTATTTCCCTCTGTTTCTATAATGCGTCCAAATCTTAATTGAAGATCATTACACTCCTTTAGATCGTTTTCTGGTTCTGGTGTTTCAATTATTTGGATAGATTGGACTGATCTATTATTTGGATTCGGGTTGGGCTGGGCCGGGAGTTGTGGTCTTAAGTTAGACTAAGGGTTTTGTTGTAATGCTGGCAGTGTAGGTTGAGGGAGCGGAATGGTTCCTACTGGCTGATTCATCGGTCTTTGCTAGTTTTTCTACCAGGCTTGACTCTATGAAGTAGGACGGGACCATTATGTTGGATATACATTGTGTTGCCAATATGGTGGACTATAGGGAAAATTTGGCCAACTAGGTTGACTTGTTTGGTTTGGCCATAGTGATGATGAAGGAAATGGTTGTTGTGACCAATTTGAGAAGGGTGGTTGATTTTGCCACATTGTATTATATTGTTGAGCATGATATTGTGGAGGCTGAAAAGAAGAAGCTGGATCTGGGAACATACCTGATTGTCGCGGTTGCCATTGACGGTGCTAATTGAGTAGGTACACCGATTTTGGCTCTTCTTCCACTTCCTTTTATACTTCTTTCAATCCAGGAAGTGAGGGACAACTTTCTGTAGAGTGGTATTTTGTACAAATGGCGCAAACTTGGATTGCATCTAATGGACACTCCTTGTGGTTGTGTTTCTTTCTACATCTAGGATAGAAGATTGCCAAATTCTATTTTGCCTCTGCTTGCTTTTATTTGGCCTGCATAATATCAAGTTGTGTTTTCAGTGTCCCCAATATGTCAGTTTTAAAATTTTCTAATAAATTTCCAATTTCTGCGCGAGTTACTCCCTCTGCAGAGATCTTGTTGTCTCTTGTAAACTTGTCATGTTCCACTGGTTTTAGTCTTGTGCTACCTCTCAAGCTCCTGATACATAAATCAATAATGTCAACAAAATTTTCCTGATAAATATCTCATTTTCCCATAATATTTAGTGTTTCAATCCATTGTTCCTTCATTCCCCTAATTAATGTTGTTTTTAATACATTATCAGGTAAGGGTAATGATGCATAAGGAGATCTTTGAAGATTATACTGGAAATGTTCAACATACTCTTCTAATGTTTCATTTGGTCTAGCTACCATCTGAAATATTTCATCTTTTAATTCTCTAGACCTGCAATAGTCCTGATATTTCTTTAGAAAAACATCTTTCATTTGATCCCAATTGTTTATAACACCACCACCCAATCCCATAAACCATCTTAAAGAAGCCCCTTTTAATGTAGAGGGAAACAATTTCAATTTCTGGAGATTAGTGGTATAGTCATATCCTCTACACATCACATCAAATTCAAATAAGAATGCATTCGAATCTTCTGATGTAAGGCCATGGAATGTAGGGATATGCTGGAGAGGAATTGCTTTCATAGGTGCATTAGCTGCAGTATCCACAATGGGGTATTGCAGTGTAGAGGTTTGGGTGTTTCGCTGGTTCTAGGCCATTTGGTAAAATATATGCCAATAACCTTCTGGGATATCTAGGAGGATATTCCTAGGCTGTTGAGGGGGAATGGCTTTAACAAGAATGGCCTTAACAACACTTCCTTTATCTGGGATGATGAGAGTGCCTATTGTCTGGGGGGATTCTGGTTCTTGAGGTTCTTTAACTTCGTTGTAAATGATTTTTGTAGCACTTCCCTTATCTGGGCTACTTAATGGCTGAATTGAGGAGATCTTGGTTCTTCAATTTCTCCTGTTTCTCCTCTCCCTTCACAGAGGTTGCTAAGGTTCCCTTCTTGCAATAATTTTGGGCTAGAATTCTCAATTTCTTGAAAATCTTGCTCTTCAGTTTGACTATGCACCTCAACAAAGGCTATAGAAGGTGATCCTGTGGCCTAAAGGGAACTAGTAGGTTGTCTAGAAGCAACTTTTCTAGGTCCTACTGAAGGCTGATATTCTACTTTCTTAAGGATTTCGTCTATAAAGGTCAATCGGCCAAGGGTCACCGGCCCCTTAGCTTTGTTAGACTTGGGTAGGGGTTTAGGATTCTTTTCAGGATTTTTTTGATTAGTCATGCACACAAATAAAATGCTAATTTCTACCCAAAAAACAGCAACAAATCTTCAGGAAAGCGGGCAGGGGAGCAGGGCTATTACATGCTCCATATGTAGGTTCTTACCTTCCATTTTTAAAACCTAGTACTCTCCTAGCAGGTTCTTACATCACTCTGGAAAAGAAACAAATGGCTACACTCTTCCCTGGCAATGGTGCCAAAATGTCGAGCAGTAAATATGGTATTTTTCACCTCTATTTACCCTACATTAACTTATCAATCCAGGAACAATTTGTTATCTCAAAGAGTGTACTCAGTTTGAGGGAGTCATTTGTCATAGTAATGCTAGTAGTATAGTGCTCTAAATACAAGAGTAAACAAATGCTTGAAATAAGATCTACTTATAGAAAAGAACCTTAAAACTCAAATCATGCACTCAGAAAACTATAGGAATTTATCAGTCAAGGGTATAGTAATGGTAACTCATCCCTCTGTAAACTGATGTAATTAAAGACAATCAAGGAAAATATCATCAATATGGGAACTAGACAACAAATGTCAATGCTCACTACAGTCTCAGATCGTTCTGCACACCAAAGTAATGATAATACAAATGATAGGAAATGGAACAACAACTATTCCTATGAACAAGATTGAACAGCAAAACCTTAGTCTACGAAAATGAATACAACAATTGTATCCTACAGGAATTAGGTAACAATCTTTACTCTAAAGATAAATCGGACAGCAAATGGAAATAGAATGACAACTAACAGAGATGAAATATAGAACAACAACTTGAATCAAATATAAATGTACAATAAACCAAAACGAATATCACACACAGCACGCTTAATATTAAAAGGAACAATAATATGACTTCGATACAAGAAGTATAAATCATAGTTATAAAGAATAACGATTGTGATTCGTAATGGAACAACAATGCCAGTGGAACAACAATCGCAGTTAAGTGTAAACCATAGATAAATACAGTAATACCAACTTATGAATGTATGACACGGTTACTCTGTAATTGAATATCAATGGTATTCTGTAAGGAACAACAATGTTATATCAATGGTTAAAGGAACAACAATGCGTTACAAAGTCAGAATGAACAACACATCATTCTTGTTACAGAGAACAACATTACTTAGTTGAGCATAAACAAAATATAATAGAACCGTTATGTAAAATAGCAAAACACATCAGATTACTGAACAGAGCTAATAACGAAAACCACACACGAATTAGAAATAATGGTACAGGAGCAAGTGTTCCACCAGGGCCGGGCCCTTAGCCTCCAGGGACACACCGCTTGAGATTACTCCAGAATCAAAGATGGAACGGCAACCAGATTTATATTAAAACATCAAAACAGAGTTACAGTGGATCACTCTTCAATGAGAGTCGATGATCAAAGTTCCAAATACAAAGGAGAATTACATAAAAACAACAACAGTTCATCCCCTAGGCTAGCAGTGCTGCCCCTTCTTATAACAGCCGAGCGGAGATATCAACGATACAAAAAATCGTTAAGATAGTGATCCCTCAGGATCAAAGGATCCTGAGGGATTCGCTAGACTGTTAATTCTCAGTTATCCTCTTGTTCTCTTGCGCCGATTTGGTATCTCCTTTTCCCTTTCCTAGCTGATATGCTCCAATTTGGATTGCCCTGTTTGCATGCTGTACCCTGCCAGAGGGACAATAGTTACCTTTGTCCTGTCTTTTCCTTTGGGACAACAATCTTCTGTTTTCTCCTTTTCCTACATAAGAAAAGGGAAATTATTAGTTATTTTTCATTACATACAAATCCCATAGATTTTGTCATAATTTCTTATTATCTACCTAGTTCATGATGTAAAGAGGTTATGAGTTTTAAAGAAAAGATGACAAAATAAATGATAATAACATACCTTCTCCAGTACTCAATAGCTAGCTTGACTCTTAATGATGTATAAGGATGTCTTTCCAAAGGAAATACCAAGACTTCCTCCAAGGAGGGATATTGATTTCACCATTGATCTTATACTAGGTGTTGTTCCAGTGTCCAAGGCCCTATATAGAATGAGTATCCTTGAATTAATGGAGCTGAAAATTCAATTAAAATAATTCTTAGACAAAAATAACATATGGAAAATTGTATCCCCTTGGGGAGTGATGAGCCTTAATATTGCAACAAGAGTCTTGCAATTCTCAAGGCTACAAGATTTTAATTATCAACCTAGGGTTTGTACAAACTTAAGAGGTGAAAATGCTTATATATTCACAGTAGGCTAAGCTCTAATCATGTCTCTTTCAAGCAATGGACCAGACCAAGGCACACAAAGACCACTCTATCAATTGATTCTAGATTGGCGAGGAAATAAAATGTATGAAAGGAGAGTTATGTTCTATTTGCAGAAATGGAAATGTTACTCTATTTGCAAAGGAATGGAAATGATACTTGCTCAAATGTAAATGCTAACCCTATTTGTAGAAATGTAAAGGATACACTACTTGCAGAAATGTTAACATTAATATACTTGCATAATGTAAATGTGGCATAAGAAGGAAACCTAGTATATGAAATGGAAGTAACAATGCTTGAAATAAAAATCCTATATTAAGAAGCATAAATCAAAGCAAGCAATCCTAATCTACTTTGCATAAGGAAAGAAAACATGTAATCAACCTTTAATCATTATGTTCCAAAGAGAGTAGACTTAGTGACAAAATTCATTAGATATTTCATGAGATAATCAAGAAAATCATCACTATATTACCAAATTCATAAATTTGTCCACTAACCCTAATTGCATAAATGAATTGCAATGGGTGAAAGGCAAGTCCTAAGTGGTATTTGTTATTTCTCAATCATAGTTTTAGATCCTAGGGGACATTATTCAAGTCTAGGAGGAAAAAATAAACCGTTAGGAGCACTTTTGGCCAATTTTACACAGTGCTACATGATGCTATAGGATTGTTACAAGATTGCCTTGTTTTTCTATAGGATTAGATCCATGAGCATTCTGAGGGGGGTAAAGGAGATATGAAGGTACGTAAAGGCAGTGGAGTGTAGATGAAGGTTGTGTGAGGAATTTTCTAGTCCTAGTACCCTTCAAGGACCCATCTTTCACAAAAAAAATTTCACATGGTAGCCTTAAATAACCCATAAATGTGTTTTCAGTGGATAATGTTTTGTGAGAATTGTGAGATGAGAATAAAGGGGATGATGGTGGGGAGAGGAGTGGAAATGAAAATGCCAACCCTGCAAAAAAATAGGAGTACATTCACACCAGATAAATGATTCTTTTGCAACTTGAAAATAGTGCCAAACCAATAACTAGATTGCAAAAAAATGGAAATAACCAAGAAAGGATGAGTTGAATTTTATTTGAAATCTATCTACTGCATTAAAATACAATCTAACTCGTAGCATTCGAAATACCTACATACATAAGATAATATGCTTCTTGGGCTCAAAGAAGAATGCTAGATCAATCACTACATGTGTAGAAAACATAGTATGTAAAAGACCTAACTACTACAAAAGAAAGCAACTATATATATTTTGGCTTTCCAATATTGTATCCCTAACCATGCATCCCACAAGGTAGGTGATTGGAAGACTTTCATAAGAAATTTTCATAAAAAAAGTATGCTAGAAAAACAAGGAAAATATTGCTCGGAAAAAAAAATGCATGAATGAAATATACAAATAATAGAGATTAAAGCCTCTGGGTTGGGCCCTAACTCAAAGGGATTCGGCCCTCTGAAAAAAACTTAGTTATGGATCAAAAGAAAACTTTTCATTAATATAAAATAGTGCTCAAGCACATCAGAAATGGAAAAAACAAGTTCTTAGCTCCTAATGGTCTCTATCATGCTACAACAATTCAAATCCTGTTGAGCCCTTAGGCTTGCTTATTTATACAAAAGTGACTGAGGGGAAACCTCCTTGGAAAGAGGGTTACTTCCCTTCAAAATTCATGAAAAGATGGATCTTACTCCCTGTAGCCCTCGATTTCATTAGTTGCCAGTGGATCTTCAAACTGGAAGTGAATAAATGTAGGGATCAAGTTGAGGTTTAGGCGAGTAAATGTAGGAGACCATCTTCCTACATCTTCTCCAACTACCTTTCAAGGTATATCTACATAATAAATGCACTATTTTCTTATAAAGGAGGTTCGTCATGAGTAAATGTAGGAGACAATCCTCCTACATCTTCTCCAGTTTCCTTCCAACATATCTCTGCATAGTAAATGCATTCTAATGCATTCTTTTCCTACACATTAATCATATTAGGCCACAATATACGATAATCATCCTCTGGTCTTCCTAATAACCACATAATAGTAAAAAAATGCCATTAATTGTGAGGAAAGAGGTAAATATAGGTTAAAGGAAGACCAGACGACCTTTATTATTTACCTATAAAGGAGGCACATTAGGGAGAACCAATGTTTTTTGTGAAAAATAAATATGGTACATTGAGATTGTTCATAGACTATAGACAGTTGAATTAAATGACCATAAAAATAAATATCCCCTCGCCAAAATAGATGACTTATTTAATCAAGTTGTAGAGGCTTCTATTTTGTCCAAAATTGATCTAAGATCATGATATCCTCATATTAGAATTAAGTATGAAGACATACATAAGACAACATTTCACACACATTATGGACACTATGAATTTGTAGTACTTCCATTTGGGCTTACTAATGCACCTGCTACATTCATGTGTCTCATGAACAATGTATTAAGACCATTTCTAGATAAGTTTGTAATTGTCTTTATAAACAGTATTCTAGTATACTCGAAGAGTAAGGAAGAGCATGAACAACATCTATAGATTGTCCTTCAAACTCTATAAGATAATGAACTGTATGTTAAATTCAACAAGTGTTCATTCTACTAGCAACAAATTCATTATCTAGGACATGTAATATCAGAAGAAGGGATTGTTGTAGATATTGAGAAGATAAAATAAATAATGGAGTGGCCAACACCCAAGAATGTGGAAGAAGTTAGATATTTTATGGACATCACAAGATATTATAAGATATTTATAGAGGGATTCTCTAAAATTTCTTATCCAATCACTAATCTACAAAAGAAGGGGATCAAATTTGAGTGGAGTCAAAAGTGTCAAGATAGTTTTGACAAACTAAAACAACTTTTGACCACAACTCCAATTTTAAAATTGGTTGATCCTAATAAGGAATTTTTGGTACGTACATATGCAAGTATGGAAGGTCTAGGGGGAGTTTTGATGTAGGATGGTTATGTTATTTCCTATGAATCTGGGAATTTGCAAGAACATGAGAAAAACTATGCTAATCATGACCTAGAGCTAGCAACTATTATCCATGCATTCAAAATGTGGAGACATTACTTAATAGGGAGGAAATTTCTGCTAACGAAAGATATTGTTAGTCTCAAATACTTATTTGATCAACCTAATTTAAATGCTAGACAAGCAAGATGGTTAGCATTTATTAGTGAATATGATTTTGAGATTACACATATCAAAGGAAAGGAAAAAAAGATAGATGATGCCTTAAGCAGAAAAATTAATCAGATTTGTGCTACATCAGCAATCAGTTGGTCAACAAATTTAGTAGAAAAAGTCAAAACAACTACAAATTCTGAGTGGGAGTAGCTAAAAATCAAAGAAAATGTACCGAAAATTGAAAAATTAGATGAAGGAAAAGATGAATTTTCAATTAAAAGCTAAGATTGTTTGTTGTTTAAAAGCATAATTTGTATACCTAATGATATGAATCTGAAAATTTTTGTCTTAGATGAGCTACATAAAATACCAACAACTGGTCACCTTGGTTATAAAAAGTTGATTACTACATTAATTAGGGATTTTTATTAGCCAAATATGAAAAATGAGACAGTTGAATATGTTACCAGATGTCTTGAGTGCCAACAAGTTAAATCATCTCATCAACATCCTAATGGTTTGTTACAACTATTACCCATTCGAGAGTGGAAATGGGATATCATTTCAATGAATTTCATAATTGGATTACCAAAAATAAGGAAACAACATGATGTCATTATGGTTGTAGGTGACAAGATCAGTAAAAGAACACATTTCGTTCCAGTCAAACCCACTTTTAAGGCCATAAAATTGTAGAAATATTTATGAGGGAAAATTTTAGGCTTCATGGAGTACCTAAGGTTGTGATTTCAGATAGGGATGCAAATTTCACATCCAAATTTTGGAAAGGGTTATTTGAAATTATGGGAACAAAGTTAAACTTTAGTACATCCTATCATCCTCAAACTGATGGTCAAACGGAGAGGACCAATCAAATATTAGAGGATATCTTAAGGATGTATGTAAAATACAAACAAACTAAATGGGAGGAGTGCCTACACTTAACATAATTTTCTTATAACAATGGATGTCAAACCTCTTTAAAAATGAGCCCTTTCGAAGTGATATATGGAAGAAGATGCAAATTACCCCTGAGTTGGGATCATCCTGAAAACATATTGGTATTAGGGCCAAACATGTTAAGAGAAATGGAAGAGATGGTCAAGCGGATTAAACAGAATTTGGAAATATCCCAATAACGTTAGAAAAGTTATTCAAACCTTAAAAGAAATTTGAAGGAATTTAAGGTGGGATCATGTGTATTTAAAGGTCAAGCCTAGAAGAGTACACTCATACTTGGCAATTATGCTAAGTTATCTCCTAGATGTTGTGGACCCTTTGAGGTGTTAGCTATACTTGGACCTATTGCTTATCAACTAGCCCTACTCGCCAACATTAAAATTCATAATGTATTTCATGTTTCACTATTGAAAAAGTATTTACATGATTCATCTCATGTAATTGATTGGCATGTTGTAAAGGTGGAACTAGAAGGGGAGTTCATATTAGAACCAATGTGTATTCTAGACCAGATGGTAGATAAGCTCCAGAATAAAAATGTAATGTGGTTGAAATTTCAGTGGAAACACTTTAGTCTAGAGGAAGCAACTTGGGAGTTGGAGGATGCTTTCAAAGAAGCACATGCTTCTGTATTTTGATGAAATTGGGGTGTGCTTTCAGAAAATATATTGATCAGACACTCAGACAGTGTCAAATTTAAGTGGGGGAGGATGTGATGTCCCCTAGTTTAATGATGTGATTGTAAATAATTATGCATAATTTTATTTCTTATTTTATTTGGTTAAGTATGCTACATGAAAAACATATGAACATTTTAATTATTAGTCATTCATTACTGATAATAGTTATTTGTAAAAGTTGTAATTATGTTTTTATTTTGTAAATGAAGACAAAAATGGGAAATTAATGGTTGAGTACATATGGTTGAAAGAGGAAAAAAGCTGCAATTTAAGTATGAAAAGTTATTATTTTATCCATTAGCACGTCCTAGGCATCTAATCTGGTTGGTTAGATTTAATTCAAAAATTATGATATTGGCCAATTAAATGTTCCCTAAAAGACAAGGAGTTATCCTCAAGAGTGGGAAACATAAGCTCATTAATGAGCAAACAACTACATGCCACTAGTTGGTGAGGTGGAGGTCGTTATTAACCCCCAAATAATGGTATATGGATAATATATTGGAATTCTCTTGCTTTTGTCTCAATTATTCTAAGAGAAAAATTGGAGAGACTGAAGAGAAGCAATGATTAGCAGATAGCAGAAATATTACATGCCTAGTTGTTAGTGGGGGGGACAAGTATTTTGTTGTCTCAAGGTTGGGAGGAGACAAGTACGTGTTCATTAATTTTCCAGGAATATAAATCTTGTATCAATTCGCTATTTTTAACTGTATACTTATTTATTTAGCCATAGGAAGGATTTGGAATTGTATAATTATTGCTACGTTTCATTTACATTTGTATGAAATGGAAAAAATACTAAATATTCTACGGACTAGTATGGTACATAGAAATTTAAATAAAATATGTTTATTATGTAGTTCAATACAATAACTTATGCAATGTTCAAAATAAAATTCGATATATGTTAGTGTATTGATTAAGTGTTTATTTCAAGTTAGATTTCAATAGACAAAGAAAAAAAAGGGAAAGATAAATTATGAATGCATGTAGTTATATATCAATGTTTTCAATGAGGTTAAACAAAAACAAGTGTATTACATACATACATATGTGAATTCATGCAAACGAAAAATAAGAGCCTTTTGGTCATAAATAGATTATGTTGTAATTAGTAAATATTGTAATGATTAAACTTTGAACAATGAATAGTTACAAGAAAAGACATTGTATCTAAGTGGTGAATTATTCAAGAATCATCAAACAACATAAATAAATAGGAAAATGTTTTAGGTGAATATATCACAACTGCTTATTATTTTCTCAAAAATATGTGTCATTATAATAAACATCTAGGAAATATATAAAAAAGCACTGGGAATTCTTCATTCTCCAAGAATATATAAAACTTACTTTAAAGAGGCTCAATTCCTGTGTGCACAAAATGAAGAGTCCAAAAATAAAAACCCTTTTAAGGGATAATATATGTCGTGAGTGACATTAACAAAGCATCCAAACTCATTGTCCAGAATACAAAACATGAAAACACTTTTGGTCTTGAGGCAGAGTAGTAGCAAGTCTGAATAGGGTAAAGGACTAATATGTTAGAATCTCGACCTATAACCAGAGTGGAGTAACTTTGATCCATAAAATTCCATGGATATTCCACTAGATAGTTCATCACAACAGATATGATAGTATTATAATAAAAATATGATATTCTACACTATTACAGTTTTATTAAACTTTAAGACCTGTAGATTTAACTGTAATTAGTGCGTGCATGTGAATGGAAATTATGCAGAAAAGTAGAGAATGAAAAAATAAGCACAAAAACACACAAGACACAAGATGTGCTCTCTAGGAAACCCTTTCGGGATAAAATCCAACTAGAAGGTGATGCCGCTTCACTCTCTTTCTCTGCTTGGAAATATGACTGTCGGTACAAAGAAGTAATGCCTGTGGCCCGTGGGTTGCTATAGTGCACAAATCCTCTCTGTTTGCTCCACCTCTTATCTCTGATAGCTATCTTTGTTCAGCTGTGGAACAAAATTCTCTCAAAAGAATGGAATGTCTCTTCCTCCTAGTGGCCCAGTTATAACACAACCCGATAGCCTACTAGTGGTTAATTTTGACTACATAAACTCTTAACTAGAGTTATAATATAGAATCTTCTAGAGACTTTTACATCATAATTACATGGCTAGCCCCTTTTCCATGAATAATAGGGGTTGACACGACATCATCCCGAACTATAGGAGTGAAAACAGGAAGGTCAACTTATGACTGGCATAATTTTTTCATACAGACTTTGATTGACGTGCTTCTTGCACTGTTGGAAAGATCCATGTGTGTAGAATAGAAATAAATGGTGTTGTGCAAAAGCTTTGATTTTTACCCCCCAAAAAACATCATTTGATGCCTCAAAACACTCCTGGAAGGTTTCAGACCATGTTTTTCCAAACTGGGTGCCGCTGGTAAAAACATTCTTGTGAGATGATTCCTCAACCTTTTCCACTCCAAATGCATCAAGATGGATGAAAAAAAATATAATGATCCAATATGAATCACACCTTATCACTTTGGGAGGCTTTTGATCCCTAAAATCTTCTATTGAATGAGGTGAGGAAATGTTTCCTCCACCTTCTCTCTGGTGTACCATTTATCTTTGCTTGGAAGTCATCCCTTCAATCCAATATCCCAAACATCACGTTGCCCATGTCTTGTAGGTCTGGACCTCTTCTGCAAAACTATATCTTTTGTTAACTCTTCATGAGCATCTTTGCTAAATCCTCCATGGGAGGTAGGACCTGTTCCTATTCCTGATCTAGCATGGAAGGCTCATTGAGTTTCAGATTCTCTACATTCACAACTGAGTAAATGAGCATATGTGGTGGTAAACTGAGTCGATGGTCATTGTCAACCACCTTTTCTAGTATCTCAAAGGGACCATACCTCAGAGCCTTGATTTTCTTACTAGGCCCCTGTAGCCTTTCCTTGTTCAACTGTAACCATATTCTATCTCCCACGTTGAATGACTTCTCTATTATTTGTTGATCATGCCTGGCCTTATACTTCTCCTGTTACTTCTTCAGTGTTTCTCTTACCTATATATGGATCTACTTGATCTTCTCTATAAATTTTTCAGCCCTCAAAGCATCTCATGTAAGATATTCCCTTTGTCATCTTTGTTTTCCATATGCAATATCCAAATGGGAAGGTGGAAAATATCCAAAACAAGTCTCAAATGGGGACTTTCATGTAGAAGTGTTGAGTGGTTTGTTGTAATAATGTTGTATATATACCAAATTTTCATCCTAGGTCTTCAAATTCCTTTGGTTGTATCCCCTCAAACGTTGCACCAAAGTCGTGTTGACTACTTTTGTCTACCCATCTACTTGTGGAAGGAATGTTGTAGATCTCTTCAATTTTTTATACATCTTCACCCACAATGTAGTCCAAAATGCACTAAGAAATCTTGTATCCCTATCTGAAATGATGCTCCTTGGTATCCCAAAGTGCACCCAGACCTGTCCAAAGAATAATTTGTTTCTTCTTTCCCGCTTATGGTCTTTTTACAAGGCATTAGAACACACATCTTGTTTAAAATGTCAACTACCATGAATAGGTAGTCATGTCCTTTCCTGGTTGTCGGTAAACCTCCCACAAATTCCATGGAAATGCTTTCCCAAGGATGATTAGGTATAGGTAAGGGATGATATAAGTCTTGTTTCCTATTGCTAGGCTTGTTGGTACAACAAAACATCCATCCTCTTATGAACCTAGCTACCTTCTCTTATATCTTGGGCCAATACACATATCTCTACAAGTTACCCACAGTCTTCCCTATACTAGAGTGCCCTGCAACCTTGGAGGTGTGAGCCTCTCTGATCAACTGCAATTGCTCACCTTTAGGAACACATAGCTTATATAACATGTAGAGTAACCCATCTTGGAGATGGTAGTCAATTGTGCTATCACCATCGTGCACATGACTCTCACTCTACAACTATTGATACACCTCCTTGAAGTCCTCCTCTTTTGAATATGCCTATTTGTATGCATCATGGATGAATGGATCCATGTGCATAAGACTCCCCAAATATGTGATCTTTGATGTGGGTGGCCTTGAAAGCATGTCTGCCAACTTGTTTTTGCTTCCCTTCTTATACTTGATCACCAAATGAAACTATTGTAAAAAACCCACCCACTTGTAATGCATGGTCTGTTGTAGCTTACTCTACGCCTGCGGTTACTATAATGGCTTGTGGTATGCGTGGATTATTGTATCCTTTCCCGTTAGATAGTGCTTCCACTTCTTCAAAGCTTGCACAATGGTATAGAGCTCCTTGTTGTAGGTATGGTAGTTAAGGACTGCCCCATGAAATACTTTAGAATGGTAGCATACAAGCTTTCCTCCCTACATTAAGACAACTCCTATAGCATATGCACTCGCATTTGTCTCCACTTCAAAGGTCCACTGCAAGTTTGGTAATGCAAGAACTGGTTCTTGGATGATCTTCTTCTTTAGCTCTTCGAAATCCCTTTGTTGAACTTTTCCCCATTGGAAAATATTTCTACTTATTGTTATGGAATGGAGCAGTGTCACTACCGTGAAAATGAGGCTATGAAATTCCTCAGGTATTTTGTTTACCCAATGAAAATATTGACCTAAGAAAGAATAGTAGGCACCGACCATTTCATGATGGCCTTCATCTTGGAAGGATCTATCTTTAGTTCTACTCCATCAATCAAATACCCTAGATACACCAAATATTTTTTCACAAACTCGCACTTCCTAAGATTTGCTAACAACTGGTGCTTCTTCAATGTTTCCATCACCTACGTCAAAAGTGACATATGCTCCTCCCAGACAACATTATATACCAATATATCATCCAAATTGCAACACCATCCTCCCACATCTACCCAAGTAATTGACCAACTTTGGTAAACATGTGACCAGAGGCTACTATGATTGGATTCAACCTCCTAGGTGACCTTAAGAAAATGGAATTGATGGAAACACATCATACAAACCTTCCACATTAGCAACAGAACTTGTAAGAACTATCCCAAACTTTCTGGTAACTAGCCCCTAGGTCCCACTGTGGTTTTAAACCACTTGACCCCTAAACGCTCCCATGATATGGACCTAATAGCGTCCAAGAGGCTCTGGATGCTCTCATAACAAGGCATGCCAGAATCCAGGGACTACTTTTCTCAGTGTTGTGCCAGCATCCCCGAGATTTTAGCCACTTTTTAAGGCCCAGAGCCCAGTTCACTGCGCATAATTGAATGACACCTTAGGAACATAAAGATAATAAGGAAACAATGATGAAAATGCAAATACTTGAACAAGCCCTTAACCGGACCCCTACTAGCCATGACATGCATTTCATCAAACATATCACAAATATGTAATCTACAGGTGTAATCAATAGATGTAAGCATAGGGGTCTCATACTTATCTAATAATCGCTAAGAAGATTTGTTCCCTTATATCATTTGTTTCATTATCATATATTAGGTCCTAGATACATTGTTCATTCATTTACAAGTAAAATCATGATGAGAGCCATACATAGCCACTTTCATAAAACATACATAGAACCAGCATGATAGTAACATAAATACCAAGGAAATCACAACCCATATGATCCACATATAAACTAGTATAATACCCATAGAAATACAAGGAGAAACAACCTCATATTGATGATGCAAAATCCAAACCCAAGATGGGGCTACCATGTTCCACGCGACCATAGAATGGTTGACCCAAATCTATTTTTAGCCATTCACCCTTGTGCCATATTCCAATCATGAATGTGGAACTTAAACCAAAACAACGAACTAGGGCATCTCGAGGCTAAATCACCTCACCCTCATAAATAGAAACCATACTTTACGGTAACCCATCCCAGATCACTAGGCCAACACAATAAACATGTAATAACAAGCTTTACCATGATCTCCACCAGATCACTAGGCCAAAACGAGCATGGATGCCACTGAATTTCTCCACCTACACCATGAGGAATTTTCCTATCTCCTAGTCTCTTAGGCTTTACCGCAATCCACACCGGATCACTAGGCCCTAAACTGAGACCCACTCTCTAGGCTTTACTGCATATCCCAACCCAGGATTACTAGGCCCAACAAAGAGAAATCCACCTCTTGGATTTATCATGAAAGGAATGGAATTATGGACAGCGTTAATAGCGTCCCCAGGCTAGATTTCAACTTTGATAATCGGGATAGCAGTAAGTTGGGTAGGAACAAGGATGTAGGAAAGACCAATGACATCACCAATCCAGGAGTTTGCAACAACACTTATGAAGAAAACCGCAACACATATAAAGAAAACAAAGCAAACTAGGAAATGGGCAACAATGACATTAATTTAGAAGGCTTGAAATATGAGATTAAAGCTTCAGAAAATTCTAAGGGTTTGATTCATAGAAAAGAAAAAGAAAAAGGATTTTATATTCTTGAGTTCGTTGGAAGTAGTTATGTGAATGCATTAGAATTCAAAATCCTATGTTCCATCTTATCCTTAGGAGTTAAGCCCAGAAGAAAGGTGGTTAATTTGTCTTCTCAAGAATTAAGTTCAGAGGTTATTAATGTTCTCAACAAGGGTTTAGGGTTTGTAGTTTCTCCTAGGAGCATCCCTGTTGAGAGTATCATTTGTGGCATAGAGGATGGGATAAATAACCTCTCTTTGGAAGATAAGGAGGCATTAAGGCAAGAATTTTCCCTCATAATGAGAAAGGCTAAAGCTCCCAAGAGTAATTTAAGTAGAGAAGAACAAATTGCATTTAGGTCCCTACAAAATAATGATAAAATTGTGGTTCTTAAGGTAGATAAGGGAGGGGCAGCCGTGATCTTGGATAAAGAAGACTATATTTGTAAAATGAATGAACACCTCAGTTGTGGCAGTTATAAGAAGCTTAGCACTAATCCCATTCCCAAGATCATGAGAGAGGTCAAGAAGGCAATTTCAGATTCCAGCCTTGATGAAAAATTAAAGAAAAGATTAACTCCTTGTGAAATTATCCCAAGAATTTATGGGTTGCCCAAGATCCACAAAGAAGGGGTTCCTCTTAGACCAATAGTTAATACCATTGGTTCCCCAACCTATGAACTCGCTAAGTATGTTGCTAAGATCCTAAGGCCTCTTGTTGGAAATACTGATTCTTTTATCAAGGACTCCCATGATTTTGTGAATCTTATAAAAAATGAGAGGGTGGACCAGGATGACATCCTGGTAATTTTTGATGTGGTATCCTTATTCACCAAGATTCCCCTGGATGAGGCTATTCAAGTTATAAAGGAGGTTACTGATCCAGAAACTGCAAGACTTGTTGAGATTTGTTTGCGGTCAATTGTTTTCACTTTCCAAGGAGGATATTATGAGTAGACATCTGGGGTGGAAATGGGATCACCCCTCTCACCAATTTTGGCCAACTTATACATGGAATAATTTGAAAATAAATCCCTTTAATCACACCCTTTGAGGCCAAATTGGTGGAAGTAATTCGTTGATGATACCAATGTAAAATGGACTCATGGTAGGACAGATCTTGATAAGTTTTTTATGAACCTTAACTCTATCTTTCCCGAAATAAAATTTACTGTGGAGCTGGAGGAGAACAAGAGCATCCCATTTTTAGACGTACTTATCATCAGAAAAGAGGATGGTTGTTTAGGGAATATTAATAAAGTCAACTCACACAAAAATCTACTTGCACGCTGAATCCTACCATCATCCTTCCCAGAAGTTTGGTGTTCTTAACACTCTTGCTATTAGAGCCCTTCGAATATATGACTCTGAGCATCTAGACGAAGAAAATAAGCATTTATCTTCAGTATTTAAGGGTATAGGATATAAAGAAAATGAAATTAAAAAAACTATAGAGAGAGCTAAAAGAAGGGCATTATCCTAAGAGCCTCAGGCTCAAGACCAACCTCAGTGTGGTAGAGTATTCCTACCATATATTCAAGGGGTGACAGATAAGATTGCCAAAATCCTGAGAAGGAAAGACATAGTCACGTAGTTCTCAGCACCTGGAACAATTAAACAAGGTATGAGGTCTGTCAAGGATAATATTGATAGACATCAACTCAAGGGAGTTTATAAAATTAATTATTCTTGTGGCAAGAGTTACATTGGTGAAACAGGTCATTCATTGCAGAAAAGACTAAAAGAACATGGAGCAGATATTAAGAATGGAAGGTCTCGTACTTTGTCCCTTGCAGAACATTCCTCAAAAACTAAGCACCATGTTTGTTTGGAGAGCGCCTCAATTATTGCAAGGGAAGAGCAGTATCAAAGGTGTAATATTAAGGTGGCTCTTAATATTATAAAGCATACGCAGAATCTCAACAGGGACAATGGTATAGAGATCAATGGAAGTTGGCTACCTTTAATCAGGCAGATCAGGACCGCCAATTTGTCTCAAGTATAACATCTAAGGTAACTATTTTCCTCTCCTATCCTTGTAAAATAACCATCTAATCTTATATTATAAATAAAATTAAAAAATAATTATTATTATTATTCATAATAATTATTTATAATAATAATTAGTATTTAATTATTATAATATCTATTAATTAATTAGTTAATTATTTTCTTTTAGAAATAAGAACATTAATTATTTTAATAATATTAAATAGTATTAATCAAATATTAATGTTATTAATAAACTAATAAGTTATAATAATATTATTACTAATAACTCTAATTATTTATAATAGCATTTATATTATTATAAAATTATATAATAATAATTAAAAATGTAATCATTTGTTTATAATAGCATTAGAGCAATACAAAATTATTAAAGGATTACAATAAAAACTTTAAATATTGTTAAAATTCTCAAAGAACACTATTGATGAGTAATTATTATTATAATAAAAAAAATTAGGTTTTAGTTTATCAGTGGTCGACCATCATCTCATCCTTAAAAACAAATTATCTTATAACTATTTATCCTATGATTTAGCTCTTTTATTATCATCATTCAAAATAGGCCTGATGATGGATCCCTGTTGGGATTCGAAACGTTGACAAAATATGGTTATTACTGTAGATACTTTGAAGCTTAACTCAACAAAAATGAAGCACAAATGTCTAAAATCCAGAACCTGGCTTTACCGTAACCCACAGTCTGGTTTAGGGGTTACTAGGCCATGTGTCCTATCATTTGGAGATTCACATCACTCAGCTTCGAATCCATCCAAAAATCTAGCTCAACCAAACATGAGAACCCCATCACACCATGGCTATCCGGAAATAGCAAGGCTAGGCTGAAAGCAATATCACACCTGGAAAAGCCCGTGCCATAACAACAAAATAACCACATGCAATACCATGCATGCCAAATCTAGCAAGGAAAATACACATGTAAATCGATACCTACAAATAATATTGTTGTAGTTGCTTGATCCTTCTCTTCCTTGCTTGCTCCTTCCTTCCTCTTTCCTTCTTTTCCTTTCTTGATCCAATGCCAAAGTTCTCCAAGAAAAATCTAAGTGTCCAAGAGTGAGTGAGAGAGAGAGAGAATAGTGAGAGAGCTCCAAAACTGAACTGACAAAAGGTACCAATTGACCCTCAGAATCCTTTTTATCAATTAGGCCTCTATTTCTTCATTTTCCTCCTCACATGCAACATGTGAACTTTCACCTTCTTTTTCTCCAAATTTCCATTATGTTCATAAATAAATGTGGCAAAAATACCATTTTGCCTTTCCAAAGCATTAGCCATTTCCTTTGCCAATTTCCTTAGCCATAATAAACCAATGAACACCCACACTAAGATGTATTTCCCAACATTCAACTTGGAATAAGTATCCCATCAACCATGGTTATTATTTTTTCCTTGATTAACTTTTATTATGTGGAATTTTCACCAGGATTGTTACACAAAGAGACAATAACAAATGAATCTATAAAAGGGTGCAATACATCATTAATTAATCTCATAAATGTAGTCGGTGAATTACATAGGTCAAATGGCATAGCTACCACTCATACAAACCTTACCAGGTTTTGAAGGTGACCTTCCATGTATCTTCTTCTTTGAATTGAACTTGGTGATATCCAGACTTCAAGTCCAGCTTGGTGAAGTACTTTTCTTGTTGCAACTCATCTAACAGATCATCTATCCTGGGCAAGCAGTATATATTATTGAGTGTGAATTTTTTCAACACCCTGTAGTCTATGCACATCCGCCAAGCCCAATCATTCTTTGGCACAATGATGATGGGTGACCCACATGGTGATGTACTCAATCGAATGACGCCCTATTCCAACATTTGATGCAATTGTTTCTTCACCTCCCTTGTTTCTATAATAGACTTCCTGTATAGCCCAATATTTGGCAATGGGGAGTCTAACAATAGCTAGATCTCATGCTCCACTTCTCTCTCAGGTGGTAACACTTTAGGTTATCGAAACACATCCTTGTATGCCTATAAAAACTCCTCAAATTTTTGTTTATATTTCTTAGTACACCCCTCCAGGGATTCCTTGCCTCTTATTGACTCCTCTTTAGACTGACTTTCTCTTAAAAACAATAAAACATACTTCTTGTTGGAACTGATCAATTTCTTGGCTTGATTGGCACTTACCGGTGAAATTTTTGACTTGCCTTTGTAAGTGTTGATGATGAAATATTTTCCATACTTGATGATCTGGTACTGGTATTCTCTCCTCATTAATATTACATATCACATGTACATGTATCAACCCCCAAACATGTATCCATATACATCAAGGGGAACCACGTCTAGATCTACTTCATCAATAAAATCAACACTGATAGCAAATCTAATTTCACATGGTTTTGTTACCTTCAACTCTGCGTCCTTATTTACCCATCCCAGTGGATATGGGTTTGCATGATGTTGTATTTGCTACAACACCCTCCAAAATTTTGGCTTACACTCTATTTCAGAGCCTTCCTTGGTCTTGTATAATGTCGTCGCAAACACCAAAGCTTATTTCATGAGATTTCTTGAATTATTTTTCTCCCCTTTGCAAGATGGGTTAACTGTTGTCTTTTGGCATGATTTGTTGTCACACAATGTGTAGAAGCATGTTCTCATGGTTTCAAGGGTCCATATTTGTGTATATGAATTTGTCTAACTATGTAAACATTTGTTGCAATCATTCACAAAGTTTTGAGTGTTGTCGCACAAGTGTCACCGCGATCGTACCAAAGTCTTTATTAAGTGTCGCACTTAATGTAAATGGTTGTAAAGTGGTCACATGAAAGGAAATGTATTGTTCATGTGCCTTGGGTGATCTATGTTTTTGTGTCGTCAAGTATTCTAAGTGTGATATCACATTCGAAGTCTTATCACTGTTCACATCAGTATAATCAGTCTTACACTTAGCCATTTCCGAGAAGGCTTCCCGACTAGGAAACTTGGCTTCACCTGGCCTCCCTGAACTATGCACTACACAATTATATTCCTCTAGCTCAAACCTTTTCCCTTGACACTATGCAATGTGTATTTCCTTCCTCCTAGGATTGTTGCACTGTGTAATTTATATGCTCAAGTTCTAGCCTTGACCTCAAGAATTGCACAATCATTCCTCCAAACCTTGCCTTCACTGCGCACTATGCAATCACAAGCATTAAGCCTCAACACTGAACTATTGAATTGTGCAATTACATAGTCACCTAGGCTCATATGTCGTCTAAAATTGCACAATAGGCTGATCCAGTTCTTGTCACCTCATCTTGTCATCCTGAGCTCCCAAACTGCACATTTTTCATCCTTAGCCCGGACTAAACTTAGCATTGCGTAGTCTCAAGGATAAAGCTTCACTCTCGACTTCCTAAGTTGCACAATTGCACAGTTACTGAGCCTCTTTCCCATCCTATCACCTGGCTCCGGCTCAGTCAATAAATCAATATGAACCATCTTAGATTAGGGGTTTATCATACTGATGTCGTCTTGTCATGATTGAATTGCATATGCAGGAACTCTATGATGTTATGGCAAGATGATGAAGAATGAGATTGAGAAGGATGACATGCTAGAAGACACATATGGAGTTGAAGAGATAAGATGATTAGCAAGCGAGAGTACAAAGGAACATGGAACTCTAACATAAGATTAATATCAAGATCACATGGAAGACTCCTCATCTTCAAATCATAAGGAGGAGGAATAAGAATAACATGTACCATATGTTCAAGAAGACACAAAGAAAGAAGTAGCAAGAAGGAAAACTTGTCACTGTCATATCATCATGCAATCCATGTCATCAATGTTATGTAATGTCCTATCACAAGTCATCATATGCCACATCATTATTGTGGATTATGTAATTACCTATTTGAAATGTATTGTACAGTGGAAGTCCAAAAGACACACAGGGAATATGAAGAGTCATGTAAGTCAAAAATTCATAGGAAGTCAAACAATCATGAGGGTAGTGAAAGAGTCACAAGGAGGGTGAAGCATCACCCCTTGGTTATGTATACATGCTCATTGTGTGAGAAAGGGACTTTTCACCTTTTCTCCTCCCATAAGGCATTAGAGAGACAGATCAGTTCTTTTGAGGAGAAAGGAGTGGCTTCAATGCTCCAATATTGGAGCTAGTGATGTTCATTGTATACATGTGTCTTGGAACTTTTACTTAGTAACATAATCCTTCAAGGCTAGCACATTCTTCATGCATGGATTATAGATATTTGTAATACTATTCTGTGAATGTTTTTAATTCATGTTTGCTTTCCTCTGTGCTAAAGTAGTTGAATTAGTTCGGTTATTTTGGTACTTATCATATTGAGAATGTGTTTTAATTTCTATTATTATTGTCACATCCTCATGGACTATTTCACTAGGTATTAGACATATCTTCCTCATCATATTGGTTTCAATGACCATCGCGTCTTTGTGGACTGTTCTGCTTGATGTTGCAAAGACCCTTCTTATTCATGTGTGTCTCTACTAGGGTGGTACTACTACCTCTCTATTAGAGGCTCACTTCTCCTCCCCTCCACAGTGGACAAAATTTGACACACATATGATTGAAAACTCACCAAGAACACCCCTTTCTTTTGGAAGGCGCATGTGCACTTCTCTCACTTGGTGAAAGTTAGAGCCAAAGCATATCTATAAGAATACAGGGCAACTGGGCTGATATTACAGATGGGTATTCTAATCCAAATAGTGTAAGTTATAGTTGGGACTTCACGTCAAGGAGACCCATTTGATTGATGTATTTCTAGCACCGTCCACAATGGTGCTAGAAGGAGGGCCAGATGACAAGATGAGCTCGTTGAACCTGGTTTGAACCTCTTATCTAAAATGGCTCATACTCAAATCTTACTACATGGTGTTTCTCTAATTTTTCCCTTTATCAGTTTTCAATCCCCGACGAGCCTCTTTATCACTTTCCTCAATTAAATTTTGATGGTGAGGATGGAACATCCATAACCGAGCACATTTATGATTTTCTTAAATTTTGTGAATCTTACGAAATCAATGATGAAGAGTTTGCCTGTGTGTTTTTATTCCTCACCCTTGAAGGTCGTGTTAATCGATGGTGCCATACCTTTCCACCTACTTCCATCCACTCCCTTCATCATTTCCTTAGGGAGATTCATCGAGCCCTTGATATGTATAATTATTGAGATGTTTGTAAAAGAATTAATCTCTTAAGAATGAAGCCTAATGAATCAGTTGAGGAGTTTTTTGATCAATTCCTTCACCTTTATTGTGAAATTTCTCAAGAAGACATGAATCAAGATTTCTTTAAACAAGATTTTGAATTCTTGGTTCTTATCTCTTTACATGGTGAACTTGAACCCCTTGGTTTTCCTACTTCCCAACCTCTCGTGAATCATGAGACATCTCTAATTTCAGAGGAGGAATTTACTACTCCTTTTGTTCCTTGTCCTCCTCCTTTTCCAGTTCTAATGAAGGTGTGTTTGTGCAATGCTAATAAAGTTGGGAAATATTATAATCAAATTCCTAATCCATATTAGCATTCCTCTTCCAAATGTCATGAATTAGATTCAATGGAGGAAAGCCTAGAATGGCTCATGAAGCTTGTGGTGAAGACTAACTCCTCCATTATACAAGATGATATTATTGTTCATAATTCTAGTCTCGAATCTGTTTAAATTTTTGTTATCCTCTATCGTCTATAGGCCATGACTCTTTGTACCATGATCCACGTGAGCAATCTATTTCACTAACTAGTTTTCCACACTCTCTTGATTTTCGTGTTGTTGGTTCAAATTGTGATAAGGTACAAGGCTGTCACATTACACAAGTAGAAGAGAGGAAAGGTGAAGATGCTTTCAATCCCTCTTCTATTTTTCAAAATCCTCTATGTCAAGATGATGCGCTTCCATTCTTTCATGGTCCTCGATATGCTAATATCGCTAGTGAATCAAATGTAATTAATTATTTCGATCAATCTGTAGCCTTGGGTAACAATCATTCCCATGATGATGACTCTATTGATGTATGAAATTGTGAATGCCTAGGTGTATCAGCTGATATTTTGCTTTCTCATGAATATTTTACTTTGGATCTAGAATCTGGTTCGGTCAAAGAATATGTTCTTATCCAAACTTCCTCTTCATCTCACTATCCCTTATGCACTACCATATGTGATACATATAATTGTGACGAATATACTCCATGTTCTTCATCTAATGAGTTAACCTCTCAATTGGCACAAGTTGGTGAGATTATCCATGAGGCAAATGAAAAAAATAAAATATTTGAGTACTCTTACCAGTCCTCATCATCTCTTCAAATCATCTTTCTCGTGAAATCTCCCCGATTTATTCATCTTTGAATTTGTTATTAGAAGTATCTTTCGACTTGAGTAATCTGGTGAAGTCAGTGGTAGAGATGGCTACCATCTAGTGAGGAGTGGTCTACTTGAAACCAATGATAGCAGTTATCCTCACAACATGCACAATCTGGTTCAGTATTCAAAATGTGATTCTACAATCCTTAAAAGTTCTAGGACCTACTAGGGAGTCTGGGCACTTCAACTTCCGTTGATGGTTATGTCAGGATCTCACGACTCTGGTAAGCCCCCCAAACTAAGCCAGATCTGATTTCTCTCACAAAATCCTTCTTTTTTCATGGTTTCACTCGATGAAAATTTATTATTGAAATTTTTTTGGTATCTCGGATGTGATCTTTCAAATTTTCAAGATTTTACCTTTGACCAGATTCAATATTTTGTTTCAGTTCATTCAT
This sequence comes from Pinus tabuliformis, assembly GCA_031772625.1. Lineage (NCBI taxonomy): Eukaryota > Viridiplantae > Streptophyta > Pinopsida > Pinales > Pinaceae > Pinus > Pinus tabuliformis. The sequence goes on along the minus strand of CM062805.1, from coordinate 538,386,116 downwards.
CTTCATGCAAATATCTCGCATGAAACTCAATTTTGGAATGTGTATCTCTCATAGAGTCATGGAATTGTGAATTTTATCATTCTAAGGACTATCTTTGGCTAAAGGAATCATGCTTATAGAATTCATATCTTAATATTCAGCGCTCGGTTTTTCTTGTCAATGTTATATTGCAAATATTCCCCTTCATTGCACTAAAATCCTCTTGAGTAATAATGAATGCACGAGTTATCACACGAGTCAAGTTCTTCTCCATTCACCATGTCCTCAGTGGTATCATGTATTTATTGTGTTGGCAGCCCTTTCAAATTATTTTCATGATTACAATTCTTGCATAGTTTGTAACCAATTATAGGAAAATGTTTTGTCACATTTGGCTCTCAAGGAACTTGGCTCGATTGTTCAGAGCATTCACAAAAATGTTCAAATTGATTTATCTTCGTTTATTATAAACTAGGAATATGATGCTTTAATCAGATCATCCGATCATTATACTGTCTTTGATGACTATCATTCATGTTATCATTTTCACATCAGTATATCCATTGGAATTTGTTTTACATCCTTCAATCTTCATCGTTCAACATATCATTATTCAGATTTTTGTTGAGCAGTTAAGGCACTTCAGCCTTTGATGACGGTTATGTCAAGTCCTCGTTGTCTCGACATGACTATATAATATGATCTAATATGTTTTCCCTCACAATATTCCCATAATAATCGCCTGCCTCTAATTGAAAATTCATCTTTTCAAATATTTCAGGGTTTTCAAGAGGATCATCATGGATTTTACGATCCAATCACTGAATGGTTGGAACAGTCTTACCAGGAAAGCTCCTTCACAAGTAATAAGTTTTGATATTTCCTCATGCTTTCGAAGGAGTTTAGTGCAGATGAAGACACATTTGCAAGAATTTTCCGAGGTTTGTCAAATGACGATTCTTGTCGAAAGGGTCAGAATGTAAATTGGATATAAATAGAGGTTATAACCTATATTTATGCTCGCAGGCAAGACCTTGAAATTTTGTTGCAAGTTATTCAAGTTCTTACCTTTTCTATTGCAGATTACTTTATATGTATTTTAAATATTCGTATCTTCATGGATGCAGGTTGGGAACAACTACGGTGGCTACATTGGAAATTCCATTATACATGACCCTAATGTTGTGGAGGTAAATCCTCTCTGCGGACAGAGACGATCCCTACTAGCCCAGACCGGGTCTAGCAACAATCAAACAATGCTATCACGCAAGTTCCTAATTGCAAATAAAAGTGGATGATGAGAACCTACTTGGATTCCAACGCTAGTGTTTGTAGAAGAGATGTCACCCTCGTTCCTTTGCCTTGGCCGGTCACGATCCCCACGATCTCCGTGATTGGACACCTGCACATGCAAAGAACAACACGAAAACAAGCATAAAATCTAGTAGATGCAATTATATATCAGTCAGAAAAGATATAACTCAACATCAAACATAAGACAATGAGAGTGGAACCATAATGATAGTCATCTATTATTAATAAATAACCAAGAAGAATACAACCATTGTTCTGACGTCAAATCCTCCTTTGGCTGGGTAGTCAGCTACACAAGTCTTGCAAAGCTTGTTGGGACGAGGAACAAGCCTCTCTCTCTTTGGGTGACAAGAATCTCCTTACTTATATTTGGCCTTATGGGTGCAAAGAAGGCTCTTGCAACTTCAATCTCTTGAACTCCTGGTATTCACACTATCTTAGCACTATGATGGAACTGGAACTACTGTAACTATGACTAGCTTGCTCAAGGCATAGAGGCAAGATTTTATAGATAGAGAAGAAAGAGATAGGATCAACCACATTATTCATGGGATTCGCTTTATCACTTGGAAACTTCCATGAAAGGTGGCAAACCACTTTCCTTTCTATGAAGATTCGAAGCCAAACCATCCTAGCTCAACATAGATTCAGTTGGTGAATGGGTTAAGGAGAACCTTTGGAAGCTTGTTGGTTGAAAACTTTACTCAATTCGGTTGGCGCGAGTGTGACTCTGAGACAGAGCGCCAATATCACACCCTCTTTAGAGGATTTCCCTCATTGGCGCGGGCAGTAAACTGTGGACCCGCGCTAATGCAAAAAGAGTTGTTTCCATGGGTATTCTGCAGGAGATGTCTTCAGGGCATATGAAGCTCATACTTAGAGGAATATGATGCAAGTGATTTCAGGTCATGTCACTTCTCATAGGTCCCGGAATGAGTCCTCCAGTGTGCGGGTGAGGGGTAACAGGGACGGTGACAAACGGTGACAAATTGTTGTGTAACACCTAACTTTCTAGTTGTTAGTTTAGGAGTAGGATTAGTTGCACCTTAGTTTTCCTTCTCTTGCACACATCCCATATTGTTCTCTTTAGTCTCTCTTGTATTTCCTTAGTTTTCTCTTGCATCATGCTTTGGTTTAGCTTCTTTTTCTTGTCTTCTGGTTTTCTTTCCTTGTTGTATGTTGTCTTTCCTTTCTTTTTTTTCTTTTGTTTTTATTTCTTGTTTTTTGTCTCCTTTTGTTTTCATCATGTGAATAAGTGTTGTGTCTAGACATGTTGTGGCTTCTTAGTATGTGTGTGTCCGAATTCTAAAGAGTCTTGTGAAACTTCAACATTTGACTAACCTTCTGTCCATCTTCCTTGTGTTGGTTATATCTTTTGGCTGGTGAAGTTTTGACAGAAAATATGATTCGTTTGTAAGGAGAGTTTGGGTCCAACAATGAACCCATGGCTATTCTGGAAACCTTATGCCTACACTCAGTCTTTATGTTTCGATGCTTTTATATGTATCCAATCAGTAGAAGAGGAGGAGGGGAAAAATATAAATTAGAAAACCTAAATCAAAGGTCTCTATATGCTTCTCTACAGGAACAACCTCTTCTGCTCTCAATAAATCAGGATCCCTCTTCTGCCCCAAAATGAATAAGTGTCGATGTACAATCCTCTTTAAAATAAATAAATAAAGGTGAAAGAAGATAAAGGTTTCTTGCATAGAGAGGTGAAGCAAGAAACACTATCGAGGTACTTTCCAGGCTCGCTGGTAGTGGATCAATGCTTTTGTTCCTTCATGACTCCTCCAGCATACTGTCCAGGCCTACTGGCAGTGGAGCAACACTAAAGATGAAAAATTATACTATGAAAATCTTAAGCTCGTGAGATACACTACCCTTGCCAACTCAAAACATTGTGATATCATTGAATATTATGTTGCGTTCAACCGAGAAGGCATAAAGGGGACCATGTCTATTCATGGGGTAAGTGGGAATACCAAAGTAATCTAAACGATGAATCAATACTCCCTGAAGAACAAAGGCCCATGCAAAAAATAAGTTAACCAAGAAAGAGAAGCTCTAATTCTACCAGTGTGTCACCAAGTGTTGTAACTTCTACAAAACCCTCCAAAATTTTGGCTTACACTCAATTTCAGAGCCTTGGTCTTGCATATTCTCCTCACAAACACCAAATCTTATTTCATGAGCTTTCTTGATGTATTTTTCTCCCCTTTGCAAGATGGGTTAAATTTCGTCTTTTGGCATCATTGGTTGTCACACAATGTGTAGAAGCCTATTCTGATGGTTTCAAGGGTCTATCTTTGTGTATATGAGTTGTTCTAACTATGTAAACATATGTCACACTCATTCACATTTTTTTAGCACTGTCGCACAAGTGATCACGGTTGTCTCAAAGTCTATATAAAGTGTCGTGCATGTCGTAATTGATTGTAAAGTGGTCACATGGGGGGAAATGTATTGTTAATGTGTCCTGGGTGATCTATGTTTTTGTGTCGTCAAGTATTCTAAGTGTGAGATCATAGTCGAAGTCTTATCACTGTTCACATCATTCCAATCGGTCTTACACTTGTCCATTTCTGAGAAGGCTTCCCAAATAAGAAACCTAGCTTCACCCAACCTCTCTAAATTGCAAACTACATAGTTCCAGTCCTCTACCTAAGACCTTGCCACTTGACATTGTGCAATGCACATTTCCTTCCTCCCAGGACTATTTCACTGTGCAATTTCTGTGCTCAAGCTCCAACCTTGACCTCTAGAATTGTGTAATCATTCCTCCCATCATGGTCTTCACTGTGGACTGTGTAAGCACAAGCCTTAAGTTTCATCCCTGAGCTCTTGAACTGAATAATTGCACAGTTACTTGGGCTCATATGTCCTCAAGAACTATGCAATAGGCTATTCTATTGCCTATCCCCTCAACATGTCATCCTGAGCTCCCAGACTATGTAGTTTCTTCCTCAGCCGAGCCTGAATTGTGCATTGTGCAGTCCCAAGGCTCAAGCTTCATCCCTGACTAACTGAGTTGTGTGATTTCACAGTTACTGAGCCTCTTTCCCAACCTGTCACCCGGTTGTAGATCACTCATTGGATCAATTTGAGTCATCTTAGACTAGGGGTTTATTGGATTGATGTCATCTTTTCATGAGTGAATTGCAGATGCGAGAAATCTATCATGATATGGCAAGATGATAAAGAAGGAGATGGAGAAGGAGGACATGCCAAAAGACACATATGGAGCTTAAGAGATACGATTATTAGAAGGTGAGAAGATGAAGGAACATCGATCTCTAACATAATGTGAATATCAAAATCACATGGAAGAATCCTCATCTTCAAGTCATAAGGAGGAGGAAGAAGAATAACATGTACCATTTGTTCAACAAGACATAAAGAAAGAAGCAGCAAGAAGGACGGCTTCGCATTGTCACATCATCATGTAGTCCAGGTCATCATTGTCATGTCATGTCATGTCACAAGTCATCATATGCCACATCATTATTGTGGATTATGTAATTACCTATTCGAAATTTATTGTAAAGTGGAAGTCCAAAAGAAATACATGGAATATGAAGAGTCATGTAAGTCAAAAAGTCATAAGAAGTAAAACAATCATGAGGGTAGTCAAAGAGTCACAAGGAGGGTGAAGCATCACCCCTTGGTTATATATACACCCTCATTGTATGAGCAATGGAATTTTCACCTTGACTCCTCCCACAAGGCATTAAATAGACAAATCAATTCTTTTGAGGAGCAAGGAGTGGATCCAATGCTCCACTATTGGAGCTAGTGATGTTCATTGTATACATGTGTCTTGGAAATTTTACTTAATAACAAAATCATTCAAGGCCAGCATGTTCTTCATGCATGGATTATGGATATTTGTAAGACTATTCTATGAATGTTTTTAATTCATGTTTTCTTTCATCTGTGCTAAAGTATATGAACTATTTCAATTATTTTGGTAATTATCATATTGAGAATGTGTTCTAATTTCTATTATCACTTTCGCATCCTCGTGGAATATTCTGATGGATATTATTTAGATATTACTCATCATATTGGTTTCAATGACCATCACATCTTTGTGGACTATTTTGCTTGATGTTTCATGAACCCTTCTTGTTCATGTTTGTCTCTACTAGGGTGGTGCTACTACCTCTCTCTTAGAGGCTCACTTTGCCTCCCCTTCGCAATGGAATAACTTTGACACACATATGATTGAACACTCACCAGGCACAACCCCTTGCTTTTCGAAGGTGCATGTGGACTCCTCTCTCTTGCTGACAGTTAGAGCCAAGGCATATCTATAAGAATACATGCCAACTGAGTCAATATTCTGGATGGGGCTCCTAATCTAAACAATGTGAGGTCAAATTGGGACTTCACATTGGGAGACCCCTTGGTTGATGGATTTCCAACACTGTTAATAGATGATCACGAACCTCCAGTCCCAACTTCTTGACTAGCTCTGCTGCAATGAGATTCGCCTGTGATCCTGAGTCAAACAGAGCATCAATATTTGTCTTCTTTACCTATATCTTTATATGGAAGAGTTTGGTCATTTCTTTCTCTTCTTGTTGTTGAAAGCTACTTAGATTCACCTCCTTCTACACTGATGTGCAACCAATCTTCTCATCCATGTATGAGTTGCTTTCAACTTGGTTGCTCAAATCCATAGCCATGAGATTCTTCTTCTTACTACTTTTCTTCTTGTTCTTCAAGTTTAGCTCTAGATGCAAATTCCAGCACTTCACCTCTATATGGCCATCAATGTTGTAGTGGTTTCTAGTATCTTTACACTGGTGTGTTTTGGTCATTGTCTTTTTATCTTCCCCCCCTTTTTTCTTCTTCTTCCCCTCCTTAGAATATTCTTGTTTCTCCTTTTTCTTTGATCCACTTGATTCCGCTCTTTTCAGACTTATTTTTTCCAGGTATTGTGCCTATACACAAGCCTCATCCATTGATTTGAGCTTGAACAACATCACTTGCTCACACAGATGGTAGTGCAGACCCCGCAAATACTTGAGTATATCTAGTTTATTTGGAGAGATACCCAAAATTATAGCCATCTTCTTGAATTTCACGATGTACTCCTGCATGCTTTGGCCTGACTTTTGCCTGAAGTAATGCCACCGGATCCACTGGTCCTCCACGTACCCAATGGGATAAAACTATGACTTAATGAGGGTTTGAAATCCTCCCACTTAGTCACTAGAGGTTCTCCCTCCAATCTTGGGGTTTTCATGTGGTTCTCCCACCAATTCATTGCATGACCCTCTAAATTTAGTTGCGCAAATGAGATCTTTTTTCCTTCCTTGATTTGATGGTGGATTAAATAAAATTCCATTTTTTGCAACCAGCGGTTCAAATTCAAAGAGTCGATCTTGTTGTGGTATGGCTTGATATTGACTTTTGTTTCCATTTTTAACAAGGATTGCTTCAAGGCACTCAAATTGGGTTGATCTTTCCTAGGTTCATTCTTCAGATGGTTTTCTGTGTCTTCCAGATCTCCCTATCCCCCTTCTAATTTTTCCTTTGCATTTGAAACCTCATCTTCTCTAAATATCCCCAACTTATTGCTTAGGTCCACCACGAAGAGGTTTACATTTTAGTTTATACTGCAACTTGTTGTTCGAGCTGTGAAAATCTAACCTCTATAGGATCACGAGGTTTGTTTACAGATTTGTTGGCCATGATTAGGGTTATATGATTTTCGACCCTACCTACCAAGATCCCCTACAAATATCCACAAATACCCAAAGAAAATTTCTCTGATACTAAATTATTTATACATTGTCATGGATATTCCATTGGAAAGTTCGTCACAACAGATCTGATAATATTATATTAAAAATACGAGATTCTACAATATTACAAGTTTATTAAACTTTAAGATCTATAGATTTAACTGTAATTAGTGCATGCATGTGAATTGAAATTATGCATAAAATTAGAGAATGAAAAAAGAAGAAAAAACACACACAAGACACAATATATGCTCTTTGGGAAACCCTTTCAGGAGAAAACCCAGCTGGAAGTTGAGGTCACTTCGCTCTCTTTCTCTATCTGGAAATGTGGCTGCAAGTACAAAGAAAGTAAAGTTTGTGGCCCATGGGCTGCTACAATGCACATATCCTCTATGTTTTCTCTACCTCCTATCTCTCCTAGCTATCTTTTCTCAACTTTGGAACAAAATTCTCTCGAAAGAATGGAATGCCTCTTCCTCCTAGTGGCATTGTTATAACACAACCCGATAACCTACTAGTGGTTAATTTTGAATACATCAATTATTAACTAGAGTTACAATATAGACTCTTCTATATTATTTTACATTATAACACATGGCTACCCCCTTTTCCATGAATAATGGGGGCTAACGTGGCATCCTCCCGAACTATACATGTGAAAATAGGAAGATCAACTTTTGAGTGGCATAACGTTTGCATATGGAATACGATTAACATGCTTCTTGCAACATTGGAAATATATCTATGTGTAAAATAACATGAAATGTGCTAAAGTAGATAATTTTTACCCCCAAAAAATGTCGTTTGATGCCTCAAAATGCTTTCATAAGGTTTCAGACCATGTTTTACCAAATTGGGTCCCACCAGTAAAAACAGTCTCGTGAGTTGATTCCTCCACTTTTTCCACTCCAAATGCATCAAGATGGATGGAAAACAATATAATGATGCAATCTATATCAAACTTGAAAAGTCAAAAATTGAATCTTATTATAAATCCCCAAATGATTGTACGGCCATAAAACATTATGGGTACCTGCAGGGGAAAAATTCTAAAAGAATTATAGTTAGAATTCTATTACTAACAAGTATGAGGAAATGAAAATTATATCTATATATATATATATATATATATATATATTATATATATATATAAGTAAGAAGCCTTTCACACTATAACCATACGGGTCGATACAGTAAATAAAAATATTAGATATTGTATTGGTTTTAAAGATAAGAAAGGATAAAGCATTCTCTATAATAATTATTGCATTGTTCAACTAAACTAGAATTACAATAACAAGAGAAAAATACTAGAGAAAAAATTGTAAATAGTTGTGACTGTGTTTTTATTACAAAGACCCAAAATACTCAGTAAAGTAAGATGAACGAGAGTGCAAGGCCTCTTGTTAAATTATAATGCAAAAAAAGAAGAACCCTTGTATAAATGGAAAAACCTTTGAAGTAAATTTAAAAAAAATAATATGTCTGCAACCAGAACAGGCAAGACAATAACCTCAACACAAAGAAATAGTGTGAGTAATATGACATTTCATAGACTCCTATTAAGTTTAATGGGAACATCCCAAATTAAGATTTTAAATAACTAAATCATAAATTATATGGAACCTCCTTTCACATTTAGAAAATAGAGGAAAAATCCATAACTAACAAACCCTCACAACAATTATAGAACTAGAGAAAAAAACATAATCTCGACATTGAGAGCAAAATTTTCTCATAAAACATCTTTATCGAAAAATAATTAACTCTAGAATTGAATTCTAAGTTTATAAGCAGAAATAAAATTGTTGGTAACCACAGTGACCAATTACAATGGTCGAAAGCCATTATGTAACTATAACATACAAGAAACAATCTATCATTAGTAAAAATTCAATATCAGTGTACAAGAGGCCAAGTAAAAATAATAATTTCCTTACCTAAATTTGTGTGCTAGCAGAGAAGTCGAACCCTCATTTCCATTCACTATGGAAATTATTTACCATAGGGAAACCCTAGCATAAATTTCTAGGGGTATTTCCTTACTGAAGAAATTTTCTCAACTTATAAATACCAATAGCGAAAAAGTAAGCCAAGAATAAAAAAGGTAAGCACTCTTCTTCCATGAGTAAGGTAGAGATAGGATAGATGATTTCAATACTGATTTTTCCTTATCATGAGTGATTTTCATTGGTAGGTGTATCTTCTCAACATGACAAGGTGATGCTCAAGGAAGATGTCAAGGAGAAGAAATAAGAAGCACTTGCAGAGAAGAAGTGCAAAGAAGAACCATCCTGAAGACATGAAGTAGATCCTAGATCATGACAAAATGGAGAAATTGGATGATAACTCAGAAGGTCCTGATGCAAGAGAGTAGTCTGGCATTGCCACATCATCATGAAGTTCCATGTCATCAATGCCAAGCCATGGCTTGTACAAGTGTCATCACAATGTCCATATGTCTTGTCACATCATCATGTGGAATGTAATGATGTATTTTTAAGAAAATTACAAATGTAAATGTGTGGAAGTCCAAGAATCACATGTGGAATATGAAAAGTCACATGTGGACAAAAGAGTTAAATAAAATTTAAAACGTCATTTGGAAGTCTAAGAGTCGCGAGGGTAGTTCAAGATTCATGAGGATATGAAAGGTCATTCCTCTTCTTATAAAAGAAACCTCATAACTCAAGCAAGGTGATTTTGGAGTCATAGACTTTGGAGAGCTAGTCTTGGCTTCTTCAGCTTGTCATAGGAGAGAAAAATCATTCCTTGGATAAGCAAGAAGTGACTTAATGTTCCACTATTAGAGCTAGTGCCTCACCATTTTAATTGTGTATTTGAATATTTCACATAATAATTGAAACTCATTGAGCCAACACACTTTCATGCATGTATCATGAATGTTTTAAGACTATTCTTTGGATGTTTGTGGCATATGTGAGCGTTTTTATGTAATAAATAAATTGAACTATTTTGGTGGCTTTGGTTCTTATCTTGTTGAATGTGTGTTGTATTTTCTTTCATGAATCATTGTTATCTTGTCAACTAATTTGTATGGTAATCAATAAATATTTCCTTGCTCTCGTGTACCTCTCTTAGGATAGTACTCTTACTTTCCTTGTAGAGACTCGCTTTTGTCTCCCTCTCGTGAAAGCCTCATTTTATACATTACAATTGGTGCTTCACAATGTCAACTTACTTTCTTGTTCAAAGGATATGTGTGTAAAATCTTATTTTATCCATTGAAACCAACACAAACCTTAAGTTATGATGGCCATGCCAATACTCTAGATGGGGCTCATACTCCAAATTCCATGAGGTCTACTTGGGACTTCACATCAGGGAGACCCTCTGTATGTTGGTGGTATTGAGTACCCTCAACATTCTGGTGCTAGAAGGAGGTTCAGATGTTTAATTGTGCCCTTTGAGTATGTTTTGAATCTCTCATCTTAAATGGATCATTCCCAAATCATACCCCCGGGGTGTTTTTCCAATAGATCCAATGGTAAACTTTTAATCCCTGAGGAATCACTTCATAACTTGTCTCAATTAAATTTGATGGTGAGGGTAAAATATCCATAGTTGAGCACATATCTAATTTTCTTGATTTTTGTGAATTTTATGAAATCGATTGTAAATATGTTTCTCTTATACTTTTATGCATCACCCTTGAAGGTTGAGATAACCAATGGTTTCATACCCTACCATCCACTTCCATCCATTCATTTGATCAATTCCTCAAGAAGGTTCATCAAAATTTTGATAGTTATGATTACTAAGATGCTTTTAAAAGGATTAATCAACTAAGAATGTACACTAATAAACCAATCAAGGATTTTGTTGATATATTTCTTCATCTATGTTATGAATTCCCTGAAGAAGACGTGGATTGGGATTTCTTAAAGGAAAAGTTTCAGTGCTTGGTTAAAATCTCCTTAAGGCAACCTGAATCTGAATTCTTGGTCAACAATGCTCCCGCAACTTTCATTAATCATGACACATTCCTTGTTTTGAAGGAGGAATCTACCACTCCTTTTGTTCCTTCTCCCCTTTGTAAATAGGATTGTTGATACATTCATTCAAGATCTCATTCGAGAAAACTTTGAATGTAGGGTGAATACCAATCCCTTGCATATTCAATATTATATTAACACCCGTAACTTCATTCTTGAATCTCATTTGGATAATTTTTATCCTCTATCATCCCTTTCTCATAACCCCTTGTCTCTTGATTTACTTGACCAACCTCTTTCAAACTCTTTTGAGTTTCCATTTTCCAATCCAAGTACTGTTCTTGTGCAAGGTAGTAACATTTCACAGGTAGAGGAGTAGAAGGTGAAGACTATTTCAATCTTTCTTCTCTTTTTCAAATTCCTCTATGTGAATATGGTGTTTCTCTATTCTTAGCCAGTATTGAACCTAGTAATCTTGGTAGTCAATGGAATGAACTCAATTTGTTTAATCAATCTAAAGTCTTGGGAAACCATCATTTTGATTATGATGACTCTCCTTATGTATATGATGATGAATGCCTAAGCACACCAATTGATCTTTCAGTTTCTCAAGAATATTTTTATTTGAAAGATTTATATCTTGAATCTGACTCAATCAAAGAAGATTTTCTCATGGAAACCTCCTCTTCTACTCACTATCCCTTGTGATCTTCTATTTGCAATGCATTAAATTGTGAATAAGATATTACATGCCCTTCAATTTCATCATCTAAGGAGTTGGATTTTGAACTGTCACAAGGTAGTGTGTTCACCCATGATGAGGAAGAAGGTAAGCAACTCATTGAGTATACATCCAATCCCTTATCATTTCCATTCTTGCGTGAAGAAAATTATTGTGTTCAGGTTACTCATGAGACTTATCTAGTTTCTCCATCCTTACAGGTGCATTTAGAAGAAACTTATTACTTAGGTAAACTATATGTTGAAGTTGACAAATCCTATCGAATAAGTGATGTAGATGGTTGCTATTCGGGTAGTAGTGGTCTTATTGAAATTACTGGTAATAGTTTTCATGCACCATGTATGACCTGATTCAATCGTCATAAACCAATTCAATAATCCTTCAAAGTTTTGGGTCTTGTTAGGAAGTCAATTCACTTCAACTCTAATTGATATTTATGTCAAGTTCTCACAATCCTAATAAGATCCATTAATTAAGTCAGATATGGATCTTCTCACAAAACTATTTTCTTTGCATGGTTTCACTGAATGAAAATTCTCTCTTGAAATATTTGTGGTATCTTAGATATAGTTGTTCTAACTTTCAAGAATCAGTTTCTAATCGTATTGAGGGTTTTGTTTCGGCTATTTAATCTTCATGCAAATCTCTTGTATCAAAATCGGTTTTGGAGTGCATACCTTTAATTGATACACAGAGCTATGATGTTGATCATTTTAAAGATTATCATTGGCCAAAGGATTCATACCTATTAGATTCTTTTGAAATTAATCAACTCCTAGTCTTTCTTGTGAATCTTTTCATGCTAATAATTTTTATTATAGCACCAGATATCTTCTTGAGTATAATTGGATGCTTGAGTTATATCGTGAATAAAGTTCCTCTTTTTCACCCATTGCGTATTAACTGGTTTCATGTGTTTTCTATCCTAGCATTCATTTTCAATTCTTTTGATGATTGTAACTAGTTACAAGGAAATGGTTTGTCACATTCAACATGCAAGGAAGATGATTCTAGTTTTCAAAAAATTTGTAAATTCGTTCAAACTAATCTATCTTTGTTTTACACTAACTGGGAATCTTATGCCTTAATCAGTGCATCTGATCATAATGTTGGTTCTAGTAATTGTTATTCAACTAATCATTTTCCCATCAGTGTATTAGATGATAGTTATTTTGCATCAATTGATATTTATGGTTTTTCATCTTACTATTTGGATACTTTTCAAGTCATTTAGGCACTTCATCCTTTTCTTATGGTTATGTCAAACCCTCACTATCTTGACAAGCCTTTTGGACATGATCAGATTCATTTTCCCTTACAAGATTATCATCCTAATTCCATAGGAAACATAGAAATCAATAATTACAATCCTTTTCGAGGAGGAAGATTTTTTTTACAATGAATACAATGTACAAGATAGTATTTAATGATATTAATATTAGGTCTCCATGGTATATATAGGAGACAAGGGTACAATTATAAAAAAATGGGACCATGAGAGGTTCTAGCCTACATAGAAATATAACAATAGAAATTAATCACTCAATATTTGGGGCTTTATAAGAGGTTTTAGGGTTAACATAGGGCTTATATAGGACTCCCCTTTAAATAAGCATTTTCCTTATCTGAGTGGAAAGTGGTATATACCCATGGTATTTAATAATACAAAGATGTAAATCAAGGTAACACCGAAGATATCATAAATATTGGGATTCACCTTTCAAAATACACATTCTTCCTTCATGAGGTAGATGTAAAGGATTTTTGTATTATTCTCTATATTTTATTTTTTATGCCTTGTGGTGATATTTAGCATCATTCCTCTCATGATCTAGATTAGTGGTGTCATAGTGGATTATGAATCCATGGAAACTAGGGGTTTGAAGCAAATATCAGGGTCCGTAAGTGAGGTAGAGGTGTAGGAGAATTATATGTTGGGGTGTTGGTAGATGATTTACACCCACTCCCACCTACCATATATTTAATTACATGCCTTATCCCCATAGTCATTTTCCACATGTCCAACGCATTCGAATCTTACATAGATAATTCCTTGTGGACACAAAAGACACATCTCAGGGTCAATACTAATGATGGGTATTTTATAATTCAAAACCTTCCTCTGCATATCACCATTCGCTAGAGCCATATTTCCTGACCTATAAGGATGTTCTGGAGATTTAATCCCATATCAGAGTTCATGGGTGTTTCTGGGAAAACTAGTGTCTTTTCGATTGACTAGCCCTCTAGGATTGGCAGCTACCCTAGAAACAAACAGTTTAAAGCAATTTGTGATTTCCTCTATGTATGATAAATAAGAGAGAGGCAAAGGAACCAACCTGGATCTTCCGCTTAACTCCTTGCTTAATTTCTCTCCCCCTTGACAGAGCTTGCACCTCCTCTCCTACTTATCTCACTTAGAGAATACTTGTAGAAACAAAGTAACAAAACACCATCAAAGCATCTTGATCTATTATATCATAAGCATTGCAGAATCAGAAATACAATGAACATACAATGGCATTCACAAATAACAACATTCACAAATACACAATTGTATGGAGGAAAACTCAAAGAACTTTATTAAATTAGATATCATTTTTTGGGATTCAACTGCGTTAAGTAAGTCATTCAAACGTATGACCATTTCCATGAGAGGTAGTCGTAACTGACTAATTTCTCATGATTTTTGAATAGTTCACTTAGCACTCATTGCATCGGGTGATGCTCACAGGGGTGAAGAAGTGGGATTGAAACTAGTGAAATGTGGAGAACGAATCACATAGCATCAATCATCACTTCCGGGGCTTGCACCCGGTAACCAGGACTTCCCAGGAGGTCACCCATCCCAGAACTCCTCTGGCTCAAGCGCGCTTAACTGTGGAGTTTTTCCCCACAATCAAGCCCACTTAGCTTGCTACCCCATTTGCAAAACCTTAGCAAGTATTGTGCCTCATGAACCATTCAAGTAGAGATCCCTTGACTCTTTTTGAATTTAAGTATGGGGGATTTACGCAGTGCATTATATTAGATATCATTTTTTGGGATTCAACTGCGTTAAGTAAGTCATTCAAACGTATGACCATTTCCATGAGAGGTAGTCGTAACTGACTAATTTCTCATGATTTTTGAATAGTTCACTTAGCACTCATTGCATCGGGTGATGCTCACAGGGGTGAAGAAGTGGGATTGAAACTAGTGAAATGTGGAGAACGAATCACATAGCATCAATCATCACTTCCGGGGCTTGCACCCGGTAACCAGGACTTCCCAGGAGGTCACCCATCCCAGAACTCCTCTGGCTCAAGCGCGCTTAACTGTGGAGTTTTTGCAAATGGGGTAGCAAGCTAAGTGGGCTTGATTGTGGGGAAAAACTCCACAGTTAAGCGCGCTTGAGCCAGAGGAGTTCTGGGATGGGTGACCTCCTGGGAAGTCCTGGTTACCGGGTGCAAGCCCCGGAAGTGATGATTGATGCTATGTGATTCGTTCTCCACATTTCACTAGTTTCAATCCCACTTCTTCACCTCTGTGAGCATCACCCGATGCAATGAGTGCTAAGTGAACTATTCAAAAATCATGAGAAATTAGTCAGTTACGACTACCTCTCATGGAAATGGTCATACGTTTGAATGACTTACTTAACGCAGTTGAATCCCAAAAAATGATATCTAATATAATGCACTGCGTAAATCCCCCATACTTAAATTCAAAAAGAGTCAAGGGATCTCTACTTGAATGGTTCATGAGGCACAATACTTGCTAAGGTTTTGCAAATGGGGTAGCAAGCTAAGTGGGCTTGATTGTGGGGAAAAACTCCACAGTTAAGCGCGCTTGAGCCAGAGGAGTTCTGGGATGGGTGACCTCCTGGGAAGTCCTGGTTACCGGGTGCAAGCCCCGGAAGTGATGATTGATGCTATGTGATTCGTTCTCCACATTTCACTAGTTTCAATCCCACTTCTTCACCCCTGTGAGCATCACCCGATGCAATGAGTGCTAAGTGAACTATTCAAAAATCATGAGAAATTAGTCAGTTACGACTACCTCTCATGGAAATGGTCATACGTTTGAATGACTTACTTAACGCAGTTGAATCCCAAAAAATGATATCTAATATAATGCACTGCGTAAATCCCCCATACTTAAACTTTATTAAAATAGAAGGGAGAATTACAACCTAGCTATTTGATCCAGCATCATCCTCCCAGCATCAAAGCCCTCTTCACCTCATGAAAAGCAAGATCACCCAACAATACAATGCTCTTTCTTAGACACAAACTATCAGCACTTCCTTACAAATTACAAAATTCCAACCCCTAGATCTCTCAGATGAGGTATCCATTTATAGATGTATGCAAGGGTGTGAGTCATCTCTGGGTTTTTGATCAGTGTCATTCCACTTGTTACAGTTGGTTCCACTTGGAGATTTCTTGGATCTCTTACTCATCCCTGGGCGAATTCAGAGAGGCAAGTGTCATAGGATAATTTTCTAGAAGATTCCATGAGCATCCACTTAGAAAACTGTCTCGGACATTTGTCCATCCTCACTCATCGCACCCTACAGAAGGCCTCATCAGTATGCATCACACCTGGCTAGTGTAGAAGTCAATATGCATCGCACCGTGACAGTGGAGCAGTCAGTATGGTCCTGTTTTAGCCAGTTCTGGATGGTTTTTCAGGTGGAACTTTTGGGGAATGATGTAATCAGTTGACCATGATCTTTTAGGGTATGAAACAACACTTTTAGGGGTTAAAGTTCCCTAGTTTATTGACATATAACATTGGGGTTGAAGTGTCCAAATATGTCTATAATAGTTGCCCCCTAAAGCATGAAGTCATAAATTTTTTATGTCGGGTGAAATGCTTTAACATGAGGATTTGAGGTTTTGAAACTGGAAGGTGACTATATAAGATACAATACGATACATCATCATCATATAATTTTCATGATCTAGCTGAGGCAGGAATTCCCATGCTCAGCTTTATAAATTCATTTAATGTACATAGAACATATAATTGTCTGCAGTTGCAGACTGGTGATTCTTCATATGTAGAGTCATCCTCCCTGGCTTAGATGACCATCTGTGCAGCTTCTTTGTACATTTGATGTCTTTATATCCCTGAATAAACCGTATCACGGATGGATGGAACTAGATCTGGGGTCTTCAAACTCGTTCAATCTTCACCCGATGTACAAGTCGATCCATGTGAAAAGATGTTTTGAAGTCGACCATGGAAGGACATCGCCTGATTACCAGCCAATAATGTGAGCTGTTAACAGACGCGAGAGGAATCACCGATAATGATAATCACCCTCAAGGTACTACAGTACAGTTCACGTGGTGTGAATATATGATCCGATGTCAAACAACACACAAAATCTTTCAGTCGAAGGCCATTGGTGTCAACCTATTGCCAGAAGTGAGAAACTTTCCATTGAGGCATGCAAGCTTCAAAGTACTGAAAGGGTTGTTTCTAAGTCAACTTCTTGGATAATGAGCTGATGTCGAAAAGAATTGACTCGTCGTAGGATGGCATTAATGTATCCCACATCCACAACATGAAATGAAGCAAATGGTTTTCTGGAGGTGAAAACGATCGACGACACAAGGTTTAGGAAAGGTTTAGGAATGGCGGTCATGAAAAATGGAGGTTGAAGGTATTGCAATGGATGAGGCATTAACTGGATGGTGAATTCTCAACTGAATGACTTCTCTTGAACATATAGGTGACATGGAGAGGATTGGTAGCTTTAACCCCAAAAATGGATGGTGTGAAAGACCAATGGTGAAATGACCAGTGAACGGAATAACCCAACCCGACTTAATCATGATGATGGAGTGAAAGTGTCATGTTCAAGAGCGACCTGCTACCATAAAATTCTTCAAGTTTTCTTCCCTTTTTCCCCAGTCATTTCTGACCAATACCTCTTTATTTTTTTCAAGCTTGAGGAGGATAACATATGCTTGTTCTATAATTTGCCCTTAGGGAAAACCTATCGCTACGTTCTTAGCGAGTCTAGCTACAGTGAAACTCGTTCTTGTCTGGGTGGACAAGTTTGTCGCTATTGTTTTAACGAGTTTAACGACAATCATAACTCTGTCCTTTTCATGTTTAGAGAGTTTGAAAAGGGATGCAAAAGGAAACTCCAGAAGTTCTTTTTCGTAGCATAATCCCTTAAGTCCAAAAAAGATTAAAATAATACAAAAGGGATGACTTTTAGATCACTTTAGCCAGCCAAAAAAGACAAGCTCTCGAACTTTTTCGTGAGATAATCCCTCAGGTCCGAAAAATATTAAAATATACAGGAGGGATGGAATTTCCGACCACTTTAACGAGCTGAAAGGCCAATTGCTCGACAATCTTTTCATATTTAACGAGTCTGAAAAGGGTTTAAAGAGGACTCGTTTTTTAGGAATGAGTGGTGTTTAGGGTAGCAACTGGTTTCGGGTAGGTTTGGAACTTCTCAAAACATGGTGATGTGAAGAGGTTGGCTAACAAGACCACTCATCACAGCTGTTCCTCAAAAGGGTAAACAACCAGGTGGAAGCATATGATCGGCCAAAAGGATGGAGGTGATGGCAGGAACACAACCAAGGCTTAAAAGGCTGATGGCATGGCAATCACAAAGATTATTTACCGAAGGTGGGTTCATTTTTTAACGAGCTTGAACCTTGCGGAAACTATGCTCAGTGTTGGTGCAGGTTCATTTTTTAACGAGCTTGAACCTTGCGGAAACTATGCTCAGTGTTGGTGCGGGTTCATTTTTTAACAAGCTTGAACCTTGCAGAAACTATGCTCAGGGGTAGGTTTATTTTTTAACAAGCTTGAACCGTGCGACAACATATGCTTAGGGGTAGGTTTATTTTTTAACGAGCTTGAACCATGCGACAACATATGCTTAAGGGTAGGTTTATTTTTTAATGATCTTGAATCATGTGACAACATATGCTCAGGTTTTAGTTTTTCTTTTTATGCGAACAAGAAATGACAAAACTAAAAAGGAAAAACTAAAAAGCTAAAGAACTACTGAGGTTAGGTAGGAAAACACTTCCTTTGCTTTGCTCACAGTGCAGAAAAAGGTGAATGATGTGTTGGACCAATCACCAAACCTAAGAAGTTAAAAATCTAGAAAACTAAAAAGCTAAAAATTTAAAAAGCTAAAAGGCTAGAAAAAGGTTTGCATGCCCCCAGCATGATGAAAAGGAAAATCTCCAGTAACCATATGGAAATCAATGTGGTTAAGCGGGATGGTTTTTGTCAACGGTTAGAAAAAACACTTCTTGGGCTTTGTCTGCCAATTAGACGAAGGTGAATGGTGTCTCAAACCAATCACATAACCTATAGGGAGACCTATTTTTTCATCTGGGTTTGTCTGCCAAATAGACAAGGGTGCATGCCCCCTAAGATTCATTGTATTCACCAAAATACTCACGGTAATTAGGTGGATGGAATGAAGGTTGAAGAGACACTGTTGATGTACAAGGACCATTTAGGGATGATGGTCAACTTGGAGCTGTGCTTGAACTTGGAAATGAAAGCTGGTCAATGGTGACAATTTTTCCTTCAAGCGAGAAACACATCTTTCGGAAGAGTGTTGAAACAATAGCTTCCATGTTATAAACATAGTCACGTCCAAGGAGTATATTGTAATCTAATGGTCCTGGGACTACCATCACATTCAGGTGAACAGTTTTCCATCCCAAAGTTATCGATAACTTAAGAAGGATCCCTAACGGTCGACTAGTTCCTTTGTTAAAACCTGACAAATTCTGTGTAACAAGCATAAGCATGGCGAACCAAGCACTTTCCAAGCAGTTAAGGAAAGGATATTCATTGATGCATCGTCATCTATGATAGTGCCTGACACAATCATTTTGTAAACTTATACTATGATCCAGAAAGGTACATAAGAAGGAAGGTGAGATCTCGCTAGTCGATTCCAATCAAAGGAAATGATTAGACTGCTTGGAGGGGGTACCGAATAAATGGGTGAAATAACCCCTTGAGTAGCAGGAACTGGGGGGTTTCTCTTTCTATTGTGAAGGAACGGGCGGATTTCCCCCAAGTTCATCGGACTCTGAAGTGACAAAAAGAATTTGAATAGTATCATTCTCACTCTCTTCGGGAAGGTTATGATCTTCTGAAGGTAAAATTGGGTCGACTGCCATCTCGACTTGTTGAATTTGGTTCTGTATGGACTCAGAAGATTCACTTTAAACGATAGGTGTTTCGACCGATAGTTCAGTTAAGTCAGTCGAATTTTCAACTAGTAAAGGACTTGGGGAGAGTTTCCTGTATCCAGCTGGAAGTCACTGCGGTGAAGCAGGATGGTTATTCAAGACTCTTTTGGCTTCATCCAAAAAAGGACAACAGGGAAGGGTATGGTCCCCTTCACATAACCTACATGGAACTTTGACCTTTCCTTTCTGTCCATGAACTTCATTATCACTAGCTGATGGTGTGCTGTCAACATGATCACCAAAGGTTGATGACACCGGTTGGTGCGAATAGGGGGACCATTCTCTCAAGATCTGAGGGATGCACAGACATTCTCGATGAAAATGGTCTCCTCTACAAATTATGCATGGAGATCTGGGTTTAGGAGCTTTAATGTGTGGATTTTCACCAGCTGATGCATCCAAATCTATGGTTGTTTGGTTGCCCCCTTGCTAAATTGGCTTCTTCTTCTTCTCCTTACCTTTCTTCTTCTTCTTAGCCACCTGGTTATTAGCATCACTACTTTCACCAAGCGAAGAGGAAGAAGGGGAGGGAGAAACAAACGAAGAAGAAGGCGAAGGGTCAACTTTAGTATCAACCATATGCTGATTCGATTGCTGAGGAATCACATTATTTTGAACCACAGAAGTCGAGAACAGCCATACTGGCAGGCCAATGGTAAGTCCCAGAAGGGATAATGTGGCCATATGAGGAGCACCAATATTTCCCCAAGAAGTAAAAGGACTAGGATTCCCCTCAAGAGGGATTCCTTGATTGGTGGACTCCATTATCTCAACCTAAGATCAACGAAGGAATAGGGATGCTATTCTGAATTTAATAAGTTTTAATGACGCTTTGACACAAATTTTCTTTTTCAATTTTTAAGAGTCGAGAAAAAGCTAAAGATGACTCTAGTCCCCTTCGATTTTTAATGAGCCTGAAGTGACAAGTGCTCAAATGGACCTTTTATTTTAAAGAGTCGAAAAGGAACGAAACTGACTACTCTGGAAATCTAGACAGAGGGATTACCAAACCAATCGCAAAACTGCAAAATACACCTTGGTGATAAATTAAAGAGAAATTACCAAGGACTTATGTACGACAATCAATCTTCCTGAATGTTGTGTTCAGTGCATTGCAATCGATAGGGCGGCAGACTCAGCTTCCTATGGATAAAGGATATAAGCCTATTATGGTCTCCCAATATATACTCGACAATATGGGGATCACAAGTCTGTGCTAGAACTTGTCATATCAAGCAAGAGGAATCACCCAACCTTCAATGAAAATGATAGTTACTAGATTTTACGACGCTGGAACATGTCTTTAGCCTAGACCTCTAGATGTGCTGTGTTAGGTTCCAAAGCATTTTTAAGTTCATTGAAATTTATTTTAGATTTGATATTGTTTAAAAGTTTTCCTTTCAATGGTTCACTGCGTGATGTATATTTAAAATTCCTAAATATGCAATCTACAATGATAAACAGTCGTTGTTTATTTTGATCAATGAAAATCCTAGCTACTAAGGAAAGAAGATTACGATTCTTTCAAACAAAGAGCAAAGAGCACACACTAAATGCACTTTTCCTAAATCATTTTTCGCACACAGTCTAAATGAAAATGCAAATGTATGTATTTGTTTTTCGTTCCCCTTAATGTGAAAAATGCCAAAAAAGGAAAACTAAGTAGAGCAAAGATCTGAAATATTTTTACTCAAAGCGAAATTTCAACAATTTCTTTTTCAAAATAGAAAGGAAGACTAAATGACACCTTTCAATTTCAAATAGAAAATTCTTTCGACACTTCAAATATCAACAAATCAAATCAAATACATGATAAAAAGTTCAATCAACTATCCAGATAAGGAAGACTCAATGACACTTCTCTTTCTGACACAAAACAACAGTTATGACACTTTTTGTACCAAAACGACAGATCGATTTAAGAAACTTTTCGATAAAGGATCATAAATGATGGAAAAATACATAAAAACATTTACTAATCCTAATCAATGGAGGCTGATCTATCTGATTCAAGGAGGCTTTAGTAATGAGGTACTTTTCATAAGCAACAAAACAACTAAACAGAGCTGAAAACAATGACAAAAACCCCAAATTTCAAGAAGGGAAATAGGTTCAGTCAGTCATCGCACCTTGGCTTCACAAAAAAAAGGATGCATCGCACTCTTCAGACTCAAGAGGTGCGATGCACACTAGTAGACAGTGACAGATAGTGCGATGGGCCAGTGAGCACAACTGAAGTGGGTTTTGGCTCAAAATTGCAGCTGGTTTCAGTGAGTTAAGCTGAGCTATGATGGATAGTAAAGAGAAAAGTAAAAGGGTATGATCTTGAGAGGTTACTGAGCTACCAAAAGGGCATCTAGAATGCTTGTAAGTAAAATGCTCAATTCATAAACTAAACCGGAGATTGATTGAAGCAGCATTCATCTACTATGCAATTGCAGAGCAAGATCTGTTTGAAGGCTATCTGGCTAACTTTAGGCTCCATCTATAGTTTATAAAATAAACAACAATAACAAACAAACATCTATTCGATCCCCAGCGGAGTCGCCATTTTTTTCTGGGAAAACTAGTGTCTTTTCGATTGACTAGCCCTCTAGGATTGGCAGCTACCCTAGAAACAAACAATTTAAAGAAATTTGTGATTTCCTCTATGTATGATAGATAAGAGAGAGGCAAAGGAACCAACCTAGATCTTCCACTTAACTCCTTGCTTTTTCTCTCTACCCATTGACAAAGCTTGCACCTCCTCTCCTACTTATCTTGCTTAGAGAATACCTGTAGAAACAAAGTAACAAAACACCATCAAAGCATCTTGATCTATTATATCATAAGCATTGCAGAATCAGAAATACAATGAACATACAATGGCATTCACAAATAACAACATTCACAAATACACAATTGTAAGGAGGAAAACTCAAAGAACTTTATTAAAATAGAAGGGAGAATTACAACCCAGCTATATGATCCAGCATCATACTCCCAGCGTCAAAGCCCTCTTCACCTCATGAAAAGTAAGATCACCCAACAATACAATGCTCTTTCTCAGACATAGACTATCAGCACTTCCTTACAAATTACAAAATTCTAGCCCCTAGATCTCTCAGATGAGGGATCCATTTATAGATGTATGCAATGGTGTGAGTCATCTTTGGGTTTTTGATTAGTGTCATTCCACTTGTTACATTTGGTTCCACTTGGAGATTTCTTGGATCTCTTACTCATCCCTGGGTGAATTTAGAGAGGAAAGTGTCATAGGAGAAGTTTCTAGAAGATTCCATGAGCATCCACTTAGCAAACTGTCTCGAACATTTGTGCATCCTCGCTTATCGTACCCTACAGAAGGCCTCATTAGTATGCATCACACCTGGCTAGTGTAGAAGTCACTATGCATCGCACCCTGACAGTGGAGCAGTCAGTATAGTCCTGTTTTGGCCAGTTCTAGATGGTTTTTCAGGTGGAACTTTTTGGTAATGATGTAATCAGTTGACCATGATCTTTTAGGGTATGAAACAACATTTTTAGGGGTTAAAGATCCCTAGTTTATTGACATATAATATTGGGGTTGAAGTGTCCAAATATGTCTATAACAATGGGAGAGAGAATGTTG
Organism: Pinus tabuliformis; assembly: GCA_031772625.1. NCBI lineage: Eukaryota > Viridiplantae > Streptophyta > Pinopsida > Pinales > Pinaceae > Pinus > Pinus tabuliformis. Next base: position 538,362,519 of record CM062805.1, on the reverse strand, counting down.
TTGAATATACATAGTTGGGGCACCTTCTTAAACATCTTTTATGATATTGGCCTTATTCATATTGGTCACCTACATAATACCATGGGCAAGCCTATTTGGCCACTTGTTCCCATTCTACCACCTCAAGGTTTTAAAATTTCCAAACATAAATTGCAAAGTTTCCTTCAACGGTTGGATCCGCAGAAGGAAGACTATGTTCTCTACATTTACAGGGGAACCCACTATGATTTATATAAAACACATATGATGGAATTATCTTATTTATCAACGACCATAGTGAAAATCTTCTACTCAGAAGATGTAGAGACTTATGAGGTACATGCACTAATGACCCTGAACCCAGTGAACAACTGCAAATAAGGAGGAGATATTATCATGTGATCTTGGCATTACATTTTGGAATCATGATTATCATTGGACCAAAACCCACAAGCATTAGCCCTTGCTATAATCTCCAAAATTAGAATCCATGAGAGGCGATTAGTCCATGTCATGAAACACATGAGTAGCTTAATTCAGCTTCGAGAGATTTGACATTTTTTTTTCAACCTTAAGATCCTTTATAACTATGACCATCTCATTTTGAAATTTAATCTCTTCCATATCTTCTTCTTCTTCTTCAGACGCTTCCTTCATGTTATCCCTAGCCGTGAATGATAATTTTACAGTATCATTTTCTTCATCACTTTCACATTCTTCTTCAGATGAGGAGTTGTCTTCTTTAGAGAAAAAACTTTTCATAAGGCCTTTATTTTTACATTGCTTGTTGAATCTTCTTTTACCCTTCTTCCCTTCCCTATATTCTTCTCCATTCTTACGATGAAATTTAGCTGCAAAGCAACCAATCTCACCATAATTGAAACATATTAGTGGAAGTTTACCTTTGAACATACTTCTTTCTCTGTTCAACTTTCTCACAAATTTAGTAATTTCTTCATTTGAGTATTCTTTGCAACAACAACAACTAGAGTTTGGTTTTTCTTCTTGATCTTCTTGGATGCTATGAATGTTTCTTCTCAGTTAGATGGATCATCTTGTCATTTACACATTTCATATGTCGTAAGTATTCCATGTAGTTGGTCCACGGTGAGATTTTCTAAAGCATCTCTTTCTTCTAGAACAGATAGCATTGAACCTCTCTATAAGAGAACTTAGAACCTTTCAAAAAACTACCTTGTTTTCCATTGGTTCTCCTATTGCTTCTATAAAATTCATTATTTAATCAACACAAGGGAAGAATGCTGAAATATTCCGCTCTTCATTCATTCTTAGCTGCTCAAATTTTCCTTGGTGGGTCTAGAGCTTGGCCTCCTTTACCTTCTTGTCTCCTTCATATGTATTTTAAATCTTGTCCCAAATTTGTAGTTCATATTTTGACATTATGAAATCTGTCACCCCAAACATAAGGGAATTCATAGCTTTAGCATTGCCCTCATAAAGCCTTCTATCATCATCGTTTGAGGGATAATTTGAAGGTTGCTTGTATTCGGCCAATACATCATTCCAAACATTGAATCCTTGTGCTTGAAGATATGTCCCCATATTTCGAACCCAAAATGCATATTTTTTTCCATTAAGTACAATAATTCGCATCTTATTCCACTCCATGACCTCCTTGTAGTTGTTAAACTACTACTAAAGGAACCCACTCTGATACCAATTGTTGGAAATATTAAGGGGGGTGAATCAGTATTTCTTAGAAATCAGTAACTTATTAATATTTTCATGGCATTTAATTAATATTTTAACAACATTTCATAACCATAAAGAAATAGTAAACAATGAACACAAATATTTTTAGGTGGAAAACCCCCTTTGAGTAAAAAACCATCGAACACTTTTCTAATAATTTCTTTTAATCTTCAGCTTCAACTGAAAATAAAGTGATAGTTATGAAGAAAATTATAAGGGAATATTATTATATATGGCTAGGGACAATAGGAAGGAAGTGCCTGGAGAAGAAGAAGAAAAGATGGACGAGATTAAATTTCAAAACGAGATGGCCAGAGTTATAAAGGATCTTAAGGTTGAAAAACAAAATGTCAAATCTCTTGAAGCCAAATTGAAGATAGAAGAAGAACATTCAAGAAGCCTCAATAAGAAAAATGAAGAATCAAAGGAAGGAATTATCATCCTTAAAGTACAATTGGAAGAAGTTGAAAAAATTCAAGATTATCTCAAAAGAATGTAGAAAATCCTGTAGATTCACAAGCTAATGCAATTTGCTAAAGCAAGTGACAAGAATCTACTTCTATTTGTTACATTTGAAGACCATAAACATCGAGCAAACAATAATCAATAGAGGAAGAGAATAAAAGGCACATAACACAATAAATATTCGGGAAAAGCCACCGCTCAAAACCCCACTATCTGTTTTGTATTAATCCAGAAAATCAAGATGAAATTACAATGCTTGTTCTCTCTAGAACAATTCTAGCACTTAGCAAATTCAATCTCCAGCTCATAAGCAAACAAAACAACCAGGATCTTCCTCATCCAGATATACTCACATGTCACTTGACTTGTAGCCATGTACTCTACCTCTGCTGAACTGAGTGCAACCAATCTTTGTTTCCTGATGTACCAAGAAACTACAGCTGACCCAATACTACAGATCCCTCCTGATGTGCTCTTCGTGTCAGATGGACTCCCCGCCCAATTTGCATCGGTGAAGCCTTGAAGCCTCACTCCCTCTGTCCGTCTATACCACAACCCAAACTAAATAGTGCCTCTAAGGTATCTCAATACATGCTTTGCCACCTTCCAATACAGCTTGGTAGGCCAAACCATCGCTTGACTAAGCTGGTTAACTGCATAACACTTATATGGTCATGTGTTCACCAAATACATGAGGGAACCCACAAGCTTCCTATAAATAGTAGCTTCCACTACTTCTCCTGAAGTATAATCCTCCTTCCTCCACTTACCAGCTAGAGGAGTCTCCATGGGTTTATTGATATCCATGCAGAATCTATTAAGTATCTCTTGGCATACTTGCCTTGAGAAAAAAACAACTCCCCATCTCCCTACCATACCTCCATGCTAAGAAAGTAATGCATGAGCCCCATGACCTTCATCTCAAGCTCTCTTGCAAGGTCCTCCTTGCAGTATTTGATGAGCTTCTCATCACCTATTAGTATGCGATCATCTACATAAAGTACAATTATCAAAAGATTACCTTCCACCATTATGTGATACAGGTTGGCATCTGCTTCACTCTTCGTGAAGCCCAACCCAGTGAAGTAGCTATTTATCCTGGTGTACCAAGCACATGGTGCTTGCTTTAGCCCATACAATTCTCTCTTGAGTCAGCACACATGTGACTCATGGTCCAAGGTTTCAAAACCTTCGGGATGCTCTATGTACACCTCTTCCTAAATCATGCCATTGAGGAAGGTAGTCTTCACATCCATCTGATGGATACTCCAACCCATCTATCCAGATAGTGCCAAAATAGATCTGATAGATAAGTACCTTGCAACAGGAGTAAAGGTCTCATCATAGTCAACCCCCTCTACTTGTGACAAGCCATGGGCCACAAATCTAGCCTTATGCTTCTCAACTCTACCATATGCAGCTTTATTTACCTTATAAAGCCAACAGGAGCTCATAGCTGACTTATCCTCCTGTCTCGGGACCACATCCCAAACACTATTTCAAACTATGGAGTCATACTCCTCCACCATCGCATCAACCCAAACTGGCTACTGCACTGCTTCCTGAAAGGAAGATGGTTCTGTCACAACACATGCACCCATAAGTGCCATGTATCTAGTGTACCTCTCTAGTGACCTCCTATTTCTGCTTTGAGAAGGGGGTGCTCCCACATTCTTCCGTGCATCATCCAACAATCTGTCAACCTCTCTAGTGTGATTTCTTCCCTATCTGGAAGACTCTGCCTGAGTGGATGTCTCAACTTCTGAAACCTCTGCATGTGGCTGCTCCACTTCAATCTGAGGCTCCTCAACCTTAGGAACTAAAAGTTCCTCCTCCACATGTAGCTCAAGCTCCCTCTCAAGGGATACTTGCATGGCCTTCTCCTCATCAAATTTGACATCCCTATGAACCACTGTCATCTGACTAGTTTGCATGTACACCCGATAGTTGTGGGGAGTATCAATGTACCCCATAAAGATCCCCAACTCTGTTGTTGACTTAAGATTTTTCCATGCATCTTTGGTCACATGGAAATAAATCAATGTTCCAAAAATCCTGAAGTGACCAACATCTGGCCTCTTACTAGAATAAGTTTCCTCTGGTGTTTTACTCTCAAGTATCCGATGTGGGCTACGGTTATGAACATAAACCATTGTGTTGCATGCCTCAACCCACAAGTGTAGTGGTAGGCCTTGATCATGCAACATCGCCCTTGTTGCCCCTACAATGCTCTTGTTCTTCCTCTCAATAGCCCCATTTTGTTGAGGGTTATGAGGTGCCATCAACTCTTGTTTAATCCCTTCCATTGCACAAAATTTCTTAAACTCATTGGAGACATATTCTCCACCATTATCACTCTATAGAGCTTTAACCTTCTTACCTGACGTTTTCTCAACCAATGCTTTGACTTCACAAAACTTTGTGAATGTATGATCCTTTCTCTACATGAAAAATATCCAGCATTTACGAGAATAGTCATCTTCAAATATAACATAATACCTGTGTTTGGTGGTGGATACTGTTGAGAATGGTCCACACACATCTAAATGGACCCTCTCCAGAATAGACTCTACTCTACTGTCTCTATCTCCAAAGGAAGACTTGGTGTATTTTCCCAAAGTATAACTCTTGCATGTATCAACTTGCTCAAACGTACCTTTGGGAAGTCTGGTAGAGATTTGTTGCAATATCTTCAAAGCCCCATCATGCAAGTGGCCCAATTGCCTATGCCACAACTCGCTGACGTCTCGGCTCAACATATTTTTTTCTTTTGAACTCAAAGCAGCACAATCCTCTACCTCTATCTTATAGAGATTCTGAACTCGAATCCCTATCTTCTTTACTTGACCTGTGGCTATGTGTCGAAGGAACGCCTTTCCTTTCGAAAAGATCACATCATAGCCTCTATCCTCAAGCATGGCAACATATACCAAGTTCTTCGTCAGTCTGGGTACATGCATAACATTCTTCAAGGTGAGTGGAGTTGCATGCTCCCTCTGAAAAGTAATAGTTCCCACACCAGTAACACTATACTTACCATCATCACCCATCTCGATATGCATCTTAAGATCTTTCTCCTCCAATTCACTGAATAACTCTTTGTCACCAGTCATGTGGAAAGAAGCTCCATTTTCTAAGTACCAGACACTTCCCATCATTGAAGACACCATGCATGCAATGAGGGAAAAGTCCAATTCGAATTGGGAGGCCAAAACCTCACCTGCTGCTCCTCCTGAGGACTTCTCCTTGGACTTCTTCAATGGAAATTTTTTAGCTAAGTGACTCATCTTGTGACAATGAAAGCATTTAACTTTCATCATGTCCTTCTTCTTACCTCCATGATAAGAATCTGATTTGGAACGAGAAATTTTACCTTTCCCCTTCCTTTCCTTAATCACTAAGGCACAGTTCTCTTCATGATCAGTCTTTGATGAAGATCCACCCCTGGTGTTCCTCTTGATCTCATCCTGCATCAAATCCGACCATAGTTGTTCCCAATTTGGAGGCTTCTCCCAACCATTGACAGAGTCCTTATAACTATGCCAACTCTTTGGGAGTCCAAGAAGAGAAAGGCTCATCATATCCTCCTCATAAACTATGATTCCAACACTTCCAAGTGCATCTCGACATTGAGTGAACTTGTTCAAGTACTTTGGAATTGTCTCGCCTTTCTCCATCTTGATCTTACGAAGTTTATCCTTTAGTGCCAACTTCCTTTGATCACTGCTATTCTGATACAAGTCCGTCAATGTTTTCCATGTAGCATGCAGAATTTCCTTGCCATGGATACTCGAGACAATGTGATCTTGAACTCCCTCAAGGATTATCTGCCTTGCCTTTGCCACACACTTCTTCCATTCGGCCAAGTTATGTGCATCCATAGTTTCTGGCTTGGGGACTTCTTGATCAATGAATTCCTTCAAGCCATTGTCTTCTAGCACAACCTCCACCCTATCCCTCCAGGCTATAAAATTCAAGCTGCCTTCCAAGGCATACTCAAGCCTCAACCCAATGAACGCCATCTGCCGATCCTAAAGTATGTACGCAAATTCTATTTTCACCTATAACCCAGAAACTCAAAACTTTGAAATCTCCTCTAGAGAGATGATTTTAAATCAGCGATATCTCCCTCATCCAAACTCCAATTCGGTCGATTTGTTTTTTGAATTTGGGTATCTTTTCCCAAGGAATCAAAATCTGCAATTTTTTTTTGAACATTTTGCACATAAATTCTCATAAATTCTCTACAAACTCTCAGCCCAAAACCAATCTCGCTCTGATACGATGTAGAAAATCCTATAGATTCACAAGCTAATGCAATTTGCTAAAGCAAGAGACAAGAATCTACTTCTACTCTTTACAATAGAAGCCCATAAACATCGAGCAAACAATAATCAATAGAGGAAGAGAATCAAAGGCACATAACACAATAAATATCCATGGAAAGCCACATCTCAAAACCCCACTATCTATTTTGTATTAATCCAAAAAATCAAGATGAAATTACAATGCTTATTCTCTCTAGAACAATCCCAGTACTCAGCAAATTCAATCTCCAACTCATAAGCAAGCTCAAGGCTAAATATTAGCCAATTCACAAGCTCTCCAGGTCTCTATTCCAATGTGTAATTCCTATGAAGAATAGCTTTTATTTAAAGGGAAATAAAGCCTCTAAAAATAAGAAATCCCTCAAGGATCAGTTCCTGAATGCATGCACTATCGGTGCAGCTCATAAAAATCTAAAACAAATAGTACACTATCCCTGCACTCTAGTCTCAACTAGGTCTTTCTCATAATCAACAGGCATGAGTTTCTGATGGTGGAATCTTCAATTAACTAGAGTAGCATTAATTAGGTCACTAGTGTCCCAACTAACTGTTTACTCACTATTAGTTCTTGAAACTGAATGGAACTAATTTAACTGGACTTAACTCAATAAACTAAGTTAACTAATTACAACTCATTCATAACTCATCCTTAACTCTATAAGTTAGGGAGAACATATACATGTGTTCTAAAAGACTTCCAATTCAAATTTCCTAAATTAATTAAGTTAATTAAACTTAATTAATTATTTTCAAATTGCTATGAGAAAAGAATTCTATTTTAATTCACATTTTAATTCAAGGAAAAATTAAACTAGAATTTCTTGTTGCCATTTCTCAACAAAGAAAACTTGAATAAAGAAACAAGGAAAGGGAAGATTTAGAATCAAAGATAGTCTATCTATGAAAGGAGCAGAGAAAAGAAGAAATGTTCAGCAAAATTGTGCAAACAACTCCAGAGAATTAGTTGAGCTCATCAGTAGCCAAAATTCACACAGTGACAAGATAGGATTGGGCTACAAGGAAATGTTTGTAAAAGGCTCAACCTCTTCCACAACAAAAAAGGGAGAAGGAAATAAAACTTATGCAACAATGCCTAAAGGATTTATTGAGGAGAGAGGATTCCCAGCATAATAGAAGATTCAAGATCAACATGAAGGATTATGAAGAACATTATCACAAATAATCCCCCCCCCTTCATGTATCTAAATATATTTCTTAGTGTTTGTTATTAATGTGGAAATTTCGGGCAAAAAGTTGTAAATTATCAGGCCTATGGTAGGAACAGAAGAAACCATGGAAGGTATTTCAGGAATGATTATCCCAGAAACTGACAAGAGGATTACAAGAAAAATTACAACAAGTTTGGTTATTTAAGCATTGAACTAGAATGTTATAAATGCAGTAACTTTGGACAGATGGCTAAATATTTTTGGTTAACACTCCCCCAAGGGAATCACAACATAATCAAAATGCTCAGGTATGGAGAAGAAAAATTGAAAGATGCACTCTTTCTCTAAAATCTCAAAGTAAGAATAATGTGTGGTATATTGACAATGAATACTCAGTGCATATGACCAGAGATGGGAATAAATTCATATCTCTAAAAAAAGGAAAAGATGGAACAATGTCTTTTGAAAATGATGGATCTATAAATGTTATTGGAGCAAGCACAATCAAGCTTGGAGGTAAGGATTCTACAACAAAGGATGTGATTCTCATTGAAAATATGAAACATAGTATATTGAGCGTAATTCAAATGTGTGATTAAAGACATACACTGTTTTTTTACTCAAAGAAATGTGAAATAAGAAGAGAGAAATTCGGCCAACTAGTGGCTACTACAACTAGGACTCCAAATGACATATACACTTTGGATGAGACTATTAAAGGTTGTTTCTTGAAAAAAGTAGACAAAATTTGGCTCTGGCATAGACAAATGGAACATATAAACTTCGAAAACCTTGTCAGAATCGTAAAATTGAAGTTGTGAGAGAATTTCGTTGATTTCAAAACAAACCAATGCTATATGTAAACATTGCAGACATGGAAAATAGACAGGACTTTAATTCAAGACAAAACAACATTCCACATCAAAACCATTGGAATTGATACACACTGATATGTGTGGATCAATGCAGACTTAAGAATTGGATGGTGAATTGTACTTCACGGTAATGATCGACGATTATACTAGGATGAAAACAGTTAGATTTTTGAAGAAAAAATCTGGAGCATTTGAATGTTTCAGAATCTTCAAGGAAATAGCTGAAAATGAAACTGATTTGAAGATCAAATGTTTGAGATCCTGTAATGGTGGAGAATTCACATCCAAATCATTTCTATGAAGAACATGGAATAAAAAGGCATTTCTCAACCACTAGGACACCACAACAAATTGGAGTTGTCGAAAGGAAGAATAGAACTATAGAAGAAATCAAAAGAACAATGTTGAATGAGTCAAAATTGGAAAACAAATTTTGAGTTTAGGCAGTTGATATAGTTGTTTACTTTTTGAACAAAGTATTACTTAGGATAAATTGTGTTAAGACTCCATATGAACTACAAAGAGGAAAACCAGAAAATGTAAAACATTTTTAAGTTTTTGGAAGAAAATTCTACATCAAAAGGGAAGACCCAAGGATGGGAAAATTTTAATTTCGGCTAGATGAAAGCATCTTTGTTGGTTATTCACGCAACAGGAAAGCATACATATTTTATAATCAAAGACTTAACTAGATATTTGAAAGCACCAATGTAACATTTGATGAAGATCGTGGACCAAAGATTGAAAAATGAAACTCATCTTCAAGCAGACCAGAGACACAAGAGACATAACTAGAAAGGGTCAAAGAAGAAGCCCAAGAGAAAGTACAATCAAATGAGGAAAAAATTTTCAACCAAGAAGAGACTATAAGTGAACATCAGGCACCTTCTAAGACTCCCAAGAGATGGTACCAAAAGAATCATCCTTAAGATGAAATCATTTGGAACATTGATAAATGCATATGAACTAGAAGAAACTAGCGTCTATGAAAATTAGAATACGGACATCTTGCACTCTTGGCCACATTTGAGCCTAAAAACTTTGAAGACGCCAGTCACGATGAACATTGGATAGTTGTTAATTTTTACACTGCTCTATGTTGATTCAATTACTTTAGCCCAATTCAATTCTTCAATTAGTAATATTTCATCAATAATTAATATATCCAATCATCAACAGAAATTGAATATAGAATAGTAAATGCAATGACAAAGGAGACAATCAACACATCAACAAGACACACCAAATTTCGGTCAGTGACTAGGAAAAAAACCACTATGGGGAAAACCCTTTGAAATTCTTCTTCTATTAAATTGTCATAAAATGTTCAGTAGAGAGTACAATGAGCCAATAAAAAATCATCCAATAAGGTTAACCCAACAACATTCAAAAATATGTTCCCGACATCAACACTAATTAGAGACAACTTATCCTGCATGTTGTCAACTACATGTAAATGTCAAATTGTAACCCTATATCTCAACCACATGTAGGAAGAGGTATGCATGCATTTGAGAGCTTCCAACTGAAAAAATGAGCCTATGTGCTTGTGGTTGTAACTAAAATTTTCCTGTGTCAAGCCTATAGTTGGAAACCAAAACCCTAAACACATGTGTGAGCTACGGACCCTACAACTTTATACTTATACAAACCAATCTTTGTGGCCCAACCTTAGACCTGTGCTAACTAATCAATGAAGAAGAGGAGAAGAAGATGCTTGGTGATGTCAAAATAACCTTGAGGTCACTTGTATTTATAGGCTTCCAAGGGCGTCCATTTCTTGTTAGGGACGACCTATCCTTTTGTACAAGTGTGGATTTTCTTCAAAAATACACTTTTTCTTATCCAAATTGAACGCTTCAATAGTCAGAATGGTCCCCTCAAAAAGAGGAATCTATTCCAATAGTTGGAATTTGTCATTGAGTTACCAAAATTAACAATAGAAGCTATGAATGAATAGTTGGATCAAGTTGAAAAGAATGATACTTGGGAACTGGTGCCATGACCAAAGCACATAAATGTCATTAGTACAAAATGGGTTTTAAGGAAGAAGTTGAATGAGGATGGACAGGTTACTAGAAATATTTGTTTGTAAAGGATATGCACAGGTTGAATGAATAGATTTTGAAAAGACATTTTCTCATGTTACCAGAATGGAAGCTATTTGAATGTTCTTGGCATATACATGTTTGGGGAAAATCAAAGTATATCATATGGACGTAAAATCATATTTTTTGAATGGAGAATTAGAGGAAGAGGTATACATAGAATAAGTTGATGGATATCTATTTATTGGAAGAAAGATTATGGTTGCATGTTAAAGAAGGCGTTATATTGTTTCAAACATGCTCCTACAGCTTGGTATGCTCATCCTGGTAGGGACTTGTAGAAAAAAGGGTTCAAAAGAGGAAATGATGACAACAACCTTTATGGAAATTTGACTGATTATTAAAACTCAATTTGGATAAGTGCACCACGGTACATGACCTAAGTAAACGTGTAGAACTAGGGTTTGTAGCAGGTGTTTAGTGTTGGGAACCATGGAGGGTCATGAAGGGGGAAGTTCCACTCCCTCGTACAGTCATGTAGTCTCAAATCGTTTCAAGAAGCCAATGGAAGCAGAAACCGGGAGTATAGATAGAGGAAAACTGGAAAACAACATATCACAGGGGCAGGCAGAAATGCAGGAGGAAGTTAGAAGAGAGAAGTGAATAGGAGGAGACAGTCAGAAAAATAACTCCAGAAGTCAGTTAGGACCATGTAAACCTAAGACATCCATCACACCTCAAGTCGTCTTAAGTGATCCAGCACTACAGGCACATAGGGAGCACATGGAAACTTATATAGTGATATGCAAATTCATGGGGCTATGGCCAACGAAGAAAGATTTATATGCATGGATAAAGAACCATTGGAAACCTAAGGGAGAAATAGATCTACACCTTGGATCCAAGGGTTTCTTCACAGTTGTGTTCAAAAATCTAGAGGATAAAGACAGGGTGTTTGAAGGAGGACCATACTTCTATGCTGCTGCAAGCCTCTATATGTGGCCATGGGTGATGAATTTCATCCTGGAACGAGAAACATTTACATCAGTGACAGTATAGATAAGACTCTATTCCCTACCTCTAGATTATTGGCTGCCAGAATCATTAAAAGCCATAGGAAATAAACTAGGACATTTTTTAAAAATATCAGAGGCCACATTGTGCAGAAAATATACCTCCTTTGCCCAAATATGCGTAGAAATGGACCTTTCTGGGGCTCTGCCAGATGAAATAATTCTAGAAGTATATGATGAATAATGGGTGCAGGCGGTGGACTACGATCATGTCCCTTTCCAATGTCGCAAATGGCATGAACATGGGCACCTCTTCAGAGACTACCCTTTAAATAAAATGGATAGTAGTATCAAAGCAACCTCAAGGAAAGAGACTGAAAGCTTTACCAAAGTGGGAGGCAGAGGAAAAGGAGGGAGAAAGAACCAGAAAAAAATCTACGAGGAAAAGCAGCGTAGTCATAATAGGTTCAAGATATTAGAAGAAGAAGCGGGGGATCAAAGAGCGAACCAAGTACTGAAGGACAATCCTGTAGAGAAGGAAAATGATGAAAGCATGGAGGATAGACCTGAAAAAAGCCAACAAAATGAGGATCAGTTAAGCACTATGGAACTTGATAGGGACCAAGAGATGACACCAAGCGAAGTGGGAATGGAGGATCATGAACTGCAGGAAATTCTGAAAAGGGAGCAACTCGATCTAGAAAAGTTCTTGGAGGAAGGAACTACCAAAGGAGTGGATTCGCTACCTCAAGAGGAGTTTAACAGAGTACAACTCTTCCTTTGGAGAACTTAGGCAAAGGGTTCTGGGGTCAAAATAAACCATGACAGTCAGGACAACGGAGGGATTAAAATGTTGGAGGCAATAGTGGGACAAGCTCCCAAGAACCCACGAAGGAAAAGAGGAAGAAAAAACAGAATGAGTTGCTGATAGAATGTGGAAAACTCATGATCAACTCAGGTAAGATGAAAGGCCTAACTAGTTACTCATTTACAAATATTTCTTGATGAAACTCACAACATGGAATATTAGGGGGCTAGGAAGTAAAAGGAAACAAAGAAATCTCAGCAATAGAATGAAAGAAGAAAAGCCAGATATGGTTTTTATCCAAGAAACAAAATGTTCTATAGACAAAATAAGAGAGATGCATAGCAAATGGCTTATTAAGTATGAATATCTAGAATTTAAAGCAGAAAACGAAGCAAGAGGAATTCTCACACTATGGAACCCCCAGAAACTTCGAATCCTAGATGCTGAAGCATCTAGGAACTACCTATTGGTGGTCATCCAACCTTCGGGGTACAAGGAAGTTTATTTGATCAGAAATGTCTATGGTCCACAAAAGCTTGAAGATAAATTCAGGCTTCTAACCTCACTGGAGGAACTAAGAGAAAGACATCCAGGTATCCCCTGGATTTTTGGAGGGGACTTTAATATGATCAGGTTTCTCTCGGAAAAAATGGTGGGACCAAATCACTAGGCAGAAATTCCATAGCATTTCAGAACTTCATAAACAACATGAGGCTAGTAGATACAGAAACCAATAATGGTATCTTTACCTGGAATAATAAAAGGGGAGGGGCTTCTCAAGTGGCCTCTAAACTAGATAGATTCATTATCTCTGAGGACCTCATCCTCACAGGCATTGACTTGTCAGCTATGATCCTCCCTTTTGGAGGCTCGGATCACTAGCCTATTCAACTAGAAGTTCCCTTTATAGGAACTATGAGGAACAAACCTTTCAAGTTTGAAAACATTTGGCTTATCCATCCCGAATTCATCAATAATATTGAAAAATGGTGGACAGAAGATTTGCATGTTCAGGGTACTAAAATGTTCCTTCTGCATCAGAGATTGAAACACATCAAACTCGGGCTTAAAGATTGGAATAAGAATGAGTTTGGCAATATCTTCGAAGCCAAAAAAGTAGTTGAACTGAAGCTACAAGAAATTAACTAGGTCCTCATCACATGTGGCTTCACTAAGGAAGGTAAGAAACAAGCTAACTCACTGCAACATGATTGGTAAGACTTGTGCAAGCAAGAGGAAATCTTCTAGAAACAAAAATTGAGGGTACAATGGTTAAAGGAAGGAGAAAGGAATACAAGGTTTTTTCACAAATCTACCATGGATCAAAGGTCTCATAACAGGATTTTAAAGCTGAAAGATACTCAAGGAAAGTAGATTAGTACCCACAAAGAAATAGAAGCTACCCTAGTTCAACATTATCAAGGCATAGTAGAGGAGCCTCTCATAGACAGAACACAATTCATCAATGACTTCACTAAGCACATTCCTAAGCTTGTGATAAGAGAAGACAATTATAATATTAACAAGCCAATGAATGAAGAGGAGGTCAGTGAAGTCATCAAAGAGATGCAAAATGGGAAAGCTCCAGGTCTGGATGGTTTCAACGTTGAATTCTTCAAAGCATGTTGGAAAATAGTCAAGCAAGATATCCTTGATGTTGTGGAGGACTCAAGGAAAAACAAAACTATTCTAAAGGTGCTCAACACCTCTTTCATAGCCTTGATTCCTAAGCAGGAAAATGCTATGACACTAGATAGATTTAGACCCATAGCATTATGCAATGTGGTTTACAAAATTATTTCCAAAATAATTGAAAACAGGCTCAAGCCCCTTCTTCCAACTCTATTGTCTAAGGAGAAAATTGTATATGTGAGGTAGGAAAATTCTAAATAACAGCATTCAAGCTCATGAGGTGGTCCACTCACTTAAGAGCAATAAGCAGGTAGGTATGATTATACAACTTGACCTAGAGAAGGCATATGATAAGCTAAGCTAGGCATACATCAGGGAAGTATTAATATCGTATAGCTTTGACCACAACTCGATAAGATGGGTAATGGCCATAGTTCTTCAATACTGCTAAATGGATCACCATTCAAATCATTTAAGCCTTCAAGAGGACTCAGACAAGGCGATCCGCTCTCACCCTTCCTCTTTATTCTCATGATGGAAGGGCTGGGCAATGTGATCAAATCTGCCAAAGCAGAAGGCAAAATTCAGGGTCTAAAACTCACCTTGAATGGGGATGCTTTGACTCATCAACAATTTGTGGACGACACCATGCTGCAGGGTACACCTATGGTCAAGGAAGCTCATGCCTTCAAACAAATCCTGAACGAATTTGCTATGGCTACGGGTAATGAGGTAAGCCTTACCAAATCAAATATTTTATCTTTCAATACTGATATTGCTATTCAGAGAAACCTCACCAAAATTCTAGGTTTTCAAAGAGAACTGCTACCCTCCAACTATTTGGGAGTTCCTCTAACAGACAAACCTCAGAGAAAGACAGTTTGGGAGCCTGTTACTAATAAACTCCAGGACAAAATCCGGAAATGGAAAAACAAGTCTTTGAATTTAGAAGGAAGGTTAATGCTTACAAAAGTCGTCCTACAAATTGTCCCCATCTTCATGTTTTCAGCCCTTCCAGCTCCTAAAGGAGTTGTGCAACACATTAGAAATATCCAAAGAGATTTTCTTTGGGGCAAAAGGGAAGAAAAAAAGAAATGGACTTTGGTAGCCTGGGAAAAGATCTGTAAGCCTAAGACACATGGAGGCTTGGGACTTGATGACCTAGAAACCCTCAACAAAGTTTTGGGGGAAAACTATGGTGGAGATGGCTTAAGGAATCAGTTTCCCCTTGGGCCAAAGTATGGAAACACAAATATGCAAACAATTGGCAAGAAACGGAGCACATTAGAATGTATGGGCTCATCAAAGCCTCCCACATTTGGAGCAAAGCTTGGGAGAATAGAGCCATTGTTCAAAAACATAGTTTTTGGGAAATAAGAGATGGAAACCTTGCTTGGTTTTGGGAAGATAATTGGCAACAGGGACCTAAACTATTAAGAGAAGAATTTGACAATCTTAAGAAGGATATTGACGACAAAGGGTTACTTAGGGTAAATGACTTCTAGGATCAGGATAGAAGCGATGGAAAATGGAGAATATGGAAGAACCTGATTTACAGTGATGACTCTCCGTTGAAGGCCCAGGCAGAAGCTCTTACATACATCTTGGAATAGAGAAAAATTATGACATCAACATCTTCAGACCAACTGAGATGGGGTAAAAATAATGAAGGAAACTTTAACCTCAAAGAGGCCAAGTGAGTAGCCCTTGGGCTTGACTTTCCAAACCCTGATATGGTATGGAAGGACCTATGGCAGAACTAGAATTGGATGAAAATCAAACTGTTCATGTGGTTGGTGCAACACAAAAAAATTCTAACTTGGGAAAACCTTCGTAAGAGAGGTGTAATTTGTCCATCTAGATGCCAGCTGTGTGAATCACAAGAAGAAACTATGGAACACCTTCTCAACCTCTGCCCATTCACCTCCACCTTGTGGAATTGGGTGGCTTCAATCTTCAGACAAACTGACAGGGACATTGGTAGCATCAACAGGACATTGAGGAATTGGAGGAGAAATTTCTCTGAAAATGAAATAATCAACAAAGCTTGGGCTTTGGTTCCAGGCTTTCTAATCTGGGATGTCTGGAAAGAACGCAACAACAGGATCTTCAAGAACAGGATTGGTACATCCCAGAGCATCATGACCCAGATTATAAGACAACTCAAAGAGACTGTATGAACCCTTATAAAAAACCCCCCTAAGAACCAACCTCAAGATCAGTATGTGCAGATACTTCTGCATTGGGCCTACAAGGGCTCTTCCCCCAGGGCATAAGCAAGATGGTAAGTCATATAACAACTGATAAGGACTTCTGGCAACCTCCCCCCCATGGTTTTATGAAATGCAATATAGATGGAGCCTCAAAAGGAAACCCTGGCATGGCTGGTTATGGAGGAGTAATAAGAGATGAACAGGGTTTCATAAAAGCCATCTTTCACAGTCATTTGGGGAAGGCCACAAATAATATGGCAGAGCTCATGGCCCTTGAGCAATGCCTAGAAATCTTAAGAGACTCCAATTTACATAACACCATAATTGAAGTTGATTCTGAACTGATAATCAATTTGGTCAAGAAAATTTGCAATGGCTCAACACCAGACAAAGTGTCGAAACACTGGAGGTTACTGCAAGTCTATCAACTTATTCAATCCCACCTGTGCACAATGAGAACCCTTAGTTTCATTCATGTGCGACGAACAACCAACAAATTAGCGGATATTTTGGCAAATGAAGGCGTACTCTATTCCAAAAGCAATAAAAGATATGACTGGATAGGGACTCCCCAAGGATGACTGCGGGAAGAGTGTCACAGATAGGCGACCTTAGACAGGGAATATTATTAGAGCAGGGGAAATAAGCAGGGTGAAGCTTGATGAAAATAGAGGAGTTTTGGTCTACACAGGGAAGAAGTACGAGCAGGATGAAGTTTTACTCTGGTCTTCAGGCGGGAAAATGCACCCAGAACACTAAAATCCTATGGTTTTTGGGAGGGAAATTACTTACAGGACTAATCTTCGAATGTATCAGACATACATTAAATGTGGCCCTTCAATTTTTTGTGACAAGTGCTTATTTAAAGAGTGGGCGGGTTGATGAAATCGTAGTAATCTAATGATTTTCACATGGCAAACAGCAAGACTGTTAACCTTCCAAACGAACCCAAAATGCAATTAGGTAGTGTATTTATTATGTTTCGGGTCCGAAGGTGTTACAGGGAAAAGTGTCTATATAGAACTGCTCTATCCCACTAAGGTGTGACAGCTGCCTTAGAAACAAACAGAGAAAAGCTACTTTTGTTTTTCCTTTATGAATTATAGATAGAGAGGAACAGAAAGACCAACCTCTGTCTTGCGCTAATTTCTTGATTCGATCCCTCTCTTCTTTGATAGTCCTCAGCTACCTGCTCCCTTGCACGCCCAGCTTCACAAAGTACCTGTAAGATCACAGAAGCATAGCAGTATACAAAGACATGGATCTATAATCATAAACAATCTAGGATCAGATGTAAATTGACCATACAAATGTAACAAGCATTAATGATACAAAAGCATGGAGCAAAACTCAAATAGCTTTTATTGATAAACAAGAAAAGAGCCAAGAGGAGTTACAACCAGTTGTTCCGACCCAGCATCAACCTCCCAGTAAAGAAGCCCCTCTTCACCTCAAACAAAGCTTAGATCACCCAACAATCTGATGTTTGTCTCAAGAAACCAACAACAATTCCTTACAATATGCAAAATTCCACCCTCTGGATCTCTGGGATGAGGGATCCATATATAGATATCTGTAAGGGGGATGAGTCAACTTGTGATTTGATTAGTGTCTTCTCTCTGATAGTTCTTGCCTCCACTTGGAGACTGATGGTCTCTTACTCATCCTTGGTCGAATTCAATGAGGCAAGTGTCACAGGAGAAGATTCTGGAAGCTTCCATTACCTCTCCACCTCGCGGAATGACACTGCCATTTGTCATTTCTCACCCATCGTACCCCACAGAAGGGACTTTTGAAATGCAATGCACCCTCACAGTGTATTTAGGTGAGATGCAACGCACTTAGCCAGTGGAGCAGCTGCAATGATCCTGTTTTGACCAATTCTGAGCAGTTTCTCATGGAGAACTTCTGGGAGAAGCTGTAATCTGTTGAACTTGTTCCTTTAGGGGTTAGAACAACACTTTTAGGGACTTAGGAGCCCTTGGTTTATGGACATTTCATGCTTGGGGTTGTAGGGCCCAAAAATGTCTATAACAGTTGCCCCCTAAAGTATGAGGCCGTTAATCTTTTGGTGTCGGGTGAAATGCTTTATTATGAGGATCCGAAGTTCTTTCAATGCTGGGAGGAGACTTGTAATAAGATACAATACAATACATTATCTTCATACTATTTTCATGATCTAGCTGAGGCAGGCATTCCCATGCTTAGCTTTATAAATTCATTTTCATGTACATAGGACAGACAATCGTCTGAGTGTAGACTAATGATTCTGATAGAGCCATCATCCTTTTGAGTGGATGATTATCTGTGCAGAAATGATGTACATTTAATGTCTTTATTTCCCTGAATATATATCACAGCCCGGATGGATGAAACTAGATTCAGGGTCTTCAATCTCGTCCGATCTTCACTCGAAGTACAAGTCGATCCATGTGAGAAATGTTCTGAAGTCGAACATGGAAAGACATCGCTTGATTACCAGTCAATGATGTAAACTGTTAACAAGCGCGAGAGGAATCACCGATAATGATAATGACCCTCAAGGTACTGTAGTACAATTCACGTGGTGTGAATAAAGGACTTGGCGTCGAACACCACTCAAAATCTTTCGGTTGAAGGCCATTGATGTAAACCTGTTGCCGGAAGTGAGAAAGTTGCCATTGAGGCATGCAAGCTTCAAAGTACTGACTGGGGTGTTCCTAGATCAACTTCTTGGATAATGAGCTGAAGTCGACAAGAAGTGATCCGTCACAGGAGGGCCTTAATGAATCCCACATCAATGACACGGAACAGAGCAAATGATTTTAATGGAGGTGAAAACGATCTGGTGATATAAGGTTCAGGGTGGCGGTCATGAAAGAATGGAGTATAATGTATGGTAGTGGGTGAGACACAGGTGAATTCACTGAATGACTTCTCTTGAACATATCGGCGACACTGATGCGATGGATTGGTAGCATTAACCCCAAATGTGGATGGTATGGTGTGACCATGGTGATGTGACCGGTGAATGAAACAACCCAACCCGACTCGGACACGGAGTGGAAGTGTCATGTTCAAGAGCGACTTGCTACCAACAAAGTTTCTTCAATTTTTCTTCCCAATTTCCCCAGTCATTGCTGACCAGTACCTCTTTATTTTTGTCAAGCTTGAGGAGGATAGCATATGCTTGTTCTATAATTTTCCCTTCGGACAAACCCATCACTATGTTTTAACGAGCCTAGCGATAGTGAAACTCGTTCTCGTCTATAGACAAGTTTGTCGCTATTAATCTTTTTAATGAGTTTAACGACAAAGATAACTCGATCCTTTTCAATTTTAGAGAGTCTGAAAAGGAATGTAAAGGTAACTCCAAAATTCCTTTTTCGTCATCTAATCCCTTAGGTCCGAAAAATTATAAAACAATACAGAAGGGATGGATTTTCGATACTTTTAACGAGCCGAACAAAACAAGCGCTCGATCTTTTTGTGTAATAATCCCTCAAGTCCAAAAAGATTAAAATCTAGAGGAGGGATAGCACTTCCTGTCTCTTTAACGAGCTGGAGAGGCCAATGGCTCGGCAATCTTTTCATATTTTACGAGTCAATTGAAAAGAGCTTAAAGGAGACTCATCTTTTGAGGAACGAGTGATAAAAAGGGTAGCAGCTGATTCCAGGTAAGGTTTGGAATTTTCCAATCACGGCAGTGTCACAAGGATGGCTAGTGAAATCACTCTTCGCAGCTGTTCCTCAAAATGGGTAAACAATCAAATGGAGGTGAATGATCGGCCAATGAAAAAGAGGAGGTGACGGTGCAAACACGACCAAGGCTTTAACGGCTGAAGTACTACATTCACGATGGTTATTTACCGCGGAATAGTTCATTTTTTAACGAGCTTAAATGCGGGGGGAAACATTTGCTCATGTCCTATGTTTATTTTTTAACGAGCTTGAACTATGTGCTAAAAATGCTCGATTGAATGGTCCCATTTTGATTTTACCATAAATAGCTTTGTTCTTTCAAAGATTGTACTGTATTTTCAACTGCTTCATCAAACTAGTCAGAAATGAACAATATATGCTTGAAAACGAGTTAGAACACTAATATTTTACTTTGAACTACGTAAAAAGTAATGAAAAAGTGTTTTTACCTCTCATTTTACCATTTCATTTGAACTTTGGTTTGTTGGAGCTTTGGAGGTGCTTTCCCCCTTTGATTTTCATCAGCTGATTTCGGGAGATTCTGTGGACGATTCTCGGCGCCGTCTAGACTAGGTAGGAGCTAAACCTGAACTCTTTCATTTCATGGTTTCCATTTTGCATTTTGAGCTTGATTCCTAGTTTTTCTGAGCCCCTGGGGTTTGAAAAAATCGTTCTGCCTTCAGCGCACCCTCTGTGTATCGAAAGGTGCGTTGAATGTTGGCCAATTTGAAGGGCATCTGACATGCAATGCACCCAAAGCACTGATGTAGGTGCGATGGGCGCAGAGAAGGAATTCTGTGCACAATTTTTGATGGAAATTTTGCCTGTTTCTTACCAAAATCAGGATCTAACTCTTCTCTTGTTTGTTTTTCAGAGATCTTTGGAGTAAGATGACCATTACATGGCGAGAACGTGAGCATGAAGAAGAGGACATGCTTGCCCTACATGATCCAGTTACAGTAAACGCACTGTGGAACTGTGGCTTGCTGAAGTACTTCCGCATTTCTAGCATGAGACAACAGATCAACTTACTGTAGTATTTGCTCGATGCTTGGGATCCTACCAACCAGGTTTTCCAGATCAGGGGCAAATCTATCCCCTTGACTGTAGTAGACATATATTTCTTGACTGGCTTGTCAAGGCGGGGTGCCCCCATCTCTTTATCAGGTTCGGCCCGAGGAGGCGACTCTGTGAGAGATTATGTTCGCCGGTATTGCAGAGAAGGATCTCAGCCGAGTAAACACGGCAAGATCATCATCCGTGATGTCACTGACAGGTCCCTCAGGACTATTCTGTTTACTTTTGGTAGGATGGCTGGTGGTGCGGCTCTTCATGTAGCCAACTGATCTTATATGCAGTATCCCTTGGAATGCCTCCAAGCGAAGGTGTTCAACTGGTGTGACGCAATACTTCTTGTGATGAAAGAACAATTGACCAAGATAAAGAGCGGGAGGTTGAAGAACTTTGGGTATGGTTCTATTTTGACCGCCTTTGCCTTGGAGAAGATACCACTGATGTAGCCGTAGTATATTGCACTCGATTTACCTTCACCTACTGAACCACGTATGCAGAGATGGGTTGACCATATGTCTAGGCATGCTGGTCAGTCTCAAATTTCATTTTCTGATACCTTCTTCAGGTGGTTTGATCATCAGGAGATGGTTTATTCCGAGTATCCATATCCTAGTATGGACTTCCGGGGTGATCCAGATCTAGTACTGCCGGATGGCGAACAGTGGGGCGCCATTGGTAAAATCTTTGACCATATTTCTGTTTATCGTTTTTCATTTATAATGTCCTTATGCTTTATTCTATCAAGACTTTAATCAAACTCATGTGTACATGCAGATGTTGGTCCTGTTCATCCAGTAGTTCGCCTGAGAGTACCAGCTGCCGCCCCAGCAGGAGAGGCTGTCGAAAGGGCTATCCTTCGTGACCTTGATGTGGCCGAGACTCTCACAGCATTACAGGAGCAGGTAGAGGGCCTCACTCTTGGTATTCCAGATGTGAGGACTGACGAGCTACCTTTGAGGCTACAGCGGCATACTACTAGTGTGCCAAGACGATGGACTCGTCTCTTACGCATGATTGCACAGGCTGTGACTTGCTATCACGAGCATCATTAGAATAGGGTGCCCCATAGAATTTTGAGTTTTTGGGTCACTTGACCGATTTTGTCTTGGTTACAGAACATTATGTGTAAACCATGAACAATTATATATATATTTTTTATTTTCGGAGTTTTATTTTGGTTAAGTTACATGATCCAAATGCAAACATTGATGACATGTTTCTTTTTATAAATGTTGCAAATGTCTATCTAACACATAATTTGCTAATGAGTCAGTTAATGTGTTTAAGTTTCTGGAAATATGTTGATATTGAATAAAATCAAATTGTCTTTCCAAAATCTTAACCCTTAGGAACATGCGATAGATAGCTGGGTTTCGGAAGGAATATATACCAGTGAGTTGTAGTATTACGAGTTGTGAGTCTAGCCTGACAATTAGTCGGTGTATACCATGTGTGATGGCATCAGAGAGAAGTTCTATCAATGCGCTATATTCAACGATGTTATTTGTTGATCGACCAATACATACCCCTCTGAAACTTACTAACTCGTCGCTTGGATCAAAAATAGCCCAGGCTATGGAAGATAGGTTCCGCAAACTACGACTTGCTTCGTCGGCATATCCAACACATGACTCCAATAGGTTTGGCATCTGCAGCAAATGTAAAAAGTGGATTACTTGACCAAAATAAACACTTTAGCGAAAACAAAAACATAACAAAAGCATACAGGTTACTATTACGCATAGTAACTCTTGATGTACAACCCATTACGAGGTTGTGCCAGTGGAATTCCATCATAATCCATTAACTCATAGGCTCCTTTTGCTAACACTCATTTAACAATATAAGGGCCCATCCATAAAGACTTAAATTTACCTGCTCCCAATTTATCGGATTCTTGGTCGTAAAGCAAGACCAAGTCACCTTCTGAGAAGACACGGGGTTTGACATTTTTGTCGAACTGCGCCTTGACTCGTTTCTTATGGGCTTCGTTAGCCAAAGTGGCATCACGACGGGTTTCATCCAATTGGATTAATTCCAAGAAACGAGCTTCTTCTTCTGGATTTCCGGGGAGGAGATCAATTGCGAGTTTGAGAGACGAGATTTCGCACTGGATTGGTAAGATTGCTTCCAGGCCATATACCAGTTGGAAAGGTGTAAACCCGGTTGCATTCCTTACCTATGTTCGGTAAGCCCACAAAGCTGAGTACAGGATTAGGTGCCATCTTCTTTTGTGAACTCTAATCATCCTTTGCATCATGCGCTTTAGGACCTTGTTGATTACTTCAACTTGTCCGTTGGCTTGCGGATAATATGGGGTAGAGTTGTCGCGAGACAACCCTAGTTTGGCAGCTAATTCAACCATCATGTGATTGCGAAAATTCGATCCATGATCTGTGACTATAGCCTGTGGTACGCAAAATCTGACGACTACATGATTGAAAAAGAAAAGGGCAGCTGTTTCACCAGTATTATCTAATGTAGGCATCGCCTCGGCCCATTTGGTAAAATAGTCAACTGCGACTATGATATACCCATGCCCCCCGGTCGAGGTGGGGTTACATGTCATGAAATCGATGCCCCATTTGGCGAATGGCCCAACAGCCACTATTGGCTGCAGAGGTGCGGGTGGTCTTCTGGTTTTGCTATCGAAAATTTGACAAGCATGGCAACTTCTGACTACAGTTATGCAATCTTTGAACATTGTTGGCCAGAAGTATCCTGCTCGTAAGATTTTTTGCACTGTAGCATATCCAGATTGATGCCCCCCACACGTGCCTGAATGACAATCATTCAGGACTTTTTCGGCCTCCTCATGGGTGAGGCACCTTCTCAGAACTGTATCGATACCATGACGGTAAAGTGTATCATCGACGATCATGTAGTCTTTTGCTTGGTATCAAATACGTTTTTGTTCGGAGTGGGAGGTGTTTGGCCTATATTTTTGGGTTTGGAGATAAATTATTATATCCCCATACCACTCATTGCTTGAGGATATCAGAAACAAATTTTCGTCCACGATTGTTTCTTCGGATGTTTCATCGTTGGACGACGATGGGAGATCGCACAATAATTCTACGAAAACTAGAGCTTTCTTCGACTTGGATTTTACAAATTCCAGATCAAACTCTTGTATAATTGCTATCCATTTTGAATATTTTCCCCCCAGCAACTGTCGCGACAATATATAAGTCATGGGGTTGCAATCTGACAGAATGGTAGTTTTCCGAAAGAGGACATAGTGTCAAAATCTCTGTATCGCTTGAACAGCTGCGAGTGGTAGCATTTCAACGTAAGAATATTTGCTTTCTGTATCATTTAAGTTTTTACTTAAATAATATATAGGATGTTCAATTCTATCGACTTCTTGAACTAAAACCATTGCGATGGTCGTATCCGCTGCAGCCAGATACAGGTTAAAATCTTTTTGATAATCAGGAGCGTACATTAATGATGCTTTCATTAGTGATTCTTTTAAAGCATCAAAGGAAGCTTGCGCAACCTGATCCCAGACAAAGGGCACTTCCTTTTTCAAAAGACGTGTATAACCTTTAGCAAGTTCAGCGTAATTTTGAATGAACCTCCTCAGAAAGTTCACTTTCCATTGGAGTTTCTGAATCTGAAGCAAATTCGAAGGTGGAGGCAAATTTATGATTGCCTGGACCTTACATGGGTCGAGACGAATCCTGTCCTTTGAGACTACAAAGCCAAGTAAACGACCAGAACTGACGCAAAATACACATTTGTGTGGATTGAGTCGTATCTTGTAGTGTCGGCAACGTAGAAATATCACTCTTAAATGCTGCGGGTGATCAGCCCGCTTTTGCGAATGAGCCGGAAGGTCGTCGAGGTATGGTTGAATGATGTTTTTGATGTCATGGAAGGCATAATTCATTACTCTCTGAAACGTCGCCCCTGCGTTCTTCAAACCAAAGGGTAATTTTCGATATGCGAACGTGCCCCACGGACAAATAAATGCAGTATTTGACTGGTCCTATGGGCGGATATTTATTTGATTATACACGGAGAATCCATCCATGAATGAAAAGATTTCGCATCCGGTGCATTCATCAATTATCTGGTCAATGAAGGGTGTAGGGTAGTTGTCTTTTGGACAAGCTTGATTTACATCCCTATAATTGACGCACACTCTAATTGTTCCTTGTTTTTTCATAACAGGGAGAATATTCGATACCCAATTGGTCAGAGGAACCGGGTAGATGAAACTAGCATGGAGAAGTTTTTCAACTTCTGCCTTAATGGCAGCGGCTTTCTTGGGGTGCACCTGGCTTAGCCGTTGTCGTATTGGTTTGACATCTGGATACATCTTAATTTCGTGTTCAACAATACTCAAGTCAATGCCTGGCATTTCACTGTATGACCAAGCAAAGACATCTCTAAATTCGCGAAAAAGAGCGTTATATATTTCCAGTTCTGAAGGAGAACAACATTTGCCAACATAAATATTCTCTACAACATCTTTTTTGGTCGAGATATTTATGGCGATAGTCTCTTCAATATTGGACAAGTTTCGCTCGGAATCCACCGTGTTTACAGCATTTGATAGGAAATCAAAGACTGAAGGATGATAAAGGTCATCTTGAGTATCTTCTCCACAATCCAGAAGAAGGGAACGATGGTGGGAATCATTCCATGGTGCTCCTTCAATTACCATTGATTGGACAATTCCTTCGTCGGTGACATGAACTTGCGACCAAGGATCTGAAGGGGTACCATATTCTTTAGACCTATCTATCCAAATGCTTGATGAGCGTTGATTTGGGTTTGCCTCCCATGCTAGGAACACTGATTACTACAATATTTCCGTTGGCCTTGGGGGAAAAACCATTGCATGATCCATGTCAATATCATTTTCTGAGATCTTTTTAGAAGATATCATATTGCAGGTTCCTATCGACGCTACTTCCGCCAGGTTGATTGGAGGTGGAAGGGCGAAAGTTCCCATTAGTATAGGATCTTTTAGTAGGCCTACTCTGATAGTTTGAAGCGAATGGGGGCTTCCATGAATCATGGGAATGCTTCCTGTAACTTGAGAACCATTGGGGAGGAAGTTTTGTTGATCGACGATTGTAATCCCTCCTTGAAAGGGAAATGCAATCTTCCTAAAATAGGTCGACACAACAGCAGCCATAGCATATATCCATGGTCTTCCTAGTAGGATGTTGTAATCAAGATTGCCATCGATTACTTCAACATCTATTTCTACTGTTTTACCTCCTAGTTCAACTTTCAAGTTACTTAGAATACCATATGGGGTATATGTCCTTCCGTCAAATGCTTTTAATGTCGTCGAAGATCGCGACAAGGTTGGAGATCCTAAAGTTTTCCAGCAACTCATTGACATAATGCATGTAGATGCCCCCTCATCAATAATTGTTCGATGAACAGTTTTGTTGAGGGCTTTCACTTGAACAAGGAAAGCTAGTTGAGCTGGTAATTGAGGATCGTATCCCTTATGATCGAAGGATACAAGATTGGAATCCTTTGGGTCTATCCCACCAATGGCTGATAATAAAGCCTGCCTTTGGGATGGGCAATTCTGTAGAACTTCAAGAGTCGACATAGCGGATGGCGATTGGGCCAAATCTTCCACTATATTATAATGCTGTGTCGCTCTAGTGCAGGGATTAAACGTTGACTTGTGTACTACTCCCTTTGGCGGTTTTATTGTCAATTCAGGAATGATGGGTGGCGCAACTTCTGTTGAAGTTGTTGTCGAACTACTAGGTTGATCCTTATCCTTGTTGTTCGACAGTTGTGGATTCCCATAATCTTTGTTCCTTGTCGATATCAAAGCATCATTTTGCTATTTTGAAATCGACAACATTAGCACTTGAGACAGGGAAGCATTTTCACTTTCAACCAGATTTGTTCCTGGATTTGGAAATGGATCAGTTAACACTGCGAAGGTTTTCGAATTCTTGAAGAATTTTTTAGCCTCAGCTCTGTGTGGACAACTTGCGGTCCAATGATCCTCATCGCATATGAGGCATGGATTTTTTGGTTTCCTATCTCCAGGAGGGTTTGAAGAAGATTTTTCAGGTGATGATTCCTCCTGTTTCTTCTTCTTCCCTTTGCCTTTTTTCTTGCTCCCTGGTTGTTTGGTTTCTTTGCCTTTATATGTTGATACGACATTTACTTCCGAAGCAAGAAGTTCATCTTTTTCATTTTGAATTGAAATCTTACGGGCCTTTTTGGATGTAGCCTTTGTCGATTTCGTGTCTGTTGTGCCAATCACGCCATTGCCGGCATGAGAGTCATTGTTCGATTTAGGAGGAGGAGGAATTGAGAATTCCGGTCTAGGGGCGTCAGGTATTTTATCGTAGAGCATGCCAGACTGAGTGTAAATCAAGTCCAGATATTGCGCACAAGCGATAACTTTCTCTTCTGTTACGACTCCCCCCTTTGCCACATCTTCCGTGATGGAAGGTAGTAATGACTTGATAAACCATTCAACTAAGAGCTGATCGAGGACATATGCTTTTACCATTCTACGACGACGTCGCCACTCATGTATATGATCAGATATGTGAGTGGCCGTTGTCTGTTTGAAATTGGTAAGAAGTTTTGTTCCCATTTCGTACCTTATTGGTAACTGAAAATGGGTTAAAAAGGTTGTGGCTAAGGTACTGAAGTTGTCAAACGAAGCTCTAGGCAATTCGATGTACCATTTTGCTGCTGGACCCGTTAATGTCCTCTAAAAGAGGCGAAGTCTTATTGAATCATCATTTAGGGTGTTTGATGAACACCATAGATGAAAGGTCATCATGTGATTCGATGGATCTTCACCTGGATTTCCATTAAATTTAGGAATATCTGATGGAAGTTTATGCGGAATCGCCAGCCACCAAGGGGCGTAAGCGATTGGATCGTTTGTTAACCTATTTAAATCAGGTAACTCTAAAGTTGCCACAAAGGGTAACTGCTGATTCAGGTTAGGTGAAGCATACCCAGGATAAGATGGGATTGCCTGAGTAGTTGGTCTTTGCATACCGGCATAATGCATTTGATGTTGGTATGTTTGGTAAGATTGGTGGGCATGACCATTGTAAAATGGTTGATTTTGACCGTTTTGAATGTACGACTGTCCACTATTAGCAAAGATTTGTTGCTCAGAACCTTGGTATACTTGTTGGAATTGTACTAGCCATGGTTGTGAAGCCATGTGTTGTTGACCGACACTAACAGTTTGACCAAGATGAGGGGTAATTGTACCCGTCTGAACCTGTGTCATTCCACCAGTCGGCGATTGTGGTTGAGTCGCAGGGTCAAGGGGCTGTTGCATTACAACCTGAGAAACCTGAGGTTGGCATACAATAGGCAGTGCTTGAACTTGTGACACCATCACAATAGCTGGCGTAGTTGGTATATTTGACATAGGTAAGCATTGTTGCATCGAATATACAACTCTTGGTTGTTGAGGTAGTATTGGTACCCAACCGCTTGAGGTAATTCCAGTATAACTTGAATGTTGTTGTGAACTTCCGTATGGATATCCTCCTGGAGGGGATAATGAATGGGTATACTGACCCCCATACGGTGGTAATCCAGAACTCAAGGGAATTGTTTGCCCTTGGGGGCCGGACTGCCCAAATTGACCTCCAAATGGATCAATTTGTTGAGACTCAACATAAGAGTTTCCGGATATTATTCCGGATGAACAAATAGGAACAGACCATACTGTCGAAATAGCCCCTGAGTGGGCTCCTTCTAGCGGTTGAGAGCTAGTCGGGACATATGGTATACCGGCGAACATTGTCGGAGTGATAGCAAGGAGTTCTGCCGTTGCTGTGTCAGACGATACAGTCCTAGATGTTGATGGTTGTTCAGACATTTGTAGTCTATCCAAAAGATTACCTAGCAATTCTACAGGAGCTTCCGCTGGTGGTAGACTAACTTCTGATGAAGAAGGATATAGAGTGATCCCGACTCCAAATTGCGATGGAGTACTTGTTGGAGGATCTTCTACAATTTCTTCTATGGCAATCAGACCAGGTGGAAGGGGAAGACCGTCAGGTCCGTAGAATATTTCTGGTGCCGAAGAAGGTATGGAATCGGCAGCTACAGATGTTTGAAGAGCAAGACTCTCCGAACGGGTTGTAGATGGAATTGGTTCGGTAACACAAGTGTTTACTCTCAGACTAGGATCAGTATCACTGTCCTTCTGTGGCTGCTGAACTTCTTCTCTAGAGGCAGGGATTCCAGAAATGTTTGGAGTAACCGGAGTCTTTAATGTCGTTGGAACACTTGTTCTAACTTTAATAGTAGATTTGGAACCGGTTAAACGAGTTCGCTTTGTCCGTACTAGCTTCGATTCCGGAGACAAAGACGGTTGACTCGTAAGCCTCCGCGAACGACGGGGTTTCAATTGACTTTCTTCCACGATTGTGGATTACTCGATCAACTAAAATAAAGGGGAAGTATGTTTCCGAATTAAATGAATTTTAGACGCTTTGACACAACTTTTTTTTTCAGTTTTTAAGAGTCGAGAAAAAACAAAAGATGACTCTAGTCTCCTTCGATTTTTAATGAGCCTGAAGTGACAAGTGCTCAGATGGACCTTTTCCGTTAAGGAGTCTGAAAAGGAACGAAAGGGACTGCTTTGGAAATCTAGGTAGAGGGAGTACCAAACCAATCGCAAAACTGCAGAATACTTTTTACGGTACGACAGTCAATCTTCCTGAATGTTGTGTTCAGTGCATTGCGATCGATAGGGTGGCAGACACGGCTTCCTATGGATAAAGGATTAAGCCTATTGGGGTCTCCCAAAATATGCTCGACAGTACGTGGGAGCACAAGTCCGTACTGGCACTTATCGTCTCAAAGTGGAGGAATCACCCAACCATCAGTGAGAACAACAGTTACCAGGCTTTACGACGCCGGAATATGTCTCCAGCCTAGACTTCTAAATGTTGTGCGTTAAGTTCCAAAGCGTTGTTAGATTCATTGAATTTATTTCAAGTTGATCTTGTTTATGAAGTTTGCCTTTCGGGTTCACCACGAAATGTAGATGTAATTCCTAAAATGCAATCTAAGATGATAAACAAACTTTTTATCTCCTTTATGTAATGAAAATCCTAGCTACTAGGGAAAAGAAAGACAGAATCTTTTCACAAAGAGCAAAGAGCACACTCTAAATGCACTTTCCTAAATCAAGCCAATCAGACTGTCTATATGCAAATGCACATGCATGTATTTTATTTCGACTTTCTTAGTATATGAATGTTAAAAAGAAAGTTGATGCACAAATCTGAATTTCTTTTCAAGCGACAAATATAAACAAGTTTCTCTTCGAAATCAAAAAATGGAGACGATCACAACACTTTACGATTTTGAACTGAATACTCGTTTTTGACACTAGAAAATTACAAATTCAAACCAAAAGCAATAGTAACAGGATAATCGACCATGAACAGCAATTAAACTTTTTCCTACAGTTGAAATCGACACTTGCGACAGTTTCAAACCAAAGGGCGACAGTACGATTACGCTACTTTTGCAAAGGAGAACTGTAAATGACTCAACAAACACACAAAAACATCTACAGTTCTTTTGTACAAAGGAGGCAGAATAAAAGCAAGGAAAAGGGGTTTCAAACAGACATATACTGATCACAGGCAGCAAAATTCAAGAATAGAATTGGAAAGAATGAACCACAGAAGCCACAACTACAAAGAGCTAGTCTGATCAGTGCACCTATAACACAGAGAATCTGAAATGTAGCGCAGGTTGTCCACTCAGGAAGTGCACTGAAATTCAGAATCTCTGAATAGTACCTGTGCTGGGCCAGAAACGAGACTCTGTTCGGGTTCCGGGTCACAGTTTGCAGTTCAGTTCTTGGGTTTTGGCCGAGCAAAAAGCAATCAGTAATGCAACAATCAGGGGTAGATCTAAGGAGGATCTAAGAGCTATCACAAGGGCAATCAGATAGTTTGTGAATCAGTTGTTTAAATCATAAACAGATCAAGTAGATGGATTGAAGTAGCAGTTGTCTACTTTGCATTTGTTATGGCAAATGCAGTTCGAATGCTACTCGTTTATGAAACAAACAACAAAGAATGATAAACAAACAAACTAATTATTTCCCCAGCGGAGTCACCATTTTGTTACAGGGAAAAGTGTCTATATAGAACTGCTCTATCCCACTAAGGTGTGACATCTGCCTTAGAAACAAACAGAGAAAAGCTACTTTTGTTTTTCCTTTATGAATTATAGATAGAGAGGAACAGAAAGACCAATCTCTGTCTTGCGCTAATCTCTTGATTCGATCCCTCTCTTCTTTGATAGTCCTCAGCTACCTGCTCCCTTGCACGCCCAGCTTCACAAAGTACCTGTAAGATCACAGAAGCATAGCACTATACAAAGACATGGATCTATAATCATAAACAATCTAGGATCAGATGTAAATTGACCATACAAATGTAACAAGCATCAATGATACAAAAGCATGGAGGAAAACTCAAATAGCTTTTATTGATAAACAAGAAAAGAGCCAAGGGGAGTTACAACCAGTTGTTCCGACCCAGCATCAACCTCCCAGCAAATAAGCCCCTCTTCACCTCAAACAAAGCTTAGATCACCTAACAATCTGATGTTTGTCTCAAGAAACCAACAGCAATTCCTTACAATATGCAAAATTCCAGCCTCTAGATCTCTGGGATGAGGGATCCATATATAGATATCTGTAAGGGGGATGAGTCAGCTTGTGATTTGATTAGTGTCTTCTCTCTGATAGTTCTTGCTTCCACTTGGAGACTGATGGCCTCTTACTCATCCTTGGTCGAATTCAGTGAGGCAAGTGTCACAGGAGAAGATTCTGGAAGCTTCCATTGCCTCTCCACCTCGCGGAATGACACTGCCATTTGTCATTTCTTGCCCATTGCACCCCACAGAAGGGACTTTTGAAATGAAACGCACCGTCACAGTGTGTTTAGGTGAGATGCAACGCACTTAGCCAGTGGAGTAGCTGCAATGATCTTGTTTTGACCAATTCTGAGCAGTTTCTCATGGAGAACTTCTAGGAGAAGCTGTAATCTATTGAACTTGTTCCTTTAGGGGTTAGAAAAACACTTTTAGGGACATAGGAGCCCTTGGTTTATGGACATTTCATGCTTGGGGTTGTAGGGCCCAAAAATGTCTATAACAGAAGGTGCAGTTAAGTTCCATGCAAGTTGAACAGTCCTTTCGAGATCGCGTGAATCCGGTGGATTTCGAGCGGATAAACAGCCCGGAGGTTATCTCCCAAGTCGGACCCGAAATGGTTACTAGAGTTGGTACATTCTTTTTTTGGGTCCGTGTATATGGTTAAAGGGTGAGCATGAAGGACACCCGATATAGCCTCTTGACCGCTAGATCTTTGTAGAATGATCAAACAGTCATGGAGAGTTCTAGTTCCACAGAGGTAATGCTGAAAGGTTTTATGGGCCCTCGGCTCGGATTGTGGGTCCATGGCTCAGGTATAAAGGCTTTGTGGGGCTTGACTTTCTTGAGGGCAATAACTCCTTTATATGTATATTATGTAACTTTTTTCATATAGTTAAATAGAAGGGCCTAATCTTACTTGAGCAAAAAAAGATAATAGAAACCTTTATGTAAAGTTCAAACATGATAGCTTGACAATTATTGAAGTATACATAGATGACATTATCTTTGGCAGTGATGACAGATTTTAAGGAAGAAGTTTGCAAAAGATATGCAGAGTGAATTTAAAATGTCATTACTTGGTTAATTGACATTCTTCTTGGGACTTCAAATATCTCAAGAAGACAAGGGAATATTTATCTGTCAAGCTAAATATACCAAGGACATGTTGAAAAAGTTTCAGATGGAAGATTGTAAACCGGTTAGCAACCCAATGGCAATAGGTTGCAAGTTGCGTATAGATGACTTATCCAAAGATGCATATCATAGGATGTATAGATCTATGAGTAGAAGTCCTTTATATGTGGCAACTTCCAGGCAAGATGTGATACAGGCAGTTGGATAGACAACACATTTCCAAGCAGCACCAAAAGAATCCCATGTTGTTGTAGTGAAGAGAATATTTCGATACCTCAAGGGAACAACAAATTTTGTCTTGTGGTATCCAAAAGGAAATGACCTAACTAGCATAACTTATATAGATGTAGATTGGGAAGGAAGTGTTGATGATCATAAAATAACCAGTGGAGAAAATTTTTATATTGGTGGTTATCTTGTGTCATGGTTGATCAAGAAGCAGTCCACATTCTCCTTGTCCATAATGGAAGCAAAATATATAGTGGTGACATCTTATTGTACTCGGGTCCTCTGGATGAAACATACATTGCAAGAAATTTATGTAAAGTTTTATGATCCCATTCTGATGTTTTGTGATATAAAACTAGTTCCATTAACATCTTAAAGAACCCTTTCGTGCATTAAAAAAAAGCTCACATCCCTATCAAGTATCACTTTGTTCGATAGCAAGATGCAGAGAGAAATATAAAAGTATAATATATTGGGACAAAGGAACAAATAGCTGACATATCCACTAAACCATTACCCTATGATACATTTGAGTATCTTTGACAAAAACTTGGGTTTCTCCCAAGCACACACTAAAATACTCTTTATTGAACCAAGCAGCCAAGGGGAGCAGAGGCAAGATACAGCTCCACAGGAGCAAGTATAATTTCAGGAGGAGTCACCCTTTTTCCATTAATGTAAAAGGGGGAGATAAAGTAGGATAGGAATATCAGAGGCATGTAGTTAGGGGGAGCAGCGGCCGCAGGGGGAGTACATGTGTTTCCATCAATGCCAAGGGGGATTTTTCACCTAAAGGTATTTTTGTTCACTAACTATTATTTATTTAGGGATTGAAATTCTGATTCACACCCCTCTCAATATTTTCAACAAGTGGTATCAAAGTAATAAGTCTCAAGTTCGAAACTCACCCAGCTCGCGTTGTGGGTGAGATTGTTGGACACTGGGTTCAGTGCTTCACGTGTGTTTCACGAAATCGACTATCTGCCTCTCATGGATCCTAACTCTGGTGATTATAGAGGAGACTAATGCCTGCAGGTTTTGGTCTAACAAAAATCGTGATTTCAACATTACACAACGCAAAAAATGAACATCATTTTTATGTAATACTTTGAATGCAACTGATACAAGCACCCAAGGTGGCTTCTCTATTCCTTGTTGTGTTTATGAGGAAAATTTTCATCCACTTGATTTTTCAATCCAACTGATAGCTCAAGAGCTTGTTGCCTGACATTTGCATGATAATGTCTAGACTTTTAGACATATCTATCATGGCCAGCCAAAGAGGCATATTCTAACAACATGATGGACTGCATTTTTCAATAAAAAGAGACTTATTGCTAGATATTAAGAATGCCTTTCGGATTAATCACATCATTAGCTGTTGGTCGATGTTTCAAAACATATAATGTGGTTCATCCTCAAGAAAAAGATGAAAAAAATCTATCATTAGGTATAAATAACAAACATGCTTCATGTTCTAGAAATAAACGTTAGAAATTAAGATTAATAAAATATATATTTTAAGTTTAAAATGAACATTAGGACAGAGTATGGTCATAATATTATCTAATAAAAATATTAAAAACAATTAGTTAGTTATGGAATATATATATATATGGGAAATAAAAATATACAAAAATGAAAATAAAAAGAGGAATTAGACTAAAATAATATTCCTTCGTTAAGAACTCTAATTCCTTTGTTTATGAGTTAATATATATAAGGATATACCTTGGGATCTCTTAGTAAGCTTTGACTTTGTTTCTTTTTATACAAAAATCCCTATTAATGAGGCCATTGTTAGCGGGAAAAAATTCCCTAAGGTAAGGGTGGACAACTTCAAAAGATCGAAGGCAAAAAATTAACAAGAAGCATGCATTCAAGCAAGAAAACTATATAAACTACCAAATTTGCATTTGAGATGAGTACTTGTAGGTCCTATGTTTGATGTCTATCTTGTATGGTCCAAACCCTCTACTTCCTCCCAATCGAGCAAACCTGCAACACAATTCAGAGAAGCATATACATAGAAAGTAGTTCAAAGTGTGTGCATAATAAACATGTTAGATCATCAAGCATAAACATATAAATCATGACATATTACTCATGAATCATAAAAAACATGATATCATAACATATCGAAAACTAGACAAAGCTTCTTTATTGATATCAGCAAAGAGTGGTGAAAAGATACAACGAACGAAACCTTCCTCCGGATTCATCCAACCCAAGCCTCAAAGATCACCTCTTAAGCATGTGAAAAAGGAAGCCATATAATGAAGGATGAAAATCTATGTAAGGAAACAAGGGTTTCCTATGACTGGGAGTGCAGGAGGCATAGGGAAAATCAAACTTGATTTGGGGACCGAAAAGACTATAATGTCGATATCCTATCTCCTTTATGTTATTAGGCCTTCCCATGAGGTGTATAAATACCACCAAAAATCAATTGATTCACTTAGGCAATGGGCTCCTATAGGTTGGATTTCGATGAAACCATAACCCACGAAAAAAATAGGATTTTATTTTAGTTTTTCATATTTTAAATAATATATGTGGGTTCTGTATTATGGTACCTGCATGTGTACGCGTTTTTTAAAGGGAAGAGTCATGTATGGAATTCAATTTTATTTTTTTTAATAAATGATCAATTCTATATGGTAAAGGGATGCCTAAGGCCATACCAAAGCATCATAACTACATGTTGCGGGTGAGAACACCCTAGGGCCTTGGGTTAAAAACCCCAACAGAGTGGAGGCATACAACAACAAGAAATGTGCAGACAAACAATTTAAATGCTTTAACTACTGAACTTGGAAGAAGTGTCCTTACCCGAAGGTCCTACGTTTGGGTAGATCCCGTAGGGTTCAAACCCTCTGCTTCTTCTGATCCCCTTGAAACCTGTAAATTACCCAAGAAAACCATATACAACAGCAATAACGGAAAGCATGTCCATGATATATACGTTAGATCATATAAGAAAATGAACAATTAAGCATTAATATAAGATTGATAAACAAATCAAAACATGGATCAATGCATAAACACGATAAATATCAGGAACAAAACAACATTTCTTTATTGATGTAAGCTAAATAAAAAGTGGAAAACTACAACCTGAGTCTTCCTCTAGCTCCAAGCAGAATCGTCCTCCAGATCCGTCCTATCCCGGCCTCAACAATCTTCCTCCATCAATATACACAAGGATATCATAAGAGGGATGAAGGATATCTCAAAAGAGGAAACACGAGTTTCCTAAAGCTTGGGGAGTGCACGAGGCACAGGGATTTCTTCAAACTCGATCAGGGATCAATCAAATATAATATCAATATCTCATCTCTTCTCCTCCTTTAGGCCTTCCCATGGAGGCTTATTTATACTTCTCTAAATTAGTTTTTTCAGGTGGGAAACAATTGGGCCACTGGCTGCAGTAGGTGAGTAACAGGTCAAACCTGTAAACTTCACCCAAATTTAAGGAGATTTATTATTTTTAAGTGTTTTAACACATATATGCGGGTTGGGTATATATTGATCCGTGTGTACATAATTTTAACATAGGAAAAAGTTGCGTATGGGAAATAAACACTGTTTTTTAGAATTTGGACCAAGTCTGGAATGGAAGGGTTTCCCTAGGCCATAACCAGAGCATCAGATCTACCAAGAGTGGTAAATGGTGCTATAACAGATCCCCCCTAATATATGAGGTCAGAAGGGGTACATGATGGCCGAAATGTATTAAGTGTATAGAAGGAATCATGTTGAGACCGGGAAGGAGTTCACTAGAATTCAGGCTCCGAAGCTAGTGAAAGAGATTAGAAATAAACTGTTGTCTGAGGCGGGCATACCCATGCTCAGAGATAGTAAAGCACGTCCACATGTCAAGAACAAAAGTGAATCCAATATGCATACAAGTATAAAGGAACTGAAAAGACATAATGGATCATCCGATCATATCCAAATAAGTACATGTCTGAATATCACATATAAAGAACTGATCAATGATGCTAAAGTAGGAAGATGATCACAAAATCATAAAACTGATCCAAAAGTACCAAGTCAAATGGCAGAATAAGTGGTACTACACTGCAACTCGGGTGAAAACATATAGAATGTCACTGTAAGGAACTGCAACATATAAGGTGGATGGTTTCAACTAGCATAAACAAGAGCGACTGACAAGTGAACCAAGAAATGTTGATGCAAACCTGAGGTCTTCACCGACCTCCGAGGTACATTTCTACACATTAGGAATAGATGATCCAAAGTTGACCATGTGAGAAATAATTTGATTACCAGTCATTGATGTATACCATTAACAAACATGAGACTGCTCACCAAAAATGATGATTAGAGCCAAGGTACCCAGCATAATATAACAAGTGCGAATAAATGAGTTGTAGTCAAAAACTTGGAAGAATCTATCAATTAGGAGACAATGATGTTTTCCCACTATCGATAGCGAAGGAGTCTACCACTGATGACTGCAAACCCTACGGTACCGCCAAATGGACTCTAGATCTTGTTCCTAAAGCAATGAGTTGAATTCGATGGGAAAAGATCCGCTAGAAGGAAGGAATTAAGGCATCCTTCATCAATCTAGCATGAGTGTAACCCGTAGGCCAATAATGTGGAAGGAATCAGACGAATAAAGATGTAGTAACACAACCGAAGCACATTTCCTGTGTACACAAGATGTAGCTAGTGCATGATAGAAACCCTCTGAACCAACCAATAATTAAAGCTGACATAGAGGCGAGGAATCCACTAATAGGGTCAAGTGGAAACCAAGGTACTGCACGAATCCCAATGTGTGATAATGAAAGCTTATGTCAAACACAAGGGAAACCACTCGATCAAAGACCCATGATACTGATCAATGCAGAGCACAAGGTGACCTATCAATAATGAAAATAGGGCCAGGGTGTGGCTCTATGTCTGCTCTCAAAGAAATTTGTCATAGTCCGTAAGAGCAAGACCCACTAGCAAGAAGTCACTGGAGACCTTCTCAAACCAGCACGAGAAAATGACCAAATAGCTGATGTGATAATGGACATGACTCTGACAACTAAGAATGGTCGACTGAAAAATAGGTCAAGTGACACCATAGAGAGGCTGACTCAGGCTTACTTCCCTTGAAAAAAAGCACGACTCAACTATGACTACATGGCAGCATATGATAACTTTGTATAAGTTTTTCATGCAAGAGGCATAAGAAAACTCTACATATGATTGGAAGATATAACCAATTGGAGGAGTACTGACTCCATAACAAGGTTAAGGCTCTCCTAAGTCAAACTAAAGCCCATCCCAATGGAGGAAATAATTATTTTTTGAGTGCTTTGTTCAAGGGTGACACAACTAACTCTTGCTACCATAAATTATGGAAATAATGTCCGTTCCCACTCTTTTTGGGATATATAATTTTTTTG
Source organism: Pinus tabuliformis (assembly GCA_031772625.1). Lineage (NCBI taxonomy): Eukaryota > Viridiplantae > Streptophyta > Pinopsida > Pinales > Pinaceae > Pinus > Pinus tabuliformis. The sequence goes on along the minus strand of CM062805.1, from coordinate 538,324,065 downwards.
TCTTTTTCATGTTTATGAAGCCTAAAAAAGAATAAAAGAATGCTATAGTATAGTGGAAAGAAAAACTGTCCAAAAATCATATGTTCTAGTTCCTAGGAGAGGAACATTCCTATGCTCAATGCAAGGTGACGAAATTGGTCAATGACACTCAAAGGAATGTTCTTTCCATGGGTAAAAGGGTGTGCCAAGTTGCAGAGGTTAAGTGATTGCAATGTTGATTTTGTAGAGGACATGGTCAAAAGGTGGCTTAAACACGAGTCCAAGTGAAGCCGGTTCAAGGCCAAAAGGTGCAAATAGTCAACATGCAATGTAGTAGTACAACTCAACACAAAGGAGCCTCTAGGGTATAAAGCCAGAAAATAGCGAAGACGAAAGAGAATGAGTCTCCAATGCACAAGTCATGGTGAGACTATAGAGGAATCCCGATCTTACTCAATATAGCAGCATGGGCAATAGAAGTTAGCGAGGATCTAACTAAGATTTCCATGTAAAGGTTGGATCTACCATCATATCATGATTTTATGAGTTGGCGAGTGAAAATGGTTTATGAATCAAGTCATGATGGGATCGACACTATGACAAAAAGTATTGCAGTATGGAGGCTAGTATGCAAAATGCAAGGGAAAGTGATATTCCTTAACCTATATACCAGTAAGAAAGTGATACCTACCATGATGGTCTGCAGTCATGGGACCGAAGCAATTTCTCAAAAAATCTCCAAAATATCCTGTAAAAACAACCGATCCCAACACTCCAAGACAAAAGGTCAAAAAGCCCACAAAAGCAAAACCAACTTTAGAAAAAATAATTTTCATTTTTCAACCTATATAAGGACTTTTGGACTCACAGTTTTCTCATTTGTGTTTTGAGCAAGGAGCTGTGGAGAAAACCCCAAGTAAGCTTCCTCTTCAAATTCAATTGGTCAAATTTCTTCAAATCTTCCAGGTAACCCTCAAATCATACTTTTTATTATTTTTGATGATTTTTAGATTTTTTTCATAAATTTGACCGTAAGAAATTATGTGTAAAGTTTCCGCTCTGCGTACACGTGGGTTGGATATAGGTAACCCGCATATAGGAAGGCCCTATACACGACTGTGTTAATAATGAACCCACATGTGTGTGAGTTCAAAATTAAAAAAATGGATTTAATGATTTAAAACATCTTTTTTTGCAGGATGAAAATTACCTGGCATGAAAGAGGTCATAGTGCCATTGATAACCAAGTGATGGAGGATCAAAATGCATTAGATGCTTTGAGAGGATGCGGTTTGTTAAAATTCTTCAAAATGCCAAACATGAAGGCGAATACTCAATTGCTTGAGTTGCTAATCTACTACTAGAGTGCAGAAGAAGATGCATTTGCTATTGAACATATGCCCTTGAGGATTAAAATAGAGGACATCTATTTCATTACAGGTCTTTCTACAAGGGGGAGAGGGTGCACTCAACTGGAAGGATGAGAGGTAGTCTCAGAGTAGAAGACTACATCTGTATATACTATCCTGGAAACCTTGAAAAGGTTGGAAGTCAGATTCCAATCAAGTATGTAGAGAGTTTATCATTGAGGATCCTAGTATTTACCATAGCCAGGGTAAGTGGTTCTTTTACTCTACATCACACTTCGCATGTTTCCATGAGCCTTGCAGTAGATTGTCTCACTATAGTGTTCAATTTGTGTACACCTCTGTTAACTAACATGAAGAAACAACTTACTTCCATCTAGAAGGGTCAGACAAAGAATTTTGGATACGGAACTATCTTATGTTCCTTATCTTTTGAGAAAGTACCTGGGCTTCATCCCAAAGTATTATCCACCATCAGTAGCCCAAGAGATCCATGGATGGGAAGATGGGCTGACTTGATGAAATGACTAGGGGGCAGTGAGGTCCCTAGGACTACATTTGATGACGAGTTTTTCCTTTGGTGGGAACAATAGGTCATTGCAGTTGAAGGCTACCCTTATGCCAGAATCTAGTATTGCCACCAGACGCAACATGGGGTGTCATAGGTATAAATTATTTTTTAATTTTTGAATTTTAAGATTTTTTTTTTTGGATTTTCAATATAAATGAATTAAAAATATTTTTGATGAGACAAAACACTTACAAAATTATTGATCATGACACAAATGTTGGACCGGTGAGACCTGATGGTCTTCCTCGACATAGGCATCATGGAAGAGATGTCGAAGGGGTTGCAGCATAGACTGAGAGGGTCCTCCATGTAGTCCAAAGAAACTTGGTGAGGTTAACTCACCAAGTACCCATGGTGGACGTAGAGGACTTACCAGAGGAGATGCAATGACGCGTGGTAGGAGTACCATGGGGTTGGGTGTGACTATTTCAGCGGGTGGCTAATGCCATCATTTTCTTTCTTGCTACTCATCCTGAGCAAGATCATTAGATAGATGATCAGATCTTTTTTATTAGACATGATGATGGGCATAAGCCCAAATTTTGTAGGGAATTTTGTCCCGATTTTGTATATTATTTTAGACACAAAAACTCTATCTATATACAGATGGTTTTATGATGATCATATATACAGATGATACTTCGATTATTTTTTATGTTTTAATGTGATGAATTATTTATATGCCAGTCCAATGCTTGGTTAGCAATAGAATCTGTTAAGGAATTTTCTGATCATGGAATATGAACAAATGTGATGTAAACAAATGATCTTTGCAATAAACACACTCTCAGAAATTGGTGATACAAATAAGGATCTCTTACCCAATAGATGTTATTCAGTTGAGATACCACCAATTTTGAATCCAAATAAACTACTAATGAATCAATATCAAGAGATATCGCCTCAGATAGTAAATTAATAACAACAGTATATTCAACAATATTATTTGAAGTAGGACTGATACATACTCCTCTCAAAACCATCAACTGGCCAGATGGATAGTAAATCACCCAATCCGCATAAGAAAGGTTTCGAGTGTGTCTACGGGAACCATCAGTGAACCCTATACATATCAAATCGTCCATCAGGTAGAATTTTTTGAAGAACTCCATATTGAGAATATATAAGTTCTAACTCCTGGGATCTAAAAATAGCATGTTCTTCGATGAACGCACTAGAGAGCGATACATCCTTAGAGATCTCGGGTTGTAAAGATTTAAGAAACCATTCAAGAAGGAATTCTTGTGGAATATTGGCTTTAATGATCCTCTTCCTTATCCTTCATTCGTGGATGTGATCCGAAATGTGGGTTGCCTGGTCTTGGTGAAAATTAGCTAATAGCTCAGTTCCAGCATCATAACGGATTGGAAACTAAAAATGGTTCAAAAATATCATAGCCAAATCATCAAAAGAAGTGAAGGTGCCCCCTGGGAGTTCAATGTACCACTTAGCCGCATTTCCAGTTAGGGTACGTTGGAATAATCTCAACCTAATTGAATCATCTATTAGGGAGTTTGATAAACACCATAAGTGGAAAGTCGTTACATGGTCACCTGGATCTTCACCAGTCTTCCCTTCAAATTTAGGTATATCTGAGGGATGTTTGGTTGGGACCGAAGGCCAGGTTGGGTTATATCTAATCAGGTCGTTAGTAAATTTAGAAAGATCTATCAAGTTTAACGTTGCCAAAAAATGTAGTCGTGGAGGACCCTGAGGATTCCACCCAGTTGGAGCAGAATTCCCAACGTTCTGAAAAGAATAACTTGGATTTGTGAAAGCACCAGGTTGCCTAAAGTAATTCGTAGACCTACTTGAACCATAAGGAGCTCCTTGTGGTCCAGAAAAAACTGGAGTTTGACCAACTCCTATCAAAAAATTTCTGTATCCAGTGAAATTGCCCCCTAGAGAGATGTTAAAAGGAGAAGAGAGCCCTTGGTAAGGGTTCCATGCATGAGCATAGGGAGAAAAGTTCTAGAATGAACTGACAGAAGAATATGGCATATTCCCTTGTTCGCTAAAATATGATTGATTCCCATCTCCAAGCCAACTAACCGCAGGGTTTGTCCAACCTTGAAAAGGATTATAATTTTGACCCGTAGAGGAAAAAGGTATTGATCCTAAAAATGAGTTTGAATGTGGTATATGACCATTCCCAAAAGGGAAACCTTGTAAAGGAAGTTGACCCACTTTCCATTGAAGTCATAGATGTGGATGCAGCTAATGGAATACTTAACAGAACTGAAAGAATTGCATTGGTCGTCATTCCAAAAGGAAAAAATCCAATGCTAGAGGCAAAAGCTTGGGTGCCCCCACTCGAATATGGAATGGAGTTAGAGCCAAATATAGCAGTGCTAGGAGTAACAAAAGGTATAGAAATTGTTCCTCCTCCTTGTATGCATACAGGAGTTTGCATACTAGTAGCACTCATGGTGGAAGCCATGCTCCCAGTAGTGGTCATTGAAGGAAAAGATCGAAATAAACCTAGGCTCAAAGACCTGTTGGTCAAAGTCCCGATGTATAATAAAACATCTAAGTGATTGGGAGGAAGAGGAGAATTAGGAGTCAAAAGATACTCAGGAAGCTCTTCGACCTTAATAACATCTTCCAACTGGAAGAGGACTCTCGAAAGAACTGGAGTGTTCCTCTCCAACTCTCTACTTGTACCAGGTCTATCTTGTGAATTAATAACCAAATGGAGGATCAATCTTCGATGCGTCTTCTACCACTGATTGAAAATCACTGGCAGAATTTCTCCTATGCCTTCGAGGAGAAGGCTTAACACTCATAGGTGAAAGCCTACAAATCCTCCTAGACCGACGAACTAGTTGATCAACCACTTTTTATTATTTTTAAGAAATCTAATTAAAGACTTAAATAATTTGTAAAGCTAGGCCAACTAGGAGCAAAGAGAACTCTCTATAAAATCCCTAAAGATACAATCAATCAAATTACTTCCGAGTATTTCCACTCCAGGTGATGAGGATTGGACACCAAAATATAAGAAAGTGAAAAACAAGGACCTTCCAAAAATAGTCTGGGGTAATGATGGCTTAGACCTACTAGTGAAGGTAATAGAAACAGTTACGCTGACCTCTAGACAACAACCTTTGTCGGTGCAAACACCCAAGCTTAATAAGGGTACCCTCCAGAAGTACTGATGAATGTGATGCAATGTCTACCTCAAGTGCCACGGGATTCCCCTCTGCAACCACCTATGTGATCCCTAGGAAAGGAAACTACAGGCACCAGTTCGTATAAAAGTTCGAGTGGAATAGTCGTGAGGTGGGATCCAACAAGTAGGAGAGGGAGTATCTCTCTTCCTTGTCTTCACTCTCCCTCGTGCTTAACTCCCAGTCATGGAGCTTTCCCAATCTTTCTAACGACACTGGATTTCGCTCGTTATTCAACTTCTATGTTTGATAATTTGAGCAGCCTTGAAGAGTTAACTCTCCACTCACCTATTCCAAGGCCCTAAAGAACTTAAACTTGTTGGTGTTTGTTAATGACAAATTAAAAAGTTCTAGTTATTTTTATTAAATCGCTTGATTTTAGAGGGTTGTTCTTTAAGTCAAGGGTATAACGAGAGTGAAATTGATGATGTTTTCGATGCAAAAGAAACCAATAGAAACTTAACTATATGGATGCAATTATTTTGTTTCGATGAAGAGGGATTTCTACTTGGTTTTACGAAAAACTTATATAAGCAAAATATTCTCTTTTTCTTTCTTTTCTTAAAGATTCCACACACGCTCAAAATATAAAAGGACTAAGAATGCTTATGATGCAAACTAACCTAATGCAAATGACGAAGCAAGATCCTATGAATACTCATACTAAAAGAAAATGTTATTCTTTATAAAATCAATAAGCCAACTTGACAATGAATAGGGCACAAATTGAAAAACAAGTTTCCCTCTAAACCGGGCAAAACAAATTGAAAAAGATCACAATTGCTCAAAACAAATGAAACCCAAAAACAAAAATCTTGGAAAGAAAAAGAAAGGCAAAAGCTATGTTTTTGTCTTTTTCTTTTAAAGAAACTAAAGAAATTTTTGAGGCCACAAAAAGACTACTAATTTCAAATATCAAGAAATAAGCACAAAGATTCCTTAAACTTGGCAAGTTATAAAACTCATTAATAAATGAAACTTGAAACAAGAAGGAATACAAACTCGTACAAATTGATCTGAATAGTAGCAAAAGACTTCAACAAACCGAAAAAATTTCAGAAAGAAATCTCTCTAGATTTCCAAAGAGACACTCAAAAAGGCATGAAAAACCATAAGGTCAACCAAAAGGGAAAGCCAAGCAAAGCAATTTGAAACCCGGGTTATAAACAAAATCAAAACCAATTTCTTGTTCTAGAAAACTAGAACGTCCAAGAACTTCAGATAAAAGGCTTGAACCTAAGACCCAAAAAAAAACCCTACTCAAAATGAAATCCTAGACCAACTAGGCTTTTCATTAAGAAGGAGATTCGAAATCAAAAACTTGCAAGAGAACTGAGCTCTATAGACAGTTGATGGCTAGAAAATAGCAGAAGTCACCAGGCAACAAACCTAACTGAGAAAAATATTTTGAAAAAACAATCCAAAATTATGTATACACAACTATGTAAAGACATAGAGGTGTGCACACACATTTCAAACACAGGAAACTCGCATATACGCGAGTCTGCTTAAGGAAACTAGCGTGTATACGTGACTATACTCCAAGAAAAATGCGTATAAAAGACTCAATCAAGAAAAACAAAAAATCAAGGCCTGATCCAGAAGATCAAAGTTGATACCTGGGAAGCTAATAAGTCAAAGACACTGTAAAAAACAAGAAATCAAGTAAACAAACCCTGATCAAGAACGAACAACCCAAACTAGGAAAAACAAGAATGTTTTCCCCAACGGAGTAGCCAATTTTTTGGCGGGTGAGAAGACCCTATGGCCTTGGGTTGAAAACCCCAATAGAGCGGAGGCATACAATAGCAATAAATGTGTAGACAAACAATTTAAATGCTTTAACTACTGAACTGGTAAGAAGTGTCCTTACCCGAAGGTACTATGTTTGGGTAGATCCCGCAGGGCTCAAACCCTCTACTTCTTCCGATGCCTTTGAAACCTGTAAATTATCCAAGCAAATCATATACAACAACAGTAACGAAAAGCATGTCCATGATATATATGTTAGATCATATAAGAAAATGAAAAATTACGCATTAATATAAGATTTATAAACAAATCACAACATGGATCAATGCATAAACACGATAAATATCAGGAACATAACAACATTTATTTATTGATGTAAGCTAAATAAAAAGTGGAAAACTACAACCTGAGTCTTCCTCTAGCTCCAAGCAGAACTGTCCTCCGGATCTGTCCTGTCTCGGCCTCAGCAATCTTCCTCCATCAATATACACAAGGATATCATAAGAGGGATGAAGGATATCTCAAAAGAGGAAACAAGAGTTTCCTAAAGCTTGGGGAGTGCAGGAGGCACAAGGATTTCTTCAGACTCGATCAGGGATCAATCAACTATAATATCAATATCTCATCTCTTCTCCTCCTTTAGGCCTTCCCATGGAGGTTTATTTATACTTCTCAAAATTAGTTTTTTCAGTTGGGAAACAGTTGGTCCACGGGCTCCAGTAGGTGAGTAACAGGTAAAACCCGCAAACTCCACCTGAATTTAAGGAGATTTATTATTTTTAAGTGTTTTAACATATATACGTGGGTTGGATATATACTGACCTGCGTGTACACTCTTTTAACACAAGGAAAAGTAGCATATGGGAAATAAAACACTATTTTTTGGAATTTGGACCAAGCCTGGAAAGGAAGGGTTGCCCTAGGCCATAACCAGAGCATCAGATCTACCAAGAATGGTAAATGGTGCTATAACATTACAGGAGTGTTGAATGATGCTATAACATCCAGTAATGTCATAAATCGAATTATCATTGATGACACTGCCAAATTAGTTGGCCTGCACCTAACCTATACCTTTTTTAGCTTACAAGGTGAATTCTATGAGAAAACTTGTGGTGTAGCTATGGGTTCCCTACTCTCCCCTATCATTGTAAACTTATTCATGGAATATTTTTAGACCAAATCTTTGGCATCTTCTCAATTCCATCCTACGATTTGGAAATATTTGTTGACGATACTTGTGTTGTCTAACCCCATGGTCATGAGAATTTAGATTTGTTCCTTCATGATCTTAATTCTCAATCTGACTCCGTAAAATTCACAACCGAGGTTGAGGTGGATGGTAACCTTCCTTTCCTTCATGTTCTCCTCTCTATATTGGAAGATGGTTCCTTATCAAATTGAGTTTTTCGTAAAAAAACTCACTTGGAAAATATCTTCATGCCAATTCTCACCATTTTTCGGTGTAGAAATTTGGAGTTTTTAACACACTAGCTACTTGTGCTCTAAGAATTTCTGATCTTGATCACCTAGGGAATGAGAAATACCATATTTTCAAATTTTTTGAGAAGGATGGCTATAGAAATATCAAGGTCTTAGAGCTTTTCAAAGATCTAGTAAGGGACTTAGTTTTAAAAAATCTCTTGATGATCCAGTTTCCAATGTTCAACTTCCTTTGATCTGTGGGACCACTGATAACATGGCTCATATTCTTAAAGGAATAAAGTATTTTCTCCTTCAAGCCCCTTAATACTATTGGAATCTCTCTTAGATCTATTAAGGACCCGGTTAACCCTAAAGACATGAAAGGTGTTTATTCAATCCCTTGCTCTTGTGGGATTTCCTACATTGGGGAAATTGGTTGCTCCATTAATCAGAGAATTAAATACCATGCAACATAAATTAAACACAAGCATTCCCACTCCTCAGTTATAGCTAATCATGATGAGAAAACTAAGCACCATGTCTACATTGAGGATTCCTGGGTCATCACCGGGATTAATTAATTTTTTCATAGGAAGTTACGGGAGGCCATTTACATTGAGAAGTAGATGAAGAATATGTTGATAGTGTTGGACACTGCCAACATACAAGAGGTATCCCTGATGTGAAGTCCCAATTAGAACTCACACCATTTGGATTAGGAGTCCCATTTGGAGTATTGACCTGACCACCATAACTTAAGGTTTGCCTTTGTTTCAATGGATAACATAGTTATTACACATATAACCTTTGAACAAGAAATTTGACATTATGAAGCACCAATTGCAATGTATAAAAGGAGGCTTTCACGAGAGGGAGACAATCGTGAATCTCTAGAAATAAATTAATAGTACTATCCTAAGAGATGCACACGTGAGCAAGGAAATATTTTTTTACTAACCTGCAAATTAGATCACAATATAACAATGATTCATGAAAACAAATACAATGCACATTCAAAAATATAAGCACTAAGTCCACCAAAATAGTTTAATTTCTTCAGTACATAATAATGCCAATATGTACCACAAACATCAAAATAATAGTCTTAAAACATTCACAATACATGCATGAAAGTGTGATGACTCAATGAGCTTCAATTATTAGGTGAAATATCTGAGTACATAGTTACAATGGTGAGGAACTAGTTCTTATTGCGGGTGAGAACACCCTAGGGCCTTGGGTTGAAAACCCCAACAAAGTGGAGGCATACAACAACAAGAAATGTGCAAACAAACAATTTAAATGCTTTAACTACTGAACTGGGAAGAAGTGTTCTTACCCGGAGGTCCTACGTTTGGGTAGATCCCACAGGGTTCAAACCCTCTGCTTCTTTTGATACCTTTGAAACCTGTAAATTATCCAAGCAAAGCATATACAACAATAGTAATGGAAAGCATGTCCATGATATATACGTTAGATCATATAAGTCAATGAACAATTATGCATTAATATAAGATTTATAAACAAATCACAACATGGATCAATGCATAAACACGATAAATATCAGGAACAAAACAATATTTCTTTATTGATGTAAGCTAGATAAAAAGTGGAAAACTACAACCTGAGTCTTCCTCTATCTCCAAGCAGAATCATCCTCGGGATCCGTCCTGTCCCAGCCTCAGCAATCGTCCTCCATCAATATACACAAGGATATCATTAGAGGGATGAAGGATATCTCAAAAGAGGAAACAAGAGTTTCCTAAAGCTTGGGGAGTGCAGGAGGCACAGGGATTGCTTCAAACTCGATCAAGGATCAATCAACTATAATATCAATATCTCATCTCTTCTCCTCCTTTAGGCCTTCCCATGGAGGTTTATTTATATTTCTCCAAATTAGTTTTTTCAATTGGGAAACAGTTGGGCCACGGGCTGTAGTAGGTGAGTAACAGGTAAAACCCGTAAACTTCACTCGAATTTAAGGAGATTTATTATTTTAAGTGTTTTAACACATATACATGGGTTGGGTATATATTGACCTGTGTGTACACAATTTTAACACATGGCAAAGTAGCGTATGGGAAATAAAACATTGTTTTTTAGAATTTGGACCAAGTCTGGAAAGGAAGGGCTACCCTAGGCCATAACCAGAGCATCAGATCTACCAAAAGTGGTAAATAGTGCTATAAAAGTTCCAATAGTGGAACATTAAGTCACTTCTTGCTTCTCTAAGGAATTATTTTTCTCTCCTATGCCAAGTGGAAGAAGCCAAGACTAGATCTCCAAAGTCCATGATTCCAAAAGCCCCTTGCTTATGAGGTTGATTTTATAACTAGAGGAATGGCCTTTCATACCCTCATGACTCTTAGACTTCCAAATGATGTTTTAACTTCTATTTAACTCTATTGTCGATGTGACTTTTCATATTCCACATGTGACTCTTGGACTTCCACACATTTACATTTGTCAATTTCTTGAAAATACATCATTAAATTCCACATGATGATGTGGCAAGACACATGGACATTATGTTGACACTTGTATAAGCCATGACTTGGCATTGATGACATGAAAATTCATGATGATGTTGTAATGCCAAGTTTCTCTCTTGCTACTTTTTCTTCAATCTTCATGAAGAATCTGCTTTGTTCTTCATCTTCACCCTCCAAAGGGTCTTGGATAAGCATCAAGATTCTGAGTTATCATTCAATTTCTACATTCTGTCATGTTCTAGGATATTCTCCATGTCTTCATGATGGTTCTTCTTTATGCTTATTCTCTACAAGTGCTTCTTGCTTCTTCTCCTTGGCATCTTCCTTGAGAATCACCTTGTCATGCTGAGAAGATACACCTGCCAATGAAAACCACTCATGAAAAGGAAAAATCAGACTTGAAATCATCTAACCTATCTATACCTTTCTGATGGAAGAAGTTGTTTATGATAGGCCAATGTGAGGACTGAAAGAGGAAGGCTTGATAAGGAAGGCACATTTAAAATCAACATTGACTTAGAAATGCACCATTGTTCACTAAAGTTGTGTCATGTGCTATAGAAGGGGCTCATCAGGGTCTATCATAGTGTCAAAGTGAAAGAGATAGTGTGATGAGCTTTCTGACTAATAATGCACTATTTTTCTAGGCTCAAGTAAGTAGGAGATAGTGAATGCACAGTTTATCTTAATAGTGAGCAAGGCATGACCCCACTGTTCACTAAAAGTGTGCCATGCTCTTAGAAGGTAGGCCAAGGCTTAGTCTTGGCATAGGGCATAGTGATAGTGGACAAGGATGTTTGATTGTTGTTTGAGAGTGCGTTGTGTGCTCTGGAAGGGACAGAGGATCCTTTTTTTTCCCAAAATGTGCTTAGAAGGTCCTTTTTTTCCTGAAATGCGCTCAGAGGGATAAAGGGTCTTTGTTTTCCCAAAATGCACTCAGAAGTTACTTGGTTTCCACAAGTGTGCTCAAAAGGTTCTTGTTTTCCATAAGTGTGCTCAGAAGTTCCTTTTTTTCTAGAGTTGCACGCAAAAGGTCCTTGTTTTCCTGAAGTTTGCTTAGAAAGGGATACCCTCTATTGTCCATAGTTTTCTTCAATAGTGGCTCACTGTTTACTAGAGATGCACTCTATGCCTATGATAGCTCACTAGAAGAAGAGATTGTGCAATTGGCTAAGGCAAGTAGAAAAATGGAAGTCACTTTTCCTCGAGAGAGGCTTACTTCACTGTGAGAGGAAAGAGACCTTGTATGGTGCAATTTAATTTTGCAGACAACCACTAGAAATGTTGCATTCACCATATAAGGTAGGATTGCTCAAAACTCAGTGCGGTGAGTTATTGCAAGCAGGAAGGGTTAGGTGACTATGTTTTGAAGGTTTTGAAAGTGAAACAATAGGATATGACATTAGGAAAGGCTTAGTACACAAGTCTAGGAGGGAGGGATTTTATCAATAAGGCTCATGAATAGGCAAAGCTCATCACTGGTGAAGGATTGAAGGTATCGTAACTTCCATTAGGCAAGAGGGCCAAGAAGAGCTCCAAGGTCGCTAAGTGTGGGATCAAAAAAGTAAGAGAGGGAAAAGCATATGAAAAATACTCAAACATGGATCACAAACATGAAAGCCATCAATAGAATCCAAAGGAATGCACAGGACTGATGATTAGAAATCACACCTTGAAAAACATCAAAGTGACACTTATCTCTAAGTGCGATAGTTGAGAGAACACATTATGACACTTAGAATACAAATTGAGACACAAGTGTCAAACATGACTAGAAAGTATTCTAATCTATAGGAATGTGTCTACTGCATATTATTATGATATGTAGGACCATCTTATCCAGAAGAGTGCACTAGATCTACCTTTATTGATGTGTAAAGTAGCGACACAAATAGGAGTGAAAATGATTAGAAGCAACAATCGTGACAATAAGAATGTGATAATGACACTTTCAAAAGCTAAAGAAATTGAAGGCAACACATGTGAGAGAAAATATTACATGAAAATTCCACTTGTTAAAGTGAAAGAAAGAAAAACCAACAATAGAAAACATGAAAGCAACACTTATGAAAGGAAAGGTACGCAAAAGCAATATTTGAGCAAACTCATTAGAATGATGAGACAAATGCAACTGAAAGTGAGAAGGGACTATCAAAAGAGAGTGCACACTGACTGTTGACATAGGTTGAACAATGTGCAAGCATTGTCTTGATGGATTACATTGTGCATGTTCAAGCTTGCTTAAAGGAAGTGCGCTTATGAATTCATCAAGAACTGAGCATGTATGAGCAAGTGAATTTGAAAAATAGAAACTGGGAAGAAGACTTAAACACTTGGAAAAATAACAATCGACCATGAAGTGACCATAGAATGAAAGATCGTATGATCCTCGATAAGCTCCAAAATTCAAGTGTAATAAAATTTTTGAGGGTCTTGATCGCAGTGTCAGCACTTGGTGACACACTAGTATAAATCCAACTTCTCTATTCAGGTTTTACCTTTGAGTTCAATGTCTCTGTCTTTTAGGAAGTATTGATTTTCCATTTACATTTCCCTAGTTTTTCCACTTATCTAGGTTAAAGGTTTAGTCTCTTATTTTGATTTCTCAAATTTAGACACATTTACAAGACTAGTCATACCTCAATTATTTCGATAGGGGAGAAGGATAGTAAGTATATCAAGATTTTGATAATTAGAATTAATCACATTACCTGGTGTTTCTCCGCTTCCAACAAGCATGTTCAATACCCTGGCAAAGACAGCTCAAAGAAACACAAGCACTGATTCACTATCAGCAGGGTTATCCAATACCCCGATGAAGTTGCTTTCTTTACTTATCTGTGTAAGAAGCCTTTATCTTCTTCATCCTTTATTTAATTTTCTTAAATATATGCTTGAAGCATTTACTAATTTTTTGTAACATGGGAGGAAGAGGGATCTCAAATTATGGAGAGAAGGAGAGGTTGTTCCTTTTTTAAGGGATTTTAAAGATAACTGAAGTTAATATGCTCATTTAATTTTTTTCTCTTTTCCCTTCTCTACTCAGTTGAATCAACGGGTCAAAACACCATTCAATACAAGGTTGAGTCAGAATGAAGATCCGAATAAAGATATGTGCTTCATAGTTTGACCAAAGGCTTTCCATTTGGAACAGATCATATTTTCCATTCATATCTCATTTACTTTAAATATATATAAACCCAAACAGAGAAGAGGTAATAGATTATCCAAGCATTATGTGTCTTCACAATTTCCCTTTTCAAGTTTTGCCACATTGTCTTTTGAACCAAAAGGGCATATTTCACGCAAGGCCTTATTAAGAAAAACATAAATTAAAGACAAGAGAAAACAAGAAAAGAAGACCAAAATGACAAATAAAACAGAGAATTGAATTGGAAGGAAACATGAAAAACAAAAACAAGAAAACAAAACAAATGCAGAGACTACATAAAGTGCAAGTTCATAATAAGTGAAAAGGAAACTAGAATGCAACTAGACCTACTCCTAACCTAACTGGCTAAAAGGTCAGGGCTAAGTGTAATGAAATTTCTAGTGTAACCACCGTAAATTCTCCCAGCCTACAATCACAAATATACAAGCAAATAAAACTGATATAAAATCATGTGCAAAGGAAAAGATAAGAACTTCAATTGCTTGCACTTGCATGTTGGAAGAAATATGTGCCATAGAAACTAACCTTAACCAAACTACCACCTTACCTTTTATATTGGAACCATAATCAAACAAACCTTGAAAACTTCTTGTGAATGTACCTGCATATGCATTGTACTCCTTAGAAAACATCAAGAAAAATCAAATCCTATTTTTGGCATAAGGGCTTGCTAAGTAAGATTCTTACAACCAATCATAAATTGGATCATAAAATTCAAAATAATACTCTTGAAAACCATGAAATCCTTGAAAAAATAAATTTTCAGTTAATGGCATGGAATCAGAATGAGAATCTTGTAAGGGAAAATTAATCTGATCATGTACAAAAGGCTTGTTAAGGTAGTGAGGGCTTGACATAACCATCACGAAGGCTAAAGAGCCTCAACTGCTTGAAAAGTATCCAAATAGTGAGATGCTAAACCATAAAGATCAAATAATGCAAAACAACTATCATCTAATACACCGATGGGAAAATTATTAGTTGAATGACAATTACTATAACCAACAATATGATCAGATGGATTGATTAAGGCATAAGATTCCCAGTTAGTGGAAAACAAAGATAGATCAGGTTGAATGGATTTACAAATTCTTTTAACAATAGAATCATCTTCTTCGCGTGTTGAATGTGATAAACCATTTCCTTATAACTTATTACAATCATCGAAAGAATTGAAAATGAATGCTAGTATAGCAGACATATGAAACCAGTCAATATGCAATGGGTGAAAAAGAGGAAATTTATTCACCATATAACGCAAGCTTCCACTTATACTCAAGATGATATTTGGTGCTATAATAAAAATTATTAGCATCATAAGATTCAAAAGAAAGACTAGGATTTGATTAATTACAAAATAATTTGACAAGTATGAATCCTTCGGCCAATTATAATCTTTAAAATGATCAACATCACAAATTTGTGCATCAATGAAAGGTATACACTCCAAACATGCATTTGATATAAGAGATTTGCATGAAGATGAAATAGTTGAAACAAAACCCTCAATATGATCAGAAACTGAGTCTTGAAAGTTATAACAACTATATCTAAGATACCGCAAATCTTTCAAGAGAGACTTTTCATTCAGTGAAACCATGCAAAGGAAAGAGTTTTGTGAGAAGATCCATATTTGACTTAGTTCATCGCTCTTATCACGATTGTGAGAACCTGACATAAATATCAACAAAATTTAAGTGCCTCAACTTCCTAACAAGTCCCATAACTTTGAAGGATTGTCAAATTGTGCTATGAAGATTGAATCAGATCATACATGGCGCGTGGACAACTATTACCAGTAATTTCAATAAGACCACCACTACTTGAATAATAGCCATCTACATCACTGATTTGATCGTATTTGTCAACTTCAACAAATAGATTACCCAAGTAATAAGGTTATTCTAAATGCACATGTAAGGATGGAGCAACTAGATAAATCTCATGAGTAACCTAAACATAAGAATTTTATTCATGCAAGAATGGAAATGATAAGGGATGGGATGGATACTCAATGAGTTTCTTACCTTCTTCCTCATCATGGATGATCACACACCTTGTGTCAGTTTAAAATCCAACTCCTTAAATGATGAAATTTAAGAGCATGGAATATCTTCTTCACAATTTAATGCATTGCAAATAGAAGAGCACAAGGGATAGTGAGAAAAATAGGAACTTTCCACGAGAACAACTTCTTTGACTGATTTAGATTCAATATATAAATATTTCAAATCAAAACATTCTTGAGAAACTAAAATATCAGTTGGTGTGCTTAGGAATTCATCGTCATATACATCAAGAGAGACATTATCATCAAACTGATGGTTTCCTAAGATGTTAGATTGATTAGACAAATTGAGTTAATTTGATTGACTACCAAGATTACTAGGTTCAATATTGGCTAAGAATGGAGAAACACCATATTCACATAGAGGAATTTGAAAAAAATAAGAAAGATCGAAAGAATCTTCATCTTCCTACTCCTATACCTGTGAAATGTGACTACCTTGCACTTGATCACTACTTGGATTGGAAAATTGAAAATCAGAAGAGTTTGAAAGAGGATGGTCAAGAAAATCAAGAGACAAGGGGTTATTAGAAAGAGATGATAGAGGATGATAAGTATCCAAATCAGATTCAAGACTGAAGTTATGAGTGTTACTATCATCTTGAACATGCAAGGGATTTTTTTTCACCCTACATTCAAAGTTTTCTCGAATGAGATCTCGAATGAATGGATCAGTAATCTAATTTATAAAGGGGAGAAGTAACAAAAATAATGATAGATTCCTCCTTTGAAACTAGGAATGTGTCATGATTAATGAAGGCTAGGTGATCATTGTTGATCAAGAATTCAGATTCAGATTACTTCAAGGAGATTTGAACCAAGCACTGAAACATTTCCTTGAAGAAATCCCAATCCACATCTTCTTCAGGGAATTCATAACATAGGTGAAGGAATCTATAACAAAAATCCTCGATTGATTCATTAGTG
Source organism: Pinus tabuliformis (assembly GCA_031772625.1). Classification (NCBI taxonomy): domain Eukaryota; kingdom Viridiplantae; phylum Streptophyta; class Pinopsida; order Pinales; family Pinaceae; genus Pinus; species Pinus tabuliformis. The sequence goes on along the minus strand of CM062805.1, from coordinate 538,307,142 downwards.
TACATTCTTAGTTGATTAATCCTTTTAAAAGCATCTTTGTAATCAAACCTACCAAAATGTTGATGAGCTTCCTTGAGGAATTGATCAAATGAATGGATGGAAGAAGATGGTAGGGTACGACACCATTGGTTAACTCAACCTTCAAGGGTGATGAAGAAAAGTATAAGAGAAATATCCTTACAATCGATTTCATAAAATTCACAAAACTCGAGAAAATTAGATATGTTCTCAGCTATGGATATTTCACCCTCACCGTCAAACTTTAATTGCAACAAGTTATGAAGTAATTCCTCGAGGATTAAAACTTTATCATTGGATCTATTGGAAAAACAGCCCAGGAGTATGATTTGGGAATGAGCCATTTAATATAATAGATAATAGGCACATCTTGTCATCTGGCCCTCCCTCTAGCTTTGGAATGTTGAGGGTGTTGGATACCTCCAACATACAAAGGGTCTCCATGATGTGAAGTCCCAATTATTCCTCATGCCATTTGGAGTAGGAGCCCCATCTAGAGTATCGACTTGGCCACCATAACTTAAGGATTTCCTCGGTTTCAATGGATAACATAAGGGATTACACACATAGGCTTCGAATAAGCAAGTAAGTTGACATTGTTAAGCACCAATTGAAATGTATAAAAGGAGGCTTTCATGAGAGGGAGACAAGAGTGAATCTCTAGAACGAAAGTAAGAGTACTATCCTAAGAGAGGCACACGAGAGAAAGGAAATATTCATTGATTAACCTACAAATTATTTCACAAGATAACAATGATTCATGAAAGAAAATAGAACACACAATCAACAATATAAGCACCAAATCCACTGAAATAGTTCAATTTCTTCAGTACATAAGAACACCAACATATGTCGTAAACGTCCAAAGAATAGTCTTAAAACATTCATGATACATGCATGAAAGTGTGTTGGCTCAATGATCTTCAATTATTAGGTGAAATATTTGAATACACAATTACAATGGTGAGGCACTAGTTTCAATAGTGGAACATTAAGTCACTTCTTGCTTCTTCAAGTAATGATTTTTCTCTCATATGCCAAGCAGAAGAAGCCAAGACTAGCTCTCCAAAGTCTATGACTCCAAAAGACCCATGCTTGAGTTATGAGGTTTCTTTATAACAAGAGGAATGAACTTTCATATCCTCATGACTCTTGAACCACCCTCATGACTCTTAGACTTCCAAATGACCTTTTAACTTCTATTCAGCTCTTTTGTCCACATGTGACTTTTCATATTCCACATGTGATTCTTGGAATTCCACAAATTTACATTTGCCATTTTCTTGAAAATACATCATTACATTCCACATGATGATGTGGCAAGACACATGACATTATAATGACATGGTTACAAGCCATCACTTTGCATTGATGAAATGGAACTTCATGATGATGTGGCAATGCCAAACTACTCCCTTGTTGCTTTGTCTTCAATATTCATGAAAGCTCTTATTTATTATTCATCTTCACTATCCAAATGGTCTTGGATTAGCGTTAATACCTTTTGAGTTATCATCCAATGACTCCATTCTATCATGGTCCAGGATTTGCTTCATGTCTTCATGATGGCTCTTCTTTGTGCTTCTTCTCTGCAAGTGTTTCTTGTTTCTTTTGAATTTCCTTAACATCTTCCTTGAGCATCACCTTTCTATGTTGATAAGATGCACCTACCAATGAAAATCACTCATGATAAGGAAAAATCAGTCTTGAAACCATCTATCCTATCTCTACCTTGCTCATGGAAGGAGTTGCTTATAATAGGCCTATGAGAGGGCTAAAAGAGGAAGGCTTGATAAGGAAGGTGAAATTCAACTCAATAGTGGCTTTAGAAAGAACCAATTTTCACTAAAACTGTGCCATGCACTCTCAGGATGGGTTATTTAGGGTCTAGCGTAGTAGATTAGTGCAAGAGACAATGTGATGAGCTTGTTGAATAATACCATGCCATTTACTAGGCTTAAGCGATTAGGAGACAATGAAATTGTAGTTGAGCTTAATAGTGAAGGGACAAAGGGTCCTTTTTTTCTTGAAATGCACTTAGAGGGTCCTTGTTTTACTAAAATGTGCTCAGAGGGATAGAGGGTCCTTATTTTCCTGAAATGTGCTCAAAAGGTCCTTATTTTCAAGAAGTGCAGTCAAAAGGTCCTTGTTTTCTTGAATTATGCCCAAAAGGTCCTTGTTTTCCTAAAAGTGTGCTCAGAAGGTCCTTATTTTCCTGAAGTGTGATAAGAAATGGATATCCTTCTGCTAGCCATAATTTTCTTCAGCAGTGGCTCATTATTTACTAGAGATGTGTTTTGTGCCCATTAGGGCTCACTAGAAGAAGAGATTGCACAATTGGCTAAGGAAAGGAGCAGAAGGGAAGTCACTCAGGCCTGGAAGAGGATTATTGCACTATGAGAGTCAAGAGACCTTGTATGGCACTGGGTACTTTTGTGGAAGGCTACTAAAAATGATTCATGCACTATACAAGGTAGAATTGCTCACAACTTAGTGCGGTGAGTCAGTGCAAGCAATAAGGATTAGGTTACTATGCTTTGAATGCTTTGAATGTGCAACCATAGGAGATGACCTTAGGAAAGACTCAGTGCACAAGTCTAGGAGGGAGAGATTTCATTAATAAGGCTTATGCATAGGCAGAGCTATCACCTGGTGAAGGATTGAAGGTATCATCATTTTCACTGGGCAGGAGGACCAAGAAGATCTCCAAGATGGGTAAGTGTGGGATCAATAGAGTAAGAGAGGGAAAAGGATCCAAACAAGACTCAAACATGGATCACACACATGAATTCCATCATTAAAACTCATAGGACTGCATAGGAATTGTTAGCACCTAAATCCGCCTTAGGCTGAAGAAAGGCAAAATTCAAGGTAACCATAAACCACGCTCAGTCTGGTAGCTAGCCCTACCAGAACAGGAGAGGGCTCTCTCCGGGTCACGCTCAGGAAAATAAAAAATAGGGTCTGAGATGATGCAAAAATGGGTACTGATTTTAGGCTAGGTAAACAAGTATGATGGAGGTATTTTGAAGAATGACTGAGTTTTCTGGGATGTGTGGGGCCAAGGAACAACATGAGCAGAGAATTTAACTCCAGACGCAGGTTATTTCGTGAGGCAAGACAGGCGACAAGTCTAGAAATTAGATTTGAAAAATTATGAGGTGGAGAGATTGTTTGAGAGTGTGAAAAGGGCATAAATACATGAATCATTTTCAACAGAAGAAAACATAGAACGTGAAAACTATCCCAAGGCAGAGCAGTACACTGAATTCTACCTTTTTACTTAGAAAGCTTTCACTGGAAATGAATATGAATGAAAATATGAAACATAACAAAATACATATGAAACATAAAGAAGATACATTTGCTAAACTCACACCACAGGAATATCATGAACCAGAGCTGCAATCTTTCATTAATTCTCTGTCAAAATGTACAGTGAGTGACTGGGTGTCTCTCCCACAGTTTCCCAGAAATGCCAACCCTTTACAAAATGACTCTCAATAAAAAAAATAAGCTTTTCCATGAGAAGGTCGATCAACCCAGGAAGTGAAGAGCCAACCATCAGCAGTTACATTCAATTTTCTATGAAGACCAATTAGAAAAAAGCAAATATGAGCATAGATTTTGTGGGTGGCTGTTCGCCTTCATTTTGCCACTTGGATAGAAGCCAAAAATGATTTTTAAACTTTGCCTTTAATGCTGAAAAAATATATTGTAAATGAACGGACCCACTTGGAGAAAATTGCGAATCGAAATTTCGCAAAGTTGGCGCGATTTTGGCCTTTGGGTCTCTGTGCGCCACGCCAAAAACTATATGCATCGCGCTACTTTGGAGCTAGTTTTGAGGCCCTTGCCGAAGTCCAAATTGAGCCCAAGTGTGCTTGTTGGAAAGCCCTACCTGTCTACTCTCCAACCCAAGTATAATTTATGAATTTGGTGCCCATTTTCCCCTCCAAAACTGCAATCTCCCAAGACTACTTCCTGTGTGTCAAAATAGGGGCAGAGAGGTCATTTTTTGGGTGTTTTTGACCTCCTGAGGACTCAAAATTGGCCCAAACTTCTGGGAAATGAACCAACAGTCATGATTTTCCATGGAAAATCCAAAAATGCAAACCTTTTGTCATTTGGAGCTCCCTATTGTCAGCATGCGCCAGGTGGTGCGGTGCACAGGGAGAAAAACCCTGTTTTTTGCACAAAAATTTTTAAAAACACCAAAAATGCCCCAAATTTCTTGAAATTTGGGTTGGAGCTTCCTTATCAAGTGTTATGCTAGGACAAAGAGGCTTCAGACCATATCTGAAGTCGATCAAGCTCCCTTTTCCTCTTTTGCTTCTTGATTGCCTTCCTCAATTTCGCCTTCAAATTCCTGATTTGGGCCTTGCACACTTTGTTTCGCGCCATGTAGTGGAAAGCCATGTGTCTTGTTGGATACCTATATCAATAGGTTTCATATTTCATGATTGGCAAATGCAAGTGCCAAATATGCTCTGCTTTGCTGATACAAAGATCCCATATTTCCAAAAGAAGACAAGGTATGTACATAGCTTGATGTTGACTCAATTTTGGTGGATGGTCCAACAGCCTAATCTGGATCATGCCATGTTTCAATTTTCTGTTGTAGAATAGAGAAAGAAGTCTGTTCAAACTGTTTAATCTTGGCAGAACAATAGTTAGGCAGAGAATTAAGGTTCCCAACCGCCTAATCTGGGGCCTTGGAAGCAATAAGGGTAGTGCTAGATAGACAATCAAAAGAAAAGCCAATGGAAAAGAAAAGGCACATAAGGGTCTGCAAGTCCAAGTGCACCCTCCAAGAAGAAACAAAAAAATGCTAGGCAAGTAGATGGGTAGGCAGATGGGGTTGCAGAAATGTCATTCCTTACAATTGAATGTGTGCTAACCTATTCACAAAGGAAAATCAATGGATTGAGAAGGTCTTCTTTTCCATCATGCTTGCAGCAAAGCAAAGGAGCATGTCTAACCCCCCTTCTTTCCCCTTTTCACATTCATAACTAACCTCCCTTCATCAGTTGAGATCCATGGAAGAATTTGAGGTTTTATGCTGGTTCTTATACCTTTAAAAGCCACATTTCCTGTGTAAAATTCTTTTCATTTTGATCTACTCCCTAAGCTAAGTGGTTTTCAAATTAACTTAGTACTATCACTCCTCATTCACTTTTCCATCCATATTAACCCCTAACTTCTATTATCTAAATCCCCTATCTTACCCTTTCCCTACTATTATAACACTATGGTGTATAAATCCCAAGCATTGTATAGATATCCTCCCTTTTTAGCACTATAGCTAAATAAGTTTGTCTAAAGGGAGACATTAGTCCACCAGGGACTATGGTCAACCCTATCATGGGATTGCTCTAACCTCTGGTTGGAGTGATAACCTCTCCCTAATCCCTCACCTCACCTCTGCTCAAGAATTCCACAAAAACCCCTTCCCTCTGCTTAAAACCCACTTTTTAACCCTTCTTCCCCCCTCAGATTAACCCTTGCCCCGAAAAACCCACAAAAAGCCCTTAAACCTAAAGTTCTCCACCCAAAATATTAATTTGAATATTTTAATATGCTGGCGGGGCCCCCCCCAACATGCACGATCCGTCGGGAGGCCCGCTAGCCGTCCGTCGTCTGCCACCCCCGATCCAACGGTGGGCAGGTATTTCCAGATTTGGGTCTGCCGACCTTTAGCATCCGGGGAACGGTGGTTTTCCGCCCCATACATGGGACACATGGCAGGCGGCGGGGTTGTTCATAGCCCCCCTCCCCGATACCACCTTTGCCCAAAGGTGGTGCGGGGAAACCGCTTACCACCCTCCCCGTTACCACCTTCCCTCCTACGTCACCCACACGTCACCATGACGTCGGACCATCTCCCGCCCCGCGCCGCGTGGCCCTCCACATAGCCCTGCCACCTTATCTGCTAGCCACCGTGTCCGGCCATGCTGGCCTCCACTTCAGCACCCACGTCACCCTCCGTACCCGGGCCCGCCATGACGTCATGCTGACGTCATCGGCGGAAAAGCGCCAATAACCCGTTTTTACCAAAATTGTCGTTATAAACGCCCGAAATAGCCGTTTTATGTCAATTTCGAGCGAAATACATAGAGCTCTTGTCGCTGCTTCCGCGCCAGATTGTTCCCGAACCTCCAAATTTGAATTTGCGACCGTCCAAGCTTATCAACTTAGCTACATTGAGCCTTCACAGTTCGGCCCGCAGGCTTGTCAAGCGATTTTATCCAGGTATTCACCATAATTTTCCCATTTCGCCCATACATACCATTTCTCTGCAAATTACCATTAAAGAACTTGTCAAATTCCAAATTAAACTCTGTCTGCTACCTGAAAGTGAGCTAAGGTAACCTGCATTGCCCCAGCACCATAATTTAACATTAAAACAGACAATTCGCGGACCAAAATTGTAAATTTGTCCTCGAGGTGCCCGGCATTGTTCCCTTTTGCCGGGTGTAGACCAGCTGCAGCTTCTTACCAAAGTAAATCTCACATACCCTCTGCAATTACCCCTAGCAATTCACAATCCCTTTGAATTTACCAAAAACTGCAGAAACAAGCCTACCTTTTTCACAGTGAAAAACATTTCAAACATTGTCTGCAGTGAGTCTATCACTTAAGCTCTGAGGAACCTTGCAATCCATTGCACTCACCTTGTTCAAAATCAGATTATACAATGGCTGCCCCTGCACCCTCAGCCCTCAGTGTAGCTCCATTAAATCCACCAAATAAAGACCTGGAGGCCTTGCCCTTTGCTGACAAGGACTACCTCATTGAAGACTTTGTGGGTAACAGGGACTTTCTGCAGACCTTCAGGCAATTGAGAGAGGACTACCTGAATGGTCATGATACATATGGGATATGGGAGTCAAACCTGCCATACTATTGTCTCCCCTCTGTCAATGTCTTTCCTGAGATCATTCGCCTATGTGCAGAAAACTATGATGTGCAGCACAGAGCTATTAGCTCTCCATCTGGGAGGATCCTCTTTTACATTAATCCTGAATCCATCAATAAAATGCTCCATTTTGATCAGACAGAGCTGTTGTTCCCATTTTCCATGAATTATCTGCTGGACACTGGTGCCAAGATGACCAGTGAGGAGATTCAAAAGGTCACCAGGACATTCATGAGACCTGAGTGCCAGCCTACAGGGCCACCTCCTTATCTGGATGTCTATTTTACTGAAGTAGGCAGACTATTACTGGACATGATTGCTTATGTGCTGGGATACAGAACCAGCGAGCATGTGGATGAAACAATGCTGGTATTGCTAGCTGCTTACAGCCCAGGCCAACCCCCTGCCCGAAAATATAACTTTGCCAAGTTCATAGCTAACAAGATCCATGATCAGTTGGGCAAAGTTGATAGACAGGGTGTCTTCAAGTACTCGGCCTATATCTATCACCTTTTCATGTACTATCAGTCTGAGGCTTTTCCATGCTACATCAAAAAGCTGGATTATAGAGCGGAAAGAAGATTTGTTATCTTCTGGACCTCTGTCTATCACAAAGTCTCAAATTCACCCTATTCCTATTGTGAATTTGTTGACCAATTTGTATGCCCAGTCTCTTGCCTATTGATGAGGTCCCCTCCTCCCAGAATATCAACTGAGATACAGAAAGCTCTGCAGCTTTCCAAAAAATACAAAATAGGTGATTGGTACCTATATGAGAATCATACAGTCATCAGAGTCTATGGCTGTGAGCTCTGTCCATATAGGCTCCCAAAATATGTGCCTATGAGGTTATTTGCCTTGGAGTATTATAGGCAGTTGATTCAGTCCGACCTCACCCACTTCCACAGCTCCAAAAAGAAGGCCCACCTCAAGTTCAAACACCAGTTGGGCCCCTTCATCATGAATAAGAAAGAAGGATGGGAAGATGCCGACCTAATCCTCAAAGATAAATACAAGCTGTCATACAGTTTTCGGTGGGTCCCTTATGACCCTGAAGGCTTCATTACTGCTAGAAGAACCAAGTACAGGCTTCTAGGTTATAGGCATTGTCAATACCCACACATTGAAAGATATGCCAACTAGCAAGAATGGCAGCAGGGTACTCTAGTTGAAAAACTAACTGAAGAAGAGACAATGCTAAAGAATGTAAAGGAGCTTGAAAAAACTATTGACCTAGACTCTGTGCAGCAGGTACCTTTCAAACGGCCTTATTCAGCAGGAGAAGGGACCTCGGCCTCAAGGACTGCACCAGTTGCATAGGCACCTTCCACAACAGCACCAGCTACAGATAAAGGGAAAGGCATAATGGGTGTTGAGGAAGAAACCATGAAAGAAAAGTCTGCCCCTTCAAGTGAACAGCAACAAGAACAGCAACAAGAACAGCAACAAGAACAACAACAAGAGCAGCCACAAGGGCAGCAACCGGAGCAGCAGCAAGAGCAGACTCCCCCTCCACAAACTGAGGCACCCACAGCTCCAATTTTGCAGACCCCAACACAAGAGGATAGGGGTACAAAGAGAGCCAGAGAAGAGTCCACTCCTGCTAGTGGATCCTCCCAGCAACCCCAGACCAAGAGGCCAAGAGCTGATTCCCTGGAGGTAGAAGACATCACTGAAGAATTCCTTGACAGTTCAAGGAAAAACAGGGAGGGCAGCCAGCACACAGGTACAAGCTCCTTTCAGCAGGAGCAAGGATTACAACTTGGTTTGGAGGTGTCCTCCTCCTCACAGCAGAGCAAGAAGCCCAAAGGCACTAAGGACTTCTTCAAACAAATAAAGGCACAGAATGACCTGCTGAGGGTGGAGGTTTATAAGCAATTTCTCAATGCCACACCAGCCCAAAAGGAAAGGCTAATGTCTGTGTATGACATCCAGGAGGAGAAAATGATCCTCAGCCATTTCAAGCCTACAGTGCCCCATCCAAAATCCGCAGCAGATTATGTGAAGACAAGGGTGGAGGTCTTAGCCAAAGACATCCATCCAATGGACCAGATTGAACTCCACAAACAGACTGGAGAAATGGTCTATGCAACCTTGGTGGAGAGGGCAACCTTGGCCCATGAACTAAAAGAGTCACTCAAAAATACCAACACTCAGTTGGATTTTGAGAGAATGTCCTCCCTAGCCAAAGATAACAGAATAAAGTCACTAGAGGACATTATTGTTGACCTAGGGCATGATCCTAAGGATCCAAAGGGTGTAAAGGCCCTTATGAAGAAAAAAGAAGATGACCTCAATGCATTGAAGAAGAGGTTAAAGCTGCAGCCCACAGAGCACCCTCAAACAGCTGAGCTACAAAAGGAAAAACAGGCTGATGAGCAACTGGACCTCATAATGCAGCTAAATCGAAAGGTCCTTGAGTTGGAGAAAGAGCTTGAGGGGGCATTACAAGACAAACAGGGAGAATCCACATCCCAAGCCCCCCCAACTACTTCAACCACTGCAACAACTACAGAGCCAGCAGTGGCTCCCACAACAGAAGCAGCAGCAACAGCTCCAAGCTCCAGTGCAAGTGTGGAAGAATTAACCAAGGCCATTAAGGAAATGGAGCTCCAGGCAAATGAAATAAAGAAGGCCAAAGAAAAATTGGCAGAATTAGATGCCAAATATGACAAATCAAAGATAACAGTGGCAGAACAAGGCAGAGAAATAAAGGCCCTAAAAGAAAAGATAAAGGCCTTGGAAAAGGAGCTGAATCTGGAAAGTGCCATGGCCGAAATAAGGAGAATTATGTGGGCCAAAATTGGCCAATCCATCGATAAACAATGGAGATCAATTAAAACCATACATGAGCAGATGGATTTAATTGGCCTAGCACAAACAGAGATTCAGAGGGCCAAGACAACACTGGGAGACGAGCCAGAACAGGCCAACAGAATGATAGATTTTTTGAACAGGCAAGAAAAGGAGGAACCGGCAGCCATGGGCATAGTCAACAGAACAGAGGCCGTCCTTACAACCAAGAAAGTACTCACTCTCAGGAATTATGTACAGACAGTGGAGAGAAAGTGCTTTGAGATACAAGCTGAAGTACATGAGTACCAGCATAAGATGGCAGCACTGCAAGCAAAAGGACTGCCCAGCCTACTAAGCAGTGCAGGAAAGCTGATCTCCCGAGATCAATTTGCTAATAGGATGGGAGCTTATATTGAAAACCAAATCACTGCATCTGCCAGTACCTCTCAGGAAACAGGGCCTCCAACAGGACAGAGCTTATATAATAAACTTGAAGGCCTGTTTTTTATTGAGAGTGAGGTGAAGCACCTTTTTGAAATTCCTCCTAATTTTTACAGGTATACAGAGGCCGATGAAACTTTGATTAAGATTCGAAGACATCAAATGCCTAAGGAGGATTGGTGGCAGGCAATGCTTCAAATTCTGCCACGTTAGCCTCAGTTGCTCGGTCACTGCCATCCCCAGCTCACTAGAAGACAAACAACAGAAAAAGGTTAGCATTTAAAGCAGCTGAAAAATGACTCAGCACATGTACAACGACAGCTAGCCCAAAGGATAAGAAAAAACGCATATCTTTGACAGCGTATCCTCAGCCGACTCCAGCAGCCACCAAGTCAACAGTCTCTGACCATTTTGTCAGCTAAAGCACTGAAGAGTTATTACAGCATTAACCTTCTCAGCCACAACGCTCCAGGAGTTGGCATAACATCAATGAGCCATTAACTCATTTCCTTGATATTTTTCATGTAAATTTTGTATATATATCCCCCTTAGTAACGCATAAGGAGTTGGTAATTTTTACTCTGAGGAAAATATATTGTACACTTTCAGAATTATCTAATACAAAGGGCTGGACTAGCTCAGTGATTTCCTGAAGTTTTGATGTCTTGCTGATGACCTACGTGCTGTTGCAGAATTCTTGTGCTGTCTGGTGGAATAATAAGTCTTCTTAATCTCTGTTTGTCTTCTTATGTTATTGCATACTCATGTTTTCATCAAATCTAGCAATAAAGAAAAGGAATAGTACAGGACATGATTCATAACACTCTGTGCTCAATCTTTTATTGCTGTAAATGTTTTCTTCTGAATTAACCATGGACATGAAATCTTGAGTGCTCATGTTTGCGTTAATTCAATAACTGTGAATGTTTATCTAGAAATTCTTAGTTGCTTCTAAATAATATTCTCACTTCTTCACACATCCTTTTATTGAAAGATTCTTAACTGCCTTTCATAAACTGAATACATCACACTTAATCAAAATTCCAAAGCGTTGTTTCCCAGATAAGTTATCTAGCTCTGTAGCATCACTATCATATCAACATAGCACACCAAACATCTAAAGGACCACTGACTCCATGCCCAATGACCTATAACATTCTAGTGTGAGCACATATATATCTTGACTGAAACATTCTCCAACCAAATCCAAAAAACAAATCTTGAAAATCATAACTAGCCTGAAATCTCAGCACAAACAGAGCTAAACCGTAAAGAGAGAGCCCTCTCTGATTGCAGCCTGGCTAGAAGCTGCAATCCAAAGATTGGTTAGTGGTTACCCCGGCCGTATTCCCTTGGGAGTCAAAGGGAACAACCTGGGTGTTAACATAATTGGCGACTCCACTGGGGACCAACTTATTTTTCAACTATTGTCTGTCTATAGACAGTGGTTCTAAAAATTTGAGCAGTCCCTTGAAACAGTTCTAAAAATATCCTAAAATATCAAAAAACAAGTTCAGAAGCTGGCTCCTAAAAGGGAAACTAGACATACTAGGTCAAACCCGGACCCCAATCCACCAGCTATTTTTGAAAATCCTAATACAATCCCCAAGATCATTAGGAAGCAGCAGGAACAGGAGACCCTTGCTGACTCAAGTCCTGAGACAGCTCATCCAAACCCTGTTCCAACTCCAATCAAGGTTCTATTTCGGTCTACCCTTGGTTCCCCCAGTTCACCATCCACATCTCAAAGCCCTCCTTTCACACCTCCATCCACTGCACATATTCCCTTGACCAACACTCTAGTTTCCACCTTTCCCACTACCCCTGTTATACCAGTCATTCATGCTATCCCTGTTAACCCTCTAAATCCTGCAAATATGGCTAATAGATATGCACCCCTGCAGTTACCTGCCAATGCTCCAGCTCTACCTCAGGACTATCAATCCAAGATCTCATATTTTGACTCCACTGGCCCTTTCACAGCAATTCAGCATGCCAGAAGGATGCAAGACCACTTTGAGAACTATGAAATAGATGATGACAGTGTGAGAATGAGAATCTTTGTTCAGAGCCTCACAGGGGATGTAAGAACTTGGTTTAGATCACTAGCTGCAAATACCATCACAACTCCTGATGACCTTTATCAAGCCTTTACTAATAGGTGGGAGAAGAAGAAAGATCCCCTGCACATACTTGGTGAATATGACACAATCAAACGAGGTCCTCAAGAGACCGTTTTGGAGTATTGTGCAAGATTCAATAATGTATATAACACAATACCACAGAATTTAAGACCTCCCCCTGATTTAGCCTTGTACAAATTTCCTGATGGTTTTGACCCTGATATGGCATATCAATTGAAAGAAAGGGCACCTGAAACCCTTGAAGAAGCCCAAAAGGTTGCTGTCACAGTAGAGGCTAACCTGATTGCCAAAAGAAACAGGGCAAGATTAGAAAAGAGAACCACCTTCAAAGAAGAACCCTCAGCCTTCGACCAAAAACTAGATGCAATACTCACTGGCATGAAGAGATTGGGGGACAGAGTAGAATCAGTTGAGAGAAAGTCATCATGGGATGCACCACAAAATAACCCTAACAGGAATCCAAACTTTAGGAGAAATCAAAACCCAAACGTTGGCAAGACCGGTTCTGACCCAGACATAAGACCTCCTTTCCAGGAAAACTATACTGAGGCATCCACTTCAGATGAACAAACAGATGACACCCACATTAACCTGATGGGCCTGAATGATGAGCAGCAAGTTTTTCTAAGTCAAGAGGATCATAAAGATGATGACATTCAGCAATTCCAAACCAGGTCAGGTGAGTCATTTGACTTTAAACAAGGATATGACACAGCTGTTTATGAAGTTCATAAACAATATAAGCTAAGAAGCAGAACTATAAATGTGACACAGCCTGACAAGACAAAGGACACAACACAGCCTAAGAAAGCTATTATCACAGAACCAAGTGACAAAACTGGTCCAATTACAGATGAGGTAACAGTTGAGGAAATAGCTGTAACTTCTCCCTCAAAACAGCAACCAGTAGAGTCATCACCCTTGCAGCCCAACCCAACTAACATTCCTCAAGAGGTCAGTAACAAGGACAAGCTTCAAGATCAAGATAAGAATCAAGAAGAAAACCTAGTGAACAAGGAAAAGGCTGCCACCCACAACACCAAGATCCAATCTGAAAGACCCTTTGACTTAGAAGCTGAAATTGGCAAATTGAAGGTAGCTGTCCCTCTTTCAGAACTAGCCAAGCATGACATTTATAGACAACAAATCAAGAAGTCCCTTCAGCTAACTCGTAATAAAGATAATGTAAATGTGTTAGATGACACCCCAGAATTGCTTTTCGGTCCAGAAGTTGATGGAAAAACAGCCGTTGCAGGTATCTTACCTTTTTATGTCAGTTTACATGTTCATGATAAGATACTACACAATGCAATGTTTGATTCAGGTGCCTCTCACAACTTGATGCCCAAATCAGTCATGGAAAGATTGAATCTAGATATTACAAGACCATATAAGGACCTATTCTCATTTGACTCCAGCCAAGTCAAGTGTCTAGGCTTGATAAAAGACTTATGTGTGTCCCTTGTTCAGTACCCAAATAAAACAATTCTCATGGATGTTGTGGTTGCTGATATCCCACCTAAATATGGGATGCTGTTATCAAGATCATGGGGGGCTAAACTCCAAGGTTCCCTACAACTAGACATGTCATATGCAACCATCTCTGTCTTTGGGCAACCAAAAAGACTATACAGAGAAACACTTATGAAATACATGGTCAGCAGTGAAGAAAAACCTCAAAATTTTCCCATATATGCTGTTCATTCTGATATAGACTCATATATTCTTTTCAATGACAATACAGGTCTTACAAATAAAGATGTTGAAACCAAAACACTTGAGCAAGACCAGGATATTAATGAACAAGCTGCTGCTCTAGAAATCAAGCTAATTCAAGCAAGTGATCAGACTGTCCTAGAAGACAAACCAGGTGAAAAACCAGAACTTCAACTTATGATCCCAGATCACAGACAAGTTATTAAGTCTCCCCCAGAACAAGAGATCCTATGGTTCCTTGAATTTGATGGGTCAGTCAACAAGTTAGGGGCAGGAGCAGGGGTTTGGATACATAATAAACAAAACAGTCATGCAGAGGGCCGAGCCTATAGGTTAAACTTCAGATGCACCAACAATATGGCAGAATATGAAGCTCTCTTGTTAGGCCTTAAGCTAGTAAAATCCTTACAAGCCATAAAGGTTTCAATTATGGGAGATTCAGACTTGATCATCCAACAAGTAAAGGGAAATTTTGTTACTAATGATAAAAGACTGAGATCTTATAGGTCTGCTGCTGCTGAACTACTACAGTCCTTCACTGAATTCCAGATTACCAAAATTCCTAGAACCCATAATCTGCATGCCCATAGCTTGGCCACATTTGCAAGTACCTGCAAGCTACCTTTTGAGCCCCACCATTGCTTTACAGCTGAGGTAAAACACAGACCTTCTGTCCCAAACAATGTCAAGGACTGGCAAGTATTTGAAGATGATGCACAAATAAATAATTTCTTGACCTTGCAACAAGAATTTGTAGGACTAAATATTGACACTGAAAGAGCAAGTCAATCACAAATACTTGAAAGAGCAAGTCAATCACAAATACTTGAAAGAGCAAGTCAATCACAAATACCTGATCAACAGAATCATAAGCCAATATCACCTAAAACAGCTAACCAAATCCTACATCCAACAATTTTCAACAAAGACAACATACTAGAAATTCAACAAATCGGTTGTGAAGAAGTGGCTGATGCTGAAGCTGAAGTGATACAATTGAAAGATAATTTTCTTCCAACAGGCCTAACTCCACTAGAGGATATTTTTGATTCAAATGATGTCCCTAGAAAACCAAAAATGCAGCCCCTTAACTCTGCCATCGAGGAATGCAACATTGGAACCATGGAAAAGCCCAAGATAATAAAATTGTCTGCATCCCTACCTCCTGATCAGAAGCCCAAATACATTGACCTTTTCAAAGAGTTCCAGGATGTCTTTGCATGGAGTTATGAGGACTTGAAATCCTATGACACCTCTGTGATCCAACACACAATCCCTCTCAAGCCAAATCAAAAGCCATTTAAGCAAAAATTGAGAAGAATAAACCCTATGCTCCTCCCTGCAATTGAGAAAGAGGTACAAAAAATGTTTAAGGCTGGTATCATAGCACCAATCAGGTTTTCTGATTGGATCTCAAATTTGGTGCCTACAAGAAAGAAAACTGGTGAAATAAGACTTTGTGTTGATCTTAGAAATCTAAACCAAGTGTCCCTCAAAGACAATTATCCCTTACCTAAGATGGATCACATTCTCCAAAGAGTGGTAGGAGCATCAAGGATCTCATTACTTGATGGATTCTCAGGCTTTAATCAAATCCTAGTACACCCTGATGATCAAGACAAAACTGCATTCACAACCCCATGGGGAACTTTCAAATATGTAAAAATGCCTTTTGGATTGAAAAATGCAGGGGCAACCTTTCAAAGGGCAATGGACATTGCTTTTGCCAAAGAGATTCATGACTTCCTTGTCATTTATTTGGATGACCTCACACCTTTCTCAAAATCAGACCAAGAACATTTGAAACACTTGAGGCAGATCTTCCTAACATGTAGGAAATATGGAATTTCCTTGAACCCAAAGAAGTCTCTATTTGGTTTGGAAGAAGGTAAGCTATTAGGGCATATTATTTCAAAGGATGGCATCAGAATTGACCCAGACAGGATACAAGCTATCTTGCAAATGCCCCACCCAAGAAACATCAAAGAATTGCAAGCCTTCTTGGGTAAGATCAACTTCTTGAGAAGGTTTATCCCAAACCTAGCAGAATTGATCAGATTACTAAATAACATGCTAAAGAAGGACTCAAAAGTGAAATGGACAGTTGAAGCAAATCAAGCCTTTGAAGGCATAAAATTGGCCCTTACCCAAACTCCAGTCTTAACAAATCCTCAATTTGACAGGGAATTTATCATTTTCTCTTTTGCCTCCCAGCATACTATTGCTGCAGTTTTATTACAAAAAGATGACCAAGGAAATGAGAAACCCATTGCTTTCTTCAGTAGAGCTCTTAGAGATGCACCTCTGAAATATCAGATCATGGAGAAACAAGCTTATGCTTTGGTCAAGGCCATTAAAGACTTTAGGATTTACATCCTTTACTCCCATGTTATAGCTTATGTGCCAAGTCCCATTGTAAAAGACATACTTACTCAAGAAAATTTAGAGGGCAGAAGAGGAAAATGGATTGCCAACATCTTGGAATTTGACATTGAAATAAAACCTACAAAACTAATAAAAGGGCAAGGTTTGGCCAAACTGATGACAGAAGCAAACTTCCAAGCCCTAGACATAAACCAGTTGGACAATGAACTGGAGCTGGCGACTCCAAAGATCAATATAGCCTTTGAACAATCCCCTTGTTATTCTGATATATGTTATGTGTTACAAAACCTGTGTGCTCCACCAGGATTGTCCAGAACTAAGTGTAGGTTCCTAAAAATGAAAGCTTCTAAATTTTGTGTTATAAATGGCAATTTGCTTTGGAAAAACCATGAGGGTATACTGTTAAACTGCTTGATTGAGAATGAGACTAACAATGTCACCAAAGAATTTCATGCAGGTGACTGTGGTGGACACTTGTATTGGAAGTCCACTGTGGATAAGATACTGAGGGCTGGTTACTATTGGCCCACCATTTTCTCTGATGTCAAGAAATTCACCACCTCATGTCATAAATGTCAAGTGTTTGAGGGAAAGAGAAAGTTACTGCCACTCCCTTTGAGGCCTATTGCAACAGAGAGACCTTTTCAACAATGGGGCTTGGATTTCATTGGGGAAATTCATCCTTCATCTTCAGGCCAACATAGATGGATTCTAACGGCTACAGACTACTTTACTAAATGGATTGAAGCTGTTCCATGCAGACAAGCAAATGATTCCACTATCATTCAGTTCCTTGAGACCAATATTCTTGCTAGATTTGGCTGTCCTGATAAAATAATAACAGACAACGCTGCTGCCTTCAGATCAAAGAAGATGGTGAATTTCTGCCACAAATTTCACATTACCTTGGGCCATTCTACTGCATACTATCCTCAAGGAAATGGCCTTGCTGAATCATCAAATAAAAGCCTGGTGATCATAAAGGTGCTGGAAGAAAATAAAAAGAACTGGCACAAGAAGCTTGTGAATGCCTTATGGGCAGATAGACTAACAACCAAGAGATCAATTGGGGTCAGCCCATATGAGTTAGTCTATGGACTAGAGGCCAAATTCCCTTCATCACTAGGGGTTCCTGTTATGAAACTACTGCAAGAAAGTCAAGCTGAACCAAATGATATACAAAGAAGAATTAATCAAATAATATGTTTACAGGAAACTAGAGACCAAGTTTATAACAGAGTTCAAGTTTTACAAGAAAAGTTAAAGAAAGCCTTTGACAGAAGGACCAAGGCAGAAGATTTCAACGTTGGTGACAAAGTCCTCAAATGGGATTCAAGAAGGGAAGACAAAGGAAAACATGGAAAGTTTGATTCCCTTTGGAAAGGACCATTTGTTGTTCAAGCAGTACAAGGAAACAATACTTACTTCCTTAAAAGTCTTGATGAAGCTGATTTGGATGAAGGTCCTGTAAATGGCAGGATGTTGAAGCACTATTTTGACTACCATCCATGAGTACAGCCTAAGTTTCCCTTGTACATATCCAGGTGTATATATTACTTTCTGTTGACATGTAAAAATGCAGTTTCTCAAGTTTTGTAAGTTATCAGCAAAGGGCAAATAAGTTCAGAGATTTACTAAGATGGGAAGAGCATAACTTTGGCATTTCAAAGAAGAATACTCCAAGTTTGATACAAGAAGTCAAGGGCAAGGCATTCTGACCTGTTTTTCTTGGTCTTTCAAAGGAAAAACCATCCCCATGTGGAGCCACTATTGGATACCTATATCAATAGGTTTCATATTTCATGATTGGCAAATGCAAGTGCCAAATATGCTCTGCTTTGCTGATACAAAGATCCCATATTTCCAAAAGAAGACAAGGTATGTACATAGCTTGATGTTGACTCAATTTTGGTGGATGGTCCAACAGCCTAATCTGGATCATGCCATGTTTCAATTTTCTATTGTAGAATAGAGAAAGAAGTATGTCCAAACTGTTTAATCTTGGCAGAACAATAGTTAGGCAGAGAATTAAGGTTCCCAACCGCCTAATCTGGGGCCTTGGAAGCAATAAGGGTAGTGCTAGATAGACAATCAAAAGAAAAGCCAATGGAAAAGAAAAGGCACATAAGGGTCTGCAAGTCCAAGTGCACCCTCCAAGAAGAAACAAAAAAATGCTAGGCAAGTAGATGGGTAGGCAGATGGGGTTGCAGAAATGTCATTCCTTACAATTGAATGTGTGCTAACCTATTCATAAAGGAAAATCAATGGATTGAGAAGGTCTTCTTTTCCATCATGCTTGCAGCAAAGCAAAGGAGCATGTATAACCCCCCTTCTTTCCCCTTTTCACATTCATAACTAACATCCCTTCATCAGTTAAGATCCATGGAAGAATTTGAGGTTTTATGCTGGTTCTTATACCTTTAAAAGCCACATTTCCTGTGTAAAATTCTTTTCATTTTGATCTACTCCATAAGCTAAGTGGTTTTCAAATTAACTTAGTACTATCACTCCTCATTCACTTTTCCATCCATATTAACCCCTAACTTCTATTATCTAAATCCCCTATCTTACCCTTTCCCTACTATTATAACACTATGGTGTATAAATCCCAAGCATTGTATAGATATCCTCCCTTTTTAGCACTATAGCTAAATAATTTTGTCTAAAGGGAGACATTAGTCCACCAGGGACTATGGTCAACCCTGTCATGGGATTGCTCTAACCTCTGGTTGGAGTGATAACCTCCCCCTAAGCCCTCACCTCACCTCTGCTCAAGAATTCCACAAAAACCCCTTCCCTCTGCTTAAAACCCACTTTTTAACCCTTCTTCCCCCCTCAGATTAACCCTTGCCCCGAAAAACCCACAAAAAGCCCTTAAACCTAAAGTTCTCCGCCCAAAATATTAATTTGAATATTTTAATATGCCGGCGGGGCCCCCCCCAACATGCACGATCCGTCGGGAGGCCCGCCAGCCGTCCGTCGTCTGCCACCCCCGATCCAACAGTGGGCGGGTATTTCCAGATTTGGATCTGCCGACCTTTAGCGTCCGGGGAACGGTGGTTTTCCACCCCGTACATGGGACGCGTGGCAGGCGGCGGGGTTGTTCGGAGCCCCCCTCCCCGATACCGCCTTTGCCCAAAGGTGGTGCGGGGAAACCGCTTACCACCCTCCCCGTTACCACCTTCCCTCCTACGTCACCCACACGTCACCATGACGTCGGACCATCTCCCGCCCCGCGCCGCGTGGCCCTCCACGTAGCCCTGCCACCTTATCCGCCAGCCACCGTGTCCGGCCACGCTGGCCTCCACCTCAGCGCCCACGTCACCCTCCGTACCCGGGCCCGCCATGACGTCATGCTGACGTCATCGGCGGAAAAGCGCCAATAACCCGTTTTTACCAAAATTGTCGTTATAAACGCCCGAAATAGCCGTTTTATGTCATTTTCGAGCGAAATACATAGAGCTCTTGTCGCTGCTTCCGCGCCAGATTGTTCCCGAACCTCCAAATTTGAATTTGCGACCGTCCAAGCTTATCAACTCAGCTACATTGAGCCTTCACAGTTCGGCCCGCAGGCTTGTCAAGCGATTTTATCCAGGTATTCACCATAATTTTCCCATTTCGCCCATACATACCATTTCTCTGCAAATTACCATTAAAGAACTTGTCAAATTCCAAATTAAACTCTGTCTGCTACCTGAAAGTGAGCTAAGGTAACCTGCATTGCCCCAGCACCATAATTTAACATTAAAACAGACAATTCGCGGACCAAAATTGTAAATTTGTCCTCGAGGTGCCCGACATTGTTCCCTTTTGCCGGGTGTAGACCAGCTGCAGCTTCTTACCAAAGTAAATCTCACATACCCTCTGCAATTTACCCCTAGCAATTCACAATCCCTGTGAATTTACCAAAAACTGCAGAAACAAGCCTGCCTTTTCCACTGTGAAAAACATTTCAAACATTGTCTGCAGTGAGTCTATCACTTAAGCTCTGAGGAACCTTGCAATCCATTGCACTCACCTTGTTCAAAATCAGATTATACAATGGCTGCCCCTGCACCCTCAGCCCTCAGTGTAGCTCCATTAAATCCACCAAATAAAGACCTGGAGGCCTTGCCCTTTGCTGACAAGGACTACCTCATTGAAGACTTTGTGGGTAACAGGGACTTTCTGCAGACCTTCAGGCAATTGAGAGAGGACTACCTGAATGGTCATGATACATATGGGATATGGGAGTCAAACCTGCCATACTATTGTCTCCCCTCTGTCAATGTCTTTCCTGAGATCATTCGCCTATGTGCAGAAAACTATGATGTGCAGCACAAAGCTATTAGCTCTCCATCTGGGAGGATCCTCTTTTACATTAATCCTGAATCCATCAATAAAATGCTCCATTTTGATCAGACGGAGCTGTTGTTCCCATTTTCCATGAATTATCTGCTGGACACAGGTGCCAAGATGACTAGTGAGGAGATTCAAAAGGTCACCAGGACATTCATGAGACCTGAGTGCCAGCCTATAGGGCCACCTCCTTATCTGGATGTCTATTTTACTGAAGTAGGCAGACTATTACTGGACATGATTGCTTATGTGCTGGGATACAGAACCAGCGAGCATGTGGATGAAACAATGCTGGTATTGCTAGCTGCTTACAGCCCAGGCCAACCCCCTGCCCGCAAATATAACTTTTCCAAGTTCATAGCTAACAAGATCCATGATCAGTTGGGCAAAGTGGATAGACAGGGTGTCTTCAAGTACTCGGCCTATATCTATCACCTTTTCATGTACTATCAGTCTGAGGCTTTTCCATGCTACATCAAAAAGCTGGATTATAGAGGGGAAAGAAGATCTGTTATCTTCTGGACCTCTGTCTATCACAAAGTCTCAAATTCACTCTATTCCTATTGTGAATTTGTTAACCAATTTGTATACCCAGTCTCTTGCCTATTGATGAGGTCCCCTCCTCCCAGAATATCAACTGAGATACAGAAAGCTCTGCAGCTTTCCAAAAAATACAAAATAGGTGATTGGTACCTATATGAGAATCATACAGTCATCAGAGTCTATGGCTGTGAGCTCTGTCCATACAGGCTCCCAAAATATGTGCCTATGAGGTTATTTGCCTTGGAGTATTATAGGCAGTTGATTCAGTCCGACCTCACCCACTTCCACAGCTCCAAAAAGAAGGCCCACCTCAAGTTCAAACACCAGTTGGGCCCCTTCATCATGAATAAGAAAGAAGGATGTGAAGATGCCGACCTAATCCTCAAAGATAAATACAAGCTGTCATACAGTTTTCAGTGGGTCCCTTATGACCCTGAAGGCTTCATTACTGCTAGAAGAACCAAGTATAGGCTTCTAGGTTATAGGCATTATCAATACCCACACATTGAAAGATATGCCAACCAGCAAGAATGGCAGCAGGGTACTCTAGTTGAAAAACTAACTGAAGAAGAGACAATGCTAAAGAATGTAAAGGAGCTTGAAAAAACTATTGACCTAGACTCTGTGTAGCAGGTACCTTTCAAACGGCCTTATTCAGCAGGAGAAGGGACCTCGGCCTCAAGGACTGCACCAGTCGCACAGGCACCTTCCACAGCAGCACCAGCTACAGATAAAGGGAAAGGCATAATGGGTGCTGAGGAAGAAACCATGAAAGAAAAGTCTGCCCCTTCAAGTGAACAGCAACAAGGGCAGCAACAAGAACAACAACAAGAACAACAACAAGAACAGCAACAAGAGCAGCCACAAGGGCAGCAACCGGAGCAGCAGCAAGAGCAGACTCCCCCTCCACAAACTGAGGCACCCACAGCTCCAATTTTGCAGACCCCAGCACAAGAGGACAGGGGTACGAAGAGAGCCAGAGAAGAGTCCACTCCTGCTAGTGGATCCTCCCAGCAACCCCAGACCAAGAGGCCAAGAGCTGATTCCCCGGTGGTAGAAGACATCACTGAAGAATTCCTTGACAGTTCAAGGAAAAATAGGGAGGGCAGCCAACACACAGGTACAAGCTCCTTTCAGCAGGAGCAAGGATTACAACTTGGTTTGGAGGTGTCCTCCTCCTCACAGCAGAGCAAGAAGCCCAAAGGCACTAAGGACTTCTTCAAACAAATAAAGGCACAGAATGACCTACTGAGGGTGGAGGTTTATAAGCAATTTCTTAATGCCACACCAGCCCAAAAGGAAAGGCTAATGTCTGTGTATGATATCCAGGAGGAGAAAATGATCCTCAGCCATTTCAAGCCTACAGTGCCCCATCCAAAATCCGCAGCAGATTATGTGAAGACAAGGGTGCAGGTCTTAGCCAAAGACATCCATCCAATGGACCAGATTGAACTCCACAAACAGACTGGAGAAATGGTCTATGCAACCTTGGTGGAGAGGGCAACCTTGGCCCATGAACTAAAAGAGTCACTCAAAAATACCAACACTCAGTTGGATTTTGAGAGAATGTCCTCCCTAGCCAAAGATAACAGAATAAAGTCACTAGAGGACATTATTGTTGACCTAGGGCATGATCCTAAGGATCCAAAGGGTGTAAAGGCCCTTATGAAGAAAAAAGAAGATGACCTCAATGCATTAAAGAAGAGGTTAAAGCTGCAGCCCACAGAGCACCCTCAAACAGCTGAGCTACAAAAGGAAAAACAGGCTAATGAGCAACTGGACCTCATAATGCAGCTAAATCGAAAGGTCCTTGAGTTGGAGAAAGAGCTTGAGGGGGCATTACAAGACAAACAGGGAGAATCCACATCCCAAGCCCCCCCAACTACTTCAACCACTGCAACAACTACAGAGCCAGCAGTGGCTCCCACAACAGAAGCAGCAGCAATAGCTCCAAGCTCCAGTGCAAGTGTGGAAGAATTAACCAAGGCCATTAAGGAAATGAAGCTCCAGGCAGATGAAATAAAGAAGGCCAAAGAAAAATTGGCAGAATTAGATGCCAAATATGACAAATCAAAGATAACAGTGGCAGAACAAGGCAGAGAAATAAAGGCCCTAAAAGAAAAGATAAAGGCCTTGGAAAAGGAGCTGAATCTGGAAAGTGCCATGGCCGAAATAAGGAGAATTCTGTGGGCCAAAATTGGCCAATCCATCGATAAACAATGGAGATCAATTAAAACCATACATGAGCAGATGGATTTAATTGGCCTAGCACAAACAGAGATTCAGAGGGCCAAGACAACACTGGGAGACAAGCCAGAACAGGCCAACAAAATGATAGATTTTTTGAACAGGCAAGAAAAGGAGGAACTGGCAGCCATGGGCATAGTCAACAGAACAGAGGCCGTCCTTACAGCCAAGAAAGTACTCACTCTCAGGAATTATGTACAGACAGTTGAGAGAAAGTGCTTTGAGATACAAGCTGAAGTACATGAGTACCAGCATAAGATGGCAGCACTGCAAGCAAAAGGACTGCCTAGCCTACTAAGCGGTGCAGGAAAGCTGATCTCCCGAGATCAATTTGCTAACAGGATGGCAGCTTATATTGAAAACCAAATCACTGCATCTGCTAGTACCTCTCAGGAAATAGGGCCTCCAACAGGACAGAGCTTATATAATAAACTTGAAGGCCTGTTTTTTATTGAGAGTGAGGTGAAGCACCTTTTTGAAATTCCTCCTAATTTTTACAGGTATACAGAGGCCGATGAAACTTTGATTAAGATTCGAAGACATCAAATTCCTAAGGAGGATTGGTGGCAGGAAATGCTTCAAATTCTGCCACGTTAGCCTCAGTTGCTCGGTCACTGCCATCCCCAGCTCACTAGAAGACAAACAGCAGAAAAAGGTTAGCATTTAAAGCAGCTGAAAAATGACTCAGCACATGTACAACGACAGCTAGCCCAAAGGATAAGAAAAAACGCATATCTTTGACAGCGTATCCTCAGCCGACTCCAGCAGCCACCAAGTCAACAGTCTCTGACCATTTTGACAGCTAAAGCACTGAAGAGTTATTACAGCATTAACCTTCTTAGCTACAACGCTCCAGGAGTTGGCATAACATCAATGAGCCATTAACTCATTTCCTTGATATTTTTCATGTAAATTTTGTATATATACCCCCCTTAGTAACGCATAAGGGGTTGGTAATTTTTACTCTGAGGAAAATATATTGTACACTTTCAGAATTATCTAATACAAAGGGCTGGACTAGCTCAGTGATTTCCTGAAGTTTTGATGTCTTGCTGATGACCTGCGTGCTGTTGCAGAATTCTTGTGCTGTCTGGTGGAATAATAAGTCTTCTTAATCTCTGTTTGTCTTCTTATGTTATTGCATACTCATGTTTTCATCAAATCTAGCAATAGAGAAAAGGAATAGTATAGGACATGATTCATAACACTCTGTGCTCAATCTTTTATTGCTGTAAATGTTTTCTTCTGAATTAACCATGGACATGAAATCTTGAGTGCTCATGTTTGCGTTAATTCAATAACTGTGAATGTTTATCTAGAAATTCTTAGTTGCTTCTAAATAATATTCTCACTTCTTCACACATCCTTTTATTGAAAGATTCTTAACTGCCTTTCATAAACTGAATACATCACACTTAATCAAAATTCCAAAGCGTTGTTTCCCAGATAAGTTATCCAGCTCTGCAGCATCACTATCATATCAACATAGCACACCAAACATCTAAAGGACCACTGACTCCATGCCCAATGACCTATAACATTCTAGTGTGAGCACATATATATCTTGACTGAAACATTCTCCAACCAAATCCAAAAAACAAATCTTGAAAATCATAACTAGCCTGAAATCTCAGCACAAACAGAGCTAAACCGTAAAGAGAGATCCCTCTCTGATTGCAGCCTGGCTAGAAGCTGCAATCCAAAGATTGGTTAGTGGTTACCCCGGCCGTATTCCCTTGGGAGTCAAAGGGAACAACCTGGGTGTTAACATGTCTCAGCAATGCATGGTCCTTGTCGGCCTTGTCCAGCAGCCTCTCTATGCGCATGTTAACATTCTCGAGATTGGCCTCCCGATCCTCATTAATCTCTTGCTCCAATGACGTGAGCTCAACTCTTCTCCTTTGTGCAACTTGGTGATGCTCATGAATGTTTTGTAGCTCCATGATCTCTTGTTGATCCTATAGTTGTTTGTTCCTCTGCTCCAGATATTTCATGTTCCATTTGGCTCTTGCCAAATCAAGGGACAAGGCTTGAATCTCTGCTTGCTGCTCCTGGATGATCTCTTTAAGCTGTGCACTTGTCGGTTCTGTATCTGTATCATCATCATGAAGGAGAACGAATTCAGTCTCTCGTTCACCTGAAGGCCCCTCATCCTGTATTGATTCCTTGCCTTTGTCCTGTTCTTGTGATTCTGATGGAGGAAGCGAGGCCCCTTCCACCCCGGGTGGAGATAACACTCGTTTTGCCGCTGCAAACAAACTGTCTGGTGCCTTTCTGATATGTGATGAAAACCGGCACACTAGCAGTCTCATGGCACTCATACCGATGAGAATGTTCACCCTCATACTTAACCTTTGTCACTCTCCATGAAGCTCTGAAGAAATCACACGAGATGAAATCATCCCAAGTGATGCCCTGCAATCCAAGCTGGTGAACCACCAAAATCTTGATAAGAGCAAAATGATAGACACTGTTAAGTTGATGCTGAGGTTTTTTGCGCTGTATAAAGGTGGTCATCCTCTCTAACATGTCTGCCACTTTTATGAGGCCTCTGGGGTGCCTGTTCTTCCAAAGGAGAGTCACTTTGGGTTTCTACCTCATAGTCCGATGAATGCTCAGATGCCATGACTGCTATACAAAATACCCTGAAGACAAGATGACTGTTGTGTATGAACTGTGCTTGAAATGCCCTTTTTGATGTGTTGAAATCTGCCACCAAGGGGAAAATGCAACAAGGGACTGTTAGGAAGGGGAATAATATGAAGGGATTAGGGATTATGAGGAGGAATTTTATTTAGGGAGTAGGGAGTTTAGGAGATTTTATATAGGGCAGGGTTTGGGGTGTTAGGAAAATTTATATGGGCTAGGGTTTGGGTTTTACCTTTGACAAATGTGCGGAGGGGATAGGGAATATGATTTTAGTAGCATTTTAGGATAGGGAGAAATGGAAAAAGTGGAATAGGGAAGAAGGGAATGAGGGCAAGAAGGAAAAATGAAATGGGGGAAAGAACCTTGGCACCAACACAATGATTTTGTAACCCTAATAGCATTTGGTTTGATGATTTTAAGTGGTAGGCTTTAAGAGTATTGGTACAACCATAAGCCACCATTTAATATCATCATGCTAACGTAAAAATGGATGAAACACTGAGAGATTGACACCACCTGGCAAATTCAAAGGATTGAAGGCGATTGGTTGCAAATTCTGAGCAAAATCGGGCTTCTGTGTATATGTGCCGCGCTACTCCACCTGTGCGCCATGCCCTCTATGTGCATCACACCCGTGTTGTTTAACACTGTGCGGTCGCGCTCAGTGCGCCGTGCCCCTCCACCTGTGCGCCGCGCTCCAATTCTTAACACAGTCCGGCCTTTCCAAACATCAGTTTGCTCTCCAACCTTCAAACTCGACTTTGCTATGAGATTTATGAATGTAACTTGACCCAAATGATCTATATAACTTGGAGAAATATGTTGCAAGAGTTGCATTTGATTTTTCCTTCTTCCAAAACCCATTTTGTAATGTTTTCACTTTGGCACTCTTTCACAACTAATACAATTCTGCTTTTCACACTTCTTTTTTATTTCTTTGACTAAAATGATGAAATTTTTTGTCGATTTTTTGGAGGGGTAGCCGACAGGGAATTTGGCTAAGGAGACCAGGGCTGTGCTTGGAGAAATCCACTAAGAAAATTTTGAAATTTTTTTCGAATGACAAACTGTTGACTTTTCTTCAAAACAGAGTTTTGAAGAATAATCGTATTCTATCAACATGACGATGAAAATCTTTGAATCAAAACTTTATAAGAGCCTCCCTCTGGCCTTGCTGGTTTTATTGGACCTTGTTAGAAGACCAAATGACCAATCCCTAGACTTAATGACCTAAATGACTCTTGTCCATTAAAAGATGAAACATTGACTGTTATGGACCTTAATACACATTGATGAAAAGACCTAAGCCAGCACGTACAAGACGTGATGAGAATGAATGATAAGGCCCTTCTGTTAGGTTATGGCATGCCCCTAGTGGAATGCAGCTGAGTGAACGTAGCGATACACCTAAAAATGAAATGCAGAAAGAGTTTTGATCTCTAACGGAGGACTGACAAGACCGACTCTAACATTGGCTCCAATGGGGGATGGTAGCTCCTTGGAGGTGCCAAGAACGGCAGATCTTTGGGAGAGCAGATAGTGCCTTCGTCCATTGGGCTATGGAGTCATCATTTCGACAAATGACAGGCAACTCTTGACTCATTTATTGACTGAAACTTGACTCGGACTGACTCAAATATAGACTTAAAATGACTCAAAAACTGACCAAACAAACTCAAACCAAAACTGAATAAAATGGTATTTACAATGACAATGGAAATAGTAGAAACAACTTAGAAGTGGTACCGCTTGAGAAGCCAACCATTGATCAGCCCTCCTAGACAATCTTCCCCGTTCATTTCCTTCAGAAGAAAGGCATTTTGACCCCGATATGCTGCAATCTTAAAGGGACCTTTCCAAAGATTCTCGAATTTACCGTGCTTACTCTTTTCCTCATTCTTGGCATCCCACTTCAGTACTACATCATCCAGCTGAAATTTGTCTGCCTTTGCTTTTCTATCATAAATTTTCTTAATTTTCTCCTGCAACTTGGATGTGTTTTGGAAGACTTCTTCTCTGGTCTGCTGCAAATGGATCATCTAATTCAATCTTCTCTACATAGGATCATCTTCACTGTCGGCTTCCTGAAGGAGTTTGACTACCAGGGCTGCAAGAGAGGTAGGAAACAAGGCATCAACTCCATACACAAGCTCAAAGGGGGACATACCAATGGATTTCTTCTGACTGACCCGATCTGCCCAAAGTGCATTTACCAACTTCTTATGCCAGCTCTTCTTGTTGATTTCCAGCAGCTTCTTAATGATATTGACCAAAGATTTGTTAGAGGACTTCGCCAATCCATTGCCTTGCGGATGATAGGCAGTTGAGTGACCCAAAATGATGTGATATTTATGACAAAACTCTACCATCCTTTTCGATTTGAAAGCTTTTGCGTTATCAGTGATTAATTTATTCGGGCAACCAAAGCGAGACAAGATGTTATTTTCAAGGAATGAAATAATTACCGCATCTGTAGCTTGTCTAATGGGAATTGCTTCGATCCATTTCGTGAAGTAATCTGTTGCATGAGAATCCATCGATGCTGATCGGAAGAAGTGGGATGAATTTCACCAATGAAATCTAACCCCCATTGCTGAAAGGGGCACTCACCTCGATGGGCTTAAGCGGCAAAGGCTGTAATTTCTACTTTACTTCAAAAATCTGGCATTTATGACAGCTCTTGACAACCTTATACACATTAGCAAACAATGTCGGCCAATAGTATCCCGCTCTCAAAACTTTATTTACTGTTGTTTTCCAGAAAAGGTGGCCACCACAATCCCCTTCGTGGAAATCCTCCATGACCTGCTTTGCTTCCTTTTCCACCAAACAGTTCAAAAGAACACCACCAGGATCTTTCCAATAAAGTGCAGAATTTAGAATGCAAAACATGGCAGCCTTTAATTTGAGAGTTCTAGCTTTGTTTCTAGTCATGCCTGGTGGTGGTGAATAATTTTGAAGCACATATATGATGTCTGAATACCATGGAGAAAGAGCAAACATTTTAGATACCTGAATTGACGAACCTTCCTCATTCTCATCGGACATAGCAGCGATCAGATTTATCTCTAAGGCGTGCAAGTTTGATTCGGCCATTAACTTTGCCAATCCCTATCCTTTAACTAGATTTGTGGGCTTTATCTCCACATCGTATTCTAACAAAGCTGTGATCCACTTGCCTCATCTTCCCTTCCGATCGGTCTGCACTAAAACATCTTTGACAACAGCGTTAGGAACACAAGCCAAAATATGAGAATGCAGAATGTATACCCGAAAATCTTTCAATGCTTTCACTAGTGCGAGGGCTTGATTCTCAATGATGTTGTACTTTAAGGCTACATCTCTTATAGTTCGACTGAAGAAAGCAATTGGTCTTTCGTGATCATCTCTTTTTTGCATCAACACCGCTGCCATAGTATGCTCTGAAGCGAATGAAAACAATATAAAATCCTGAGTGTATTCCGGGCTGATTAAAACTGGGGCTGAGGAAAGAGCCAATTTGACTAAATTGAAAGATTTTACAACCTCTTCCGTCCACTTCACTTGGCTATCCTTCTTAAGCATGTCTGTGATCTCTCTTAGGTGTTCAGCAAGATTAGGTATGAAGCGGCGTAAAAAATTCATTTTACCATTGAACGATTGAATTCCTTCTTATTCTGGTGCAGATCAATTTGCTGAATTGCTTGTACACGTGCAGGATCGATACGAATGCCATCTTTTGAGATAATGTGCCCAAGTAGTTTGCCCTCCTCCATGGCAAACAAGCTCTTTTTCGGATTCAGCGATAGAACATATTTTCTACACTTTTGAAAGACAGTTTTCAGATGATACATGTGTTCTTCATCAGATTTGGAAAACACCGTCAGATCATCAAGGTATACAACCAAAAAGACATCCTTCTCATTTGCAAAAGCGAAGTCCATTGCTTGTGAAAGGTGGCACCTGCGTTCTTCAACCGAAAGGCATTTTAGCGTAATGAAAAGTTCCCCATGGAGTAGTGAATGTTGTCTTGTCTCAGTCATCTTCATGGACTGAAATTTGGTTACATCCAAAATAACCATCAAGCAGTGACATACGAGATGCTCCAACTACTCGCTGAAGTATATGATCCATTTTGGTTAGTGGTTAGTTATCTTTCAATGAAACTTTATTGAGATTCCTAAAATCGATGCACAAGTGAATCTCACCTGTCTTCTTCCGCACGAGCACCAAATTGGAGATCCAATCCGAAAATCTGATGGGAACGATGATTCCTGATTTGTACAACCTGTTTATCTCCTTTTCAATTGATGGAAGCCGCTTTGGATTTAGTCTTCTCAACTTCTGTCTAAAAGGTTTCTGATTAGGCTTAATGGGTATAGTGTGCTGAATGATATTAGTATTGTATGTCTTCAAGTCAGAATAATCCCAAGCAAACACGTCAGCAAATGAAGATAGCAAACTGATATATTTGGCTTTCATCTTTTGTGGCAATGCTTTAGACAGTTTTACCATTTTAGGATTAGCAGCTGTTCCGATATTGACCTCTTCAACACCCTTCTCTGTCGGTTGCAATGTTGGTTTGCGGGCTACATCATCTTGATCAAAGAGTTCTTCTAAAGGTATCAAGCCTTTAGGGATGATGTTATCCTTAAGCTGCAATACGTCCATTTGATTGATCTGCAGCTCATCTTTGCCATCATCATTTTCTTCATCAATCGAGGTCTCTTTGAACTTACCTTTGTTTTGTAGAAAATCATCAATCTCCTTATCATCTTGGAAGACTTGCCAATACCTATGATTGTCGGGGACAGTCGGACAATGCTTGACATGGATTTTGAATTTATTACTGGAATTCATTGGAATCTTCAAACGACTAGCTGCCTTAGCAAGAGCATCAGTAATGCTGTTTTGAACACAAGGCACACATGTCAAGGTATATTCTGAAAATAATTTCAGGATGTCTAGGACTGCATTCTGGTAAGTCCATATCCGAGGATGCTTTGCTTGATATTCGCCTCTGACTCGCTTAATCACCAACTCGGAGTCGCCATAGACTATAATCCTCTTAGCATTCAACTTTCTTGGAATATTTAGGCCAGCAATCAGAGCTTCATACTCAGCCTCATTGTTTGAACAATCGAAAGCTAATTTGTAAGAGCATACCCGCACATTACTAGGCACCTTGTTCGGGGTGGAGAAAGGACTGTGTACCCAAATACCAATTCCAGCACCATCATTTCCCACTGCACCATCGAAATCCATGGTCCACAAACCTTCTTCCTCTTCTTCCAAGTGCCGAAATTCTGTTGGCTCTGTTTTTCCTGCTTGCTGTCCATTATCTTCAGCTGATTTCTCAATGGTGTTTTGCTGTTCTCGTCCTTCTTTCTTCAAAACTTCTCTGAAATTTTCTACTATTTCTGGAATGCTTTCTGCTTCAACTAACTGACTATCTACATCATTAAAACTATTTGAATACAAAAAAAATGATTCTAGATCTGTATGTACATAATTAATTGGATGATTAACGGGTTTCTCCTTGCTTGTAATCATGTATTTCATTTTTTGTTC
The DNA here is from genome assembly GCA_031772625.1 of Pinus tabuliformis. Taxonomy (NCBI): domain Eukaryota; kingdom Viridiplantae; phylum Streptophyta; class Pinopsida; order Pinales; family Pinaceae; genus Pinus; species Pinus tabuliformis. The sequence goes on along the minus strand of CM062805.1, from coordinate 538,275,396 downwards.
CCGATACAGTTTTCTCATCTGGCCAAACACCGGAATTGTTGCATAGGAGAAATCTAGTTGTAGTGTCCCTTTCAATTTTGCTGCCCAAGACCTGGAAAGAAGCATGCCGAACCTGGGAGGAATATCTGCTACCACAATGTCCATCAAAACATTCTTCACTGAGATTTGATCCAGACTTACAACCAGGTCTTTAATGAGCCTGATACATCTCACCCTACTGGAATCAAAGGAATAGAGATCATGGTATTTTCGGGTGATGTCCAAACCCATCTTATCCATGATAGCCTTGGGCATGAGATTGTGAGAAGCTCCGGAATCGAACATGGCATTGTTGAACACAAAATCATGCAATCTTAAACTGATATAAAAAAGTGGCACATCATTGTCTGGAGACTCACCATTCAATGCTGGTCCAAAAATCATTTCGGGTTGATCATCTTCGACATTCACCATATCAGACATTGGATCACAGTTCAAAATCTTAGAAACTTGCCCTCTATAACTGTTGTTCTTTATTATTTCAGTCAAGGGAATGGATACCTTCAATTTAGAAATTTCATTCTCCAAACTAAAAGCGGAAGTCTTTTCTACCTCTTTGACTGAGACTTCTTTCCTTTCCTTTTCTCTCGATACAATTTGCTGATTTGATTTTTCTGCTGATGGTGAATTGCTGCTGTCAGGTCCAAGTGCCTCTTTGCCTTTCTTTTGTGCAACTGACAAATCATTCTTTGATGCCGAAACTTCCTTCCTCTTCTGAATTGGGTTAACTGGCACATCTCTATTTCTAAGTGAGTATTGTCACTGCTGAGCGGACAGAGCATTCATATAGCCCCTTTGATACTCCTCTGATTATTCTTCCAAAACTGTGTCACTTACTAGAATGAAATCTGCGTCTTTGTGTGCAGCTGAACTTTCCGCATACTCCTCCTCTTCAGATATGTAAGTGGGCAATTCATCTGGAGTAAATAAGTGGTTCTCTTCCCCTATTACCTTCCCTTCCTCATCAGAGTCCGGTCCATTCACAAAATTTTGCTGAAGAGGTTTTTGTACTGGCTGCTGTGCTGTTTGATCTTGGGTTCGTTGATCTCTCTGCCTTATCCTATATTGTGGCTGCTGCTGGCCATGGAAGTTAGGATTTCTAACTTGTGGCTCAGGTTTGTCAAGTTTCACCCTTTCAAGCATCTACTCTACCTTCTTGATTAATTGATCCATCGAGGAAGACTCTTCCTTGACTGTGACCTTCTTTTTTGCTTTTGCTCTAGCTCTCTTGGACAGCAGATTTGCTTCAACGCTAACCGCGATTTTCTGCATGTCTTCCATTGTGGCTGGCTCTCTCTCTCTCAGTTGATAAGCCATGTCAGCATCAAAACCATCTGGAAATTTCATCATAGCTAGTCCCACAGGTGGCCTTAGATGATTAGGAATTTCATTATAAACAGAATTGAATCTAATGCAGTAGTCTTGGACTGACTCACTAGCATTTCGTTTGATCTGCTCATACTCAGCAAGAATCTGAAGAGGATTCTTTTTCACTTCCCAGCCGTCTAAAAATTGTCTTTGCAATTCGGCCAAGGTAGCGATACATGCAACCGGAAAACCTTTGAACCATTTCCTAACTTCACCTGCAAATGTCTATACAAAGAGTCTCATTGCTACATTTTCTGCATCGATCTCATGAAGGTCATAGAAATCTGCCATTTTGTCTACATGTTGTTGAGCTGTAATGCTGTGAGGGGCACCATCAAACAAAGAGATTTTGCTTTGATAATCTGCGGGCATATCATCTAGAACTTGAGGCAATACAAGAGGTGCAAAATAGGCAGCCGTCACTCTTGGTGGATTTGGTCTTGGAGGTGTTGGATGAGTGTGTGCAGTTTGTAAGGAATTAACAATTTGAGTTTGAAGCTGTGTCGCAATATAATTATCAATTAACCGGTTAGCCCTTTCAGTTTCTAGGTCTACAAGAAACTGTGGATTGGGGACAGTATAGTCAATAGCCCTTTCGGATTTGGTCTCGAACAATGATATTTCAAACCGCTCATCAAACTCAAGCTCTTCAAGATACTCAAAAATGTTAGGACATGAATGGGATTTGAACACGGGAGTTACAGAGCTCTCTTGATGAAGGAGTCGTGGAATCAAGTTGGGGTTTTCGTAGATATGAGGAGGATCTAGATCTGGATTGGCTCTGGTATATCGTCTCGAAGCCAGCGTGCTATTTTCGAAAAAATCAGAAGGACATGAACAACTTACTCAGCCTATCAAATCCTAAACTTATCATCCGGAATCTTAGAATTATTAGAAGTATGGGGTGTTCGTAGGTTAAGCCTGCCGTTTACGCAACGGAGAGGATTAACAAACAAAAAATTTCTTTCCCAGTGGATTTGGCACTATGTTAGCACCTAAATCCGCCTTAGGCTGAAGAAAGGAAAAATTCAGGGTAACCACAAACCACGCTCAGTATGGTAGCTAGCCCTACCAGAATAGGAGAGGGCTCTCTCTGGGTCACGCTCAGGAAAATAAACAATAGGGTCTGAGATGACGCAAAAATGGGTACTGATTTTAGGCTAGGTAAACAAGTATGATGGAGGTATTTTGAAGAATGACTGAGTTTTCTGGGATGTGTGGGGCCAAGGAACAGCATGAGCAGAGAATTTAACTCAAAGACGCAGGTTATTTCGTGAGGCAAGACAGGCGGCAAGTCTAGCAATTAGATTTGAAAAATTATGAGGCGGAGAGATTGTTTGAGAGTGTGAAAAGGGCATAAATACATGAATCCTTTTCAACAGAAGAAAACATAGAACGTGAAAACTATCCCAAGGCAGAGAAGTACACTGGATTCTACCTTTTTACTTAGAAATCTTTCGCTGGAAATGAATATGAATGAAAATATGAAACATAACGAAATACATATGAAACATAAAGAAGATACATTTGCTAAACTCACACCACATGAATCTCATGAACCAGAGCTGCAATCTTTCATTAATTCTCTATCAAAATGTACAGTGAGTGACTGGGTGTCTCTCCCACAGTTTCCCAGAAATGCCAACCCTTTACAAAATGACTCTCAATACAATAAATAAGCTTCGCCATGAGAAGGTCGATCAACCCAGGAAGTGAGGAGCCAACCATTAGCAGTTACATTCAATTTTCTATGAAGACCAATTAGAAAAAAGCAAATATGAGCATAGATTTTGTGGGTGGCTATTCGCCTTCATTTGGCCACTTGGATAGAAGCCAAAATTCTTTTAAAACTTTGCCTTTAATGTCGAGAAAAATATATTGTAAATGAGCGGGCCCACTTGGAGAAAATTGCGAATCGAAATTTCGCGAAGCAGGCGCGATTTTGGCCTTTGGGTCTCTGTGCGCCACGCCAAAGACTATATGCGTCGCGATACTTTGGAGCTGGTTTTGAGGTCCTTTCCGAAGTCCAAATTGAGCCCAAGTGTGCTTGTTGGAAATCCCTACCTGTCTACTCTCCAACCCAAGTAGAATTTCTAAATTTGGTGCCCATTTGCCCCTCCCAAACTACAATCTCCCAAGAATGCTTCCGGTGTGTCAAAATAGGGGCAGAGAGGTCATTTTTTCGGTGTTTTTGACCTCCTGAGGACTCAAAACTGGCCCAAACTTCTGGGAAATGCACCAAAAGTCATGATTTTCCATGGAAAATTCAAAAATGCAAACTTTTTGTCATTTTGAGCTCCCTATTGTAAGCGCGCGCCAGGTGGCGTGGTGCACAGGGAGAAAAACCCTGTTTTTTGCACAAAAATTTTCAAAAACACCAAAAATGCCCCAAATTTCTTGAAATTTGGGCTGGCGCTTCCTTATCAATTGTTATACTAGGCCAAAGAGGCTTCGGCCAATATCTGAAGTCGATCGAGCTCCCTTTGCCTCTTTTTCTTCTTGATTGTCTTCCTCAATTTTGCCTTCAAATTCCTAATTCGGGCCTTGCACACTTTGTTTCGCGCCATGTAGTGGAAATCCATGTGTCTCAGCAATGCATGGTCCTTGTCGGCCTTGTCTAGCAACCTCTCTATGTGCATGTTAACTCTCTCGAGATTGGCCTCCCGATCCTCATTAATCTCTTGCTCCAATGACGTGAGCTCAACTCTTCTCCTTTGTGCAGATTGGCGATGCTCACGAATGTTTTGTAGCTCCATGATCGCTTGCTGATCCTCCAGCTGTTTGTTCCTCTACTCTAGATATTTCATGTTCCATTTGTCTCTTTCCAAATCAAGGGACAAGGCTTGAATCTCTGCTTGCTACTCCTGGATCATCTCTTTAAGCTGTGCACTTGTCGGTTCTGTATCTGTATCATCATCATGAAGGAGAACGATTTCGGTCTCTCGTTCACCTGAAGGCCCCTCATCCTACATTGGCTCCTTACGTTTGTCCTATTCCTTTGATGCTGGTGGAGAAAGTGAGGCCCCTTCCACCCCGGGTGGAGATAGCACTCGTTTTGCCGCTGCAAAAAAACGTCTGGTGCCTTTCTAATATGTGATGAAAATCGACACACTAGCAGTCTCATGGCGCTCATATCGATGAGAAGGTTCACCCTCATGATTAACCTCCGTCACTCTCCGTGAAGCTCTGAAGAAATCATGTGAGATGAAATCATCCCAAGTGATGCCCTGCAATCCAAGCTGGTGAACCACCGAAATCTTGATAAGAACAAAATGATAGACACTGTTAAGTTGTTGCTGAGGTGTTTTGCACTGTATAAAGGTGGTCATCCTCTCTAACATGTCTGCCACTTTTATGAGGCCTCCGGGGTGCCTATTCTTCAAAAGGAGAGTCACTGTGGGTTTCTACCTCATAGTCCGATGAATGCTCAGATGCCATGACTGCTATACAAAATACCCTGAAGACAAGATGACTGCTGTTTATGAACTGTGCTTGAACTGCCCTTTTTGATGTGTTGAAATCTGCCACCAAGGGGAAAATGCAACAAGGGACTGTTAGGAAGGGGAATAATATGAAGGGATTAGGGATTATGAGGAGGAATTTTATTTAGGGAGTAGGGAGTTTAGGAGATTTTATATAGGGCAGGGTTTGGGGTGTTAGGAAAATTTATATGGGCTAGGGTTTGGGTTTTACCTTTGACAAATGTGCGGAGGGGATAGGGAATAGGATTTTAGTAGCATTTTAGGATAGGGAGAAATGGAAAAAGTGGAATAGGGAAGAAGGGAATGAGGGCAAGAAGGAAAAATGAAATGGGGGAAAGAACCTTGGCACCAACACAATGATTTTGTAACCCTAATAGCATTTGGTTTGATGATTTTAAGTGGTAGGCTTTAAGAGTATTGGTGCAACCATAAGCCGCCATTTACTATCATCATGCTAACATAAAAATGGATGAAACACTGATAGATTGACCCCACCTGGCAAATTCAAAGGATTGAAGGTGATTGGTTGCAAATTCTGAGCAAAATCTGGCTTTTGTGTATATGCGCCGCGTTACTCCACCTGTGCGCCGCGCTCCAATTCTTAACACAGTCCGGCCTTTCCAAACAACAGTTTTCTCTCCAACCTTGAAACTCGACTTTGCTATGAGATTTATGAATGTAACTTGAACCAAATGATTTATATAACTTGGAGAAATATGTTGCAAGAGTTGGATTTTATTTTTCCTTCTTCCAAAACCCATTTTGTAATGTTTTCACTTTGGCACTTTTTCACAACTAATACAATTCTGCTTTTCACACTTCTTTTTTATTTTTTTTACTAAAATGATGAAATATTTTGGCGATTTTTTGCAGGGGTAGCCGACAGGGAATTTGGCTAAGGAGACCAGCGCTGTGCTTGGAGAAATCCACTTAGAAAATTTTGAAATCTTTTTCAAATGACAAACAGTTGACTTTTCTTCAAAACAGAGTTTTGAAGAACAGTCGTATTCTATCAACATGACGATGAAAATCTTTGAATCAAAACTTTATAAGAGCCTCCCTGTGGCCTTGCTGGCTTTATTGGACCTTGTTAGAAGACCAAATGACCAATCCCTAGACTTAATGACCTAAATGACTCTTGTCCATTAAAAGATGAAACATTGACTGTTATGGACCTTAATACACATTGATGAAAAGACCTAAGCCAGCAAGTACAAGACGTGAGGGGAATGAATGATAAGGCCCTTCCGTCAGGTTATAGCATGCCCCTAGTGGAATGCAGCTGAGTGAATGGAGCGAGACACCTAAAAATGAAATGCAGAAAGAGTTTTGATCTTTAATGGAGGACTGACAAGACTGACTCTAACATTGGCTCCAATGGGGGATGGTAGCTCCTTGGAGGTGCCAAGAATGGCAGATATTTGGGAGAGTAGATAGTGCCTTCATCCATTGGGCTATGGAGTCATCATTTCGACAAACGACATGCAACTCTTGACTCATTTATTGACTGAAACTTGACTCGGACTGACTCAAATATGGACTTAAAATGACTCAAAAACTGACCAAACAAACTCAAACAAAAACTGAAATAAAATGGTATTTACAATGACAATGGAAACAGTAGAAACAACTCAGAAGTGGTACCGCTTGAGAAGCCAGCCATTGATCGGCCCTCCTGGACAATCTTCCCCTTTCATTTCCTTCAGAAGAAAGGCATTTTGACCCCGATATGCTGCAATCTTGAAGGGACCTTTCCAGAGATTCTTGAATTTACCATGCTTACTCTTTTCCTCATTCCTGGAATCCCACTTCAGTACTACATCATCCAGCTGAAATTTTTCTGCCTTTGCTTTTCTGTCATAAATTTTCTTAATTTTCTCCTGCAACTTGGATGTGTTTTGGAAGACTTCTTCTCTGGTTTACTGCAAATGGATCATCTGATTCAATCTTCTCTACATAGGATCATCTTCACTGCCGGCTTCCTGAAGGAGTTTGACTACTGGGGCTGCAAGAGAGGCAGGAAACAAGGCATGAACTCCATATACAAGCTCGAAGGGGGACATACCAATGGATTTCTTCTAACTGACCCGGTCTGCCCAAAGTGCATTTACCAAATTCTTATGCTAGCTCTTCTTGTTGATTTCCAGCAGCTTCTTAATGATATTGACCAAAGATTTGTTAGAGGACTCCGCCAATCCATTGCCTTGCGGATGATAGGCAGTTGAGTGACCCAAAATGATGTGATATTTATGACAAAACTCTACCATCCTTTTCAATTTGAAAGCTGCTGCATTATCAGTGATTAATTTATTCGAGAAACCAAAGCGAGACAAGATGTTATTTTCAAGGAATGAAATAATTACCGCATCTGTAGCTTGTCTGGTGAGAATTGCTTCAATCCATTTCGTGAAGTAATCTGTTGCCGTGAGAATCCATCGATGCTGATCGGAAGAAGCGGGATGAATTTCACCAATGAAATCTAACCCCCATTGCTGAAAAGGGGCACTCACCTCGATGGGCTTAAGCGGCAAAGGCTGTAATTTCTGCTTTCCTTCAAAAATCTGGCATTTATGACAGCTCTTGATAACCTTATACACATCAGCAAACAATGTCGGCCAATAGTATCCCGCTCTCAAAACTTTATTTGCTGTTGTTTTCCGAAAAAGGTGACCACCACAATCCCCTTCGCGGAAATCCTCCATGACCTGCTTTGCTTCTTCTTCCACCAAACAGTTCAAAAGAACACCACCGAGATCTTTCCAATAAAGTGCAGAATTTAGAATGCAAAACTTGGCAGCCTTTAATTTGAGAGTTCTAGCTTTGTTTCTAGTCATTCCGGGTGGTGGTGAAAAATTTTGAAGCACATATATGATGTCTGAATACCATGGAGAAAGAGCAAACATTTTAGATACCTGAATTGATGAACCTTCCTCATTCTCATCGGACATAGTAGCGATCAGATTTATGTCTAAGGCGTGCAAGTTTGATTCAGCCATTAACTTTTCCAATCCCTGTCCTTTAACCAGCTTTGTGGGCTTTATCTCCACATCATATTCTAACAAAGCTGTGATCCACTTGCCTCATCTTCCTTCCGAATCGGTTTGCACTAAAACATCTTTGACAGCAGCGTTAGGAACATAAGACAAAATATGAGAATGCAGAATCTATACCCGAAAATCTTTCAATGCTTTCACTAGTGCGAGGGCTTGCTTCTCAATGATGTTGTACTTTAAGGCTGCATCTCTTATAGTTCAGCTGAAGAAATCAATTGGTCTTTCATGATCATCACTTTTTTGCATCAACACCCCTGCCATAGTATGCTCCGAAGCGAATGAAAACAATATAAAATCTTGAGTGTATTCTGGGCTGATTAAAACTGGGGCTGAGGAAAGAGCCAATTTGACTAAATTGAAAGATTTTACAGCCTCTTCTCTCCACTTCACTTGGCTGTCCTTCTTAATCATGTTTGTGATCTCTCTTAGGTGTTCAACAAGATTAGGTACGAAGTGGCGTAAAAAATTCATTTTACCATTGACGATTGAATTCCTTCTTATTCCGGGGCGGATCAATTTGCTGAATTTCTTGTACACATGCAGGATCGATACGAATGCCATCTTTTGAGATAATGTGCCCAAGTAGTTTGCCCTCCTCCATGGAAAACAAGCTCTTTTTCGGATTCAGCGATAGACCATATTTTCTGCACTTTTGAAAGACAGTTTTCAGATGATACATGTGTTCTTCATCAGATTTGGAAAACACCATCAGATCATCAAGGTATACAACCAAAAAGACATCCTTCTCATTTGCAAAAGCCAAGTCCATTGCCCGCTGAAAGGTGGCACCTGCGTTCTTCAAACCGAAAGGCATTTTAGCGTAATGAAAAGTTCCCCATGGAGTAGTGAATGCTGTCTTGTCTCGGTCATCTTCATGGACTGAAATTTGGTTATATCCAGAATAACCATCAAGCAGTGACATACGAGATGCTCCAACTACTCACTGAAGTATATGATCCATTTTGGGCAGTGGGTAGTTATCCTTCAATGAAACTTTATTGAGATTCTTAAAATCGATGCACAAGTGAATCTCACCTGTCTTCTTCTGCACGGGCACCAAATTGGAAATCCAATCCGAAAATCTGATGGGAACAATGATTCCTGATTTGTACAACCTGTTTATCTCCTTTTCAATTGATGGCAACAATTTTAGATTTAGTCTTCTCAACTTCTGTCTAAAAGGTTTCTAATTAGGCTTAATGGGTATAGTGTGCTGAATGATATTAGTATTGTATGTCTTCAAGTCAGAATAATCCCAAGCAAACACGTCAGCAAATGAAGATAGCAAACTGATATATTTGGCTTTCATCTTTTGTGGCAATGCTTTAGACAGTTTTACCATTTTAGGATTAGCAGCTATTCCGATATTGACCTCTTCAACACCCTTCTCCGTCGGTTGCAATGTTGGTTTGCGGGCTACGTCATCTTGATCAAAGAGTTCTTCTAAAGGTATCAAGCCTTTAGGGATGATGTTATCCTTAAGCTGCAATACGTCCATTTGATTGATCTGCACCTCATCTTTGCCATCATCATTTTCTTCATCAATCGAGGTCTCTTTGAACTTACCTTTGTTTTGTAGAAAATCATCAATCTCCTCATCATCTTGGAAGACTTGCCAATAACTATGATTATCGGGGACAGTCGGACGATGCTTGACATGGATTTCAAATTTATTACTGGAATTCATTAGAATCTTCAAACTACTGGCTACCTTAGCAAGAGCATCAGCAATGCTGTTTTGAACACAAGGCACACATGTCAAGGTATATTTTAAAAATAATTTCAGGATGTCTAGGAATGCATTCTGGTAAGCCCGCATCCGAGGATGCTTTGCTTGATATTCACCTCTGACTTGCTTAATGACCAACTCGGAGTCGCCATAGACTACAATCCTCTTAGCATTTAGCTTTCTTAGAATCTTTAGGCCAGCAATCAGAGCTTCATACATAGCCTCATTGTTTGAACAATCGAAAGCTAATTTGTAAGAGCATACCTACACATTACTAGGCACCTTGTTCGGGGCGGAGAAAGGACTGCGTACCCAAATACCAATTCCAGCACCATCATTTCCCACTGCACCGTCGAAATCCATGGTCCACAAACCTTCTTCCTCTTCTTCCAAGTGCCGAAATTCTGCTGGCTCTGTTTTTCCTGCTTGTTGTCCATTATCTTCAGCTGATTTCTCAATGGTGTTTTGCTGTTCTCGTCCTTCTTTCTTCAAAACTTCTCTGAAATTTTCTACTATTTCTGGAATGCTTTCTACTTCAACTAACTGACTATCTACATCACTAAAACTATCTGAATACAAAACAAAAGATTCTAGATCTGTATGTACATAATTAATTGGATGATTAACGGGTTTCTCCTTGCTTGTAATCATGTATTTCATTTTTTGTTCCCGATACAGTTTTCTCATCTGGCCAAACACTGGAGTTGTTGCATAGGAGAAATCTAGTTGTAGTGTCCCTTGCAATTTTGCTGCCCAAGACCTGGAAAGAAGCATGCCGAACCTGGGAGGAATATCTGCTACCACAATGTCCATCAAAACATTCTTCACTGGGATTTGATCCAGACTTACAACCAGGTCTTTAATGAGCCCGATACATCTCACCCTGCTGGAATCAAAGGAATATAGATCATGGTATTTCCGGGTGATTTCCAAACCCAACTTATCCATGATAGCCTTGGGCATGAGATTGTGAGAAGCTCCGGAATCGAACATGGCATTGTGTAACACAAAATCATGCAATCTTAAACTGATATAAAAAGGTGGCACATCATTGTTTGGAGACTCACCATTCAATGCTGGTCCAAAAATCATTTCGGGTTGATCATCTTCGACATTCACCATATCAGACATTGGATCACAGTTCAAAATCTTAGAAACTTTCCCTCTATAACTGTTGTTCTTCATTATTTCAGTCAAGGGAATGGATACCTTCAATTTAGAAATTCCATTCTCCAAACTAAAAGCAGAAGTATTTTCTACCTCTTTGACCAGGACTTCTTTCCTTTCCTTTTCTCTCGATACAATTTGCTGATTTGATTTTTCTGCTGATGGTGAATTGCTGCTGTCAGGTCCAAGTGCCTCTTTGCCTTTCTTTTGTGCAACTGACAAATCATTCTTTCATGTCGAAACTTCCTTCCTCTTCTGAATTGGGTTAACTGGCACATCTCTGTTTCTAAGTGAGTATTGTCGCTGCTGAGCGGACAGAGCATTCATATAGCCCCTTTGATACTCCTCTGATTCTTCTTCCAAAACTGTGTCACTTGATAGAATGAAATTTGCGTCTTTGTGTGCAGCTGAACTTTTCACATACTCCTCCTCTTCAGTAATGTAAGTGGGCAAGTCATCTGGAGTAAAGAAGTGGTTCTCTTCCCCTATTACCTTCCCTTCCTCATCAGAGTCTGGTCCATTCACAAAAATTTTCTAAAGAGGTGTTTGTACTGGCTGCTGTATTGTTTGATCTTGGGTTCGTTGATCTCTCTGACTTATCCTATATTGTGGCTGTTGCTGGCCACGGAAGTTAGGATTTCTAACTTGTGGCTCAGGTTTGTCGAGTTTCACCCTTTCAAGCATCTGCTCTACCTTCTTGAGTAATTGATCCATCGAGGAAGACTCTTCCTTGACTGTGACCTTCTTTTCTGCTTTTGCTCTAGCTCTCTTGGACAACAGATTTGCTTCAACGCTAACCGCGATTTTCTGCATGTCTTCCATTGTGGCCAACTCTCTCTCTCTCAGTTGATAAGCCATGTCAGCATCAAAACCATCGGAAATTTCATCTAGCTAGTCCCACAGGTGGCCTTAGATGATCAGTAAATTCATTATAAACGGAATTGAATCTAATGCAGTAGTCTTGGACCGACTCACCAACATTTCATTTGATCTGCTCATACTCAGCAAGAATTTGAAGAGGATTATTTTTCAGTTCCCAGCGGTCTAAAAATTGTCTTTGCAGTTCGGCCAAGGTAGCGATACGTGCAACCAGCAAACCTTTGAACCATTTCCTAACTTCACCTGCAAATGTTTGTACAAAGAGTCTCATTGCTACATTTTCTGCATCGATCTCATGAAGGTCATAGAAATCTGCCATTCTATCTACATGTTGCTGAGCTGTAACGCTGTGGGGGGCACCATCAAACAAATGGATTTTGCTTTGATAATCTATGGACATATCATCTAGAACTTGAGGCAGTACAAGAGGTGCAAAACGGGTAGCCATCACTCTTGGTGGATTTGGTCTTGTAGGTGTTGGATGAGTGTGTGCAGTTTGTAGGGAATTAACAATTTGAGTTTGAAGCTATGTCACAATATAATTATCAATTGACTCGTTAGCCCTTTCAGTTTCTAGGTCTACAAGAAACTGTGGATTGGGGACAGTATAGTCAACATCCCTTTCGGATTTGGTCTCAAACAATGATATTTCAAACCACTCATCAAACTCAAGCTCTTCAAGATACTCAAAAATGTCAGGACATGAATGGGATTTGAACACGGGAGTTACAGAGCTCTCTTGACGAAGGAGTCTTTGAATCAAGTTGGGGTTTTCGTAGATATGAGGAGGATCTGGATCTGGATTGGCTCTGGTATATCGTCTCGAAGCCAGCGTGCTATTTTCGAAAAAATCAGAAGGACATGAACAACTTACTCAACCTATCAAATCCTAAACTTATCATCCGGAAGCTTGGAATTATTAGAAGTATGTGGTGTTCATAGGTTAAGCCTGCCGTTTACGCAACGGAGAGGATTAACAAACAAAGAATTTCTTCCCCATTGGAGTCGCCACTATGTTAGCACCTAAATCCACCTTAGGCTGAAGAAAGGCAAAATTCGGGGTAACCACAAACCACGCTTAGTCTGGTAGCTAGCCCTACCAGAATAGGAGAGGGCTCTCTCTGGGTCACACTCAGGAAAATAAACAATAGGGTCTGAGATGACGCAAAAATGGGTATTGATTTTAGGCTAGGTAAACAAGTATGATGGAGGTATTTAGAAGAATGCCTGAGTTTTCTGGGATGTGTGGGGCCAAGGAACAGCATGAGCAGAGAATTTAACTCAAAGACACAGGTTATTTCGTGAGGCAAGACAGGCGGCAAGTCTAGCAATTAGATTTGAAAAATTATGAGGTGGAGAGATTGTTTGAGAGTGTGAAAAGGGCATAAATACATGAATCCTTTTCAACAGAAGAAAACATAGAACGTGAAAACTATCCCAAGGCAGAGCAGTACACTGAATTCTACCTTTTTACTTAGAAAGCTTTCACTGGAAATGAATATGAATGAAAATATGAAACATAACGAAATACATATGAAACATAAAGAAGATACATTTGCTAAACTCACGCCACAGGAATCTCATGAACCAGAGCTGCAATCTTTCATTAATTCTCTGTCAAAATGTACAGTGAGTGACTGGGTGTCTCTCCCACAGTTTCCCAGAAATTCCAACCCTTTACAAAATGACTATCAATACAATAAATAAGCTTCACCATGAGAAGGTCGATCAAACATAGGAAGTGAAGAGCCAACCATCAGCAGTTACATTCAATTTTCTATGAAGACTAATTAGAAAAACGCAAATATGAGCATAGATTTTGTGGGTGGATGTTTGCCTTCATTTGGCCACTTGGATAGAAGCCAAAAATGCTTTTTAAACTTTTCCTTTAATTCCGGGTAAAATATATTGTAAATGAGCGGGCCCACTTGGAGAAAATTGCGAATGCGAAGCGGGCGCGATTTTGGCCTTTGGGTCTCTATGCACCGCGCCAAAAACTATATGCATTGCGCTACTTTGGAGCTGGTTTTGAGGCCCTTTCCGAAGTCCAAATTGAGCCCAAGTGTGCTTGTTGGAAAGCCCTACCTGTCTACTCTCCAACCCAAGTGTAATTTATGAATTTGGTGCCCATTTTCCCCTCCAAAACTGCAATCTCCCAAGACTGCTTCCTATGTGTCAAAATAGGGGCAGAGAGGTCATTTTTTGGGTGTTTTTGACCTCCTGAGGACTCAAAACTGGCCCAAACTTCTGGAAAATGCACCAACAGTCATGATTTTCCATGGAAAATCCAAAAATGCAAACCTTTTGTAATTTGGAGCTCCCTATTGTAAGTGCGCTCCAGGTGGCGTGGCGCACAGGGAGAAAAACCCTGTTTTTTGCACAAAAATTTTCAAAAACACCAAAAATGCCCCAAATTTCTTGAAATTTGGGCTGTATCTTCCTTATCAAGTGTTATGCTAGGCCAAAGAGGCTTTGTCCAATATCTGAAGTCGATCGAGCTCCCTTTGCCTCTTTTGCTTCTTGATTTCCTTCCTCAATTTCGCCTTCAAATTCCTGATTATGGCCTTGCACACTTTGTTTCACGCCATGTAGTGGAAATCCATGTGTCTCAACAATGCATGGTCCTTGTTGGCCTTGTCTAGAAGCCTCTCTAAGTGCGTGTTAACTCTCTTGAGATTGGCCTCCCAATCCTCATTAATCTCTTGCTCCAATGACATGAGCTCAACTCTTCTCCTTTGTGTAGCTTGACGATGCTCATGAATGTTTTGTAGCTCCATGATCGCTTGCTGGTCCTCCAGCTATTTTTTCCTCTGCTCCAGATATTTCATGTTCCATTTGGCTCTTTCCAAATCAAGGGACAAGGCTTGAATCTCTGCTTGCTACTCCTGGATGATCTCCTTAAGCTGTGCACTTGTCGGTTCTGTATCTGTATCATCATCATGAAGGAGAACGAATTCGATCTCTCGTTCACCTGATGGCTCACTTGAAGGCCCCTCATCCTGCATTGGCTCCTTGCCTTTGTCCTGTTCCTGTGATGCTGATGGAGGAAGCGAGGCCCCTTCCACTCCGGGTGGAGATAACACTTGTTTTGCCGCTGCAAACAAACGTCTGGTGCCTTTCTGATATGTGATGAAAACCGGCACACTAGCAGTCTCATGGCGCTCATACCGATGAGAAGGTTCACCCTCATGCTTAACCTCTGTCACTCTCTGTGAAGCTCTGAAGAAATCACACGAGATGAAATCATCCCAAGTGATTCCCTACAATCCAAGATGGTGAACCACCAAAATCTTGATAAGAGCAAAATGATAGACACTGTTAAGTTGTTGTTGAGGTATTTTGCACTGTATAAAGGTGGTCATCCTCTCGAACATGTCTGCCACTTTTATGAGGCCTCCGGGGTGCTTGTTCTTCCAAAAGAGAGTCAGTGTGGGTTTCTACCTCATAGTCCAATGAATGCTCAGATGCCATGACTGCTATACAAAATACCCTGAAGACAAAATGACTGTTGTGTATGAATTGTGCTTGAACTTCCCTTTTTTATGTGTTGAAATCTGCCACCAAGGGGAAAATGCAACAAGGGACTGTTAGGAAGGGGAATAAGATGAAGGGATTAGGGATTATGAGGAGGAATTTTATTTAGGGAGTATGGAGTTTAGGAGATTTTATATAGGGCAGGGTTTGGGGTGTTAGGAAAATTTATATGGGCTAGGGTTTGGGTTTTACCTTTGACAAATGTGCGGAGGGGATAGGGAATAGGATTTTAGTAGCATTTTAGGATAGGCAGAAATGGAAAAAGCGGAATAGGGAAGAAGGGAATGAGGGCAAGAAGGAAAAATGAAATGGGGGAAAGAACCTTGGCACCAACACAATGATTTTGTAACCCTAACAGCGTTTGCTTTGATGATTTTAAGTGGTAGGGTTTAAGAGTATTGGTGCAACCATAAGCCGCTATTTACTATCATCATGCTAACATAAAAATGGATGAAACACTGAGAGATTGATGCCACCTAGCAAATTCAAAGGATTGAAGGCGATTGGTTGCAAATTCTGAGCAAAATCGGGCTTCTGTGTATATGCGCCGCACTACTCCACCTGTGTACCGCGTCCTCTATGTGCATCGTGCCCGTGTTGTTTAACACTGTGCAGTCACGTCCAGTGTGTCGCACGCTCTGTGTGCACCGCGACCCTCCACCTGTGTGCCACGCTCCAATTCTTAACACAGTCCGGCCTTTCCAAACAACAGTTTGCTCTCCAACCTTCAAACTCGACTTTGCTATGAGATTTATGAATGTAACTTGACCCAAATGATTTATATAACTTGGAGAAATATGTTGCAAGAGTTGGATTTGATTTTTCCTTCTTCCAAAACCCATTTTGTAATGTTTTCACTTTGGCACTTTTTCACAACTAATACAATTTTGCTTTTCACACTTCTTTTTTATTTCTTTGACTAAAATGATGAAATTTTTTGGCTATTTTTTGCAGGGGTAGCCGACAAGGAATTTGGCTAAGGAGACCAGGGCTGTGCTTGGAGAAATCCACTGAGAAACTCTTGAAAATATTTTCAAATGACAAACTGTTGACTTTTCTTCAAAACAGAGTTTTGAAGAACAGTTGTATTCTATCAACATGATGATGAAAATCTTTGAATCAAAACTTTATAAGAGCCTCCCTTTAGCCTTGTTGGCTTTATTGGACCTTGTTAGAAGATCAAATGACCAATCCCTAGACTTAATGACCTAAATGACTCTTGTCCATTAAAAGATGAAACATTGATTGTTATGGACCTTAATACACATTGATGAAAAGACCTATGCCAGCAGGTACAAGACATGAGGGGAATGAATGATAAGGTCCTTCCGTCAGGTTATAGCATGCCCCTAGCGGAATGCAGCTGAGTGAATGGAGTGAGACACCTAAAAATGAAATGCAGAAAGAGTTTTGATCTCTGATGGAGGACTGACAAGACCGACTCTAACAGGACTCATGATTAGTAATCACACCTTGAACAACAGTAAAGAAACACTTATTTCTAAGTGTGATAGTTGAAACAACACATTACGACACTTAGAATACAAATTGTGACACAAGTGTCGACCATGACCAAAAAGTGTGCTAAGCTATAGGAATGTGTCTAGTGCATATTCTTATGATATGTAGTACCATCTAATGCAGAAGAGTGTGCTAGAGCTACCTCTAGTGATGTGTAAAGGTGTGACATAAACATGAGTGAAAATGGTTAGAAGTGATGCTCGTGACAGTAAGAAAACATGAAAATAACACTTGCAAAAGCTAAATAAATTGAGGGGGACACATGTCAGAGCAAAGATAACATGAAAACTCCACTTGTTAAAGTGAAAGCAAGCAAAAAACACAATCATGAACATGAAAGAGAAACTTATGAAAGAAAAGGTGCGCAAAAGCGTCAGTTGAGAAAACTCACTAGAATGATGAGAAAAATGAAACTGAAAGTGAGAGGGAGACTATCAAATGAGAGTGCACATTGACTATTGATATAGGTTGAACATTGCACATGCATTGTCTTGATGGACTGCGTTGTGCCTGTTCAAGCTTGCATAAAGGAGTTGCACTTATGAATTCATTAAGCATTGAGCATGTGTGAGCAAGTGATTTTGACAGTTAGAAACTAGGAAGAAGACTTAAACACTTAGCAGAACATCAATCAGCCATGAAGTGACCATAGAATGACATATCATAAGATCCTCAGTGGGCTCCAAAATTCAAGTGTAAGAAAAATTTTGGAGGGTGTTGATCACAACGTCAACAGAATCTCAACAGGCATGATGGTTGGAAATTAAGTAAGAGTTTGATTCTTTCCCTCTCTTCCTAATAGTCTCCTTATTTTTTAATCATAATAAATTATTTTTATTTATTTTCCTTTTTTTATTTATTTTATTTTATTTTTCATCATAAGAAATTACTTTTGTTTATTTGATTTTATATATATCTTTTCTTTGTTCATTCTTTAATTGCTTTAATATATCAAGATATGTATAATAATAGTATAAAAAATAAAATAAAAATATTTTTCTCATTGATTCCTTTTGTCTTCTTTCATTATTATTTTTTCTATCCCATAGTGGTCAAAACTTTAGTCTTTTTATATTTTTAATAATTCTATATACTTGTAATAATGGTTATTTTTTTAACCTATTTAACCTTCTCTTTAATCAAATAAATTTAAGTAGTGACTTAATTATTATGATATAGTATTTAAATTTAATGGTAATATGATACAATAATATTTTTACCTAGTACCCCCGGATGCGGGTGGCAATTAAAGCCTTTAAGGCTATGATACGGGGGGACGATGGGAAAGATGGCCACTTGGCCCCCTGCAACCATCCCAAGACTAGCCTGATTAATTCTCACGGCACCTTGCAGGCGGCATTTAATGCCTGCTCTTGCTGAGGCAAAATCACCAACTGCATAACCATGGCTCCGGTGATTCACCCGATCATTCTTCCCCTGTTTCATTGTGCTTGCCCTCCGCAGGCGGAAGTGCCGACTGAGCGAACCAGCACGGGATGTAGATGCTGGCTTGTTTGCTGTCTAGATTTGGGTAATGGCTTCCACCATTCCCATACTAATTTCTTCTCTTCTGCTCAGTACTCTGGATTCCACCATCCCCCTCAGCACTCTGTAAATTTTGCTCAGCATTCCTTTGTCATCTCTCCTTTCGCCCCCCTGACTCTGCAACTGTGCCTACCTCCGCCATGGTCTGCCACCGCATGCGCAGCCATCACGGTGGCACGCGCAGTGCCAGCTCCCGCTCCTCTGATTTATACGGCCACAATTCGACTTCCCCTACCTCCTCTGCTGAAAATCCCTACCTATTCAGTGTTGTTGGTCATTATCCGAACACCAGATGTGGTAGAGGCAAATCCTGCCTCAATTGCTCCAGACGTGACGAGGCAGCTATGCGCACTGCTACCTTCCCTCTGCCTCCGAACCATGTCCCCCACATGATACAGTTCCAGTTTCGGAGCTCCATGAATTTCCCGGTCATAGTCGCCACCATCTCCATCTACATTTCTAAAGAACCTGAGCCACAAATACCCATGACTACTTCCTTGGAAGAGACGAACAGAGCCAGTCTAAGCCGGCACAGAGATAACATTGACGAGGTGAATGGAAACGGAGGTCGGAATAGAAGACATGGAAAAGCCATTGCTGGCAGCTCGCATGATGCTTCAAGCATTCATAGTGACACGCAGGCAGTGGACACCCGTCTGGAGAACACGTTGCGCCAGCAGGATGCAGATGATAGTAGGGAGGGAGATCGTTAGGCTGAGGGATGTGGAGGGGTGGACAACCTGGATGACTGGGCGTGTCCTGTCGTGGAGATTCCTGTGGATGACCTGGCTCCGGAGGACCTGGCACTGTATGTCACTCCTGACAGGTGGCAATTCACTTAGCTCTGGTTTTTTCTATCTTGATGTTGTGTCCTCAAAGAAATTTGATGGCTGGCCGGTCTAGTCAGGACAATTTGTGGTTTTTCTGGGTGGTTTTGCTCATTGTCAGGTTGGTCTTGTTGTTAGCTGATAGACTGGTTTACTCAAGAACATGTGGCTCAATTTTTGGATGCTTAATGGACTGGTTTCCCCTTTGTAGGGGCAGCCTCAGACATTTGTCATGGTTGTATGCTAATTAAGGCTGGAACCCTCTACAGTCGGGCTACTATGTAAATTTTTGTATTATATCAATAGATTAACCTTATTTAGAAAAAAAAATTACTTTTACCTGGTATATTAATAACAATAAAAAATTATTCTCGATTTATTACAAAATAATATAATATTATTTTAGTTTAATATCTCTTTCTATTTTTATTTATATATATTTTTATTTCCCAAATATTTGTTTTTTCCATAACTAACTAATTGTTTTTAATATTTTTATTAGATAATATTATGACTATACTCTATCCTAACATTTATTTTAAACATAAAATATATATTTTATTAATCTTGATTTCTAACATGTCCACAGGGTCTTGGATAGATGGTGATCACGTGCTCTCTTAAGGCACTCATTGATGTGAAGTCACTGATTCAATTCCCCACCTCGATCGAGGTGATATATTGGACATGATGAAGATTTAGTCCTACCAAACTTACAAAAAAAAACTTAATTTCTAACATTTATTTCTGGAACATGATGTGTCTATGTTATTTATACCAAATGATAGATATGTTTTTTCATATTTGTCCCGAAGATAAACCACATCAGTTGGTTCGAAATGTCAACCAACAACTAATGATGTGATTAATCTGAAAGACATTCTCAATAACAATATGGATCATAGAAGTATGGAATCATTGTTAATAGTTATTTTTTTTTTTATAAGGGATGATAAATCACAACTATTGCTTGGTATCAAAAGTGCAAATCGAAAGCAAACATCTATGCCATTATCTATTTTATCTACTAACAATATGCATATTGGTGTTCTTGTTATAACAACTCATGATGTTGTAAACCCAGTTCTATTTACTATATATTACCACCCAAGGATAAGCCCTTTAGACTTTGTAGTTCCCTTAGAAAAGTACAACAAAGTGATGTATGATGCTCAAGTTTCAATTGGCATGTACTTCAAAATGACTTTTGAAATAGAAGAGTCTAATGTATTAAGATATATGGGTACGATTGCGAGAATTATTCCTCTTAATATTGTGTGATGGCCAAAGTCACAATGGTGTAGTTTGTGGGTTAGATGAGAGGAATCGGGTACTTGTGAAATATCTAATAGAAATTCTAATTGGGAGATTGAGAGTGTTGCAACCCTCATTTTTATCTATCCTCCATTTTATTGGTTGAAGCGCCCAATACAACCTAGAATGTTTGGGGAAGAATAATATATTGAAAGTACCATCAAAATATATTTACCCCATCTTAGGGAAGATAATGATAATATGAAATTCCAACACCCTTTATTAGTTTTGTGGTTTAAAGCCATCAATTACAATACAACAGAGACATGATGTGATCAAAATAATTGTCTCACTTGAGTATTATCATTTTATGGCTGGTTCTACTTTAGAGGAATTTAGAAGAAATGATGCAAAGAGCTTTGTGCACCTCAATAGACCTCACAACCTCATGAAATGCAGCATAGTATTTTGCAGCAATAGGAATATCAATCATAGGTCACTTAGAAACAATTACAACAAAAAATTCAAAACTAGTAATAGCAATTGACATCCTAGAAAATGGTATTGCAACAATTGCAAAAAATTATGCCTCTACAGTAGTTACAGAAGTAAGTGTAACAAAACCCAATGCTTCAAAAGTTACAATAAAAAATGAAATAGAACCTAGTGCTACAACAGTTACAACAAAAACATCCAAAAACCCATAATATTGTTAACAACACAAAACCCTTGCCTTCATCGAGACTTGATACATTGTAATAATCAAGGTTATGGGTCACCCACAAACCCACGGTTATGGATAAACTACACAAAACCCTTCTCCAAGCTTTCCATCACCAACTTGGTTATGGGTCATATATAAACCCATAGTTATGGGTCATCCACAAACCCATGGTTATGGATTAATTACACAAAACTCTTCTCTTTGGTGGCACATGGCACATTGTAATCATGATGGTTAAGGGTCATCCATAAACCCACAGTTATGGATTAACCACACTAAACCTTCTCTTTATTGGCTTATATCTTCTTCATCAAGACAATTGGATCACCAAGAGACACATTCAGTAGAAGCTTCTAATGAGGGAAGTTCACACAATGGTATTTACCCATGGTATTTAATAATACAAAGACGTAACTCAAGGAAGCACTGAAGATAACATAAATATCAATCATTTCCTTTCAAAAGACACATTGTTCCTTCATGATGTATATGTAAAGGAATTTCCTTTTCCATTAATAAAGAGTTGTGTGTTATCTTATTCTCAATGTTTTGTTTTATTTGTCTTGTGGTCATATTTAGTCTCCTTCCCCTCATGATCCAGATCATGTCCTAAATACTTGAATATATGTGGGTGTTTATGCATGAGAAACTCATCTTCTTGTGTTACTTCTTCCACTGGTAGGTTCTTCCATTTGATGAGGTACTCAGTAAGTTCCTGATTTCTCAACTCCTTAGTCCCTTTTTCCAAGATTGTTTTTGGTTCTAATATTATTTTCTCTTCTTCATTAATCTTTGGTAGAATAGTTTGGATTGGTATCTTATCACTAGTTTCCTTATTTAAGAAACAAAAGTGGAAGACTAGATATACACATGAAGATGGATGCAACTCCAATTTGTAAGCCATACTTCCAAGCCTCTGCAACACTTTATAGGGGATATAATACTTCGATGCTAATTTATTGTCCTTATTTTGTTGCTTGAGGGACATATATTTAAATGGTTGTAGTCTCAAAAATACCCAATCTCCCATATTAGTTCTCCCAATAGATTGAAGATGTTAAGATGAGTTGTGAGACAATTGAGTACCCAAACAAGAAAATAATTCAATCCAAAATTTCAAGTGAAATTTGGATCTCTGTCACTTACAATAATATTTAGTATTTGTTGACAGTGCTAGACCCGCAAACATGTCAAGGGGATCTCCCAGGTAAGAAGTCCCAATTAAACCTCAAACCATTTGGTGTAGGAGTTCCAGCAGTGGGTCGTAAGGTAATTCCTTAACTGCGATGTCGCACAAAGGCAAGATAACTCTGTCAATAGCAAGGCTGTGACCGCTACAGTGAGTCAAGGAAGGTGCATGAGAGGTTCTAACACATGTGGGTTGAGATGAGGGTGAAGGTTAGTTCTAGGTTGAAAGGGATCAGTCCCAACTCAGCTAGGAACACACAACACACCTGACATACACAAATTCTGATGGAGCAGTCCACATGGATGTGGCAGTCACAACATACAAGGTAAGTTAACATGTAAAGCACTCACAGATTAGTCCAAACGAGTGCAATGGTTGTTAGAGAGAGCTTCATATGAAAGGTATGTCTAATGTCCGGCAGAGCAGTCGACACAGATAGGATAGAATTAAAAACATATACAACACATTTCCATTAATAGATTATGCATTACAACAAATGAAACAGTTCAGATGTAGAACATAGGTTAAAGCAACATGCATTACAAGTGTTAAAGATCAGTGTTACAACAGATACAATACATGTGTGAAAACGTGTTGGCTCTTATTATGTAAAGAAGTGTAAGTTCCAATCATAAAATACATCCATGTAAACTCGCTAGCTCCAACAGTGGAACGTTATAGCCACATCCACCTGCTCCTTCAAAGAGATGAACTAGCTTCATGCAGTGGAGAAGCCAAGGTGCGTTACAATACTGTCCAAGCTCTTTCCAAGATAGTCTTATCAGAAACTTAGCTGACCAAAAGCCCTTACAATGAGTTATGAGGTACTATTTATAGCAAAGGGTGGGGTGACTCTTACGTTCCCCTTTGTGACAGTTCAACTACCCTCATGACTCTTCACATACTCTATGACTATTACATCCAATTGTTGACACTTGACTTACACTTGACATGACTCAACATTACAATGCACTTCTACTCATGTGAGACAACATGGCTTGAGAAAGCCATGTAAGACATCACTAACATTCAATCCATTGTCATGAGACCAACTCCTTGACATGCTTGTGATGGTGAAGGTGATGAGCTGATGCCAAGCTTGGTCGTCCACGATGGTGTGCATGCACCTCATGGTGACATCTTGCTAAAGCGAACTCTTGCCTCCATTGCAACCGGTGCATTGGTTCAGCCCCTTCAACCAACTCATCTGCTAACATGCGCATGGTCCTCTTGGGTGTGGCTGAACCGAAAACACACTGATGCATAGTGTCTGTGTTGATCTTCAAGTTTGTGTTGGTGGTCATGTGCATCAACTTGTTGAAGTACATGTTCAGCTCCAGTTGGACTTGCTTCTTGTCATCGCCTTAGTGAGTGTGCTGAATGGGTTGAATCACATGTGTGCACACAATGACATGCATGTTGCTAAATCCCTTGCATGTCATCAACAACACTGCTCACCATGTTTGCTCCGTGTCAGCTGTTGGGATGGATATTTAACTTGTAAAAGTGTAGTTTCATCTGTGAGTGCATGTTGCGCCCACTTTTGTCCCTATTCCTGCTGCAACTCATTCGCTTGTCTTTGCAGCTTCATGTTCTTCCTTGAGTTGCTACTTCAGCACATGCAACTCCTTATTTGTTCCATTATTTTTCTCTGTGAGATCTTCATGTCATGCTATCACCTCATATCTAAGCCTCCAAAGTTGCTTTCATCATCAATGGATCTGCTTGAGCTTGCAACTTTGTTCTGCCTCCGTGTTGTCAACAACCCTACTCTTGCATTCATTGCATCCAGTATGTTGCCTTCTATTGTTGTTCATGATGTTGCTTGCTATGATGTTGTTGCTATCATATCTTGATGCCCTTGTCTATGAACAACTTGATGTTTTCGTGAGTGGGCAAGCTCATAGACACTTGATCGACTGCATCCCCAAGTATGCTCTGAACGGTGTCTTTGACTCTGCTCTCCTGGAACCATTTTACCTATGATGTTGAGAGGCAGATGAAAACCCTTGATACCTGGAGACATGGAAACACTCATGGCAAGCAACCTGTCAGTTGAAAACCGAAATGAACTTGAGCATTGAATTGCAACATACCTGTGTGACTAATCATGAAGCTTGTGCAATTTCGGCCGGGAGGTCGGGAGACTGACTACCAAGACTGCACAAGTCATAGTTCAGGCTCTCATGAGGTTGACTGGCTATTGGAACTACGCAATGCACAGTCCATTTTGACTACTTACTGCTGGAATTACGCAATGCGCAATTTCAGCTGGCAATGACTGCATTGCACAATTTTCTGGGCTAGTAGTCACTATTCCTCAGGATTACACAAGGCAAGCCCAAGGAATAGCTGCTAGGTAGAAATGTGCATTTCTGGAGAGGAAGGCAGAGCCTTCCCTCTCAGGATTTCACAATGTTGCCTTAGTGAGGCTCTTGGTGAGGCAGAGTCCGGGCCAGGGCTGGCCAAACTCGCCAATGGGCAACTGTACGCAAATGTGAATGTGAATGCATGATGATACTGAGTGTAAGCATAAGTGAATGATCATGCATGCAGATGGTGAATGACAGATTCATAAAATGGAAAAACATGCATGTGGGTGAGGCAAGTTATCAAATCGGCGACCGTTCATGAAAACCAGTTTCATGCATGCAACAACAGTGAGATAGCAACGAAAACTAAAACGGTGCTAGGAGAAGATAGTATACATGTAAATGACAGAAAGTGTTCAAAGAAATCAAGCAAACGGTACTCATAAAAGCAAAAATACAAAAAGTGATAGAAATGCTACACAAGGCATGGGAAATGAGCTTACCCCAAAACAACGGAGATGAATGTGTTGACTGCTCCTAGATGTGATGTGGGATGTCAGAGCTGCAAGGTTGATGTGAGGAATGAGCTCTGTGGCATTCGATTGATGATTTTTTATAACATCCAGGTTGTGACACGCATGCCACAAAGCTAGGGAAAGAGACACTTAGTGGGAGGTTTCTAAAAAAATCCTTGCATGTAACCTCCAACTGCTAAAAATAGATCCCTAAAACAAGGGATGCTTTTGCATGCTGCCTTAGGAGAAGAAGCCCATGCATGCAAGTTTGTTTTTCTTGGTCCTAGATGGAACCGGTCAACTCAACTGCACATGCAAGAGGTTGTTCTGGCTGGCAGCTGGGCTAACTGCCCAAGAGATTTGCACAATTTCTAGGAAGAAAAGCTGACTTCTACCCAAATTTGCATAAATTCTTGGTTGAGCATCCCTACTGGGGAAATTTGCACAATTTTTGTTGGGAGTGTTGGCTAGTAGAATTGCACAATTTTGGAGCCCAGCAGGATGCCAAACAGAATTGCACAATTTCTAGAGGGATGGATGGTTTCCATCCAGAAATGTGTAATTTTCTAGGGGAAGCTGCTCAACCTACAACTAGACCAAGTCTGGGTGAACAACCTGTTAGGGAAATGCATCAAGATGTGATCGACAGGTTGCCTTTGTGCATGAAAAACACTGAAGTTTCTGAACTTGATGAAGCAAGGCAAGTTGTTGTGAAAGGTTGGTAGGGAGGCTCCAAAACGGGCTAAGGAAAATTTTTGGAGGGTGATTATAGCCGCTACAACACTTGGCGACACACTGGTAGAACTCCAACTCTCTGAATGGACCTTGTTCGTGAAAACCAAGTCTAACACCTCCAAAAGTATTGTTCAGTTCTCATCTCATCTTGGTTTCACACTAGCTTGATTGTAAGATGTAGCATCTGCCAAGCTCTTGGTTGATTGAAACACATTCCAAGCCAAGGAAACACAGTTGTTTCAACTAGGGTTGAGGGGTATATTGATGCACAAGCAGTATAGTCGTTAGAGTCTTAGTTTCATCTCTGGTGTTGCTCCACTGCCAATAGGCCTTGGTAGTACCCCGGTGGAGTCACATAGGAACACAAGCATGGCTCCGCTACCATCGAGCCTGGTCAGTACCTCGGTGGAGTTACTTGCATCACCTCCCTGTGCAGGAAGCTGTTCTCTTCTTTCCTCTTATTCGTTTTTCATTTTGAATTTTTTTGACTTTTCATTTTTTTTTAATTTTTTATTTTTCAACTGTGCATAACACTTATTCATTTCAGAGGTGGAAGAGGGATCCCGACTTATTGAGAGCAGAAGAGGTTGTTCTAGTAGAGAATTAGTTTATGTATCTCTGACATGCCTATTAAGTTTTTCCCCCCACCTTACTCTACTTGACTGATCTGGCATGGGTTAACCAAAAAACAACCGACTAGAGAAGGTGACACTAGTTAGCGTGCAAGTGTTGTGTTTTCACCAAGGATCACTTCGAAAAGTACATATTTTCCTTTGATATATCATGGAATAAAAGTAACAAGTTCTTCATACAGAGGCAAGATGACAGATAACCAAGTAGCGATAGTTGTACAAGCCCTCTTGTACTTCACCCAGCTCGTTTCAAGAGTCATACATGGTTTCATGTAAAACTAACCTATGAATGAAACAAGCGAACTATAAACATCAAAGAAAAGCAAAATCAGAAGAAAAAATGAAAGAAAATCAAGTAAGCAAACAAGCAAGCAGACAAACATTCGAACAAAGAAAATAAGAAAACAAGCATGCAAGCAAACTAACTGAAAGCAAACACTACTCCTACTCTTACACTAACGGTGTGTTAGGCCCCTATACTACTAGTGTAACCCCTTATTGTTATTAGTACAACCCACTTATTATATTGATGTACCCATGTAGTTCCCATATTGTCACCATTGTGCCCCATAGAAGCCCACTATTGTTATTATTGTGCCCTTACATTATTATTGTTATGTCGGCTCTGATTATGTTATGACCCCTTAGACTCCTATATATAGAAAGGAGGTCTTTTCATTTGTATCATCCAACAATTGTTCATTTATGTAATGTAAAGGAGGTTGCCCCTCAAAGAGGCTGAATTCTAAGGTGTTGATCTATCTTTTCTATCTTTTCTTGAGCTGGTTTCATAACATTTGGTATCAGAGCTTTGGATTCTAGGGTTTCGCTTCTCCAAACAGGTCATCATGGCATTTTCGTTTTAACTTTTTTTATGCGACGTTTCAGAAGTTAAAAAAAAAACCCATTTGAGAAGAAATCACGCTAAACCTCAGATCCGAATTTCAGATCTTTTCACGCTATATTTGCGGAGATATGATTTGAGGAAGTTGGTCTTTTTGAAGACTCCTGAATTACATTCCAAACAGGTGACCTAGGGAAAAGCATCATAACTTTCTCTCTGGGGATCGGATTGAAATTTTGTAAGAAGGTGCAGAAAGAGGACGGACTGTAGTTTCTTGTATGCATTTTTTAGACCCAAAGGTCGAAACAGTGACTCGTGGCAAGTCGTACAAGTTCGCTCTACTGAACTAGTCTATAATCAAGTCACTGTGGGAGATTTCACATAACTCTTCCTTGGAGAATCCAATTTGGGTCAGACTTATGGCATTGGAAAGAGGACACAGAGGGCTATTGCAGATCACAAATTCAGAACTAGATGTTGGAAAGTACAGAGATACATCAGAGGCAATATCGAGCTCCTACAAAGTGAAAAAAGGTGTGTAGATTTTCTTAAATTTTTGCTTAAGCTTGGTTTGAAAATTTATTTTGAAGGAATTCAAAGGGCATAGTAGAGCATTATTATTAGTAACTGATGCCCCGAGGAAAGAAAATGCATACACCTAGTAAGTAACATGAAATCTCTAGCATAACTCATGAAGAAGAGGAAGAAATGCAACATGATATATCAAAATTACAAGACCAAGTGCAACAACTATCCCTTGCACAAAAAGGAACAGAATCTAAGATGGATGGTTCAAAGAAAGGCGTAGAAGATAAGATGGATTGTTTAAAGAAAGATGTAAAGCTAAGATGAATGATGTGGAAGCTAATATGGATGATTTGAAGATAGATTTGAAGACAAACATGGAAGAATTGAAGATAAATATGAATAAGTTGCTACAAGAAAGGGTCACTAATTGTGAAAGGGTAGTAAAGGAAACTCATGATGAGAGCAAAAGAAATGTTAATCATGATTCCATAGACTCTAATGTTGGATCAAATACCCACCATATTCCAAAAATCAATATAAGGAAGTTTGATGGCAAGGATCCCGCAACATGGATATTACAAATGGTGCAATTTTTCGATCTCAATAATGTGCAAAACACACAAAAGGTACGTATGGCAACTTTATATTTGGAACCAAATTAGTTTGTATGGTATCAATGGCTTTGCTCTCATAAACAATTTATCACTTGGGCAATTTTTACGGAAGAATTGATAGCACATTATGAGGATACAAAAGGCAACACTTTTTTTAGCCAATTGATAAGTCTCAAACAAAAGGGTTCAATAATGGAGCACATTAAGGAGTTCCAAAAATTGAACATAAGGGTAAAATATATTCCAGAGGAGCATAGGATTGATGTGTTCATAGGGTCTTTAAAGGATAATATCCAACATGATGTTCGCCTTTGGGAACCTGATTCATTAGAGAAGGCATTCAAGTTAGCAAGAAAAATGGAAAGCAAAATTATGGCAACCAGGAAGCATACCACTCACAACTATAAAGACGGAAGTGTTGTTGCCCCTAGTCTTCCACAACATATAAGGTTGACACCACAACAATTGGAAGAAAAAAGAGCAAAAGGGCTTTGTTACAGTTGTGATAGCAAATACACTAAAGGTCATAAGTGTGCTGAGAAGAAATTATTCTACATAGATTGTGGAGAGGAAGAAGAAAAGGAGCAAGAAAGGTCAAAAGAAGAGGATATACTCCAGGAACAAAGCCTAGATAAAGAAGAAATGAATCCGACCATATCTTGTAATGCATTGGCAGGAATTACCACTCCTCAAACCATCAAGATAGAAGGACAAATCAAGAAGAAAAAGGTAATAGTGTTGATTGATTCAGGAAGTACCCACAATTTTATTCATTGTAAGGTAGCAAGAGAATTGAATTTCTTCTTATATCCAGCACCAAAGTGTCAAGTGATGGTTGCAAATGGAGGAACAATAAATTTCTTGGGAAAGTGCCATAATATCAAGCTATCCATGGGAGAATATGTATTGACTAGCCCAATGCTTTCCATTCCAATGGGAGGTGTTGTTGTACTACTAGGAGTCCAATGGCTACAATCCTTGGGTACAATAGCTTTTAATTTTCAAGAACTTTTCATGAAATTTTCTGTGGAAGGAAAGGAAGTTGAATTAAGGGGTATTGCAAGGAAACCGAGAAAGATAATCAGCTCTAATGGTATGACAAAGTTTCTAAAAAAGGAACAAAGAGGTGTAATTGCACAATTATGTTCGCTAGATGTGTCCCAAGTGGAATCATCTATTTCTCCAAATCTCCAAAAAGTCTTGGACAATCATTCCAAGGTATTTGATACTCCCAAAGGTCTCCCACCTATTCGTGATCATGATCATGCTATTCATTTGATTCCAGGAAGTGTTCCTCGAAACATCAGGCCGTACAGATATCCCTATGCCCAAAAGAGTGAAATTGAACGTATGGTTACAGAAATGCTAGAGGCTGGTATAATTCAACCAAGTCAAAGTTCTTTCTTTGCTCCAGTCATTTTGGTGCACAAGAAGAATGGATCATGGCGCATGTGTCTGGATTATAGGGAGCTCAACAAGCTCACTATTAAAGATAAGTTTCCCATTCCTGTCATTGATGAATTACAGGATGAATTGCATGGATCAATTTACTTCTCCAAGTTGGATCTTCGTTCAAGATATCATCAAATCAGAATGAAGATTGAAGACATTCCGAAAACAGCATTTAGAACTCATGAGGGTCATTATGAATTTTTGGTCATGCCTTTTTGCTTGACCAATGCACCTTCAACATTTCAAGGTTTGATGAATTCAATTTTCAAACCATTCCTTAGAAAATTTGTGCTAGTATTTTTTGATGATATACTAATCTACAGCAAGTCTTGGAAGGATCATGTTGAACATGTTGATAGGGTGCTACAACTATAGGAGGAGAAACAATTATATGCAAAAAGATCCAAATGTTTCTTTGGAGTACAAGAGGTGGAATATCTGGGTCATATTGTATCTCACGAAGGAGTTAAGGTAGACCCTAGCAAAATTAAATCCATTAAGGAATGGAAAATTCCCACATGCATAAAGCATCTGCGAGGATTTCTCGAGTTGATAGGGTATTATCGCAAGTTTGTTAAGAATTATGGGAGAATAGCAGCACCTGTAACAAAATTATTGAAGAAAGATGCATTTTCATGGACTCCAGAAGCAACAAAGGCATTCGAACATCTTAAAGAGGCAATGTGCCAAGCATCGGTCTTAGCTACACCGGACTTCACAAAAACCTTTATTGTGGAATGTGATGCTTCAGGAAATGGAATTGGTGCTGTTTTAATGCAAGATGAAAGACCCATTGCTTTTGAAAGTCGTCCAATCAAGGGAAAATTTTTACACAAAGCTATTTATGAGAAGGAAATGTTGGCAATACTCCATGCACTTAAGAAATGGCGACCTTACCTAATGGGAACACTTCAAGGTAAAAATGGATCATGATAGCCTTAAATACTTTTTAGAACAAAGATTATCCTTTGAAGAGCAACAAAAGTGGGTCACAAAGATGTTGGGTTATGACTTTGAAATCATCTACAAAAAGGGGAAGCAAAATGTTGTGGCAGATGCACTCTCAAGAAAGGATGAGGATGTGGAAGCATTGTTTTGTGCTATTTCTATTATCCAACCGGATTGGATAAACGAATCAAGGGATGAATGGAAGAAGGACGAAGAAATATGGCCAGTTATTCAAAAGTTACAAAAGATCCCAATTCAAACAATATTGCCAGAAATTGAAGAAGAAGGAAAAATCATATTGGAACCTGGAGTAGTCACAGAAACAAGAACCCGACAGCTACGAAATCGATCAATTTCAGAGTATCTCATAAAGTGGAAGAACTTACCCGCTGAAGATTCCACATGGGAGGACAAGAATTTTATACAGAAGCATCAAGAACTACTTAAGCGTTGAGGACAACGCTTTTTGAAGGAGAGGGTCATGTTAGGCCCCTATACTACTAGTGTAACCCATTATAGTACAACCCACTTATTATATTGATGTACCCATGTAGTGCCCATATTGTTACCATTGTGCCCCATAGAAGCCCACTATTGTTATTATTGTGCCCTTACATTATTATTGTTATGTCGGCTCTGATTATGTTATGACCCCTTAGACTCCCATATATAGAAAGGAGGTCTTTTCATTTGTATGATCCAACAATTGTTCATTTATGTAATGTAAAGGAGGTTGGCCCCTTGAAGAGGCTGAATTCTAAGGCATTGATCTATCTTTTCTATCTTTTCTATATTTTCTTGAGCTGGTTTCATAACACGGTGCATGGGCTTGATCACATGAAGTGATATTTCCAATGCAGCCACTAGTGCATTGGTAGACCCATGTTGGTGAAGGCTTGGTCCATGATCAACCCAGATGTGCAAACCAACAAGCAAGAAAGATATAACAATGAAGACAACCACACTTCATGTCTGACAGTGCCCACAGGACATAAGTGAGTACAAGTGCATGACGGGCAGCCCATGGACTTATCATGGTGTTGTGTGACACTGTGTGCAACTTGGAAGCATAATCACACTCTTGAATGAGACGTGCAAGCAAATAAAAGAGACAAAGATAACTTGTGTCGTGCACATGTGCTTGCAATGTAAGATTCCTCCAATGAATGAGTAATGGGATCATGCAGTTTAAGTGGAGGAGATGTGATCTGTGTGTGAGATGGATCTTCAACGCATACAAATGAGTGATGAGGAGCCTTGGTTGATTGAATAGTTTCCTGACCAGAAGTGAGACTAACCCCAAGAGAGTGAAGACTTGACATAACCATCCGCTTGGGCTAAAGTGCCTCGATAGTCCTGGGTGTTTCAACTTCATCATAAACTAGTGGCTTCGAAAGATCAAATGTGATAGATTCATGATCGTGATAAAAAATGGAAACAAATGGATCATGACCACCATGATCATAAAAATCAATGGTTTCTCCGGCATCCTCATGATCAGATAAATCAAACAGAGGGGTAGATGAAAAGTGAACGAACTCATCCTCTGTGTTTCTAGAAAAGATAGATGAAATATCAAGTGGATTTTCAATGAATATCTTACCCTCTCCACTGTCAAATGATGGGCCAACATCCTGTGAGTCCTGCGAGTGATAAACAATGGCTGCATTCATGGATGAATACACACTTGCAAAATCATGGATGGAAGGTTCACCAAAGAGGTCATGAAAGAATGGAGGAGGCTCGGATGGAAGGGAGTCATCCTTCACTGAGTGTTGATGTTCAAGCTCCCACTCATACTCTTCATGAATGAAAAATCATTTTGGTTGTGCAACACCAACTCTGTCAGTGGGTTGTTCCTCGGTCACAACAAGTGAAGAGTCTAGAATGGACGAACACAAGACAACATCATCCGGAGGAACACCCAAGTGCGAAGACAGAGGTCATAGAAAATAAATCATATGAGAACTCGAAGGACTTACAGTCATATCTACGCCAAAATTGAGTGAAGCGATGTTTGGAGAATGTGCAAACTAAGTAGGTGTGTGAGCATGATCCTCAACATCACTGGGCAGTGGTAGAGCTATTGAATGAGATGGAGGTGGATAGTCAGTTGAGACAGTGACTGCATCCACATGAGATTGCGCAGCTCCATCAATGAAGAAAGTTGAGTGAGGCTTGATTTCAAACTTTCTCTTGGGACGGGAAATTTTTTTAGGGCAATACTCAAACCGGTCCCAAATATAAGCAAATTTCATCTTGCTCCTCGGAGCTTGACTGCAAGTCATGGAAGCGCTGCCAAAAATCAATAACTAATTCATGTGGAGCCCTCCGTTGTTGTAACAATTTTTGGTCAAGATAGTCTGGATCAAAATGATGGAACGTGTCTTCAATAAGATCATAGAATTGTTCAAATGAGTGCACGGTGTCAGCTGGTAGGCTAAGCAACCAATGAAATGGAGATTCGCAAAGTGTGTATGCAAGCAACAAGTCAACCTATTCATCAGAAAAATCATCTTCCTCATGAAGCATGGAAAGAAAGTCATGTAAGTACTCAAGCGAGGCCACGTCGCCTTCACCATCATACTTGAAAATGGACAAGAGATTGAAAAACTCCCCCATGATGGAGACATCTTCACGATTTGAAAAACACCGCGAGGGAAGAAGAGTGCAAGACTCCATGAAATATATGCAAAGGTTCAAAACTAGATGAGAGGACACAACTTGTCATCAGACCCTCCCTCTAGCACCATAAATGTTGACAATGATGGACCCGCCAACATGTCAAGGGGATATCCCTAGTAAGAAGTCCCAATTAGACCTCATACCGTTTGGTGTAGGAGTCCCAGTAGTGGGTCGTAAGGTAATGCCTTGACCACGATGTTGCACATAGGCAAGTAAGATAACTCTGTCAGTAGCAAGGGTGTGACCGCTGCAATGAGTGAAGGAAGGTGCATGAGAGGTTCTAACATAGGTGGGTTGAGATGAGGGTGAAGGTGAGTTCTAGGTTGAAAGGGATCAGTCCCAACTCAACTAGGAACACACAACACATAGGAAATACACAGCTTCCAGCGAATCAATCCACACAGATGCAACAGTCACAACATACAAGGTAAGATAACACGCACAACACTCACAGATCAGTATGAATGAGTGCAATGGTTGTTATAGTGAGCTTCATATGAAAGGTATGTCTAATGTCTGGTAGAGAAATCGACATGGACAGGATAGAATTAACAACATATACAACACATTTCCATTAATAGATTATGCATTACAACAAATGAAATAGTTCAGATGTAGAACACAGGTTAAAGCAACATGCATTACAAGTGTTAAATATCAGTGTTACAACGTGTTGTGTTAAAACGTGTTGGCTCTGATTATATAAAGAAGTGTAAGTTCCAATCATACAATACATCCATGTAAACCCGCTAGCCCCAACAGTGGAACGTTACAGCCACATCCGCTTGCTCCTCCAAAGAGATGAACTAGCTCCATGCAGTGGAGAAGCCAAGGTGCGTTACAATACTGTCTAAGCTCTTTCCAAGATAGTCTTATCAAAATCTTGGCTAACCAAAAAAAACTTACAATGAGTTATGAGGGACTATTTATAGCAAAGGGTGGGGTGACCCTTGACATTCCCCTTTGTGATAGTTCAACTACCCTCATGACTCTTCACCTACTCTATGACTGTTATATCCAACTATTGACACTTTACTTACAGTTGACATGACTCAACATTACAATGCACTTGTACTCATGTGAGACAACATGGATTTGGCAAGCCATGTAAGACATCACTAACATTTGGTCCATTATGATGAGACAAAATCTTTGACATGCTTGTGATGGTGAAGGTGATGAGCTGATGCCAAGCTTGGTCATTCGTGATAGTGTGCATGCACCTCATGGTGACATCTTGCTGAAGCGAACTCTTGCCTCCGTCGCAACCGGTGCATTGGTTCGACCCCTTCATCCAACTCATCTGCGAACATGCACATGGTCTTCTTAGGTGCAGCTGAACCAGAAAGACACTAATGCATAATGTCCTTGTTGATCTTCAAGTGTGTGTTGGTGGTCATGCGCATCAACTTGCCGAAGTACATTTTCAGCTCCAGTTAGACTTGCTTCCTGTCTTCACCTTGGTGAGTGTGTTGAATGGGTTGGATCGCATGCGTGTGCACAATGACATGCATGTTGTTGAATACCTTGCATGTCATCAACAACACTTCTCACCATGTCTGCTCCGTGTCAGCTGTTGGGATGGATATTTAACTTGTACAAGTGCAGTTTCATCCGTGAGTGCATGTTGCGCCCACTGTTGTCCCTATTCCTGCTGCAACTCATTCGCTTGTCTTTGCAACTTCATGTTATTCCTTGAGTTGCTGCTTCAGCACATGCAACTCCTTCTTTGTTCCATTCTTTGTCTCCGTGTGATCTTCATGTCACGCCGTTACCTCATATATTGAGTCTCTAAAGTTTCTTTCATCATCAATGGATCTACTTGAGCTTGCAACTTTGTTCTGCCTCCGTGTTGTCAACAACCCTCCTCTTGCATTCATTGCATCCAGTATGTTACCTTCTGTTGTTGTTCATGATGCTGCTTGCTATGATGTTGTTGTTGTCATATCTTGATGCCCTTGTCTATGAACAACCTGATGTTGTCGTGAGTAGGCAGGCTCATAGACACTTGATTGAATGCATCCCAAGTATGCTCTGAATGGTGCCTTCGACTCTACTCTCCTGAAACCATTTTACCTATGATGTTGAGAGGCAGATGAAAACCTTTGATACCTGGAGACATGGAAACACTCATGGAAAGCAACCTATCAATCGAAAACTGAAATGAACTTGAGCATTGAACTGCAACATACCTGTGTGACTGATCATGAAGGTTGTGAAATTTCAGCTAGGAGGTCGAGAGACTGACTGCCAAGACTACACAAGTAATAGTTCGGGCTCTCGTGAGGTTGTCTGGCTATTGGAACTGTGCAGTGCACAGTCCAGTCTAACTGTTGACTGCTGGAATTACATAATGTGCAATTTCAGCTGACAACGACTGCAGACTCAGTGTTTGCATTGCACAATTTTTTGGGCCAGTAGTCATTGTCCCTTAGGATTATGCAAGGTAGGCCTAGGGAATAACTGGTGGGAAAAAATGCACATTTCTGGAGAGGAAGGCAGATCCTTCCCTCTTAGGATTGCACAATGTTGTCTTGGTGAGTGTTAACACCCAGGTTGTTCCCTATGACTCCCAAGGGAATACGGCCGGGGTAACCACTAACCAATCTTTGGATTACAGTGCCTAGCCACACTGTAATCAGAGAGGGCTCTCTCTTTATAATTTGTCTCTGTTTTGTGGAGATTTTAGGCTAGCTATGAAATGATGGTGTTTAGTTTTGTGCTTTGGTTGAGGGATATCTTTCTGTACTTGAAGTGTGCAACCTGCAGATGAGTTTATTTCATTGGGCAATGGAGTCTGTGGCTACAAGTGTTTAGAAACCTTGAGATGATTTGCTGAAATTACAGGGCCATTTAAATACTTCATATAACAAAGTTAGATTATGATGGTGACATGTGAACAACCAGTGAAAAGCATTCAAGAATTTTCCACTAAGCTGGGGTGTGGGAAAGAGATAGATGCTTCAGGAGCAAACTTGAATTCCTGAAAATATTTATCACAGTGAAAGATATAGCTTGAAAAGTGTAGCAATTAAGAATTACACCTTATTTACTCTATCTGAAGAAAACATTTATAACAGCTTAGATTGAGTTCAGGGTAATCTGTGATTAAATCCTGGAACTATTCTTTTACTTTGCCATTAAGTGTAAAAACTCATAAACATGAAAGAAGGTGAAAGACTAGAAAACATATAACACAGAGTTTTAAAGAAGACTTATTGTGCTATGAAATATGCAGGAATCCTGTAACAATCAGCCAGCCACCACAGTGCATCAAGGAACACAGAGCTTTGGAAATTCCATCCACCTTTTGTATTATTTCTCTGAGAGTTGTACAGCAACAGAAATATATAAATGAAATCAACAAAACCCTTGCAAACTCATGCAAAGGGGACTTTATAGAAATGTTTATACAAAATATCTCAGGCATTGAGTCATCTGAGAGAGAAATATCTTCATTACTCCGTACAGAAAAGTAGAAAAGAAGTTATTGCAGCTTTGAATGCAACATAACTGCTCTTTAAGTCTGTCAGAGGATATTTTGACCTTTGGAGGTCACTGAGTCGGTTGGAACGCTTGGCTTTAATGCTGGAAAATGTGCCTTTACGTTTGCTGCGCTGTATCTTCTCGGCCCTGCCACCTGTGACTGTGTTTGCTGCTGTGGTGACCGAATAGCCCTGCTGAGTTGGCTCAGCCTTTCATCCTTCCTTTGTATGCTTATCTACCAAAATTTTCTGTGTGTATGATCACTTATAAATTTGACAAAACATAACATTACAGGTTCTGGCTTGATAGTATTAGCTGTGTCAATTTGTTCCAGACTTCCTGTGTGGGCAATTGGTGCTTCACAATTGCCTCTATGGTTTCATCTGCTTCTGTATATTTATAGAAATTTGGAGGCACATCGAACAGATGATTGATCTCGTTCATGATGAAAAACAGGTTTTCCACCCTATTATATAGAGTCTTCCCTGATGCTGGACCTGATTCTGCTGAAGTGCTGGGCTGTCCTGCAATTTGACTTGCAGCAAAGGCATTGACCCTTTTAGCATAATTTTCATGGGTAAGCAGTCTTCCCACACTGCTTAGTATGCTGGGGAGGCCTCTGTTTTGTAACGCCTGAAACCTGTCCATGAACTTGTTGATTTCGGTCTGCATGTCTTGGGTTCTCCTTTCTAATGTTCCAACCAGGTTTCTTAATGTCAGGACCCTTTTAACCATTGAGATTGTCTCAGTCCTGTGAGCAATTCCCATGGTGGTCAGTTGAGAGCTTGTCCTATTATTTAGTATGTTGATCATTCTATTGGCAGCATCAGGCATGTTGCCAAGGCTTGCTCTTGCTCTGTGTATCTCCCTATTTGCCTTTGTAATAAGTGCTGACTGTTCATCTATGGTCTCAATGAACTGCCACTGATCAGTAATGGACTGGCCAATATTGGCCCATAGGACTGTTTTGAGCTCTGCTGTCACCTTATCTAGTGTGAGCTCTTTCTCAAGCTCAGTTATTCTCTTTTTGAGAGCTTTTATCTCTCTTTCCTTCTCAGCCACATTCTGTTTGCTCTTATCATATCTTTCATTTACTTTAGCCAAAGATTCTTTGGCTTGATTGAGCTCTAACATTTGAGCTTCCAGGACTTGAATTTCATTTTGAAGCTTCTGCATATCCAGACTATGAGTCTGCTCTGTTGTTGGTGCAGCTGTCGATGTAGTTGGTGCTGTAGGTTCTGTTTGCTGAGGAGGAGGAGTAACAATGGGAGCAGTTTCCTCAAGATTAATGATTTGAGGAGGAGGCTGAGAAGTCTGACCTTCTTCTCTTTGTTTCAAGGTTGCCTGTAATGCTGCCTGTGCAGCCTCTGATTCTCCCAGTTTTTCTTGGGTTTGGATTAGCTGCTTGTACAGAGATATCAACAAGGTTGTGGCCTCTTGATCATGTCTTTGCTGGGCAACATCATCTGTTTGAGGGTGAATTGTGGCTGGGAGTTTGATCTTTCTCCTCAAAGCTGCCATGTCTGCATCCCTCAATTTTAATATCTCTTGTATGCCCTTGATGTCTTTGGGATCATGCCCAATCTCTATGATGATGTCTTCTAAGGACCTAATTCTGTTGTCCTTTGCTTGAGAGGATGCCTTCTCCAACTCAAGCTGAGCAGCTGTGTTGTTAAGGCTATTTTGTAGTCTGTAGTTATCCAATGTTTGGTCTGCCAGGGAAGCATAGACCATCTCACCCGTTTGCTTATGCAGTTCTATTTTGTCCATTGGGTGGATATCCTTGGCAAGGACCTCCAGGTTGGTCCTCAAGTAGTCAGAGGCAGATTGGGGCTGCACTGCTGTTGGCATAAAATGACTCATGATCATTTTGCCTTCCTGCACATCATATGCAGACATGAGTCTTTGTTGATTGGTGGGAGCCATGTTTAACAGATGGTTATACAGCTGTATCTTGATGGGCTCATTTCTCCTCTTAATGTCGATGAACTGCTGTTTAATGCTGAGTCCACCTTCCCTTTGCTGATTTGAGGAACTCACTTCTCCTCCCATTGCTCTATCCTGTTCCTGTTGAAAGGAACTTGCTGATGCTTCCCTGCTGGGTGGGACCATACCAAAAGACTGTCCCATTGGCATTTCTTCCTCTGAGAAGGGATTGATTCTCTGTCTTTTCTCCCCATGAGTTGCTGATGTTGTAAGGGGAGTCTCTCTGTCCCTTTTCCTGCTTGTATCCTCCTTTTGTGGAGTTTGGAGGATTGATGCCTCAGCTGAAGTTTCTTGCCTTGGAGGCACAGTTTGTTCAGTGGATTTAGGGGCTTCCACTATTTGCTCTTGCTGGACAGGCTGCTCCTGTCTTTGTTCTTCTTGTTGTTGGTGTTGTGTTTGTTGCTGCACTTCCTGCTGCATCATTTCTTCTTGTTGTTGCACTAGTGTTTCCATTTGCTCTTCAGTCATAGGAGGTGGCTGTTCCACCTGCTTTTCTTTGCCTTTGTTGGATGTCTGTGGAGTATTCATGGCAGCTTGCTGATGTGTTGTTGAGGATGAGGCAGCTGCTCCAAGTTGTCTTTGATATGAGAGGGGGACCTGTCCACAAGTTTCCAAGTCAGCTTCTTTTTGAATATTCCTAGCCTCTCTTTCTAGCAGCTCTTCACTAGTAATTTCCTCCTCTAGGGTGCCCTTTTTCCAGCTCAATGCATTGGCATACTGCTCAATCTCAGGCTGCCTCATATGTGAATAGGTACCCAATTTGTATTTTATCCTCCTGAGGGAAACAAAATGATTGGGGTCATAGGGTATCCACTCAAAACTAGTTTGCAGTTTGAGGGCCTCTAGGATACTATTTGCCTCTTTCCATCCCTCCTCTTTTTTGTTATATAGGAAAGGGCCCAGCTGGCTCCTTACCTTTAACTGCGCCTTCTTGTTCTTACTTTGGAAGTGGAGGTAGTCGGCATTCCCAAATTGCCTGAAGTATTCTAGGGCAAAAAGTCTCATGGGGACATACCTTGGCAGCCTATAAGGCTTCAACTCACAGCCATAAACTCTGATCACTGTGTGGTGTTGGTAAAAGTACCAATTACCAATGTTGTAGGTTTTGTTTAGATGGAGAATTCTCCTCATGTCATCAGTTAGCCTTGGAGGAGAAACACCATACAATAATGTCATAGCTGGATGAATGAACAAGTCTATGAACTCACAGTATGTGTATGGTGATACAGAGGTGCAATGAAAAACAGAGGTCCAAAACACAACTGACCTTGGATTCCCCTGGGCATTAACTTACTTCAGGGGAATGAGGAAGCTGCCTGGTTGATAAAACAAGAATAAATGGTAAATGTACGAAGTGTATCTGAACAGTCTTTCCCTTTGCAGATTCATTAGCTGTTCATGGATCCTATGTGCAATATATGTGGCATAGTCATAATGTACAGCTGGAGGCTTTCCAGGAGAGAACATAGACAGCATTGCCATTATACTATCATCCACATCCTCCACTCCCCTGAACCCTAGGACATAGCTGATCAAATCCACTAGCATTCTGCCCAATTCATTTAGGTATGCATATCCAATAGGAGGAGTTCTGATGGCTTCAGAACCTGGTTGTATGAACAGCTGATTGATTTTGATGACCTGGTCATTTGACAACTTAGTCCCCTTCTTTATCAAGTTCTGCATGTAGAGGGGGGTCAATGGTTTTGCAGTGTGGAAATGCAGCATCTCATTTATGCTCTCTGGGGTGATATGGAACAGAATTGAGCCTGTGGGGCTGAGGACAGCTCTTTGGCATGGATCATAGCACTCCTGGCATCTGTGGACCAATTCTGGCATAGGATTTACCTGGGGGAGGTTGTAGATGGGCAAGTTTGAGTCCCAAATCCCTAGGATATCAGCTCCACTAAGGTGCTGGGCTTTCAACTCATTTAGCAACTGAATATTATATTTGGAGCCTAATGGAAAATAGTCTAACATTTGATAATCCATATGCCCCAGAGCTTTCCATTCTAACTCCCTGTGAGGGGTATTGAGAGGCTTGATGTTCAGTGCAATTGGAGTTTCCATGGTCTATCAAGCTTCTGACTTGCAGGTGAACTGGTTGAAATAAGCAGAACAACACAGAGGTGATTCCTTACAATGAAAGTATGAATTTTAGGGACCAGAGGGTTAATTGAGCACACAACAATTGAAATATTGTTTAACAGATTGATAAAGACAAATAGCAGGGCTGACCAGAACTTTTCTCAGGTGAATTTACCCAGCAGAGGTTTCTAGCTCACGATTGCGTGAGCTACCTATGAATTCAGGTTGTTTCAGTCAAATGCAGGTTTCGTAAACTGTTCGTTGCCTTGCCAGAGGGAAATAGGTGCAGGTTACTGGATACTAGACGGTGAATTCAGCGTCTTAACACTCCCTTAACAGTTTTCTTGCAGAAATTTGGATAAAAACCAGGTGCAGAGAATAATTTCGAGAAATACCTTGCGGATTGCCACTGACAGTTGCAGATGTAGGTACGACGGAGGCGCCCGCGGTTTGGAGTCGAACAGTGCAGGTTGGCGCTGGTATGGTCGTTAAATTCATGCAGTAACAACAACAGTCTCTTTCGGCAAAAGTAGAAAAAACACGAAATTTTGGCTTAAAATAGATTTTTGGCAATATTGGCGCGTTTTTGGGATGACGTCAGCATGACATCATCAGGTGGGGTCGGAGTCGGATGACGTCAGCATGACGTCACCGGGTGATGTGGCAGGTCCTGGTTGGTCCATGGATATGCTGAAGTGGCGGACATGTCAGCAGAGGGACGGACGAATGAGGTGATGCGACGGCGGGGTGGCGGCGACGTGGCTCCGATGTGGGCATGACAGGGGACCAGCAAACCGGGCGGTAAGTGCAATAGTGGTAACGGTTTTCTCGGACCGCTTACAATACGGCCCCGGTTTTGTCAGAGGCCGCTCCGAGAGACTTGAGAAGGCGACGCGTGGCCGAGGACTGACGTAACCCTTCGTCATTTTCTCGGGCGCTAACTATCGGGCGTGGGGACCAACCCGATATGCATAAGGGCCGTCCGATCAGAGGCGCTCGATCGGACGGCTGACGGGTTAATGAAACGATCGAGCGATACGGAAAGGGGGCGGGATTTAAAAAAATATATTTTTTGGGATGCGCGCTTAGCGGAAGACCATCGGGGTATGGTGCTTTGTAAGGTTTTTCAATGTATTTTCAATAAAACCAATATAGCGCCCGAAACTTTGGATAAGTGCCAAAAGGTGGGTTTTTTGGGTAATTTCATAATTTCAAAGGGGGTTATGGCTAGGAAGGGTTTTTTACAAGGTTTTTTCTTTACAAACAAAGGCTTAATGGGTGGAATGACTTCAAAGAAGGGAGAGGGGTGAGGTTT
This sequence comes from Pinus tabuliformis, assembly GCA_031772625.1. Taxonomy (NCBI): domain Eukaryota; kingdom Viridiplantae; phylum Streptophyta; class Pinopsida; order Pinales; family Pinaceae; genus Pinus; species Pinus tabuliformis. Next base: position 538,232,945 of record CM062805.1, on the reverse strand, counting down.
AGGTTCATCAAAGTGACCAGATGCCAATTTGATCCCTGACAGAGGATTTATTGGCTATAATGCCAAGGGGAGGGATATTTATACAAAATTTGGGGTTTATACACCATGGTGTTAATAATAGTAGGGGAAAGGTAACATAGGGGAATTACATAGTAGAGTTAGAGTTAATATGGGGGGAAATGTGAATGAGGGGGGGGATTACTAAGTTTATTTGAAACTCACTTAGTTTTAGGGAGTAGATCAAAATGAAAAGAAATTTTAGACAAGAAATTTGGCTTTTCAATGAATAAAACCACCATCAAACCTCAAGTTTTCTAAGCAATTCAATTGATGAGGGGATGTTAGTAATGAGTGGGAAAAAGGGATAATTGGGAAGTTAGACATGCTTCTTTGTTTTTCTTTTCTCATCTTGACCATCAAGGTTAAATCTGAAATGAATACCACTTCTGCAACCCCATCTACTTACCCAGCTACTTTGCCTAGCATTTTTTGTTTTTTCTTGAAGGGTGCATTTAGGCTTGCAGACCCTTGCTTGCCTTTTATTTTCTTTGGCTTTTTCTTTTGTTTTTCTATCTACTTCTACCCTTATTTCTTCCAAGGTCCCAGATTAAGCTGTTGGGAGCCTTTTCTTCTCTACCTGAACTACTTGTCTGCCAAGATTAAACAGTTTGGACAGACTCCTTTCTCTATTCTACAACTGAAAATTTAAAACTTGACATGATCCAGCTTAGACTGTTGGACCATCCATCAAAATTTGAGTCCCCATCAAGCTATAAGCACAGATTGTATTCTTATGGAAATATGTGATCTTTGCATCATCAAAGCAGAGCATATTTGGACCTTTCCATTGCCAATCATGAAATATGAAACCTATTGGTATAGGTAGCTAACAGTGGCTCCACATGGGGGTGGTGCTTCATTTGAAAGACCAAGAACAGCAGGTCAGATTGCCTTGCACCTTGACTGCTCTTGCCAATCTTGAAGTTTGTTGCTTTGAAATGCCAAAATTGTGTGCTTCTCTTCTTGGTAGACCTCTGATTCTATTCACCTTTTGCTGGCAGTTTAAGAAAACTTTGAGAAATTACATTTTTACATGTTGACAGAGAATAATATATACATCTGGATATGTACAAGGGAGAACTCAGACTACAGTTATGGGTGATATTCAAAATAGTGCTTCAGCATCCTGCCATTCACAGGACCTTCATCCAAATCAGTTTCATTTAGACTCTTAAGGAAATAAGTGTTGTTTCCTTGTACTGCTTGGACAGCAAATGGTCCTCTCCATAGGGAATCAAATTTTCCATGTTTTCCCTTATTCTCTCTTCTTGAATCCCACTTGAGGACTTTGTCACCAATGTTGAAATCTTCTGCCTTAGTTCTTCTATCAAAGGCCTTCTTTAATTTTTCTTGTAGAACTTGAACTCTGCTGAAAACTTGGTCTCTAGTTTGCTGTAAACATATGATCTGATTGATTCTTCTTTGCATATCATTTGGTTCAGCTTGGCTTTCTTGAAGAAGTTTCATAACAGGCACTCCTAGTGATGAAGGAAATTTGGCCTCTAATCCATAAACCAACTCATATGGGCTGGTCCCAATTGATCTTTTGGTTTTTAGTCTATCTGCCCATAGGGCATTCACAAGCTTCTTATGCCAATTCTTTTTGTTCTCTTATAGTACTTTCTTTATGATGTTTACCAGACTTTTATTTGATGACTCAGCAAGGCCATTTCCTTGGGGATAGTATGCAGTAGAGTGGCCCAAGGTGATGTGAAATTTATGGCAGAAGTTCACCATTTTCTTGGATCTGAAAGCAGCAGCATTGTCTGTTATTATTTTGTCAGGACAGCCAAATCTAGCCAATATGTTGTTCTCCAAGAACTGAATGATAGTGGAATCATTTGCTTGTCTGCATGGGATAGCTTCAATCCACTTGGTGAAGTAGTCTGTGGCTGTTAAGATCCATCTATGTTGGCCTGAGGATGAGGGATGAATTTCCCCATTGAAATCCAAGCCCCATTGTTGAAAAGGTCTCTCTGTTGCAATAGGCCTTAAGGGAAGTGGCAGCAACTGTCTCTTTCCCTCAAACACTTGACATTTATGACATGAGGTGGTGAATTTCTTGACATCAGAGAACATGGTGGGCCAATAGTACCCAGCCCTTAGTATTTCATCCACAGTGGACTTCCAGTACAAGTGTCCACCACAGTCACCTGCATGAAATTCCTTTATGATATTGTCAGTTTCATTCTCAATTAGGCAGTTTAGCAATATTCCTTCATAGTTTTTCCACAATAAATTTCCATCCATAACACAAAATTTAGAAGCTTTCATTTTTAAAAACCTACATTTAGTTCTGGACAATCCTGGGGAAGCACACAAGTTTTGCAATACATAACATATATCAGAGTACCAAGGGGATTGTTCAAAGGTTACATTGATCTTTGGAGTCGCCAGCTCCGATTTACTGTCCAACTGGTTGATGTCCAAGGCTTGGAAATTTGCTTCTATCATTAATTTGGCCAAGCCTTGCCCTTTTATTAGTTTTGTAGGTTTTATCTCAATATCAAATTCCAAGATGTTGGCAATCCACTTTCCTCTTCTGCCTTCTAAATTTTCTTGGGTGAGAATGTCTTTGACAATAGGACTTGGCACATATGCTATAACATGGGAATAAAGGATATAAATCCTAAAGTATTTAATGGCTTTGACCAAAGCATAAGCTTGCTTTTCCATGATTTGATACTTTAAAGGTGCATCTCTAAGAGCTTTGCTAAAGAAAGCAATTGGCTTCTCATTTCCTTGGTCATCCTTTTGCAATAAAACAACAGCAATAGTATGCTGGGAAGCAAAAGAGAAAATGATAATTTCTCTGTCAAACTTAGGATTGGTCAACACTGGGGTTTGGGTAAGGGCCAGTTTTATACCTTCAAAGGCTTGATTGGCTTCAACAGTCCATTTGACTTTTGAATCTTTCTTTAGCATGTTATTTAATAATCTGATTAGTTCTGCTAAGTTTGGGATAAACCTTCTCAAGAAATTGATTTTTCCCAAGAATCCTTGCAACTCTTTGACATTTCTTGGGTGGGGCATTTGTAGGATAGCCTGTATCCTATCTGGGTCAATTCTGATGCCATCTTTAGAAATGATGTGGCCTAATAGCTTACCTTCCTCCAAACCAAACAGGGATTTCTTGGGATTCAAGGAAATTCCATATTTTCTGCATTTTAGGAAGATTTGTCTCAAATGTTTTATATGTTCTTGGTCTGATTTTGAGAAAGGTGTAAGGTCATCTAGGTAAATGACTAAAAATTCATGAATCTCCTTGGCAAAAGCAATATCCATGGCTCTTTGAAAAGTTGCCCCTGCATTTTTTAATCCAAAAGGCATCTTTACATATTTGAAAGTTCCCCATGGGGTAGTGAATGTCGTTTTGTCTTGATCATCAGGGTGTACCAGGATTTGATTGAAGCCTGAAAATCCATCCAGTAATGAGATCCTTGAGGCCCCTACCACTCTTTGGAGAATGTGATCCATCTTGGGTAATGGATAGTTGTCTTTGAGGGATACTTGGTTCAGATTTCTCAAATCCACACACAACCTTATTTCCCCAGTTTTCTTTCTTGTAGGGACTAAGTTGGAGATCCATTCAGAGAATCTGATTGGTGCTATGATGCCAGCTTTGAACATTTTCTGTACCTCTTGTTCCATTGCTGGGAGAAGCATAGGGTTGATTCTCCTCAATTTTTGTTTAAAGGGCTTTTGATCAGGTTTGAGAGGGATTGTATGCTGGATAACAGAGGTGTCATAGGACTTTAGGTCCTCATAACTCCATGCAAAGACATCCTGGAACTCTTTAAAGAGGTCAATGTATTTAGGCTTTTGGTCAGGAGGTAGAGAAGCAGACAATTTAATTATTTTGGGTTTGTCAATTGTACCTATGTTGCATTCTTGAATGGCTGTATTTAAGGGTTGCATTTTTGGTTTTCTGGGGATATCATTTGAGTCAAAGATGTCTTCTAGTGGAGTTAGGCCTGTTGGTAGAAAATTGTCTTTCATCTCTATGATTTCAGTTTCAACATTGGCCACTTCCTCACAATTAATTGATTGAATTTGCTGAATGTTGTCTATGTTGAAAATAGTTGGATTTAGTATTTGTTTTGCTGTTCTAGGTGATATTGGGTGAGCAATCTGTTGAAACTGTATTTGTGATGGACTTGCTCTATCAAGTATTTGTGATTGACTTGCTGTATCAGTGTCAATATTTAATCCTGCAAATTCTTGTTGCAGAGTTAAAAAATGGTTTATTTTCTTGTCATCCTCAAATACTTGCCAATCATTAACATTGTTTGGAATGGAGGGTCTGTGTTTTACCTCAGCTGTAAAACAATTATGGGGCTCAAAAGGCAGTTTGCAGGTACTTGCAAAGGTGGCTAAACTATGAGCATGCAGATTGTGGGTTCTAGGAATTTTAGTGATTTGGAATTCAGAGAAAAAGTTTAGTACCTCAGCAACAGCAGACCTATAAGTCCTTAGTCTTTTGTCATTGGTGACAAAGTTTCCCTTCACTTGTTGAATAACTAGATCTGAATCCCCCATGATTGAAACCCTGGCAGCCTGTAAGAACTTTACTAACTTGAGGCCTAGTAAAAGAGCTTCATATTCTGCCATATTATTAGTACATCTGAAGTTTAATCTATAGGCTCTGCCTTCTGCATGACTATTTTCTTTATTGTGTACCCAAACTCCAGCTCCTGCCCCTAACTTGTTGACTGAGCCATCAAATTCAAGGAACCATAGAATATCCTGTTGGGAAGGAGATTTAATGATCTGTTCATGGGCTGGCAATGTGAGTAGCAGTTGTGGTTTTTCCTCTAGCTTGTCTTCTAGGACAGTCTCATCATTTGATTGGATGTTCTTGACAACTAGGGCAGCAGCAACATCTAGTGTTTGGTTGACTGTCGTTTCATTGGAGTCTTCCTCCTGTATGAGTATCTTGGTTTCAACCTCACCTTTTGAGGGAGTTGTGCTGTCATTGAAGAGAATGTATGAGTCTATGTCTGAATGGACAACATATATGGGAAAGTTTTGGGGCTTTTCTTCACTGCTGACCATGTATTTCATGAGTGTTTCTCTGTACAGTCTTTTTGGTTGCCCAAAAACAGAGATGGTGGCATATGACATGTCTAATTGCAGGGAACCTTGGAGTTTAGCTCCCCAAGATCTTGATAACAGCATCCCATACTTAGGTGGAATATCAGCAACTACCACATCCATTAGGATTGTCTTGTTTGGGTATTGAACCAGAGACACACATAAATCTTTTATGAGACCTAGACACTTGACTTGGCTGGAGTGAAAGGAAAACAGGTCCTTGTATGGTCTTGTTATGTCTAGATTCAATCTCTCCATGACTGCTTTTGGCATAAGATTGTGGGAGGCACCTGAGTCAAACATTGCATTATGTAGTATTTCATCATGAATGTGTAAGCTGACATAAAAAGGTAATACCCCTGTGGCTACCGTTTTTCCATCCACTTCTGGGCCAAACAGTAATTCTGGGGTGTCATCCAGCACATTGACATCATCTTTGTTGCTAGTGAGTTGAAGGGACTTTTTGATCTGTAGTTTATAGATGTCATGCTTGGCTAGTTCTGAGAGAGGAATTGCTATTTTTAGTTTGCCAATTTCAGTCTCTAGTTCAAAGGGTTTTTCAGATTGGGTCTTGGGGTTATGGATAACAGTCCTTTCCTTGTTTATTAAATCTTCTTCTTGATTTCTATCTTGACTTTGGGACTTGCCTCTTTTACTCATCTCTTGGGGAGTATCATTCAAATTAGGCTGAGAAGGTGAAGTGGCCACAGGCTGCTGTTTTGAGGACAGTGGTTCAGTGATCTCTACAATAATCACTTCTTCTGCAGGTGAATTTGTTTTATCATTAGGCTCTGTGACTATGACTCTTTCAGGCTGCTGATTATCCTTTATCTTTTCAGGCTGGTTTACATTCACAGTTCTGCTCCTCAGCTTGTATTGTTTATGGACTTCATAAACAGCAGTGTCATAGCCTTGTTTAAAGTCAAAGGATTCACCTGATTTAGTTTGGAACAGTTTGACTTCATCGTCCTCATGATCTTCTTGTGTTAAGAAAACTTGACTTTCACCATCTAGACCCATTAAGTTAATCTCAGGATCTTCATTGGGCTCTATTGATGTGGAAGTTTCTACATAATTTTCTTCAAAAGGGGGCCTTATGTCTTGGTCAGCACTAGCCTTGCCAACATTTGGGTTCTGAGTTCTCCTGAAATTTGGATTCCTAGGAGGGTTGTTTTGTGGTGCTTCCCATGATGATTTTCTCTCAACCGATTCCACTCTGTCACCTAATCTCTTCATTCCATTGAGTATTGCATCTAGCTTTTGATCAAAGGCAAAGGGTTCCTCTTTGAAAACAGTCCTCTTTTCCAACCTTGCCCTGTTCCTTTTGGCAATTAGGTTGGCCTCCACCGTAACAGCAACCCTTTGGGCCTCTGCAAGGGATTGAGGATCTCTTTCCTTCAACTGATAGGCCATGTCAGGGTCAAAACCATCAGGGAATTTGTACAAGGCTAAATCAGGAGGAGGTCTTAAATTTTGTGGAATCGCGTTATATACATTGTTAAATCTTGTACAATACTCCAAAAAAATCTCTTGGGGACCTCTTTTGATAGTGTCATATTCCCCAAGTATGTGCAGAGGATCTTTCTTCTTCTCCCATCTACTAGTAAAGGCTTGATACAGTTCATCAGGAGTTGTGATGGAGTTTGCATTCAGGGATCTAAACCAAGTTCTTACATCCCCAGTTAGGCTTTGAACAAACATCCTCATTCTAACACTGTCATCATCTATTTCATAGGTCTCAAAATGGTCTTGCATCCTCTTAGCATGCTGGACAGCTGTCAGAGGGCCATTGGAGTCAAAATATGATATTTTGGTTTGGTAATCTTGAGGTAGAGCTGCAGCATTAGCTGGTATTTGCAAGGGTGCATATCTGTTAGCCATATTTACAGGGTTTAGAGGATTAACAGGGGCAGCTGGGATATTAGGAACAGTGGGTACCACAGGGGTGACAAGTAAGGGTGAACCTAGACTGTTGGTCAAGGGGATATGTGCAGTGGACGAAGATGTGAGAGGAGGACTTTGAGATGTGGATGGTGAACTAGGGGAACTAGGGGTAGACCGGAAAAGGACCTTGCATGGGGTAGAGATGAGGCTGGGATGATCTGAATCTGAGGTTAAATCAGCAGGCTGCTCCTGCCTTTGCTGCCTCCTAATGTTTCTAGGGATGGTATTTGGATTATCAACAATGATGGGTGGATTAGGGTCAGGATTTGCCCTAGTATGCCGTGGATTTTTCTTGGGAGCCAGCTTCTAACTGTTTTTGGATTTTATAGGAAGTTTTTTATATTTGCAAGGACTGGATAAAGATTTTGGAATGGCTATATATATTTCAAAGCTGAGATGAAGATGCACTGAAAGAGCTCTTCCCTAAAACTGTCAATGTGACACAGAAACAGTTTTGAAGGCCTCCTGACTTGTTTCAGGCTTTGAGGGATGTATAGAAATTGGAAAATCCTAAGAAGTCCCCAGTGGAGTCGCCAATTATGTTAACACCCAGGTTGTTCCCTATGACTCCCAAGGGAATACGGCCGGGGTAACCACTAACCAATCTTTGGATTACAGTGCCTAGCCACACTGTAATCAGAGAGGGCTCTCTCTTTATAATTTGTCTCTGTTTTGTGGAGATTTTAGGCTAGCTATGAAATGATGGTGTTTAGTTTTGTGCTTTGGTTTAGGGATATCTTTCTGTACTTGAAGTGTGCAACCTGCAGATGAGTTTATTTCATTGGGCAATGGAGTCTGTGGATACAAGTGTTTAGAAACCTTGAGATGATTTGCTGAAATTACAGGGCCATTTAAATACTTCATATAACAAAGTTAGATTATGATGGTGACATGTGAACAACCAGTGAAAAGCATTCAAGAATTTTCCACTAAGCTGGGGTGTGGGAAAGAGATAGATGCTTCAGGAGCTGTTACACTAAAAAATGTCACCATGACTATTTACAGTTAGTATGGCTCAATCAACAGTCATGCTACCCTCTTAGGCAAGTCTTATGCCTCTGCTATCCATCTCAAACTCAAAAAAAGAGAGAAAGTCTTGTAAAAAATGTGTTTATCTCTGGGGACGCAGGTTCTCTCAAGCCTTACCTGCGGGGACGCTCACAATATTCACAAAGACTGCGTCCTTGGACGCTCTGTATGTTAAGGGACAGGTGCGTCCTTCTGTAAAAGGCAAAATGCGCAAGTTTCATCTTAAAAAAAGTTACTTGTGGTTACTTCTAGAACTTTCTAGAGGTCGGTTTGATGAAATGGATGCGCCTCCAGTTGGTTCATGTATCCCTATTAAGGAGGAACTTATCCCATCAATAAGGGAGCTATCCCACCCAAAGAGGGGGATTATCCCATTGATGGTGGACCTGAATAACCTCTTTACAGCACTATAAATAAAGGCATTGAGCCAGAGGGAGAGGGGGTTGAAGCTATACATTTTCTTTGGGTAAATGCTGCAGGAATTAGGACTCCCATTTAGAACCTTGTGAGGAGAGATTGTCTTTGCTTGATTCTACTTGGAAGTGGGTGAGCTTTGCCAAAGTAGAGGAAAACCCTTGATGGACCCTGGGAGGAACTTACACAACACCAAGGCCAGGTTGTAAGAGTTTCTTTGTTTCGTTATTAATACAAACTGGTTCATTTTTCTCAATAGCTTGTGTTAATGAGTTATTTCATGTGTTCCTTGGTCTGCATGTTGAATATATGTTTTATTAAATGAGATGCAAGTGCTTGGTAATTGTTTGATTGTTTGTGGTTGCAGGAATTGATGTGAAGGAGGAGCTCATCCGGATCGGCAAAGACGGACTACAACAACAGCGTTTTGGAATAAGGTAAGCCTAAACACTTGTAGTTTTCATGTTTTAAAAGGTGTATTTAGAGAAAGATCGCTCCATTTTGTCTTGTTTGTCGCTAGAGAGTTTAGACTCCTAGGGAGGTCAGTTGTGTCCGCACAAACGACTTTTTCCGCCACGACAAATTGGCGACTCCGCTGGGGAAGCCATTAATGTGAAAGTCTTTTCCTTTGTGTGAACTTTGCTCTGAGAAAATCATTTTTATTTTCTGGTTTTTGACTGTGAGAATTAGTATTTGGGTGGCTTAGCTTTAGATTTAGTTAGATTTGGTTTTTCTTAACTTTTCCAGAAGGACGCACCCTCTGATTACTGCACAGTGCGTCTTTGGACGCGCTTTTGCCGTTTGCACAGAGCGGGCCCGCGCCTGTTCTAACGGGTTGCTTGCGTCTTCCTGTAAAAATTTAGGAAAACTCCATTTTTGCTTTAATTGCTTTTAGATTTTGTTTTTTCTTAGTATTTTCTGCCCAGATCCTTTAGTACCCTGTCAAAAATTTTCACCTGAACTTGTTTTGTGAGCTTTGAGTGTTTTAGTGGATTTCAACGAAGTTTAGGCCTAGGGTTTGATTTTTGAATAGGTCCTGTAGTGACTTTGACGGTAGAAAGTTGTCCAGCCTTAGATCTCTCTGGTTTGTCAGCCTTCTTAGAAGTCGGGCCTGTCGTAAAGTCTCCTTGTGTGAGCAGCTTGCCATTTAAGTTGTCTTTTGGGTCAAATTTCGAATTACTTGTTTATAAAGTGTTGATTTCCATTTTACAAAAGAACAAAAAGATTACAGTTTTGTTTTGACTAGTTTTTGGTTCTGCAATAAGCTAGTCCTTGATTTGATTGTGATCAAGTAAAACATCTTAGAATAATCATTGTTGGCTTTGCCTCATTAGGATTAACTAAGGTAATTTCCTTTTGATTTGTTTGTTTTTTTTGAGTGAATTTTCATAGATTTCATAGTTTGCAATTGATTTTTATTAAAATAGATTTATGTTTTTCGTTAAATAAGAAAAATACAAAAATATCTCCTTTTAAAAGTTTTGTTTCAAGTAGCATTTAAAGTTTTTGGAAGAAAAAGAGTTTTTTCGTGCAAGTAAAGAGCGGTCATGTTTTTATGTTTGGAAAAGACAAACGAATTGTTTCTTTGATTGTCTTTAATTAGGAAGTTGCTTTTATAAAAATTGCATTCTCTCAACTTTTTAGTTAAGCAATTCATCGAAAAAGTAAAGTAGTGGGTAAATCATCCTAGGTGCATTTTGTAGTGGTTTCGAGTCGAGTCAACACACCACTGGTTTCACTTCCATCACCTTTTGACTTAAGAAACAACCTTAAAAGTAACGCTTAAATTAAAATCAATCTAGTAATTTTTATTTTTCTAGGGCTCTGAAACACCAACATAGCTTAGGCTAGGGTCTTGGAGTAGGTGAGTACTTAACTCTCCAAGACTACAAAACCAAACAGATAGTTTATCTTGAGTAGATTAAATCCAATTGTTTCAATTGCACTCTGGGAAAGCTCCTCTTAAAGGAGAAGCACGAGCTCGTGTCCGAACCAGTGAGGGGATCATTCCCCCCTCGTTGGGAACGACGCCAGATAGTACGTATTACAAACGGTAAACCTCGGATTAACCATTTTCGAGGAGCCAGGGGTCACTTATCGGTAAAGCTTGGATTACTGTCAAGGAGCCGGTAAGGGGATTGAGCTTGTTACTCTGCCCTTGCGTGCTGTCGGAGTTTAGACTGTTCCCCCAGGTGTAATTGTTGTGATTGGTAACTTTAGTGACCATAATCTTTAGGGTTCTACCGAGGTGACGGTGGAGGGAAGGTCCCACTGTACCTGGAGCAGACGTCGGTTATACTCACTTGGATTTTCCGGGGGGTTCACTTCACTTCGAGACGGTTAAAGTGGAGGAACTTGTGCCGGTCTATTCATTAAGCAGGTTGTCGGGGTAACTGTTCCACCCGCCATTTCTGTACTGAATCCTGCGAGGTTGGGCCTAATCACCAACTAGCGCTTTTGGTCTGGAAGACTACTGTTTGTGTTTGGTTTGACGCTCTAGATTCTTTAGGCGTGTGCTTCAAATTTGTTTGCTTCTTTAGAAGACTTTAGGTGGTTTGATTTGAAATTTTTACTTTGTTTTCGTGTGTTGTAGTTAAAAATCTTTAATTGTGGCGGAATTACCGAGACAGTCCCGTCGACTTCGGGGCAAGTCTCCTGAGATTGTTACTGGAATAGATTTGTTAAGAAAACTCCGTAAATCGCGGGGTGAATCTCCTGAAGACATTCCGGGTCAGTACGAAGGGTTAAAGGTCCTTGTAACTCCTCCTAGTGACAGTAGAGTAGGTTCACCTGAAGAAGGAGAATCTTCCTTGGTAGTCCATCCAGATTACCAAAGTTTAGAGACAGGTTATAATCCCGAAGCTGTTTCAGTTTCTGAGCTTGTTGGTAGTTTTTCGTCTGCTAGTGATACAGGCGAAGAACCAGAAATATCTGAACCTGTTACTCCAACTTCTAGTGTTCCAGATTCACCAAGAATAGAAAGAATTATCACCGAAAATCTACCTTCTGGTTTGATTGCTATAGAAGAACTTGCTCCAGAAGAAGATATAGGTGTCTCTCACCTTGAAGGTCAACTTACTATTGATCTAAGGGAGCGTGAATCCATCTTTTACAGTCCGCCTAGAAGTACTTCTTGGTACCTTGCGTTAACCAATTTTTTAGACAACTCAGTAGGTTTTTCTACACCTCGTACTCCTTTTCCACCTGGAGGTATTTATACTCCTGTAAATATGTCTGGTCAGTCGTCCGTGTTTACTCAAAGTCCTGAATCTTTTTTACACGGCGGTCCTTCTGTTCCCACTGGGTATCAGTCACTTTCTGGTACCTTTGCGGGGGCATCTCCTCAACCCGTTGATCATGGGTTATTTGCTGGAAACAGTGGTAATATACCATTGGGTGTAGGAGACATTTACATGATGTCAGGTTCAGTTCCCGTTTCCCAACCTCAAGGTGGCCAATTACCGCCTGGGGGGCAACCGCAGTTAACGCCTGGGGGGCAACCTCAAGGTACACAAATCGTGTCTGGGGGGCAACCTCAAAGTCAGTATGTACCTATGGTGCAATACGTGCCTCAAGGTCAACCTCAGCCTCAATATGTACCCCAAGGTCAACCTCAGTATCAATATCAACCTCAAGGATGGCAACCCCAAGGATGGCAACCTCAAGGGTATCAACCCCAAGGTTATCAACCTCAAGGGTACCAACCTCAAGGTCAAGGTCAACCCCAGTATCAGTATTTACCTCAAGGTTATCAACCTCAAGGTCAATACTCAAGTCAAGGTTATCAACCGCCTCAAGGTCAGTCATATGTTCCAAGTATGGGAACTGCACCTTACAATTATCAATCCTACCCTCAATCTGGTTATGGATCTCAGTATCCTCAACCTGTTACGGGTCAATACCCTGGAATGTTAGTGTGGGATCCATCACAGGGTCAACAGGTGTTGCAGCCAAGTGTACAGATGGTTCCTCAAGCTGGACAACCCGTAGTTTCTGGTCCAACCCAGCAACCGCAACCTGTCCAGCCAAATGTTCAAACTTCTGTAGCTTCGGTAGTTACTCAGCCGTCAATTGCACCTAGTACTCCATCTCAAACGGCTGCTGCAACTACCGCTACATCTACCATACTTACTTCTGGAGTATCGACGGCTCCAGTTTCTACTGTCCCTGTTACCACACCTCAGACATCTTTACCGTTGTCTGGATCTACGATTCAAACCACGGTCCAGATGCCTGTAGGTCAGCCTGGTATAAGTACGGTTGTCACTACTCAACCTAAATTTGTTCAACCTCCGTACCAGGGACAGTACCAACATGGGCAAGCTGTCCAACAACCAGTTTACCAGTATCAACCGTATCCTGGGTACACTTATCAACAACCTCAACAACCCCAGTACGGTCCGGTTAATCCTGGTTTTCCAGGAGGATATAATATCCCAAATGCGACTCCTGTTCCTAGTTATCCTGGATATCCTCCTCCTGGGGCTGGTATTGTGACCCAGAGTTTTAGAGATCCTAACCGGCAGTTACCGTTTATTGCAACTTTGGATTTACCCGACTTGACGCGCCTAACTAATGATCCAATTCAATATCTTCAGTTCTGGCCGCCAATGCCAAATAAGTTGCCCAGCGACATACCCAAGTTCGAAGGTAAGTCTGGAGAGGATCCGTCCAATCATGTGATGACTTACCACCTCTGGTGTGCTTCGAATTCTATCTCAGATGATTCCATCCGCTTACGTCTTTTCCAGCGTACACTCATTGGTCTCGCGGCCAAGTGGTACATTGAGTTACCACGGGCCTCTTTTTACAACTTTAGCCAGTTAGCTACCTCGTTCTTAACTCACTTTCAGTTGCCGGTCAGATACGATAACGGCACGGAGTTATTAACTTCCCTAAAACAATCGACGTCCACGTATATTTCTGATCACATTCATGAGTGGAGACGTCGAAGGAGATTAGTGAAAGTTTTTATCCCAGACCAAATCTTAGTTGAATGGTTTGTCAAATCATTATTACCGAAGATTACTGAAGATGTAGCTAAGGCCGGAGTAGTTACTGAGGAGCAAGTCATTGCTCAGGCACAATACCTTGACTTAGTTTACACTCAGTCGGGTACGTTACACGAGAAGATTCCGGATCTTCCAAAGTCGAATCAAATCGCTGCTGCTCCTTCGGGATCTCATGCCGCTGATGGTATGATTGGTATCGTGACTACGAAGAGCAAGAAGAAGTCTTCCAAAGCTTCAACTACTCCAATTATCACTTTGCCTGATTCTCCGACAGGAGAGTCTTCTCCTGAACTCACCGCCGACATTCACGCTGTAGAGTCATCTACGGCCAAATCAAAAAACGGTGGAAAGAAGAAAGGAAAGAAGAAGGCTAAAGCAGACAAGGCTCCAAAGGAGAAAACTGAAAAGTCGGAAACCAATGACGAAAAACGCAAACCTCGATATCCTTGTCTTATTTGTGAAGAGGATCATTTTACGAGAGATTGCCCTCATCGGGCCGAGGTTGTGAAAATAGTCAAAGGTTCTCCCACTCCTGCTGTGTTAAAGAATCCATTTCCAGAGCAGGAGAATAAGATGATAGGTTCTTCTTCGAATGCCAGTGAAGAACCCATTTTGATGATGTCTCATGTGAGGATTGCGACTCGATCGCAAGATTATGGTAGTAAGGCTCCTGTTGATGGTAAGGAAGCAGAATCTTCTCACTCTAACCCATCAACCTCAGCTCCTGGTTCCGATCCACTACAGATCGAAAAACCTAACCCAGACTTAGTGATTAAGCCGCCCGCCAAGGGTGTACTTCGAAGGTCTGCTTTCAATCCACATGCGAGAGCAGCCCAGAATTACAACATTGTTGAGGACTTAGCTGTTTCACCTTCAGCAATGTCGGCACTCGAAGTGCTGCAATCATGCCCAGCACAACGGAAATTGCTTTTGTCGGCTATCGGAGCTGTCGATGTTCAGGACCCGAACCTAATGATCTTTGATCTAGAAAATAGTACGCCACGTCTCCCCCATCAAATGGCTTTCCAAATTCCAGTGATAGTCAAAAACAGGCCTATTCATCGGACTGTGATTGATGAGGGAGCTTCTACGTGTATTATGTCGATTCAATGTTGGAGATCGCTTGGTTCTCCTTCGTTGAACCAATCCCCCACCATCCTTAAGGCCTTTGATGGCCGTGGGTTCCGTCCGTTTGGTATTCTACAAGAATTGCCTATAGGGGTTGAAGGTAAAACCGTTAGTCTGGATGTGGAAGTGGTTGATGCCCCTCTAGACTACAACCTTCTTTTGGGTCGAAGTTGGTCATATGCTATGACAGCGGTCGTTTCATCGGTCTTCAGAGTAATTAAGTTTCCACACAACGGTAAGATCGTGACTATTGATCAGCTGACATACTTTTCATCCGACCCAGCCTCTTCAGAGAGTATCCAGCATGTCGGTAAGACGACAATCCCTTATAGGGACGTTGGTGTAGGTTTAGTTAAGGATTCCGGTTTACTGGGAACTTTTCCTCTCCCTCCACTCAGCGCAGATCCTTCGTTTGCAACAATTCATATGATTACATCAGAAAACATTATTTATGATGATCCTTGGTTCGTCCCATCTGACTCTGAGATAGACTCACTCGGTAATGCTATGCCTTTGAGTCCGTATGAAATTGCTTATGAAGCTCTCATGTCTTTTACCGACTTTCATTCAACCGAAGTCGACCAAATGAATGTGGTCAGTGAAGAGTCACTTTTCACCTCACCCTTAGAACGGATAACGTTTCCCGAAGTCGTGTCATCTGACGAACAACTTCGCGAAATCCTAAGTGTAGACGATCTACCATGGGAGGATCTCCATCACAGATCTTCGTTTTTACCTAAGGATGATGCATTTGAAAATGATTTTTCATCTATCTTTACCGCTGAATATGTCAAAGACGCTCAGGATCCAACGAAACATTCTGATTCAGAGTTGAATTTAGGGAATATTTCTCGTACTATTCCCATTGATATTTCAGTGAAGCCCGGAATCGAGGAAAACATTCATATAGGTGCCGCATGTACTGAAGAAGAAATCCAAACTTACAAGGCCCTATTCCAAGAATTCCGCGACGTGTTTGCCTGGTCTTACGAGGAAATGCCGGGAATTGATCCTGCCATTGTTGTTCATGAAATAAAGACCTACCCGGATGCTAAACCCGTCCGGCAACGGTTGCGTCAAATTCACCCTCGAAAAGCGGCTGCGATTAAAGCAGAAGTCGAAAAGCTGTTGAAAGCAGGTTTCATTTATCCGATCCCGTTAACGGATTGGGTATCGAATATTGTTCCGGTCAATAAGAAACAAGGAACAATAAGAATCTGTATCGACTATAGGGATATAAATCGAGCTTGTCCAAAAGACAACTATCCTACGCCTTATATCGATCAAATTATTGATGATTGTGCCGGAAGTGAAATGTTTTCCTTCATGGATGGTTTCTCGGGCTATAATCAAATCAATATTCTACCTGCCGACCAACCAAAAACGGCATTCATTTGTCCATGGGGGACATTTGCTTATTGCAAATTACCTTTTGGGCTTAAGAATGCCGGGGCTACTTTTCAACGGGCGATGTCTTATGCATTTCATGACATCAAGCACATTGTGCAACCCTATCTCGATGATTTGCCTGCTCATTCTTTACATCGAGCTGATCACCTTGTCCACCTACGAGCAATCTTTATGAGGTGTAGGCATTATCGAATTCGGTTGAATCCCCACAAGTGTGTTTTCTGTATAGAAACAGGTCGATTGCTGGGATTTGTTGTTTCAAAAGCCGGCATTCGCGTCGATCCCTCGAAAGTCGAGGCTATCATCAAATTGCCTCCTCCTTCGAGTTTGCGCCAACTCCAAAGTTTGCAAGGGAAAGCGAACTTTTTACGCCGATTCATCCCAAACTACGCCGAGGTCACTAAAGGTTTTACACGGTTGTTGAAACAGAACGCACAATTCTTTTGGGACGAGATTGCCCAACAATCTTTTGATGCACTTAAACACGCGTTGACCCATGCACCGTTATTGCATCCTCCCAACTACAACCAGGACTACTTCTTATACCTCGCAGCTTCGCATTCCACCATTGGAATGGTGTTAGTTCAAGAAGATGAATTCGGAGCGGAGCATGTGATATATTATCTTAGTAGGACCTTGAATCCCACTGAGCTAAAATATTCGCATGTGGAGAAATTGGCCCTGGCAGCCGTTCAAGCTGTCCAGCGTTTTCGTCACTACATTCTTCTCCGTAAAACTACAGTTATTTCGGATTGCAACCCTATGATTTACATTTTGACAAAAAAATTGCTAGGGGGCAAGTACTCTAAATGGATCGTTATCCTGCAAGAGTTCGACTTGGAGTTCGAGAAGTCCAAGTCTAAGAAATCCTTAGTTTTCGCGGAATTGATGTGTGATTTCCCGAGTGCTGACACAGAGACTGTGGCAGAAGAGTCCATTGCGGACGAATCTTTGTTTCTTATCAGTACTGTAGATCCGTGGTACGGGGATATAATCATCTATCTCCAAACCCAAACCTTTCGGCCTGAAGCTTCCAAAGCGGAACGTCGAAAAATTCGGTTTCAATCCCAGCCATACAAAATTATTGGAGATACACTTTATCGCCGGGGGGCAGACTTAGTTTTTCGACGTTGTTTAACTCACGAAGAGGCTGAGAGGGTTTTGAATGATTGTCACTCTGGAGCATGTGGCGGTCATATGTCTGGGTATGCCACAGCTCAGAAGGTGTTGCGCGCTGGCTATTTCTGGCCGTCTATGTTTAAGGATTGTATCATTGCAGTCAGGAAGTGCCACAACTGTCAAGTGTTTGATCGCAAGATGCGCGCTCCACCTGCTCCTCTCCACCCTATAATTGCCGTTGGTCCATTCGCCAAATGGGGTATCGACTTTATTACTTGTAACCCTCACTCGGCCGGGGGGCATGCGTATATCATCCTTGCGGTTGATTATTTTACTAAGTGGGCCGAGGCGATGCCTACATTCGACGCAAGCGGCAAAACAGCTGCAGTTTTCGTATTCAATCATATCATAACTAGGTTTGGTGTCCCACAAGCAATCATTACTGACCATGGGAGCCATTTTCGAAACGTCATGATGACTGAGCTTACAAGCCAGCTTGGTTTGCGCCACGATAGCTCTACTCCTTATTATCCGCAAGCCAACGGTTTGGTTGAGTCTATCAACAAAGTTCTAGTTATCATGATCCGACGAACCATTGGTGTTCATCGGTCGAATTGGCACAACATGTTATTTTCAGCGCTATGGGCATACCGAACCTCAGTGAAAAATTCAACAGGGTTCACTCCTTTCCAGCTAGTTTATGGCTTAGAAGCTGTGTTACCCATTGAATGCGAAATCCCATCACTTCAAATGGCTGTCGAATTACTTCCAGCTACTTCCGAAGAGGAGAAACGTTTATTGTACTTGGCTAAATTAGATGAGACTCGACGTGACGCTACATTGGCAATCGAGACTCACGCGAAACGAATGAAAGCTCAGTATGATAGAAATGTAACCCCTCGAAGTTTTTCGGAAGGAGACCTAGTACTATTATATGATCAAGCTAACGATAAGCTAGGTGCCGGAAAATTCGTTCCCATGTGGCATGGGCCCTACATTGTAAAGCGAAAGCTAGCAAAAGGGGCTTATGAGCTAGTTGACTTTGATGGGGACTCTTTGGGTAAACCCAGAAATGGACTTTACCTAAAGAGGTATTATGCTTAAATGATGGGTATGGAGAAATTTTTAGATAGGTTAGATTTTCTTTCTAGCTAGCAAGTGTGTTAGTTTAGTCAGTGTGCTTAGCTTAGAGAGTGTGGTTTTTCGTCGTTATTCTGGCTTATCTTGGTTTTACTCTTGATATTGCAGATGTCGACGCCTCTCCAAACATACATTGGATTTGCTGATGGTGCTTGTCGTAGTACACGGAATATCTCTTCCGCAGCTTGGGTTATCTATTCGCCCTCTGACGAGTTAGTTTCTATGCATGGGGTAAGCCTCGGTCAAACAACGAACAACATTGCAGAATACAGTGCAGTGATTGAATTATTATCCGAATCTATTTCATTTGGAATTCGACGTTTGATAGTGAGGTTAGATTCTGAACTTGTTGTATTACAGCTTAATAGAGTTTATGCCATTAGAAATCCTGTGTTATTAAGGTTGTTTTTGAGAGTGCGTCTCTTGGAACGTGAATTTGATTACATTGAATATCAACATATTCCAAGGTCTTTGAATACATTAGCAGATGCAATTGCTTCTCGAATGTTGGACAGACATTTACGATAATCATGCAAGTAAATTTAAAAAACATTTCATCACATATGTTAAACAGGATAAGCCGGTAATAGTGATATATATAGATAGAAGTGTGTCAAAAAATATATACATCGTCTTCGATCATAGGTTGAAAACACCTTATGATCGGCAAAATGATAGTACAAAAAGTCAAAATGTCACATGTGACTACAAAAGTGACTAGTCAATCACTGGTGGTGCTCTCTGTATGACACCACTGCGCGGGCTACCTTACGCAAAAATCTCCTAAACGGTCCAGGGACCGCGACTACGAAGCGCTGAAGCCTGGTAGGAATGTCGTCCATAGTAGTCTCAGGTATATCTGCCGTGAGACGCTCTAGATCATGCTCCAACTCAGCTAGTACTTCTGCAGCCGCGTCCTGTGGGGCCGGTACCGGTGCAGCTGGATGTAGTCTATCAAAAGGCCGGAGGTTGGCTGGACGCTGTGGACCAACATCTGCATTTTGAAAGTTTTACTGTTAGTTTTGAGACGATATATATGAAAAATAAAAAAAATACATAATTAGAAAACTTGTGAAAATAAAAGTACCTCTGTCATCCCATTGTTCTCCCGGTGGAAGAACCATGTCCGGATCACCTCTAAAATCCACTCCGGCATACGGAAAGTCCTGTATCGAAAAAACCTGGTCCTCTAACCAGTGAAAGTAACTATCTGAGAATCGAACCACTGTCGCACCCTCGTCAGGATGCCGGGCCATCACCGCAACCCATCGTATCAGCTTTGGCTCCCGAGGACCCAAGATATCAACAGTGAGTTGCTGAGGGATCAGCATTGGAACTCTCTCCAAGGCAAAGCTCACGACTAGAGGCCCATATCCAAAAGTCTTTAGTCGTCCGTTCTTTGCCTTGGTCAGTTGGCTCTTCATATGAGCCGACACAGCTTCACACCAGTTGAAAATGGTGCCTTGGTAACAGTCAATTGCCATCCGCATTTGGGATCCGGAAGCAATGTGTAAAGCGGCCGCGCCGCAAATTCTGGTAACCGTGAACGCTATGACTTTGAGTTCACGTAGAGTGATGTGTTTTATCTCTATGCCTTTCGAATGGTGAGCCCCAGGTGTGCACCACTCGTCGCGGAGACTATCAAGGGATTGGCCACCCGGCCTAGTCCCCGCAAGACTGAGTTGCTCACCTCTGTTCGGCAAGCCAGTGAGAAAGTATACATCCGAGGGCTCTATCTCGAGCTGGTGCCCTCCTATGTAAAAGCATTGTTCTTGAACGTTCCATCGCTCAACCAGCCATTCCAAGAATCTTACCTGGCCCCTCATGCCCGGTATGGTCCAGTATTTGTATAACCGCATGCTCTTAGGGCATCCAGGGAAGGTTGATGATTTATTGCAACTTCATCATCCTCTACATGCTCTCTTTCTCTCCAATCTAACATGGTTAATGCCCTGCACACCAGAAATAGTCATTAGAAATTGATTTGGGGATTTTTAGATAGTTATTTGAGGGGTTGGGGTTTTGAAATGCGCGTTTCACGGAAGACGCACCCCGCCTTTACAGCACAGGGCGCCCGGACGCGGCTGGCCTGAAGGCGGACTGCGTCCTCCGACCGTTTTCCTGTATAGGAAAAAGTCGGGGGACGCGGGTCACCCGAAGGGCACCCGCGTCCGCCGAGAGGCGCATTCCAAAACCAAAACCCCCCCAAAAAATGAAACTAAGACCTAAAAATTAATTCTAAACGGATAGAAATGCAGAGTAGGATGTGTAAAATACCTGGATAAGACGGCGTTCGATTCCGACGGTCGGATTTTCCGCAGCGACCACGGGAAGTTTCTTGTCAAAAGCTCCTTTTTCAACCTCAACAGTCAAACGGTAAAAATGACATGGTAAAAGGTCTTTTTATAGGTTTTTTGGATGAATTAGTTCATTTTTTACCATGAAAAGATATTTTTCGATGTATTTTTGCCTATTTTAAACAGGTATGAGTAATGTGTTGCTTTTGTGCAGGACAAAGGGATTTCGAGGGAAATTGTCATTTTTCACAAACAAAAATATCAGAGTCATCTTTTAAGCCCTTTTCTGACTCCTAAAACATGAAAAGATCGCCGAGTGTTTCTTTTACACTCGTTAAAACGGAATTAAAAGACGGTCCCCTTTTAGCTCTTTTCTGACCGCAAAATCAGGAAAAGATTGCCGGGTTTTTGTCGTTTCAAACTCGATAAGGAAATAAAACGACGTGTCCTTGATCGCTTTTTACTTTTCAGGTCAACGACACTATTATGAAAGTACTCCTTGGTCGCAAGATCAAGCGGTTCCCCCAGGTATTATTTTATACTTTTTCGGGCTTGAGGGACACAAATATACGAAAAAGTTCAACGTGGAGTCTCCTTTTGTTTTTTCAGACTCTCTAAAATTGAAAAACGCCGAGTTTCTCCTATACTGGGCTCGTTAAACTTTTACAGTAGAGGACCTGTTCAATTACAAACAGGAACGAACCACTCCTTCCTAGGGTTCGAATTTAAACTAGGTTGGACTCGTCCGAAGGATGAGCTTATAATCAAGCATATGTTATCCTCCTCAAGCTTGTTAAAAATAAAGAGGTACTTGCCAGAAATGGTGGGGGAAAAGAGAGAAGAATGAACCTGTTTGTTACCTTTTGTCTCAAAAGAAACTTTATTACCACTCTTGAACACGACACTTTTTCATTCACCTGGGTTGGGAAATCTTTTACCTCACAGTTGATCAAAACACTTTGAAAGTCTTTAACCGGGTTTCGGGGATTAACTTTGAGTTATTCGTCACCAAGCCATCTGTCGTGTCGTTATGTGTTCAAGAGGTCTGCAAGCAAAACTTTCATCTGCAAAATACTTGTCATCCATTTGACCATCCCTGAGTCAGTCCTTACAGCAACATTTCTTCAACTTGAACAATGATTTCGTGTTGCGGGCTTGCCTGCAACGGGTCGCTTTCTATCGACATCGACACATTATCTAGAAAGATGACTTAGGAATCGACAGTACCTTGAAGTCTGCATGCATCAATGGCAGGTTTCTCGCCTTTGACGTCAGTTTACATCATTGACTTTCGATCAAAGGATTCCGTGAAGTGTTCGACATCAAAACATCTATTCACATTTCACGGGTTGTGCTTGGTACTTTGAGAACCATTGACATTACTGGTGGTCTCTCTCACGCTTGTTAACAGTTTACATCATCGACTGGTAATCAAGTGGTTTCTAACATGTTCGACATCAAATCATTTAATCACATGGCTAGAATCGTACCAATTCGGGAAGTAGAAGTGAAGACCCTGGATCTAGTTTCTACCATCCAGGCTGCGAGGAGTTTTGTATTCATTATCTATGTAGACTAATCATAAACAGATGGCTGCGTCCATACTGTGTCTACAAAAGTCTATAAAATGATGTACTGCAAGATCATTCCTGTATCAGAGTAGTTAGTCCATTAGTTAAAGTTTTGAATCTGAGTATGGGAATGCCTACCTCAGTGATGATATAATCTTATACATGTATTTTGTGTTGAAAATTGCAGGTTCCAACCAGGTCGTCCACAAGACAATCCTTGAAATGATAAAGCGCTTCACCCTTCCTAGAATTACAAAACCCTAATCTATTCCAGGCTTCGCACTTTAGGGGGCAATCTGTTACACTAAAAAATGTCACCATGACTATTTACAGTTAGTATGGCTCAATCAACAGTCATGCTACCCTCTTAGGCAAGTCTTATGCCTCTGCTATCCATCTCAAACTCAAAAAAGAGAGAAAGTCTTGTAAAAAATGTGTTTATCTCTGGGGACGCAGGTTCTCTCAAGCCTTACCTGCGGGGACGCTCACAATGTTCACAAAGACTGCGTCCTTGGACGCTCTGTATGTTAAGGGACAGGTGCGTCCTTCTGTAAAAGGCAAAATGCGCAAGTTTCATCTTAAAAAAGTTACTTGTGGTTACTTCTAGAACTTTCTAGAGGTCGGTTTGATGAAATGGATGCGCCTCCAGTTGGTTCATGTATCCCTATTAAGGAGGAACTTATCCCATCAATAAGGGAGCTATCCCACCCAAAGAGGGGGATTATCCCATTGATGGTGGACCTGAATAACCTCTTTACAGCACTATAAATAAAGGCATTGAGCCAGAGGGAGAGGGGGTTGAAGCTATACATTTTCTTTGGGTAAATGCTGCAGGAATTAGGACTCCCATTTAGAACCTTGTGAGGAGAGATTGTCTTTGCTTGATTCTACTTGGAAGTGGGTGAGCTTTGTCAAAGTAGAGGAAAACCCTTGATGGACCCTGGGAGGAACTTGCACAACACCAAGGCCAGGTTGTAAGAGTTTCTTTGTTTCGTTATTAATACAAACTGGTTCATTTTTCTCAATAGCTTGTGTTAATGAGTTATTTCATGTGTTCCTTGGTCTGCATGTTGAATATATGTTTTATTATATGAGATGCAAGTGCTTGGTAATTGTTTGATTGTTTGTGGTTGCAGGAATTGATGTGAAGGAGGAGCTCATCCGGATCGGCAAAGACGGACTACAACAACAGCGTTTTGGAATAAGGTAAGCCTAAACACTTGTAGTTTTCATGTTTTAAAAGGTGTATTTAGAGAAAGATCGCTCCATTTTGTCTTGTTTGTCGCTAGAGAGTTTAGACTCCTAGGGAGGTCAGTTGTGTCCGCACAAACGACTTTTTCCGCCACGACAAATTGGCGACTCCGCTGGGGAAGCCATTAATGTGAAAGTCTTTTCCTTTGTGTGAACTTTGCTCTGAGAAAATCATTTTTATTTTCTGGTTTTTGACTGTGAGAATTAGTATTTGGGTGGCTTAGCTTTAGATTTAGTTAGATTTGGTTTTTCTTAACTTTTCCAGAAGGACGCACCCTCTGAGTACTGCACAGTGCGTCTTTGGACGCGCTTTTGCCGTTTGCACAGAGCGGGCCCGCGCCTGTTCTAACGGGTTGCCTGCGTCTTCCTGTAAAAATTTAGGAAAACTCCATTTTTGCTTTAATTGCTTTTAGATTTTGTTTTTTCTTAGTATTTTCTGCCCAGATCCTTTAGTACCCTGTCAAAAATTTTCACCTGAACTTGTTTTGTGAGCTTTGAGTGTTTTAGTGGATTTCAACGAAGTTTAGGCCTAGGGTTTGATTTTTGAATAGGTCCTGTAGTGACTTTGACGGTAGAAAGTTGTCCAGCCTTAGATCTCTCTGGTTTGTCAGCCTTCTTAGAAGTCGGGCCTGTCGTAAAGTCTCCTTGTGTGAGCAGCTTGCCATTTAAGTTGTCTTTTGGGTCAAATTTCGAATTACTTGTTTATAAAGTGTTGATTTCCATTTTACAAAAGAACAAAAAGATTAGAGTTTTGTTTTGACTAGTTTTTGGTTCTGCAATAAGCTAGTCCTTGATTTGATTGTGATCAAGTAAAACATCTTAGAATAATCATTGTTGGCTTTGCCTCATTAGGATTAACTAAGGTAATTTCCTTTTGATTTGTTTGTTTTTTTTGAGTGAATTTTCATAGATTTCATAGTTTGCAATTGATTTTTATTAAAATAGATTTATGTTTTTCGTTAAATAAGAAAAATACAAAAATATCTCCTTTTAAAAGTTTTGTTTCAAGTAGCATTTAAAGTTTTTGGAAGAAAAAGAGTTTTTTCGTGCAAGTAAAGAGCGGTCATGTTTTTATGCTTGGAAAAGACAAACGAATTGTTTCTTTGATTGTCTTTAATTAAGAAGTTGCTTTTATAAAAATTGCATTCTCTCAACTTTTTAGTTAAGCAATTCATCGAAAAAGTAAAGTAGTGGGTAAATCATCCTAGGTGCATTTTGTAGTGGTTTCGAGTCGAGTCAACACACCACTGGTTTCACTTCCATCACCTTTTGACTTAAGAAACAACCTTAAAAGTAACGCTTAAATTAAAATCAATCTAGTAATTTTTATTTTTCTAGGGCTCTGAAACACCAACATAGCTTAGGCTAGGGTCTTGGAGTAGGTGAGTACTTAACTCTCCAAGACTACAAAACCAAACAGATAGTTTATCTTGAGTAGATTAAATCCAATTGTTTCAATTGCACTCTGGGAAAGCTCCTCTTAAAGGAGAAGCACGAGCTCGTGTCCGAACCAGTGAGGGGATCATTCCCCCCTCGTTGGGAACGACGCCAGACAGTACGTATTACAAACGGTAAACCTCGGATTAACCATTGTCGAGGAGCCAGGGGTCACTTATCGGTAAACCTTGGATTACTGTCAAGGAGCCGGTAAGGGGATTGAGCTTGTTACTCTGCCCTTGCGTGCTGTCGGAGTTTAGACTGTTCCCCCAGGTGTAATTGTTGTGATTGGTAACTTTAGTGACCATAATCTTTAGGGTTCTACCGAGGTGACGGTGGAGGGAAGGTCCCACTGTACCTGGAGCAGACGTCGGTTATACTCACTTGGATTTTCCGGGGGGTTCACTTCACTTCGAGACGGTTAAAGTGGAGGAACTTGTGCCGGTCTATTCATTAAGCAGGTTGCCGGGGTAACTGTTCCACCCGCCATTTCTGTACTGAATCCTGCGAGGTTGGGCCTAATCACCAACTAGCGCTTTTGGTCCGGAAGACTACTGTTTGTGTTTGGTTTGACGCTCTAGATTCTTTAGGCGTGTGCTTCAAATTTGTTTGCTTCTTTAGAAGACTTTAGGTGGTTTGATTTGAAATTTTTACTTTGTTTTCGTGTGTTGTAGTTAAAAATCTTTAATTGTGGCGGAATTACCGAGACAGTCCCGTCGACTTCGGGGCAAGTCTCCTGAGATTGTTACCAGAATAGATTTGTTAAGAAAACTCCGTAAATCGCGGGGTGAATCTCCTGAAGACATTCCGAGTCAGTACGAAGGGTTAAAGGTCCTTGTAACTCCTCCTAGTGACAGTAGAGTAGGTTCACCTGAAGAAGGAGAATCTTCCTTGGTAGTCCATCCAGATTACCAAAGTTTAGAGATAGGTTATAATCCCGAAGCTGTTTCAGTTTCTGAGCTTGTTGGTAGTTTTTCGTCTGCTAGTGATACAGGCGAAGAACCAGAAATATCTGAACCTGTTACTCCAACTTCTAGTGTTCCAGATTCACCAAGAATAGAAAGAATTATCACCGAAAATCTACCTTCTGGTTTGATTGCTATAGAAGAACTTGCTCCAGAAGAAGATATAGGTGTCTCTCACCTTGAAGGTCAACTTACTATTGATCTAAGGGAGCGTGAATCCATCTTTTACAGTCCGCCTAGAAGTACTTCTTGGTACCTTGCGTTAACCAATTTTTTAGACAACTCAGTAGGTTTTTCTACACCTCGTACTCCTTTTTCACCTGGAGGTATTTATACTCCTGTAAATATGTCTGGTCAGTCGTCCGTGTTTACTCAAAGTCCTGAATCTTTTTTACACGGCGGTCCTTCTGTTCCCACTGGGTATCAGTCACTTTCTGGTACCTTTGCGGGGGCATCTCCTCAACCAGTTGATCATGGGTTATTTGCTGGAAACAGTGGTAATATACCATAGGGTGTAGGAGACATTTACATGATGTCAGGTTCAGTTCCCGTTTCCCAACCTCAAGGTGGCCAATTACCGCCTGGGGGGCAACCTTAAGGTACACAAATCGTGTCTGGGGGGCAACCTCAAAGTCAGTATGTACCTATGGTGCAATACGTGCCTCAAGGTCAACCTCAGCCTCAATATGTACCCCAAGGTCAACCTCAGTATCAATATCAACCTCAAGGATGGCAACCCCAAGGATGGCAACCTCAAGGGTATCAACCCCAAGGTTATCAACCTCAAGGGTACCAACCTCAAGGTCAAGGTCAACCCCAGTATCAGTATTTACCTCAAGGTTATCAACCTCAAGGTCAATACTCAAGTCAAGGTTATCAACCGCCTCAAGGTCAGTCATATGTTCCAAGTATGGGAACTGCACCTTACAATTATCAATCCTACCCTCAATCTGGTTATGGATCTCAGTATCCTCAACCTGTTACGGGTCAATACCCTGGAATGTTAGTGTGGGATCCATCACAGGGTCAACAGGTGTTGCAGCCAAGTGTACAGATGGTTCCTCAAGCTGGACAACCCGTAGTTTCTGGTCCAACCCAGCAACCGCAACCTGTCCAGCCAAATGTTCAAACTTCTGTAGCTTCGGTAGTTACTCAGCCGTCAATTGCACCTAGTACTCCATCTCAAACGGCTGCTGCAACTACCGCTACATCTACCATACTTACTTCTGGAGTATCGACGGCTCCAGTTTCTACTGTCCCTGTTACCACACCTCAGACATCTTTACCGTTGTCTGGATCTACGATTCAAACCACGGTCCAGATGCCTGTAGGTCAGCCTGGTATAAGTACGGTTGTCACTACTCAACCTCAATTTGTTCAACCTCCGTACCAGGGACAGTACCAACATGGGCAAGCTGTCCAACAACCAGTTTACCAGTATCAACCGTATCCTGGGTACACTTATCAACAACCTCAACAACCCCAGTACGGTCCGGTTAATCCTGGTTTTCCAGGAGGATATAATATCCCAAATGCGACTCCTGTTCCTAGTTATCCTGGATATCCTCCTCCTGGGGCTGGTATTGTGACCCAGAGTTTTAGAGATCCTAACCGGCAGTTACCGTTTATTGCAACTTTGGATTTACCCGACTTGACGCGCCTAACTAATGATCCAATTCAATATCTTCAGTTCTGGCCGCCAATGCCAAATAAGTTGCCCAGCGACATACCCAAGTTCGAAGGTAAGTCTGGAGAGGATCCGTCCAATCATGTGATGACTTACCACCTCTGGTGTGCTTCGAATTCTATCTCAGATGATTCCATCCGCTTACGTCTTTTCCAGCGTACACTCATTGGTCTCGCGGCCAAGTGGTACATTGAGTTACCACGGGCCTCTTTTTACAACTTTAGCCAGTTAGCTACCTCGTTCTTAACTCACTTTCAGTTGCCGGTCAGATACGATAACGGCACGGAGTTATTAACTTCCTAAAACAATCGACGTCCACGTATATTTCTGATCACATTCATGAGTGGAGACGTCGAAGGAGATTAGTGAAAGTTTTTATCCCGGACCAAATCTTAGCTGAATGGTTTGTCAAATCATTATTACCGAAGATTACTGAAGATGTAGCTAAGGCCGGAGTAGTTACTGAGGAGCAAGTCATTGCTCAGGCACAATACCTTGACTTAGTTTACACTCAGTCGGGTACGTTACACGAGAAGATTCCGGATCTTCCAAAGTCGAATCAAATCGCTGCTGCTCCTTCGGGATCTCATGCCGCTGATGGTATGATTGGTATCGTGACTACGAAGAGCAAGAAGAAGTCTTCCAAAGCTTCAACTACTCCAATTATCACTTTGCCTGATTCTCCGACAGGAGAGTCTTCTCCTGAACTCACCGCCGACATTCACGCTGTAGAGTCATCTACGGCCAAATCAAAAAACGGTGGAAAGAAGAAAGGAAAGAAGAAGGCTAAAGCAGACAAGGCTCCAAAGGAGAAAACTGAAAAGTCGGAAACCAATGACGAAAAACGCAAACCTCGATATCCTTGTCTTATTTGTGAAGAGGATCATTTTACGAGAGATTGCCCTCATCGGGCCGAGGTTGTGAAAATAGTCAAAGGTTCTCCCACTCCTGCTGTGTTAAAGAATCCATTTCCAGAGCAGGAGAATAAGATGATAGGTTCTTCTTCGAATGCCAGTGAAGAACCCATTTTGATGATGTCTCATGTGAGGATTGCGACTCGATCGCAAGATTATGGTAGTAAGGCTCCTGTTGATGGTAAGGAAGCAGAATCTTCTCACTCTAACCCATCAACCTCAGCTCCTGGTTCCGATCCACTACAGATCGAAAAACCTAACCCAGACTTAGTGATTAAGCCGCCCGCCAAGGGTGTACTTCGAAGGTCTGCTTTCAATCCACATGCGAGAGCAGCCCAGAATTACAACATTGTTGAGGACTTAGCTGTTTCACCTTCAGCAATGTCGGCACTCGAAGTGCTGCAATCATGCCCAGCACAACGGAAATTGCTTTTGTCGGCTATCGGAGCTGTCGATGTTCAGGACCCGAACCTAATGATCTTTGATCTAGAAAATAGTACGCCACGTCTCCCCCATCAAATGGCTTTCCAAATTCCAGTGATAGTCAAAAACAGGCCTATTCATCGGACTGTGATTGATGAGGGAGCTTCTACGTGTATTATGTCGATTCAATGTTGGAGATCGCTTGGTTCTCCTTCGTTGAACCAATCCCCCACCATCCTTAAGGCCTTTGATGGCCGTGGGTTCCGTCCGTTTGGTATTCTACAAGAATTGCCTATAGGGGTTGAAGGTAAAACCGTTAGTCTGGATGTGGAAGTGGTTGATGCCCCTCTAGACTACAACCTTCTTTTGGGTCGAAGTTGGTCATATGCTATGACAGCGGTCGTTTCATCGGTCTTCAGAGTAATTAAGTTTCCACACAACGGTAAGATCGTGACTATTGATCAGCTGACATACTTTTCATCCGACCCAGCCTCTTCAGAGAGTATCCAGCATGTCGGTAAGACGACAATCCCTTATAGGGACGTTGGTGTAGGTTTAGTTAAGGATTCCGGTTTACTGGGAACTTTTCCTCTCCCTCCACTCAGCGTAGATCCTTCGTTTGCAACAATTCATATGATTACATCAGAAAACATTATTTATGATGATCCTTGGTTCGTCCCATCTGACTCTGAGATAGACTCACTCGGTAATGCTATGCCTTTGAGTCCGTATGAAATTGCTTATGAAGCTCTCATGTCTTTTACCGACTTTCATTCAACCGAAGTCGACCAAATGAATGTGGTCAGTGAAGAGTCACTTTTCACCTCACCCTTAGAACGGATAACGTTTCCCGAAGTCGTGTCATCTGACGAACAACTTCGCGAAATCCTAAGTGTAGACGATCTACCATGGGAGGATCTCCATCACAGATCTTCGTTTTTACCTAAGGATGATGCATTTGAAAATGATTTTTCATCTATCTTTACCGCTGAATATGTCAAAGACGCTCAGGATCCAACGAAACATTCTGATTCAGAGTTGAATTTAGGGAATATTTCTCGTACTATTCCCATTGATATTTCAGTGAAGCCCGGAATCGAGGAAAACATTCATATAGGTGCCGCATGTACTGAAGAAGAAATCCAAACTTACAAGGCCCTATTCCAAGAATTCCGCGACGTGTTTGCCTGGTCTTACGAGGAAATGCCGGGAATTGATCCTGCCATTGTTGTTCATGAAATAAAGACCTACCCGGATGCTAAACCCGTCCGGCAACGGTTGCGTCAAATTCACCCTCGAAAAGCGGCTGCGATTAAAGCAGAAGTCGAAAAGCTGTTGAAAGCAGGTTTCATTTATCCGATCCCGTTAACGGATTGGGTATCGAATATTGTTCCGGTCAATAAGAAACAAGGAACAATAAGAATCTGTATCGACTATAGGGATATAAATCGAGCTTGTCCAAAAGACAACTATCCTACGCCTTATATCGATCAAATTATTGATGATTGTGCCGGAAGTGAAATGTTTTCCTTCATGGATGGTTTCTCGGGCTATAATCAAATCAATATTCTACCTGCCGACCAACCAAAAACGGCATTCATTTGTCCATGGGGGACATTTGCTTATTGCAAATTACCTTTTGGGCTTAAGAATGCCGGGGCTACTTTTCAACGGGCGATGTCTTATGCATTTCATGACATCAAGCACATTGTGCAACCCTATCTCGATGATTTGCCTGCTCATTCTTTACATCGAGCTGATCACCTTGTCCACCTACGAGCAATCTTTATGAGGTGTAGGCATTATCGAATTCGGTTGAATCCCCACAAGTGTGTTTTCTGTATAGAAACAGGTCGATTGCTGGGATTTGTTGTTTCAAAAGCCGGCATTCGCGTCGATCCCTCGAAAGTCGAGGCTATCATCAAATTGCCTCCTCCTTCGAGTTTGCGCCAACTCCAAAGTTTGCAAGGGAAAGCGAACTTTTTACGCCGATTCATCCCAAACTACGCCGAGGTCACTAAAGGTTTTACACGGTTGTTGAAACAGAATGCACAATTCTTTTGGGACGAGATTGCCCAACAATCTTTTGATGCACTTAAACACGCGTTGACCCATGCACCGTTATTGCATCCTCCCAACTACAACCAGGACTACTTCTTATACCTCGCAGCTTCGCATTCCACCATTGGAATGGTGTTAGTTCAAGAAGATGAATTCGGAGCGGAGCATGTGATATATTATCTTAGTAGGACCTTGAATCCCACTGAGCTAAAATATTCGCATGTGGAGAAATTGGCCCTGGCAGCCGTTCAAGCTGTCCAGCGTTTTCGTCACTACATTCTTCTCCGTAAAACTACAGTTATTTCGGATTGCAACCCTATGATTTATATTTTGACAAAACAATTGCTAGGGGGCAAGTACTCTAAATGGATCGTTATCCTGCAAGAGTTCGACTTGGAGTTCGAGAAGTCCAAGTCTAAGAAATCCTTAGTTTTCGCGGAATTGATGTGTGATTTCCCGAGTGCTGACACAGAGACTGTGGCAGAAGAGTCCATTGCGGACGAATCTTTGTTTCTTATCAGTACTGTAGATCCGTGGTACGGGGATATAATCATCTATCTCCAAACCCAAACCTTTCGGCCTGAAGCTTCCAAAGCGGAACGTCGAAAAATTCGGTTTCAATCCCAGCCATACAAAATTATTGGAGATACACTTTATCGCCGGGGGGCAGACTTAGTTTTTCGACGTTGTTTAACTCACGAAGAGGCTGAGAGGGTTTTGAATGATTGTCACTCTGGAGCATGTGGCGGTCATATGTCTGGGTATGCCACAGCTCAGAAGGTGTTGCGCGCTGGCTATTTCTGGCCGTCTATGTTTAAGGATTGTATCATTGCAGTCAGGAAGTGCCACAACTGTCAAGTGTTTGATCGCAAGATGCGCGCTCCACCTGCTCCTCTCCACCCTATAATTGCCGTTGGTCCATTCGCCAAATGGGGTATCGACTTTATTACTTGTAACCCTCACTCGGCCGGGGGGCATGCGTATATCATCCTTGCGGTTGATTATTTTACTAAGTGGGCCGAGGCGATGCCTACATTCGACGCAAGCGGCAAAACAGCTGCAGTTTTCGTATTCAATCATATCATAACTAGGTTTGGTGTCCCACAAGCAATCATTACTGACCATGGGAGCCATTTTCGAAACGTCATGATGACTGAGCTTACAAGCCAGCTTGGTTTGCGCCACGATAGCTCTACTCCTTATTATCCGCAAGCCAACGGTTTGGTTGAGTCTATCAACAAAGTTCTAGTTATCATGATCCGACGAACCATTGGTGTTCATCGGTCGAATTGGCACAACATGTTATTTTCAGCGCTATGGGCATACCGAACCTCAGTGAAAAATTCAACAGGGTTCACTCCTTTCCAGCTAGTTTATGGCTTAGAAGCTGTGTTACCCATTGAATGCGAAATCCCATCACTTCAAATGGCTGTCGAATTACTTCCAGCTACTTCCGAAGAGGAGAAACGTTTATTGTACTTGGCTAAATTAGATGAGACTCGACGTGACGCTACATTGGCAATCGAGACTCACGCGAAACGAATGAAAGCTCAGTATGATAGAAATGTAACCCCTCGAAGTTTTTCGGAAGGAGACCTAGTACTATTATATGATCAAGCTAACGATAAGCTAGGTGCCGGAAAATTCGTTCCCATGTGGCATGGGCCCTACATTGTAAAGCGAAAGCTAGCAAAAGGGGCTTATGAGCTAGTTGACTTTGATGGGGACTCTTTGGGTAAACCCAGAAATGGACTTTACCTAAAGAGGTATTATGCTTAAATGATGGGTATGGAGAAATTTTTAGATAGGTTAGATTTTCTTTCTAGCTAGCAAGTGTGTTAGTTTAGTCAGTGTGCTTAGCTTAGAGAGTGTGGTTTTTCGTCGTTATTCTGGCTTATCTTGGTTTTACTCTTGATATTGCAGATGTCGACGCCTCTCCAAACATACATTGGATTTGCTGATGGTGCTTGTCGTAGTACACGGAATATCTCTTCCGCAGCTTGGGTTATCTATTCGCCCTCTGACGAGTTAGTTTCTATGCATGGGGTAAGCCTCGGTCAAACAACGAACAACATTGCAGAATACAGTGCAGTGATTGAATTATTATCCGAATCTATTTCATTTGGAATTCGACGTTTGATAGTGAGGTTAGATTCTGAACTTGTTGTATTACAGCTTAATAGAGTTTATGCCATTAGAAATCCTGTGTTATTAAGGTTGTTTTTGAGAGTGCGTCTCTTGGAACGTGAATTTGATTACATTGAATATCAACATATTCCAAGGTCTTTGAATACATTAGCAGATGCAATTGCTTCTCGAATGTTGGACAGACATTTACGATAATCATGCAAGTAAATTTAAAAAACATTTCATCACATATGTTAAACAGGATAAGCCGGTAATAGTGATATATATAGATAGAAGTGTGTCAAAAAATATATACATCGTCTTCGATCATAGGTTGAAAACACCTTATGATCGGCAAAATGATAGTACAAAAAGTCAAAATGTCACATGTGACTACAAAAGTGACTAGTCAATCACTGGTGGTGCTCTCTGTATGACACCACTGCGCGGACTACCTTACGCAAAAATCTCCTAAACGGTCCAGGGACCGCGACTACGAAGCGCTGAAGCCTGGTAGGAATGTCGTCCATAGTAGTCTCAGGTATATCTGCCGTGAGACGCTCTAGATCATGCTCCAACTCAGCTAGTACTTCTGCAGCCGCGTCCTGTGGGGCCGGTACCGGTGCAGCTGGATGTAGTCTATCAAAAGGCCGGAGGTTGGCTGGACGCTGTGGACCAACATCTGCATTTTGAAAGTTTTACTGTTAGTTTTGAGACGATATATATGAAAAATAAAAAAAATACATAATTAGAAAACTTGTGAAAATAAAAGTACCTCTGTCATCCCATTGTTCTCCCGGTGGAAGAACCATGTCCGGATCACCTCTAAAATCCACTCCGGCATACGGAAAGTCCTGTATCGAAAAAACCTGGTCCTCTAACCAGTGAAAGTAACTATCTGAGAATCGAACCACTGTCGCACCCTCGTCAGGATGCCGGGCCATCACCGCAACCCATCGTATCAGCTTTGGCTCCCGAGGACCCAAGATATCAACAGTGAGTTGCTGAGGGATCAGCATTGGAACTCTCTCCAAGGCAAAGCTCACAACTAGAGGCCCATATCCAAAAGTCTTTAGTCGTCCGTTCTTTGCCTTGGTCAGTTGGCTCTTCATATGAGCCGACACAGCTTCACACCAGTTGAAAATGGTGCCTTGGTAACAGTCAATTGCCATCCGCATTTGGGATCCGGAAGCAATGTGTAAAGCGGCCGCGCCGCAAATTCTGGTAACCGTGAACGCTATGACTTTGAGTTCACGTAGAGTGATGTGTTTTATCTCTATGCCTTTCGAATGGTGAGCCCCAGGTGTGCACCACTCGTCGCGGAGACTATCAAGGGATTGGCCACCCGGCCTAGTCCCCGCAAGACTGAGTTGCTCGCCTCTGTTCGGCAAGCCAGTGAGAAAGTATACATCCGAGGGCTCTATCTCGAGCTGGTGCCCTCCTATGTAAAAGCATTGTTCTTGAACGTTCCATCGCTCAACCAGCCATTCCAAGAATCTTACCTGGCCCCTCATGCCCGGTATGGTCCAGTATTTGTATAACCGCATGCTCTTAGGGCATCCAGGGAAGGTTGATGATTTATTGCAACTTCATCATCCTCTACATGCTCTCTTTCTCTCCAATCTAACATGGTTAATGCCCTGCACACCAGAAATAGTCATTAGAAATTGATTTGGGGATTTTTAGATAGTTATTTGAGGGGGTTGGGGTTTTGAAATGCGCGTTTCACGGAAGACGCACCTCGCCTTTACAGCACAGGGCGCCCGGACGCGGCTGGCCTGAAGGCGGACTGCGTCCTCCGACCGTTTTCCTGTATAGGAAAAAGTCGGGGGACGCGGGTCACCCGAAGGGCACCCGCGTCCGCCGAGAGGCGCATTCCAAAACCAAAACCCCCCAAAAAATGAAACTAAGACCTAAAAATTAATTCTAAACGGATAGAAATGCAGAGTAGGATGTGTAAAATACCTGGATAAGACGGCGTTCGATTCCGACGGTCGGATTTTCCGCAGCGACCACGGGAAGTTTCTTGTCAAAAGCTCCTTTTTCAACCTCAACAGTCAAACGGTAAAAATGACATGGTAAAAGGTCTTTTTATAGGTTTTTTGGATGAATTAGTTCATTTTTTACCATGAAAAGATATTTTTCGATGTATTTTTGCCTATTTTAAACAGGTATGAGTAATGTGTTGCTTTTGTGCAGGACAAAGGGATTTCGAGGGAAATTGTCATTTTTCACAAACAAAAATATCAGAGTCATCTTTTAAGCCCTTTTCTGACTCCTAAAACATGAAAAGATCGCCGAGTGTTTCTTTTACACTCGTTAAAACGGAATTAAAAGACGGTCCCCTTTTAGCTCTTTTCTGACCGCAAAATCAGGAAAAGATTGCCGGGTTTTTGTCGTTTCAAACTCGATAAGGAAATAAAACGACGTGTCCTTGATCGCTTTTTACTTTTCAGGTCAACGACACTATTATGAAAGTACTCCTTGGTCGCAAGATCAAGCGGTTCCCCCAGGTATTATTTTATACTTTTTCGGGCTTGAGGGACACAAATATACGAAAAAGTTCAACGTGGAGTCTCCTTTTGTTTTTTCAGACTCTCTAAAATTGAAAAACGCCGAGTTTCTCCTATACTGGGCTCGTTAAACTTTTACAGTAGAGGACCTGTTCAATTACAAACAGGAACGAACCACTCCTTCCTAGGGTTCGAATTTAAACTAGGTTGGACTCGTCCGAAGGATGAGCTTATAATCAAGCATATGTTATCCTCCTCAAGCTTGTTAAAAATAAAGAGGTACTTGCCAGAAATGGTGGGGGAAAAGAGAGAAGAATGAACCTGTTTGTTACGTTTTGTCTCAAAAGAAACTTTATTACCACTCTTGAACACGACACTTTTTCATTCACCTGGGTTGGGAAATCTTTTACCTCACAGTTGATCAAACCACTTTGAAAGTCTTTAACCGGGTTCCGGGGATTAACTTTGAGTTATTCGTCACCAAGCCATCTGTCGTGTCGTTATGTGTTCAAGAGGTCTGCAAGCAAAACTTTCATCTGCAAAATACTTGTCATCCATTTGACCATCCCTGAGTCAGTCCTTACAGCAACATTTCTTCAACTTGAACAATGATTTCGTGTTGCGGGCTTGCCTGCAACGGGTCGCTTTCTATCGACATCGACACATTATCTAGAAAGATGACTTAGGAATCGACAGTACCTTGAAGTCTGCATGCATCAATGGCAGGTTTCTCGCCTTTGACGTCAGTTTACATCATTGACTTTCGATCAAAGGATTCCGTGAAGTGTTCGACATCAAAACATCTATTCACATTTCACGGGTTGTGCTTGGTACTTTGAGAACCATTGACATTACTGGTGGTCTCTCTCACGCTTGTTAACAGTTTACATCATCGACTGGTAATCAAGTGGTTTCTAACATGTTCGACATCAAATCATTTAATCACATGGCTAGAATCGTACCAATTCGGGAAGTAGAAGTGAAGACCCTGGATCTAGTTTCTACCATCCAGGCTGCGAGGAGTTTTGTATTCATTATCTATGTAGACTAATCATAAACAGATGGCTGCGTCCATACTGTGTCTACAAAAGTCTATAAAATGATGTACTGCAAGATCATTCCTGTATCAGAGTAGTTAGTCCATTAGTTAAAGTTTTGAATCTGAGTATGGGAATGCCTACCTCAGTGATGATATAATCTTATACATGTATTTTGTGTTGAAAATTGCAGGTTCCAACCAGGTCGTCCACAAGACAATCCTTGAAATGATAAAGCGCTTCACCCTTCCTAGAATTACAAAACCCTAATCTATTCCAGGCTTCGCACTTTAGGGGGCAATCTGTTACACTAAAAAATGTCACCATGACTATTTACAGTTAGTATGGCTCAATCAACAGTCATGCTACCCTCTTAGGCAAGTCTTATGCCTCTGCTATCCATCTCAAACTCAAAAAAAGAGAGAAAGTCTTGTAAAAAATGTGTTTATCTCTGGGGACGCAGGTTCTCTCAAGCCTTACCTGCGGGGACGCTCACAATATTCACAAAGACTGCGTCCTTGGACGCTCTGTATGTTAAGGGACAGGTGCGTCCTTCTGTAAAAGGCAAAATGCGCAAGTTTCATCTTAAAAAAAGTTACTTGTGGTTACTTCTAGAACTTTCTAGAGGTCGGTTTGATGAAATGGATGCGCCTCCAGTTGGTTCATGTATCCCTATTAAGGAGGAACTTATCCCATCAATAAGGGAGCTATCCCACCCAAAGAGGGGGATTATCCCATTGATGGTGGACCTGAATAACCTCTTTACAGCACTATAAATAAAGGCATTGAGCCAGAGGGAGAGGGGGTTGAAGCTATACATTTTCTTTGGGTAAATGCTGCAGGAATTAGGACTCCCATTTAGAACCTTGTGAGGAGAGATTGTCTTTGCTTGATTCTACTTGGAAGTGGGTGAGCTTTGTCAAAGTAGAGGAAAACCCTTGATGGACCCTGGGAGGAACTTGCACAACACCAAGGCCAGGTTGTAAGAGTTTCTTTGTTTCGTTATTAATACAAACTGGTTCATTTTTCTCAATAGCTTGTGTTAATGAGTTATTTCATGTGTTCCTTGGTCTGCATGTTGAATATATGTTTTATTATATGAGATGCAAGTGCTTGGTAATTGTTTGATTGTTTGTGGTTGCAGGAATTGATGTGAAGGAGGAGATCATCCGGATCGGCAAAGACGGACTACAACAACAGCGTTTTGGAATAAGGTAAGCCTAAACACTTGTAGTTTTCATGTTTTAAAAGGTGTATTTAGAGAAAGATCGCTCCATTTTGTCTTGTTTGTCGCTAGAGAGTTTAGACTCCTAGGGAGGTCAGTTGTGTCCGCACAAACGACTTTTTCCGCCACGACAGGAGCAAACTTGAATTCCTGAAAATATTTATCACAGTGAAAGATATAGCTTGAAAAGTGTAGCAATTAAGAATTACACCTTATTTACTCTATCTGAAGAAAACATTTATAACAGCTTAGATTGAGTTCAGGGTAATCTGTGATTAAATCCTGGAACTATTCTTTTACTTTGCCATTAAGTGTATAAACTCATAAACATGAAAGAAGGTGAAAGACTAGAAAACATATAACACAGAGTTTTAAAGAAGACTTATTGTGCTATGAAATATGCAGGATTCCTATAACAATCAGCCAGCCACCACAGTGCATCAAGGAACACAGAGCTTTGGAAATTCCATCCACCTTTTGTATTATTTCTCTGAGAGTTGTACAGCAACATAAATATATAAATGAAATCAACAACAACCCTTGCAAACTCATTCGAAGGGGACTTTATAGAAATGTTTATACAAAATATCTCAGGCATTGAGTCATCTGAGAGAGAAATATCTTCATTACTCCGTACAGAAAAGTAGAAAAGAAGTTATTGCAGCTTTGAATGCAACATAACTGCTCTTTAAGTCTGTCAGAGGATATTTTGACCTTTGGAGGTCACTGAGTCGGTTGGAACGCTTGGCTTTAATGCTGGAAAATGTGCCTTTACGTTTGCTGCGCTGTATCTTCTCGGCCCTGCCACCTGTGACTGTTTTTGCTGCTGTGGTGACCGAATAGCCCTGCTGAGTTGGCTCAGCGTTTCATCCTTCCTTTGTATGCTTATCTACCAAAATTTTCCGTGTGTATGATCACTTATAAATTTGACAAAACATAACATTACAGGTTCTGGCTTGATAGTATTAGCTGTGTCAATTTTTTCCAGACTTCCTGTGTGGGCAATTGGTGCTTCAGAATTGCCTCTATGGTTTCATCTGCTTCTGTATATTTATAGAAATTTGGAGGCACATCGAACAGATGATTGATCTCGTTCATGATGAAAAACAGGTTTTCCATCCTATTATATAGAGTCTGCCCTGATGCTGGCCCTGATTCTGCTGAAGTGTTGGGTTGTCCTGCAATTTGACTTGCAGCAAAGGCATTGACCCTTTTAGCATAATTTTCATGGGTAAGCAGTCTTCCCACATTGCTTAGTATGCTGGGGAGGCCTCTGTTTTGTAACACCTGAAACCTGTCCATGAACTTGTTGATTTCGGTCTGCATGTCTTGGGTTCTCCTTTCTAATGTTCCAACCAGGTTTCTTAATGTCAGGACCCTTTTAACCATTGAGATTGTCTCAGTCCTGTGAGCAATTCCCATGGTGGTCAGTTGAGAGCTTGTCCTATTATTTAGTATGTTGATCATTCTATTGGCAGCATCAGGCATGTTGCCGAGGCTTGCTCTTGCTCTGTGTATCTCCCTATTTGCCTTTGTAATAAGTGTTGACTGTTCATCTATGGTCTCAATGAACTGCCACTGATCAGTAATGGACTGGCCAATATTGGCCCATAGGACTGTTTTGAGCTCTGCTGTCACCTTATCTAGTGTGAGCTCTTTCTCAAGCTAAATTATTCTCTTTTTGAGAGCTTTTATCTCTCTTTCCTTCTCAGCCACATTCTGTTTGCTCTTATCATATCTTTCATTTACTTTAGCCAAAGATTCTTTGGCTTGATTGAGCTCTAACATTTGAGCTTCCAGGACTTGAATTTCATTTTGAAGCTTCTGCATATCCAGACTATGAGTCTGCTCTGTTGTTGGTGCAGCTGTCGATGTAGTTGGTCCTGTAGGTTCTGTTTGCTGAGGAGGAGGAGTAACAATGGGAGCAGTTTCCTCAAGATTAATGATTTGAGGAGGAGGCTGAGAAGTCTGACCTTCTTCTCTTTGTTTCAAGGTTGCCTGTAATGCTGCCTGTGCAGCCTCTGATTCTCCCAGTTTTTCTTGGGTTTGGATTAGCTGCTTGTACAGAGATATCAACAAGGTTGTGGCCTCTTGATCATGTCTTTGCTGGGCAACATCATCTGTTTGAGGGTGAATTGTGGTTGGGAGTTTGATCTTTCTCCTCAAAGCTGCCATGTCTGCATCCCTCAATTTTAATATCTCTTGTATGCCCTTGATGTCTTTGGGATCATGCCCAATCTCTATGATGATGTCTTCTAAGGACCTAATTCTGTTGTCCTTTGCTTGAGAGGATGCCTTCTCCAACTCAAGCTGAGCAGCTGTGTTGTTAAGGCTATTTTGTAGTCTGTAGTTATCCAATGTTTGGTCTGCCAGGGAAGCATAGACCATCTCACCCGTTTGCTTATGCAGTTCTATTTTGTCCATTGGGTGGATATCCTTGGCAAGGACCTCCAGGTTGGTCCTCAAGTAGTTAGAGGTAGATTGGGGCT
This sequence comes from Pinus tabuliformis, assembly GCA_031772625.1. Classification (NCBI taxonomy): domain Eukaryota; kingdom Viridiplantae; phylum Streptophyta; class Pinopsida; order Pinales; family Pinaceae; genus Pinus; species Pinus tabuliformis. Next base: position 538,192,598 of record CM062805.1, on the reverse strand, counting down.
GCACTGCTGTTGGCATAAAATGACTCATGATCATTTTGCCTTCCTGCACATCATATGCAGACATGAGTCTTTGTTGATTGGTGGGAGCCATGTTTAACAGATGGTTATACAGCTGTATCTTGATGGGCTCATTTCTCCTCTTAATGTCGATGAACTGCTGTTTAATGCTGAGTCCACCTTCCCTTTGCTGATTTGAGGAACTCACTTCTCCTCCCATTGCTCTATCTTGTTCCTGTTGAAAGGAACTTGCTGATGCTTCCCTGCTGGGTGGGACCATACCAAAAGACTATCCCATTGGCATTTCTTCCTCTGAGAAGGGATTGATTCTCTGTCTTTTCTCCCCATGAGTTGCTGATGTTGTAAGGGGAGTCTCTCTTTCCCTTTTCCTGCTTGTATCCTCCTTTTGTGGAGTTTGGAGGATTGATGCCTCAGCTGAAGTTTCTTGCCTTGGAGGCACAATTTGTTCAGTGGATTTAGGGGCTTCCACTATTTGCTCTTGCTGGACAGGCTGCTCCTGTCTTTTTTCTTCTTGTTGTTGGTGTTGTGTTTGTTGCTGCACTTCCTGCTGCATCATTTCTTCTTGTCGTTGCACTAGTGTTTCCATTTGCTCTTCAGTCATAGGAGGTGGCTGTTCCACCTGCTTTTCTTTGCCTTTGTTGGATGTCTGTGGAGTATTCATGGCAGCTTGCTGATGTGTTGTTGAGGATGAGGCAGCTGCTCCAAGTTGTCTTTGATATGAGAGGGGGACCTGTCCACAAGTTTCCAAGTCAGCTTCTTTTTGAATATTCCTAGCCTCTCTTTCTAGCAGCTCTTCACTAGTAATTTCCTCCTCTAGGGTGCCCTTTTTCCAGCTCAATGCATTGGCATACTGCTCAATCTCAGGCTGCCTCATATGTGAATAGGTACCCAATTTGTATTTTATCCTCCTGAGGGAAACAAAATGATTGGGGTCATAGGGTATCCACTCAAAACTAGTTTGCAGTTTGAGGGCCTCTAGGATACTATTTGCCTCTTTCCATCCCTCCTCTTTTTTGTTATATAGGAAAGGGCCCAGCTGGCTCCTTACCTTTAACTGCGCCTTCTTGTTCTTACTTTGGAAGTGGAGGTAGTCGGCATTCCCAAATTGCCTGAAGTATTCTAGGGCAAAAAGTCTCATGGGGACATACCTTGGCAGCCTATAAGGCTTCAACTCACAGCCATAAACTCTGATCACTGTGTGGTGTTGGTAAAAGTACCAATTACCAATGCTGTAGGTTTTGTTTAGATGGAGAATTCTCCTCATGTCATCAGTTAGCCTTGGAGGAGAAACACCATACAATAATGTCATAGTTGGATGAATGAACAAGTCTATGAACTCACAGTATGTGTATGGTGATACAGAGGTGCAATGAAAAACAGAGGTCCAAAACACAACTGACCTTGGATTCCCCTGGGCATTAACTTGCTTCAGGGGAATGAGGAAGCTGCCTGGTTGATAAAACAAGAATAAATGGTAAATGTACGAAGTGTATCTGAACAGTCTTTCCCTTTGCAGATTCATTAGCTGGTCATGGATCCTATCTGCAATATATGTGGCATCGTCATAATGTACAGCTAGAGGCTTTCCAGGAGAGAACATAGACAGCATTTCCATTATACTATCATCCACATCCTCCACTCCCCTGAACCCTAGGACATAGCTGATCAAATCCACTAGCATTCTGCCCAATTCATTTAGGTATGCATATCCAATAGGAGGAGTTCTGATGGCTTCAGAGCCTGGTTGTATGAACAGCTGATTGATTTTGATGACCTGGTCATTTGACAACTTAGTCCCCTTCTTTATCAAGTTCTGCATGTAGAGGGGGGTCAATGGTTTTGCAGTGTGGAAATGCAGCATCTCATTTATGCTCTCTGGGGTGATATGGAACAGAATTGAGCCTGTGGGGCTGAGGACAGCTCTTTGGCATGGATCATAGCACTCCTGGCATCTGTGGACCAATTCTGGCATAGGATTTACCTGGGGGAGGTTGTAGATGGGCAAGTTTGAGTCCCAAATCCCTAGGATATTAGCTCCACTAAGGTGTTGGGCTTTCAACTCATTTAGCAATTGAATATTATATTTGGAGCCTAATGGAAAATAGTCTAACATTTGATAATCCATATCCCCCAGAGCTTTCCATTCTAACTCCCTGTGAGGGGTATTGAGAGGCTTGATGTTCAGTGCAATTGGAGTTTCCATGGTCTATCAAGCTTCTGACTTGCAGGTGAACTGGTTGAAATAAGCAGAACAACACAGAGGTGATTCCTTACAATGAAAGTATGAATTTTAGGGACCAGAGGGTTAATTGAGCACACAACAATTGAAATACTATTTAACAGATTGATAAAGACAAATAGCAGGGCTGACCAGAACTTTTCTCAGGTGAATTTAGCCAGCAGAGGTTTCTAGCTCACGATTGCGCGAGCTACCTGTGAATTCAGGTTGTTTCAGTCAAATGCAGGTTTCGTAAACTGTTCGTTGCCTTGCCAGAGGAAAATAGGTGCAGGTTACTGGATACTAGACGGTGAATTCAGTGTCTTAACACTCCCTTAACAGTTTGTTTGCAGAAATTTGGATAAAAACCAGGTGCAGAGAATAATTTCGAACTTGCGGATTGCCACTGACAGTTGCAGATGTAGGTACGACAGAGGCGCCCGCGGTTTGGAGTCGAACAGTGCAGGTTGGCGCTGGTATGGTCATTAAATTCATGCAGGAACAACAACAGTCTCTTTCGGAAAAAGTAGAAAAAACACGAAATTTTGGCTTAAAATAGATTTTTGGCAATATTGGCGCGTTTTTGGGATGACGTCAGCATGACGTCATCAGGTGGGGTCGGAGTCGGATGATGTCAGCATGACGTCACCGGGTGATGTGGCAGGTCCTGGTTGGTCCATGGATATGCTTAAGTGGCGGACATGTCAGCGGAGGGACGGACGAATGAGGTGATGCGACGGCGGGGTGGCGGCGACGTGGCTCCGACGTGGGCGTGACAGGGGACCAGCAAACCGGGCGGTAAGTGCAATAGTGGTAACGGTTTTCTCGGACCGCTTACAATATGGCCCCGGTTTTGTCAGAGGCCGCTCCGAGAGACTTGAGAAGGCGACGCGTGGCCGAGGACTGACGTAACCCTTCGTCATTTTCTCAGGCGCTAACTGTTGGGCGTGGGGACCAACCCGATATGCATAAGGGCCGTCCGATCAGAGGCGCTTGATTGGAGGCTGACGGGTTAATGAAACGATCGAGCGATACGGAAGGGGGGCGGGATTTAAAAAAATATATTTTTTGGGATGCGCGCTTAGCGGAAGACCATCGGGGTATGGTGCTTTGTAAGGTTTTTCAATGTATTTTCAATAAAACCAATATAGCGCCCGAAACTTTGGATAAGTGCCAAAAGGTGGGTTTTTTGGGTAATTTCATAATTTCAAAGGGGGTTATGGCTAGGAAGGGTTTTTTACAAGGTTTTTTCTTTACAAACAAAGGCTTAATGGGTGGAATGACTTCAAAGAAGGGAGAGGGGTGAGGTTTAGGTTCATCAAAGTGACCAGATGCCAATTTGATCCCTGACAGAGGATTTATTGGCTATAATGCCAAGGGGAGGGATATTTATACAAAATTTGGGGTTTATACACCATGGTGTTAATAATAGTAGGGGAAAGGTAACATAGGGGAATTACATAGTAGAGTTAGAGTTAATATGGGGGGAAATGTGAATGAGGGGGGGGATTACTAAGTTTATTTGAAACTCACGTAGTTTTAGGGAGTAGATCAAAATGAAAAGAATTTTTAGACAAGAAATGTGGCTTTTCAATGAATAAAACCACCATCAAACCTCAAGTTTTCTAAGCAATTCAATTGATGAGGGGATGTTAGTAATGAGTGGGAAAAAGGGATAATTGGGAAGTTAGACATGCTTCTTTGTTTTTCTTTTCTCATCTTGACCATCAAGGTTAAATCTGAAATGAATACCACTTCTGCAACCCCATCTACTTACCCAGCTACTTTGCCTAGCATTTTTTGTTTCTTCTTGAAGGGTGCATTTAGGCTTGCAGACCCTTGCTTGCCTTTTCTTTTCTTTGGCTTTTTCTTTTGTTTTTCTATCTACTTCTACCCTTATTTCTTCCAAGGTCCCAGATTAAGCTGTTGGGAGCCTTTTCTTCTCTACCTGAACTACTTGTCTGCCAAGATTAAACAGTTTGGACAGACTCCTTTCTCTATTCTACAACTGAAAATTTAAAACATGACATGATCCAGCTTAGACTGTTGGACCATCCATCAAAATTTGAGTCCCCATCAAGCTATAAGCACAGATTGTATTCTTATGGAAATATGTGATCTTTGCATCATCAAAGCAGAGCATATTTGGACCTTTCCATTGCCAATCATGAAATATGAAACCTATTGGTATAGGTAGCTAACAGTGAGGCTCTTGGTGAGGTAGAATCCAGGCCAGGGCTGGCCAGACTCGCCGACGAGAAACTGAAAGTGAATGTGAATGTGAATGCATGCTGATATTGAGTGTAAGAATAAGTGAATGATAATGCATGCAAATGGTGAATGACAGATTCATAAAATGGAACAACATGCAGGTGGGTGAGGCAAGTCATCGAATCGACGACCGTTCGTGAAAAATAGTTTCATGCATGAGACAACAGTGAGATAGCAACGAAAACTGAAATGATGCTAGGACCAGCTAGTATACATGTAAACAACAGCAAGTGTTCAAATAAATCAAGCAAACAATACTCATACAAGTGAAAACACAAAAAGTGACAGAAATGCAACAGAAGGCATGGGAAGCAGGCTTACCCAAAAACCGTTGAGTTGAATGTGCCAACTGCTCCTAGATGAGATATGGGATGTCAAAGCTGTAAGGTTGATGTGAGGAATGATCTTTGCGGTGTCCGATTGATGATTTTTGATAACATCGAGGTTGTGACGTGCATGCCACAAATCTAAGGAAAGAAACACTTGGTGGGAGGTTTCTGAAATGATCCTTGCATGTAACCTCCAACTACTAAAAATAGATCCCTAAAACAAGGGATGCCTTTGCATGCTGCCTTGGGAGAAGCAGCCCATGCATGCAAGTCTATTTTTCTTGGTCCCGGAGGGAACCGGTCAACTCAACTGCACATGCAAGAGGCTGTTCGACTACTTGAAGGAAATGCACATTTCTGGCTCGGAGTTGGGCTAACTTCCCAGGATATTTGCGCAATTTCTGAGTAGAGAAGCTAACTGTTGCCCATATTTGCACAAATTCTAGGCTGAGCAGCCCTGCTGGGGAAATTTGTGCAATTTTTGCTGGAAGTGTTGGCTGGTAGAATTGCACAATTTTGGAGCCCAGTAGGCTGCGAGATAGAATTGCGCAATTTCTGGAGGGAAGGCTGGTTGCCCTCCAAAAATGCACAATTTTCTAGGGGAAGATTCTCATCCTGCAACTGGACCAAGTCTGAGTGAACAACCTGTGAGAGAAATGCATCAAGCTGTGATCGACAGGCTACCTTTATGCATGAAAAAAACTGAAGCTTGTGAACTTGACGAAGCAAGGCAAGCTGCTGTGAAAGGTTGGTAGGGAGGCTCCAAAACAGGCTAAGGAAAAATTTTGGAGTGTGGTTGTAGCTGCTACAATAGTATTCCATGAAAATTTTCAATTTTTTCCATGAACACTTCTTCAACTATACTTACTTTAAAAGGATGAGAAAGAGAGAAAAAAAGAGAATTACTTTTCATTTGATCTACCATTACCCTAATGACATTTTTTCCTTCATATTTGGGTAAACCTATAATAAAATCCATTGAAAATTATTCTAGAAATTGGCTTGGTATGGCTAATGGCTAAAGGAGCCATGGGGTCAATTATCTCTCCCTTATTTTGTTGGCATACCACACATTCTACTACAAAATTTTGTGCATCTACTTTAATACCTTCCCAAAAGAATATTTCTTAATCTTATGGTATGTCTTTAAGAACACTAAATTTCCTACAGGAGAAGTGTGTAATTTGAAAAGTACCTTCTGATTGAGTTGATAATTCTTACATAAGTGATATTAATACCATAAAAAATCATTTTTTCATATAAACGTTTCTACTGCATCGGGGTCCTCCTACAAGTTTTTACTGATCTTGCATATATTCTCATATTGTTCCCGTTCTATCCTTGCTTCTTCCACCTAGTCAAATTGTGGAATTGACATAGTGCACAGTAAGCCATTTGTGTCTTCCTCTTTTTTGAGAAGTCATTTGCCACAATAATGCTTTTTCCATTTTTCTTTTATATAATCTCAAAGTCGTAACCCAACATATTTGTGACCCCTTTTTGTGCACTTTTGAAGAGAGTATTTTCTACAAGAATTAATTTATGCTATCATGGTATGTTTCTAATTTGAAGTGACTTCCTATTAGGTATGGACATCATTCTTAATCACATGTAGTGTGGCAAATGTGTTTTTCATATATGGGTCTGAGAAAGTTATTTCCTCTAATTTTATTTCTTTCAAAGGCAAGGTGTCTTCCTTCTTGCATTAGAACTGCACCAATGCCATGACCTAAGGCATCACACTCTATAATGAACATTTTTGTGAATTCAAGTGTCGCCAAGGCTAGAGTTATGCACATAGCCTCTTTAAGTTCTTCAAAATATTTGGTTGCTTCTTTAGCCCAATAAAATACTTCATCCTTCAATAATTTTGTTAGAAATGCTACAATTTGACCATAATTCTTGGAAAACATACAGTAATATCCTATCAATTCTAAGAGTCCTATGAGTTTCTTCAAGGTATTGGGGATTGGTCATTCCCTCATAGACTTGACTTTGTTAAGATCCTTATTGACACACTCATGTGATCAATGTGACCCAACTATTCCACTTCTTGAACCCCAGAAGCACACTTGGAGGGCTTTTCGTATATTTGTTTCTCTCCCTATTGTGTAAAGACCTGTTGTGGTAAAAACACAACCCCCCATTTTTGACTTGCTCAACTCAAATAATGGGGACCGTTTCTATAAAAAATTGGCTAAACACCTTTTTGGATTTTTATTTAGTTGATTGCCCTACGCTTTTGTTAATTTTTCGTTTTCCTTGGATTCTTGTTTTGATTGCTTTGTTAAAATCGATTTTTTATAAGCTTCCCATTGACGCTTGTTTCGCCTCATTTGGTCAACTGGTTTGAAAATGGCACTCCTTTGAAAGTCTGATTATTTATGTAGCCTGGGTTAAAAATGCATAAAATGTACAATATCGCATTTTGTAAATAAATTAGTTCAATAAGGCATTCATTTTAAATATTAACCCGTAGCGAGTTTTTACTAACATTTTTCATTTTTAGTTATGCGGCCAAATCATTAAGTATCGAGATTTAAGAAATTTACTCCAATTTCTAAATCAATTATTAATCTCGAAAACCCAAAATTTTCGAAGTGGTTGTAGTTATTTTTATTTTTACTTTTATTAAGAGTGGCTGTAGTTTATAAAATAACCCTCCTAAAATAAAATCAAAATCAAAATTGATTGTTAATATTAAATCTCAGATTAATTAAATTAATTATTATTTAAAATATAATTAATTTAATTAAACTAAAATTTAATATATAAAAAAAAATATATCGCATCGAGAGTTTCATATATGGCAAGTTTAAAAACCCCGATACACACCAAACCCCGATGCGATATCGGGTCGGAAGTTTTGTTCGCAACGCATCTTACAAACCCCCGATATCCCTCTCCTTCCCGATGGCCGATATGCGATGGCTTCATAACTCAATGGGGCATTAACTTAGGTTATAAAGCTTATACTCCATTTGTTTTTTTCAAACTCACTCATACGTATGAGTGGAGTTAATAAAAGGTAGGTTGGTATATTAGTTTAAGTTATAATATAACATATTAAAGTAATTATTTAATATTTTAAATTAGTTAATATATAATATTTAATTAATTTGATTAAATTAAAATTTAAATATCATTTAGATTAATATTAATTAGTTTTTAATTAGATTAAATTAGTTTGTAATTAGTTAATTATAATAGTTAGTTAGATATTAATTAATAATTAGTTTATTAATAATTAGTTTAAAATTATTTAGAGACTAATTTAGGATTAGTTTTTAATTATAATATTTTACAGAATTTCCAGATTCATGTCAGATTTGACCCATCAACTTTGGAGGCTCATAAATTAAGTTATACATGGCCAAATGAGGCCCAGGACGGCTCATTGGAAAGAGAAAATCAAGGAGAACATTTTTGAGGAGGTTACACTAACAGATTTAATCATTTATTGGGTAAAAAATCAGGCAGAAGATCAAGCTCCGAATTTTGAAAACGAAATCAATTTTCTGAGTTATTTTCTTCATTTTCATTTATCCAAAAGCCTCTTCTAATGGCAGATCCATTGGTTAATAATATCTTTGGCCAATTAAAACACCCCAAACATCAATAGAAAGCTTATATTTTATGTTTAATTAGTTATTTAAATAAAATTGGATTGGATTTGATTTAATTGCTAGAAATGATATTTTAATTGCATCTTAATTTATTTCGATTTCTTTTTGCAGGAAAACAGTGGAAGAAATATGGAGAAAAGGATTTCAATCAATGAGAATGCTCCAGCAATTGAAGATCAGGATTTTTGAGCAAACAAATTGGATTTGGCAGATTTCTCTTCACCAAACTTTCCTCTCAAGAATTCCTTCACAAATATTATAAGTAATAGATTGCATAATGGAATCGGGGCTGCTCTCCTCTGCAATTTTAGACTTCTGAAAGCACTACTGTAATAGGAATTCAGAGTTGTAGGAGAGAGGAGAGAAAATCTCAGATCTGGGGATTATTGAGGATTTTCCCTTTGTATCTTGAATTATGCATGAAGGGCAAAGTTTGCACTATTGTGGCTTTAGCTTTGAAAGTAGAAGTTCAAGCAATGTAAAGGGCTGTTGGAGACCAAGGACAGAGAAATGGATGCAATAAATTGGTATTTCTAATACTACTGTTTCAAATATCAGTTTTATTTTTATGGTAATAGGAATGTGCCATTTTATTCATGTTTGTGCACTATTGTCAATATGGGTAATTTGTCTCAATCTTGTTATTATATATCTCTGTTTTTATGAATTAATTTCTCATTTTTGAGTAACTATTTACTCAGAAATCTGTCTTATAAAACTGATTTATTGAATGGTAATGTGTTGTGAACTATTTCCACATGTCAGTGTTCAATTATTGGATTTACTGATTTGATAATTAATATCATTTTTGTGAACTACTTCCGGGAATGTTGTTGGTTTATTATTTCAGTTGATAGGTCTCAATAGCATGTGTTTTGGTAACCATAATATCAGTTAATTGAACTACTTCATTAACTTGATATTCATTATAAACGAGACATATGTAAATCCCAATACTTTAATTATCTTGCTCTTAGTTGGGTTAGATCTATATCTGCCTAATTAAGATAGGATTTAGATTAGTTTCTTTTGCTTGCATCATAGAATAAGCTTGCATTTAGAGTAAATTCTACATTCTTTTAAGTCCTCTCCTCAAAGAGGCAAAACTTTAGTTGTGGCTTGGCTGAACCCAAATCAGCTTAAGGGTCATTCTCTTGCTTGATCAGCAAGAAGAAGTGATTTGATATCCCTGTCTATTGGTAGGTAAAGATACATCATAAACCAATAGTAATAGGGAGAAGGTAACTGGACCTAGTTAAACCAGTCGGAGCCACCACACCAAACGGAAAAGGAGCTGCTTTAAGGTCCGGACCGGGTGGTTATCCCCTAATGTTGTTGCAGCGATTTTCGAGGCATCAACAAGACGCTATCAACATGTTTTACATTCTCTTCCCAAAATTTGTTGTAGATTAGTATGTCATAAAAAAAACAAACAAACAAACAAATCTTCTAAGGAATGGTTTGAAAATAACATTCATCAAGCTTTGAAATGTTGATGGAACATTTGTAAGTCCAAATGGCATAACCAAAAACACATAATGACCTTCATGTAGTTTGTTTTGGGAATGTCTTCTTGCCTCATTCTCATTTGATGATATCCAAAACGAAGATCCAACTTAGTAAATAAAATTTCTCCATGCAATTCATCTAATAATTCATCAACGATAGGAATAGGAAACTTATCATTGATTATAATTTTTTGATTTGTCTATAATCTAGAAACATACGCCATGAACCTCATCTTTTTAATAACCATCGCCACTTGTGAAGAGAACATGTTATGGCTAAGTTGAATGATGCCTGCCTCTAATATTTCTTGAACCATACACTCAATATCACTCTTTTTTTCATGTGGATACCTATAAGGCTTAATGTTAGTTGGTACACTTCCAGATGCAAATGAATAGCATGGTCATGGTCTCACTAGGTGGAAGACCCTTAGGCATCTCTATAAATAGCTTAAATTTATTTTTTTTATAACTTTTTGGAGATCCACTAGATCATCTAATAAACACAATCATGCAATTACACCTTGTTGTTCCCATTTTATCAATTTTTTCATGCTATTAGATCTTATCACTTTACTGGGTTTCCTTTGGATACCTCTAAGCTTAATTTCCTTTCCTTTTGAGAAGAATCTTATGAAAAGATCATGAAAATTAAGGACCATTGTTCCCACCTATCATAACCATTGGACCCCTAATACAACATCACCACCTCCTATTTGGATTTAAATCATGGGAATAACTAAAAAATACTCCCCTATATTCAACTTAATATTATGGCAGTTCCATGAACAATATATGGTACCTCAATCTGCAATCACTACTTGAAATTCTGGTGTTGGATATGCAAATAAATTAAGAAGTTTTTCCAATTTGTAATTGATGAAGTTACGGGTACTATGTGAATCAACCAATCATGTTTATTTTTTATATATCCTTCTATTTTGAGGGTTTGTGGAGTACTAATATTGGGGAATTCATGACAAGATATTGTTGGAGTAGTCTCTTCTAGCTCTATATCTTGTGAAGTTTCCACTTCTTGATCTTCTTCATCTTCACAGTTTACGTAAAATATTTTTTTCTCACTGCATTTATACCCCTCACTATACTTGTTTTCACATTTGAAACATCATCCCTTTCCTCTTCTTTCATCCATTCTCTAAGGAATCATCCATGTCAATTTGATCAAGGGAGCATGATTTTCTCTATGGTTATTAGTGACCAATTTTCTAATGGTCATATTTTTACTTTCAAATTTCCTTTCTAGACTAAAAGTATGCTCTAGAGATTTAGGTTCAAAGAGATGCACCTCACGTTAGATGCTTTCCTTTAAAGTATCCATAAATACGTATAAAAAATTATCCTCTTAAATATTCTTTAATCTGAGACACAAATTTTGGAATTGTTGAATTTGCTTTGTAACTAGACTTTTTTGTCGAAGATTTACTAGTTGATTGAAGAATTTATTTCTCTTAAAATCACTATAATGTGTTATCAATTACTCTATTAAAATGGACCAAGATATAATACATGTTGGTCTTGTTCTAAAAACATGGATGATATATTTACCTTCCATAAGGATTCCACTTAATGTAGATCAAAGTTTTGTTCCATTTCAAATATTCATGTTACAGGATCATTACCATCAAACTTCCTCACATTAATATTTGGAATGTAGTATTTCATTGGTGTTGACTTGAAGCCATAATGATGTGGATCTTGTATTGAAAATTCATGAGAATGGTTCTACGATTCAATATATGTGCTCTCAAATTGTGATAGCATACTCCCAATATGAGATTGATTCTCAAAACCATGCTTCTCCTCATGTTCATGATTTTCTTGGATCTCCACATCCCTTTTAGGGATATATTTTAATAGAATGTTTTGTATTATTTTATTTATTTCCTGGTGGATTTTTGTATATCTTCCTTGAAAATTGCATTTCTTCCTTGTCCATTCACCTTCTTTTCTATTTTTTCCTTATTTTCTTTCATCTTCTTTTATATTCCTTCCTTATTTTCATTCATCTTCTTTTCTATTCCTTCATAATTTTCATTCATATTCTTTTTCATTTATCTTTTAAGTTTTTCTTGAGATCCTAATAAATCCACATTTTTCAACATAGTATCATTCATTTCATTAACTTTCTTCTCATAATTGAGATAACCTAAATTCTATGTCTTCACTTTCTTCATGAGTCAAGGATGAGCATTTAATAGTTTAATTGGTGTAGTAGCTTTTTGTGGAGGCCTGTTGGAAAATAATGATAGTACTCCTCTTTATTATACTTTTCAGTCACAAACAAAGGGATCATCTAATTAACAATTAGGTCACTTGTAAGTTACATACCTTTAAAACCTTAATTTGGATATCATCTTAATTGTTAAAGTTTTTCCTGATATATCTATGATATTTGAGTCCTTATAGATCTAATTTTTTTTTCTCTAATACTCTGATATGTCCTTTTTTCAATTCCACAAGTGTGACCAAATTTGATGTGGCAAGTAAAAGTTATGGTAAATTTATAAAACTTGTTTATTTTTTGCCTCTTCCCATGAACAAACTTGCATAGTGTGCTACACATCTAATTATTCAAATATAATTCCAAAATTTGTAATTGAGGTACTTATATTTTTCTTCTAAAATCCCTAAAGATTTAATAGTATCAAAAATCTAAAAAAAAGATATAAAAAAATACTAATATGACCTATTTAAAATTTATTTCAAGATTGTTCACAAATCCTAACTTCCACAGGGTATAACTATGAAATCATAGAAAACCAAATTCTGAAATTTGAACAAGATGTTCCTTGATATTTATCTTTATTTTTTCCAAGTTTCACTATTTGAAACCTCCCAAAAAATAAAGAAATAAATTACTGTGGAAAATCCAAACTAACCTATTTGAAACTTATTTTAGGATCATTTGAGAACCTTAAATTCCTTAGAGCATATATATCCAAAATTGTAGTGAACCAAGATCTAAAATTTGAACCAGATGTTCAATGAGATTTATCCTCAATATGGTCCAAATTTCACTTTCTAAAACCTCTTGGAAAAAAAATTATAATGAAAATTTTGAACTAACCTATTTGAATATAATTTCAAGGTCATTCGAGAATCCTAACTTCCTTAGAGCATATCTTGAAAAATATAGCGAATCAAGATCTAAAATTTGAACCATATGTTGCTCAATATTTTGCCTCAAAATTGTTTGATTTTCATCATCTGAAACATCCCATAAAAAAACTTATAGAAAAAATTCCACGATGACCTGCTTGAAGTAGAAAAACCCTAGGATCATGAGGTCTGATACCAAATATTATGAACCTTGCTCCTTAAAAATGATAAGAAACAAATATATATAGTCCTCATATAGGGGGAAACCTCCTTTTATAATGAATACATTGTACAAGACAATTTTTGATGATCCTAAGACTAGGTCTCCTTAGATTATATATAGGAGACAAAGGGTAAAATAATAATAAAATGGGACCAGGAGAGGTTCTAGCCTATATAAAAATATAAAAGTATAAATGTAATTATTCAATATCTATGGATTAATAAGGGGTTTTAGAGTTAACATTAGGGATTATATAGGGCTTAACAATATTTTTTGTGATGCCACTTATCCAAAGGTGTTTATGATGAGCATTGTAAGCATGTTATGGAGATGATGAAATTTAAACTATTTAATAAATTTCAAGAAAGCAGTATTGGTGTCAAGGATGCCATTAACACATTTGAAATCCTTCTGCAACCATAGTGGGTGACTTAATTTCAATCATATTATGAAAAAATAATCCTTAATATGTGATTTTAGTAAAATAAGTGTAGGTGGAAGTCTATAACCCTAAATGAGGTAATTTGGCATCGTTCCATATGAATTGTCCAATGGAACTAGCAAACCATGGATATTCGAATATCATTGTCATATGGAGAAGATATGAGCGAGTTACTATGAATATGTCATCTTCATCATGTGTGGCCTCTCAGAGGATTTACTTGATTGATGATGAAGCCCTTATTTCAAAATTCACGGGGAAGTTTCAAAACCATATTTATAAGTACATAAATCACTCTCATGGGTCCATGTGGAAAACTTTCCAACTTAGATAGTCTAGCAAAATATGTGAGCCATGCACAATCTTATCAATTGTATGTTTTGCCAATAATTATGCATTTTCTCCTTAAAGAAACCAATTATTTTATGTACAATTTCCACATTTTTTATGGTCTTGTGCAATAAAATTAAATTTGTGTTGATCGATGACTTGTATATACAGGTGTCCATATTCATGCATGTCTTGTATATACATGCACAAATGAGCATTGATGGTAGGGATAACACTCTAGAGTTGTGAAATGTTATTAAGTACCATTCTGTGAACACAACACAATTTTTGTTTGGTTCATAAATTATTGTGCATATTCCATTTGATGTTTTGTCACAACAAATCTAATAAAATAAACTGAAATCTATGTTTTGAAGTTTAGATTCCTTTAGATTCCAAATTTATTAATTATTGATTTTATACGTATGCATGTAATGGATAAAGTACAAAAAATAGAGAAAAAAACATAGTCACACACCAACAATGAACATAAGGATTTTCTTTGGGAAACCCTTACATGAGAAAATCTAATTGGAAGGTGAGGCCACATTGCCAAGAATTGAAATAATGAAAGTATAAAGGAGATGGCACTCTCTATGGGGTTACTTGAGCCCTGTGACATGATAGATTGTTCTAGTATAATAAAACCCCTTTGTTATACTCTCTCACTCCCACCCCCATTTTTCTTTCTCTATTATGGAACAGGATATAATCAAATAGAATGCAGGCCCCTTTTCCTCTTTGTGGCTTGATTATAACATAGCTTGATAGCCAACTAGGGGTCAAGTTTAACTCTTTCAACTCTCAACTAGAGTTGTAAAATTTACCTTTATAGATTCTTCTTCATAGTCCTCACGTGGCTAGCCCATTTTCCATGAATAGTGGGGGTTGATGTCACAACCACTCATGTGATGGTGGTTAAACACGATAGGTCAACATCTAGGCGGCACAAATTTTTCATAAGAAATCCAATTGAAGTGATTCATGCATCGTTGGAAAGGTATCTAAGTGTAGAACAATGTCGCAAGGTACACACTTATGTAGGAAAGTTTCAACCCCTAAAAAATATTATTTAAGGCCTCAATACCTCAATACCCTGAAATATTTCATACCCCAATTCTCCAAACTAGGCCTTACCAACAAAACAACTCCTGCAAGCTAATTCTTCCAATTTTTCCAATTTAAAAGCATCGAGCTTGATGAAAAAATATTTAATGATCCAATATAGATCAATGTTCAACATTTCCTTAGGTAGATCTATGAATCATTCAAAAAGAAAAAGTTATCAACTAGAGAGCACTAGATTTAGTTCAATGGTTGTGTCGGGTAATTTAAATTAGCACGCTCCTTTACTGTTTGAGATAGTTTCATAAAGAGACATGAGTTGGGCATACCTATATATTTTTTTAGATAAGACATGGAAAGGGTGAACATAATTCCATGAGTTCTTTTGTGAAAAACAAACACTTAGGAGGCACCAAATGAGCCATGACGCAATTCGATAAATCATCTACTAAAGTAGTTGACTAGTGTAGATTTCATTTAGGCCTTGAAGGTCACAAACATGTCATGCCAATGCATAAGAAAAAAATTATAGTGTGAAAATTGAAGCTTAAAATTTCAACATGTTTTGAAATGTATCATCAATAGAAAAATTGTATTTGATATTCAAATAATGCGAGATTTTTTCTTTTGGAATGTTGCACTTAGAAAGTGAATAGATATATGCCTCGTTACTATGAAACAATGTATAACATGGGAGAATTACACTATGTTCAGAATAAATATATGAGGGATATCTTACTATTGAGATATGAAAGCATGCATGCTTTTATGGATTTTAAGTTGATGCAAAGAGAAGTGCACTTGATGGACGTCAAAATGATGGATATGTGAAACAATTTAAATATGCCCCGTTTAATCTAAATGGTATATGAAATACCAACATGGAAGATGCATGCTAAATAGGCCTTGTTTTCACTTGATAATGACCAATTATTCTTCCTTAAAACTTGATGGGACTCTTGGGATTGAGTCTTGAGGAAGAAAACTCACATAGATAGTTACTTGCATACTACATATCACCATGAACCTATGCAAAATATTGGGTTGTTGAATATTTTTTCCATAAGAGAAATGATCCAGGTGGATATTGGTGGCCACCCACCTACTCAAATTGGATCAGTGGTATCAAAGTGGTCTGCTTTTTCTCTACTTTTCTTTGCATGTCCCAAACGAGGTCGGGATATAAGGAGTTAGGGCTTGATCCGGTTGAACCTTTGCAAGATCAACCTCGCAAAGCCGGATGGCCACCCATGGGGGAAGAAAATAAAGACGAGGGGGTTGGAGATCCTATCAAAATATTGCTTGAGGAGGCCCTTGAGAAACAAAGGAATGCGATGATGGATAAATTTACCCAAATCCTTCAACGGTTGCCCACTGGCGGCTCATCCACATCCAACAGCCACTCTGGAGGTTCCACTCCTTTTAAGGTACAAGTAAGCTTTGACATTCCCATACTTGAGGGCCAAATAGATGCAGACTCCATAGATAAATGTTTAAATCTGTGAGAAGGATATTTTTTTGTTCATGATTTTTCCAGCTGAGAAAAGATTATGTTTTCTCTTCTCAAAGCCGCTCCCCACATCAAGGACTGGTGGGAAACCTACTATGAGCAAAAGGATGAAATTATGACCTCACTTTTTGCAGCCGCACTCACTTGGAATTCATTCTGGAATGTCGTCAGGGAGCAATACTGCCCTGTTAGGAGCTATGAGGATAAATACATAAAGTGTACAACGATGTGGCAGGGAAGGGACTAAGAAGTGCCAAATTTTACCAATGTTTTTCATACCCTTCGCATGAAGTTGGGTATCAAGGATTATGAGAAACATTTGGTGCTTAAGTAGCATGGCTGCCTACATAGGTACATCCAGGATGAGATGGAGTTCCTAGACATCTCCTCGCTCAGTAAGACATACCGATACACTGTCAAAATCAAGCAAAAGTTTAAACAGAAGAAGTGAGACTTTGGATCCGCGAATTTGAAACAAGGGAAAGGCTTCTCCAAACTACAACACCAAGGACAAAGCCAAGATGGTGTGATCCAGGACAACCTGTCAAAGCTGCAAGAAAAGAAAAACAACGCAAAGTCAAAGAAGGACACAGGAAAGTGGTGTGAGTTCCACAAGAGCCCCACTCATAGCACAAGTGAGTGTCGGACCAAGCAGTTTCTGGTGGCTGAGTTGAAGGCTTCAAAATCAGATGCATGTTCCGACCTTGAGTCAGAACTCGACAAGAGGAATGAAAAAGGGAATCAGATCATTAATGCAGAGCCCAGCACCACTGTTGCCACTACCAAGATCTAGACGAATGAGCCCGAAGATCCAAAGGAAGGGGAGCATCTTTTCCACTCACAAATGTGGGTGAAGGGTTCGCTACTGCAATTCATTGTCAACAGTGGCAGCCAAAAGAACCTCATTTTAGTAGAGGTCATGAAGCGGCTGGGACTACCGACCATACCACACCTGCAACCTTACAACATTAGGTGGCTTCACCAAGGACGAGATCTACGAGTCCGCCAACAATTTGATTAGTTACCCCTCAAATATAAATAAGGTAATATTTATTACTATTTGGTGGTTAAGTGATGTGGGAATGGGAAATTTTTCCCATACCCTTGAATTCCCTCCTAATGTCCTTGTCCTTATAGCCAATACTTTTGGATACTTTTTCTATGTGGTTTTATTCTTTCCTTGGATACTCAATATCCAAGATTCTCATTGCTTGATCCAGATTTAACTAAGAACACAAAAATTTATAGAGATAACTATAAATACAGAGATGTAATAGAAATAATACTTCATTTCATTAATGTAAAATACTAAAATATGCTTACAGACAGAAATGGAAATAAACTAGCTTGGGCGATGATAGCTTATCTCTAAGAAGAGATGTGGTGGCTACATGCCTCTCAAATGCCTTACAATGAGGCATGGAGGCCTATTTATTGTTAAGAAACAATGGAAAACCCTAAACATCCAAAAACCTAATCCTAGGAGATGAAGCGCCAAGCTATGGGCCCCGTTTGGATAAATTGGTACATCAACTTCCCGGGGTCATAACTTTGGCATAAGATCTCAGTTTGACACACACAATACCTCGTTAGAAAGATTTAGCCGAGGACTACAATTTTTGAGTGAGAAACATTAATCAACATTTCCCATTTTTCCCAGAAAACTTCGTTTAGGGCCTCAAAATAGCTCCGGAAGTTCAGGACCCGAAAAACAACGAAAAATAGTAAATTGTGCTACAAATAGGGAAACTGAAAAACTGAAAGAGACAGTTGTGGGGATCCAAGTGGGATAGGTGGGTGGCCACCAACATCCACCTAGATCATTTCTCCCCCCTTAGGAAGCAATGGTCCCCATTGCATTGAGTGCCTTCGTGAGATGGGGAAACTTCTGCTAAACTTGGTCCCTGGTGAGCTATTCTACAATCTTTGATGTGTCCAGTAAGGGTGGAAAGCATGGTCAAGGGTGATCCACATTGAACACTTGGTGCAAGCCAAGGAATGGAGGAATGTTGTGCTCTAAATCATTTTTTCCCACAACCTTGGTAATGGTGTAAGGACCATATTGGAGTGGTCTGAGCTTCCAATGGGCTCTTGTAAGGCATTCTTTCTGCATATGAAACCAGACTTTGTCTCCCAATTGAAACTTGTGTGGCACCTGACGTTCATCATGTCGTTGATTGTACTTGGCATTTTCGAGAATGGAGCAGCGATATATTGGCCTATTGGGTAGAGGTGCTCCGGGAGTCAGATCGAACAAATGCTTGACCTGACAGTGCAACAGTACCCCTGTGGGTGAGGATAAGATGTCCCTATATTATTTCATGACCGTATCCACCTACTTCTGCTACATGGAGGAACCATTCCCGGGGGCCATGGATGTGGCTATGGTCTTCCCCTTACTTTGGGAGCAAACCAAACAAAAAACAAATTTCCTAGTCTTGGGGAAGATCTTATTGCCTTTCTTAACAAAGATGAAAGAAGTGGCAGTAGGTGGGGATACCTCTAGTATCTTGTATAATGTATTACACAAAGAAATAATAACAGTGCGAGGCCTTAACTCATACACAACATGTCGCTTCCACAAATATGGTTGGCCTAATAATAAATCACAAACATCAAGAGGTACAACATCACACAATACCTCATCTATGAAGGGCTTGATGCTGTAGGGAAGGCGGCATTGCTGGCGAACTCGAAGATCTCATCCTTGGTGAAGCCACTCGATATTGTATAGTTGCAGGTGTGGTATGGTCAGTAGTCCTGGCCACTTCATGACCTCTACTAAAATTAGGTTCTTTTGGCTACCACTTTTGATAATTAATTGCAGCAGTGAACCCTTCACCCACATTTGTGAGTGGAAAAGATGCTCCCCTTCCTCTGGATCTTCGGGCTCATTCTTCTGGATCTTGGCAGTGGCAACAATGGCGCTGGGCTCCGCATCAATGATATTCTTCCCTTTGTCATTCTTCTTATTGAGTTTTGACTCAAGGCTGGAACATGCATCTGATTTTGAAGCCTTCAACTCGGCCACCAGCGATTGCTTGGTCCGACACTCACTTATGTTATCAATGGCTCTCTTATGGAACTCATACCACTTTTTGTGTCCTTCTTTGACTTTGTGGTGTTGTTTTTCTCTTGCGGCTTCGATGGGTTTTCTTGGGTCACACCATCTTGGCTTTCTCCTTGGTGCCGCGGTTTTGAGAAGCCTTTCCCTTGCTATGAATTCACAGATCCAAAGTCTCGCTTCTTCTGTTTGAACTTTTGCTCGATTTTGACAGCGTATCAGAATGTCGTGCCCAGCGAAGAGATGTTTAGGAACTCCATCTTATCTTGGATGTACCTGTGTAGGCAGCCATGGTATTCAAATACCAAATGCCACTTAGAAACCTTGATACCCAACTTTGTATGAAGGGTATGAAAAATATTTGTGAACTCCAACACATCTTGGTCCCTTCCTTGTCACAATGTTGTCCACTTTATGTATTTATCCTCATAGCTCCTGACAGGGTAGTACTACTCCTTGATGGAATGTCGGAATGAATTCCAAGTGGGTGCGGCTGAAAACAGTGAACCCGTACTTTCATCCTTCTGCTCACAGTATATTTCCCACTAGTCCTTGACGTGGGGGGCTTCTTTGAGAAGTGCAAAAGTGATCTTTTCCCGACTAGAAAAATCATGAACAGAAAAATAACCTTCTAGTAGATTTAACCATTTATCTACAACATTTGCGTCTATCTGACCCTCGAATATGGGGATTTCAAATTCAACTTGTACCTTAAAGGGTGTGGCGTTTCCAGAGTAGCTGTTGGAAGCAGATGCGTCACCCTTAGGTATCCGCTGAAGGATCTGGGAAAAGTTTTCCATCATCGTGTTCCTTTGTTGCTCGAGGGCTTCTTCGAGCAATATTTTGATAAGATCTCCTGCCCCCTCATCTTTATTTTCATTCGCCATAGGAGGTCGTCAGGATTTGCAAGGCTGATCTTGCAAAGGTTCAACCAATTCAAGCCCTAACTCCTTATATCCTGACGTTGTTGGAGACATGCAAAGAAAAATAGAGAAGTAGCAGACCGCTCTGATACCACTTATCTGGACTTAAACAAGAATGCAACAAATTACAAATATAACCATAAATACAGATATGCAATAAAAATAATACTTCATTTCATTAATGTAAAATACTAAAATATGATTATAGATAGAAATGGAAATAAACTAGCTCGGGCAATGGTATCTTATCTCTGAAAAGAGATGTGCTGGCTACATGCCTCTCAACTGTCTTACAAGGAGGCTCGAAGGCCTATTTATTGTTGAGAAACAATGGAAAACTATAAACATCCAAAAACCTAACCCTAGGAGATGAAGCGCTAAGCTATGGGCCCCGTTTGGGTAAATTGGTACATCAACTTCCCAAGGTCATAACTTTGGCATACGATCTTCGTTTGATGCGCACAATACCTTGTTAGAAAGATTTATCCGAGGACTACAACTTTTGAGCAAACATCATCACTCCATGCCCCATGTTTCTCCCGATTTTCCCAAAAAACGTCGTTTAGGGCCTCAAAACGGCTTCGGAAGTTCAGGACTTGAAAACTGCTAAAAATAGTCAATTATGCTACAAATAAGGAAACTGAAAACTGAAAGAGACAGTTGTGGGGTTCCAAGTGGGATAGGTGGATGGCCACCAACATCCACCTAGATCAATTTTACCCAACATTCAACTTGGAATACGTGTCCCATGACCTTGGTTATATTTTATTTACATGGAAAATCAACTAAGGGTTGTTACAAACCCCTCCCCCTTGGGGGAACACCTTACTCAGTGTTTAGTGACAGCTATAAACTAGCAAAACACATGTTTCCCATGGAGCTTTATAACACAAATCAATGTAGCATTTACATCATATCATATTTCCAAGACCATGACAATCATAACATGAACACCATACCACTTATTTGAGATTTATAACACATCTTGATGCAGTATTTATAACATACATATGCATGTACATATAACCAACACAACATCAAACACATATACCAGAATGCATTCACTTAATCAGTGAATAGAGAAGGATAAATAGTCAGCATATGATCAACCATCTTCCATGTAGCTTCATTGGGCCCAAAGTCCTTCCACTACACTTTACTCTGCTCGATTGCTTGATTTTGGGGCATGAGCATATTTCGCTACAAAATGAACTGAGTTTTTGTTTGGGATTCTCCTTTTGGTTCCACCTACAATGCAGACCATTCAATCATATGATCGGCATCTCTCACATATCTTTTAAGCAATGAAACATGGAAAACATCATGGACTTTCACTTTTGGTGGTAGTGTAGTTGGTAGGCCATGGGTCCAATCCTCTCAAGGATCTCTAAAGACCCACAATATCGAGGTGCCATCTTAGCACATGATTCAATCCTCAAGGAGCTCTTCTTGGGCTTGATGCATAATTACACATGTTCCACAACTTGAAACTCCTTAGATACCCTATGTTGATATACATAACTATTTTGTATATCTTGTTTTACCTTTAGATTCTTCTTGATAACTTGCATTTCATGTTCCATCTCTGCCAACATATCTGGTCCAATCAGTACCTTGTTCACTGGATCACTCCAACTGATGGGAGTATTAAAATTTTGCACATAGAGTGCTTCAAATGGAATCATCTTTAAAGATTCTTGATACCCATTATTATACGTAAACTCTGCCAATGGAAGATACTCTTCACACTTCCTTTGTAGATGCATGACATACATTCTCAACATGTCCTCAAGAATCTTTTTGACCCTCTCTCTCTCTGTTCATCTGTCTGCAGATGATAAGTTTTACTAAAGTCCAACTCTATTCCCAAATCTACAAACAACTCTTTCCAAAACCTAGAAGTGAACTTCGCATCTCTGTCTGACAAAATATTCTTAGGAATACCATGCAAGCTCACTATCTCCCTCATGAAAATTTGAGCTATGTCACTAGTTGTATTCATAGACTTAACTGCAATGAAATGAGCTACCTTGGTCAACCTATCTACCACAACCATAATGGATGTCTACGGTAAACCTTTAATGAAATCCATGGAAATGACCTCCCATTTCCATTTTGGAATTGGAATCGGCTGCAATAAACCACATGGATGCTTGCACTCTACTTTTACCTATTGACAATCCAAACACCTAGCCACAAACTCAACCACTTTCTTTTTCAAGTTCGGTCAGTAGTAAAACTTCTTAACTGTTTTCAATGTCTTTTGATATCTCGAGTGACCTGATTATGGCTTGACATGAAATTCCCTCAAGATAAGCTTCTTGAGCTCGTTGATGTCTCACACATCAATCTTATCCCTAAATCTGACCAAACCATCAGTCGCGAGATGATAATACACATCCTGATCACTTGTACCCTGCCATTGTACCTTTTCTTAAGCTGCTTGTACATGTCATCCTATTGTCTTGCCTGCAATATCCGATCTTGCAAGTCTGTCCCATATGAAGTCATAGTTGCAATGTGATTTATAGTGTACTCTTTGACTAAGACCATTTATAACCCTTCTCTCCTTTCCTTTAATGTACCTGATCTTGAATTCAAACTCATTGAGTGTGGAAAACCATCTAGATTTCTTGGAATTTAGATTAGGTTGATCAAATTGGTATATTATTCCACATGCATGAATGATAGCTGCCAACTCAAGATCATGAATCACGTATTTCTTCTCGTGCTCATTCGATTTCCTTGACTCATATCATACCACATGTCCTTCCTTCATCATAACTCCACCAACTTGTTATAGACATATTTGGGCACTGCAACCCCAATCACATATGTCCATAAACCAAGGGCTTCTAAACCCCTAAAAGTGTTGTTTCATACCCTAAAGGAACAAGGTTAGCTGATTACATCAATTCCCAGAAGTTCTCCCTGAAAAACTGCTCAGAACTGGTCAAAGTTGGACCATACAGACTGCTCCATGTTGAGGGTGTGATGCATCTCACCTATTACACATGGGGGGTGCGATGCATACTAAAAATCCCTTCTATAGGGTGCGATGAGCGAGAGCAGACAAATGGTATAAGCAGTTTTCCAGGTGGAAACTCAAAGAATATTATAGAAACTGCTCATATGACACTTGCCTCTCTGAATTCGCCCAGGGATGAGTAAGAGATCATGAAATCTCCAAGTGGAACCAAGAACTATCAGTGAAATGACACTAATCAAAATCCCAGAAGCTGACTCACTCTCCTGCAAATATCTATATATGGATCCCTCATCCTAGAGATCTGGAGGCTGGAATTTTGTAATTTGTAGGTGTTGTTGGTTTCTCTCTGAAGAAATTGTATTATTGGGTGATCTTGCTTTGTATGAGGTGAAGAGGGCTTTCATGCTGGGGGGATGATGCTGGATCAAACAGCTTGGTTGTAATCCTCTCTTCTACTACTTCTATCAATAAAGCTATTTGAGTTTTCCTCCATATGCTTGTATATCTCTGAATGTTGTATTTGTATATGCATTTATATCATTAATGTACATCTGATCCTACATTTTTTATGGTTATAGATCTCTATGCTTTGATGGTATTTTGCTGCTTTGACTCTACAGGTGTTCTTTGAAGCAGGACAAGTGAGAAAGGAGTGGCGAAAGCTCTATCAAGGGAGAGAGGAAACAAGCAAGGAGACTAGAAAAAGACTGAGGTTGGTACTCTCTGCTTCTCTCTCATCTATCTCTCATAAAGGAAAACATAAGTAACTTTAGTTTGTTTGTTTCTAAGATAGCTACCCATCTTAGTGGGACTAGCAACTCTGAATGGACACTAGTTTTCCCGATAACAAAATGGCGACTTCACTGGGGAGCGAATAGTTTGTTTGTTTTGTTACTGTTGTTTTCTTTATAAACCACAGACGAAGCCTGAATTTAAGCCAACTAGCCTTCGAACTGCTTTTGCTATGCAACTGCAAAGTAGATCAACGTTGTTTCAGTCAATCTCCAGGTTGGTTTATGAGCTGAACATCTAGCTTGCAAACATCCTAAGTGCCTTGGTGGTAGCTCAAATAACCTCATTAGATCAGCCCCTATACTTGTGTTTACTGACTATCATTAGCTCAACCTAAATACCTGAACTTAGCTGCAAACTGTGAGTGAAAACCAAGCCCAGTCTCATCCCTGGACCATCGCACTGTCTCTCATTGGAAATCTGGATGCATCGCACCTCCCGTGTGTTGCAGGTGAGATGCATCCCTATTTCCCTGTGTTACGGGTGCGATGATTGAGTAACACTGTTTCTACCTCCAGATTTTGGTTTTTTCTTCATTGTCTTCAGCTTTATTCAGTAGCTTTTTTGTCTATGATCAGTATATCACTATCGAAACCATCTTCCTTTGCATTATTCAACCTCCACTGATAAGGAATTGTGAATGTTTTTAATGTATTTTTCATCATTTACAGTTTTCCTTTGCAAATAGTAGCTTAATCAAACTGTCGTCTTTTGATTTGAAAGTGTCGTTTTCAGTCAAGAAAAAGAGTGTCGTAGAACATTCCTCTTTTATATAGTCGATTACACTTTTGCCATTGTATTTGATTTGAATTAATAGTATTTCAAGTGTCAAAAGAAATTTTAAATTCGAAATCGTAAAGTGTCGTCTTAGTCTTCCTTTCATTTTTTGAATTCGAAATCGCAAAGTTTCGTCTTAGTCTTCCTTTCATTTTTTGAATTTGAAATCGCAAAGTGTCGTCTCAGCCTTCCTTTCGTTTTTTGAAGAGAAAATTGTTAGTACTGTCACTTTGAAAGAAGATAGTTCAGATCTGTACTTAGTTTTCTTTTGTCATTCTCACATTAAGGAAACTGAAAAAAACAATACATGCATGTGCATTCGCATTTAGACTACATGCTGAAATTGATTTAGGAAAAGTGCATCTAGTGTGTGCTCTCTACTCTATGTTGAAAGAATTTCATTTCTCTTTCCTTAGTAGCTAGGATTTTCGTTGCAAAAAGAAAGTAAACGATTGTTTATCATCTTAGATTGCATATTTAGGAATTGTGTATCTACATCATGCGGTGAACCTTAAAGGAAAACTTCTTAAGAAAGATAAACTATAAAATAAACCTCAATGAGCATAAAAAAGCTTTGGAAGCTAACGCACAACATCTAGAAGTCTAGGCTAGAGACATATTCCGGCATCGTAAAGCCTGGAAACTATCGCTTCATCATAGGTTGGGTGATTCCTCCTCTTTGAGACGACAAGTGCCAGTACGGACTTGTGCTCCCATGTACCATCGAGTATATATTGGGAGACACAATAGGCTGATATCCTTTATCCTTAGGAAGCCGTGTCTACTGCCCTATCGATCACAATGCACTGAACACAGCATTCGAGAAGATTGACTGTCGTACCATAAAAAGTATTCTGTAGTTTTGTGATTGGTTTGGTAATCCCTTTGTCTATATTTCCAGATAAGTCATTTTCATTCCTTTTCATACTCCTTAAAAGAAAAGGTCCATCTGAGCACTTATCACTTCAGGCTCATTAAAAATCAAAGGCGACTAGAGTCATCTTTAGCTTTTTCTCAACTCTTAAAAATTGAAAAAGCAAGTTGTGTCAAAGTGTCATAAAATTTATTTTAATCGGAATAACATCATTGTTCCCTCGTTGGTCTTAGGTTGAGAAAATGGAGTCTACCAATCAAGGATTTCCCCTTGGGGGAAATCCCAGTCCCTTCTCCTCTTGGGGAGATGTTGGTGCTCCACACATGGCTACATTGTCCCTTCAAGGACTCACAATTGGCCTACCAGTATGGCTTTTCTTGACCTCTGTCATTCAAAACACTGCAATTCCTTAGTAATCAAATCAGCAACTAGATGATATTGAATTTGCTCCCCCACCTTCTACTTTGTTTGTTTCTCCCTCTCCTTCTTCCTCTTTGCTTGGTGAAGCTAGTAACGCTAAAAACCAAGTAACTGAGAAAAAGAAGAAAGGGAAGGAGAAGAAGAAGAAGAATCCAATGGCGAAAGGGGGAAACCATGCATTGTCTGGCGAAAATCCACACACGACACCATCCAAACCTAAATCTCCATGTGTCTTTTGCAAGGGAGACCACTATCATCGAGATTTTCCCTACATCCCACAGATCTTGAGGGAATGGTCTCCCAACTTGCACAATCTGGTTTCTTCAACCTCTGAAGATCATGTTGAGAGTACACCATCAACTAGTGAAAACGAAGCCAATGGAAAGAAAGGAAGATCTAAATTTCCTTGTAGACTATGTGAAGGCAATCATGCCCTCCACTTTTGTCCTTTCGTGGACGAAGCTAAAAGAGTCTTGGATAATCATCCTGCTTCACCGCAGTGACTTCCTCCTGGATACAAGAAACTCTTGCCGAGTCCATCGCTAGTTGAAAATCCGACTGACACACCATTGTTGTTGGTTGAAGCACCTATCATTGAAGATAGACCCTCTGAGTCCATGCCGGACCAAATTCAACAAGTCGAGATGGCAGTCGACCCAGTCTTGTCTTGAGAAGGCCCACCTTCAGATGATACAGTCACCAAAGAGTATGAGAACGACACCGTTCAAATTATTTTCGTTAACACAGAATCTGATGAACATGGGGGCAATCTACCCATTCCTTTACCACAGGAAGGAAGTTCGTCAGAGATTTACTTGGCCATTTATTCGGTCCCTCCTCCAAGCAATCTAGTTGTTTCCTTCGATTGGAATCTACTAGGGAGACCCCACTTACAATCTAATGTACCATTTTGAATCATAGTACAAGCTTACAGAATGATCATGGTTGGTACTATCATAGATGAAGGGGCTTCTGTGAATATCCTTTCCTCAACTGCTTGGAAAGCGCTTGGTTCGCCATCACTTCTGCCTGAGATTTGAAATCTGTCAGGCTTCAACAAAGGAACTAGTCGACCGTTAGGGATCCTTCCAAATTTTCCTATAACTTTGAGAAGGAAAACCATTCATCTAAACATGATGGTAGTCCAAGGGCCTCTAGATTACAATCTACTCCTTGGGCGTGACTACATTTATAGCATGGGATCTATTGTTTCCTCAGTCTTTTGAGTGATGTGTTTTCCGCATGAAGGCAGAGTGGTCCACCTAGTTGACCAACTTTCATTCCCTGGTTCAAACACAGCTACTAGTCAAATGCCATCCCTAATTGGTCTTTTTGCACAAGGAATGTCTCATCAATCCCCAGTCCATCCACCTGATGATTGCGAGTGATTTGGTGATTGTGACTGAAACCCAGGAGGCATGCGTCCTAGTCTGCTTTGGCAAGAAAACCCCATATATAAGGTAGGTTTCCACGTAGGAATATGACTAGTCTGACAATCATGTCCATTTAGGAAAATGGATCAGACTGGAAAAGGATTCCCCCGTCAAACGTTATGTGATTGGCACTGACAACAGTCACCTTTGTCCATTTCGATGGACATCGCCAAGGAAGTGTTTTGTCTGCTACGCGGATGGAACAATCTTGCTAATGCAAGAACTTCTGTATGGTAACATAGAAACTCTACTTCGTTATACTTGGGGCATGCAAACCTTTTTGCATGCAAGTGAAAAATGACCTTTTATTTTCTTAGTTTGTAGGCTCCCAACCCTTTAAACTCGTAGGTTGGTCGTTCCTAGCTTGCATACAAAAGGCTCCGGAGCAAGCTCCCTAAAAAATGAACCTATCGATGAAATACATCCTTATTATACCATTGGCATGAGCAGTTTTACGCGAAGTTCAAGCTCGTTAAAAAATAAACCTAGCAATGAGCAAATGTTCCCCAGAGTTCAAGCTCATTAAAAAATGAACCCACCTTTAGTAAATAACCATTTTGATCACATAATTATCAGCTTTTGAACCTTGGTCGTGTTCTTACCATCACCTCCACTCTTTTTTAGCCGATCATACACCTCCATTTGATTGTTTACCTTTTTGAGGAACAGCTACGACGCGTGATTCTATTAGCCACCTTCTTTACACTGTCGTGATTGAAAAGTTCCAAACCTTACCTGGAGCTAGTTGCTATCCAAAAACATCACTCGTTCCTCAAAAAATGAGTCTCCTTTAAGCTCTTTTCATCTGACTCGTAAAATATGAAAAGATTGCTGAGCAATTGGCCTCTCCAGATCGTTAAAACGATCGGAAGTGCCATCCCTCCTCTAGATTTTAATCTTTTTGGACCTAAGGTATCATTACACAAAAATATTGAGCGCTTGTCTTGTTTGGCTCGTTAAAACTATCGAAAAGTCATCCCTTTCGTATTATTTTATACTTTTTCAGACTTAAGGGATTATATTATGAAAAATGACTACTGGAGTTGCCTTTACATCTCTTTTTAGACTCTCTAAAATTGAAAAGGACCGAGTTATCTTTGTCATTAAACTCGTTAAAACAATAGCGACAAACTTGTCCATACAGACAAGAGCGAGTTTCACTGTCGCTAGGCTCGTTAAAACATAACGACAGGTTTGCCCGAAGGGAAAATTATAGAACAAGCATATGTTATCCTCCTCAAGCTTGACAAAAATAAAGAGGTACTGGTCAGCAATGACTGGGGAAAAAGGGAAGAAAACTTGAATAACTTCATTGGTAGCAAGTCGCTCTTGAACATGACACTTTCACTCCATCACCATGATTGAGTTGGGTTGGGTTATTCCATTCACCAGTCATATCACGATTGGTTCGCCGTACCATCCATTTTAGGGTTAACGCTACCAATCCATTTCAGTGTCATCGATATGTTCAAGAGAAGTCGCTCGAAGAATTCATCAACCCAGGTAATACCTCATCCATTGCAATACCTTCACTCTCCATTTTTCATGACCGCCACCCTGAACCTTGTATCATTAGATTGTTTTCACCTCCACAAAATCATTTGCTCCATTCCGTGTCGTAGATGTGGGATTCATTAAGGCCCTCCTACGATGGGTCACTTCTTGTTGACATCAACTCATTATCCAAGAAGTTGACTTAGGAACAACCCTTTCAGTACTTTGAAGCTTGCATGCCTCAATGGCAAGGCTCTCACTTCTGGTGACAAGTTTACATCAATGGCCTTCGACCGAAAGATTTTATGTGGTGTTCGACATCAACTCATGTATTCACACCACGTGAATTGTACTTCAATACCTTGAGGATCATTATCATTATCGGTGATTCCTCTCGCGCTTGTTAACAGCTTACATCATTGGCTGGTAATCAAGCGATGTTTTTCCATGTTCGACATTAGAACATCTTTTCACATGGATTGACTTGTACTTCGGGCGAAGATTGAACGAGTTTGAAGACCCCAGATCTAATTTCATCCATCTAGGCTACGATATATATTTAAGAAAATAAAAACATCAAATGTACATCATAGCTGCACAGATAATCATCCAAACTAAGGGATGATGGCTCTACTAGAATCATCAGTCTGCCACACAGACGATTGTCTATCTTATGTACATGAAAATGAATTTATAAATCTGAGCATGGGAATGCCCACCTCAGCTAGATCATGAAAATATTATGAAGATAATGTATTGTATTGTATCTTATTACAGGTCACCTTCCAGTTTGAAAAACCTCGGATCGTCATGATAAAGCATTTCACCCGACATCAAAATATTTACGACCTCATGCTTTAGGGGGAAACTGTTATAGACGTATTTGGGCACTGCAACCCCAATCACATATGTCCATAAACCAAGGGCTTCTAAACCACTAAAAGTGTTGTTTCATACCCTAAAGGAAAAACATCAGCTGATTACATCATTTCCTAGAAGTTCTCCCTGAAAAAATACTCAAAATTGGTCAAAACTAGACCATGCAGACTGCTCCATGCTGAGGGTGCAATGCATCTCACCTGTTACACATGGGGGGTGTGATGCATATTGAAAATCACTTCTGTAGGGTGCGATGAGCGAGAGCAGACAAATGGTAGAAGTAGTTTGCTAGGTGGAAACTCAAAGAATCTTCTAGAAAGTGCTCATATGACACTTGCCTCTCTGAATTCACCCAAGGATGAGTAAGAGATCATGAAATCTCCAAGTGGAACCAAGAACTATCAGTGAAATGACACTAATCAAAATCCCAGAAGTTGACTCACTCTCTTGCAAACATCTATATATGGATCCCTCATCCTAGAGATCTGGAGGATGGAATTTTGTAATTTGTAAGGAAGTGTTGTTGGTTTCTCTTTGAAGACATTGTATTGTTTGGTGATCTTGCTTTGTATGAGGTGAAGAGGGCTTTCATGCTGGGGGGATGATGCTGGATCAGACAGCTTGGTTGTAATCCTCTCTTCTACTACTTCTATCAATAAAGCTATTTGAGTTTTCCTCCATATGCTTGTATATCTCTTAATCTTGTATTTGTATATGCATTTATATGGTTAATGCACCTCTGATCCTACATTGTTTATGGTTATAGATCTCTATGCTTTGATGGTATTTTTTTTCTTTGACTCTACAGGTTTTCTTTGAAGCGGGACAAGTGAGAAAGGAGTGGTGAAAGCTCTATCAAGGGAGAGAGGAAACAAGCAAGGAGACCAGCGAAAGAGTGAGGTTGGTACTCTCTGCTTCTCTCTCATCTATCTCTCATAAAGGAAAACACAAGTAACTTTAGTTTGTTTTTTTCTAAGATAGCTACCCGTCTTAGTGGGACTAGTAGCTCTGAATGGACACTAGTTTTCCCGATAACACAAGTCCCCTCTTCCAAGTATTTGTACATAACACAAACTTTTTTATTTGGATCTGCAATCTTAAATACTGGAGCATTTGTAAGCAATTGCTTCAACTGCTTAGAAGTAGCTGCACATTATTGTGTCTATTCAAATTTATTTCCTTTTCTCTATAATGATGTAATAGGATAGGCAATCCTGAGAAGCTCCTTATGAACCAACTGTAGTAACATGTTAATCCCATAAACGATCTGACATCATCCACATTCCTATGAGTTTCCCATTCCATGATAGCTTTGATATTTTTCGGGTCCACTATTATAACTTCCTTGGAAACCACATGCCCCAAGTAATGAACTTTTGTCTAAAAGAAACTACATTTACTAAGTTTAGCATACAACTGATGCTCTCTCAACAATATTAAGACTGCTACCAGATTTTTTTCATGCTCTTCCTCATTCTTAGAATATATCAATATGTCATCAATGAACACTATCACAAACTTATCCAAATAAGGATTCAACACACTATTCATCAAACACAAGAAAGTAGTTGTAGCATTTTTCAAACCAATAGGAACCACTACAAACTTATAATGCCCATACTTGGTCCGAAAAGCAGTCTTTTAGATGTCCTCTTCTTTGATGCATACCTAATAATATCCCGATCTCAAGTCAATCTTCGGAAACATTGTTTCTCCCTTTAACTAATCAAACAAGTCATCAATACACAACAAAGGGTATTTGTTCTTAATCATCACTTTTTTCAACTTCCTATAATCAATAAATAACATGAGAGTATAATCCTTCTTCGCAAACAATATTGGCGCACCCCAAGGTGACACA
This sequence comes from Pinus tabuliformis, assembly GCA_031772625.1. Taxonomy (NCBI): domain Eukaryota; kingdom Viridiplantae; phylum Streptophyta; class Pinopsida; order Pinales; family Pinaceae; genus Pinus; species Pinus tabuliformis. Next base: position 538,160,432 of record CM062805.1, on the reverse strand, counting down.
CTTGGCCTAATGTATCCCTTATCAAGCATTTCCTTCAACTACAACTTCAATTCCACTAATTCAGAGTGTTCATATTGTAAGTTTCCTTCCATCAACTCAATAGAAAAGTCCACTTCCCTATGAGGCGGTAACTCTGAAATATTTGTTGGGAATACATCCTAAAACTGCTACAAAACTGGATACCTCTTCAAGACTTCAGCATCCTCAACATCCTTTCCTTTTTCATGGAAATATGAATTACAAATAATACACACCCTTTCCATATATTACGCTTTTCCTGCATAGTTGTAACCATTCTCACTGATGTAGGCTTCTTCTTACCCTGCAAGATTATCTTCTCTTTGTCATCATCCAAGAACTCAATAGCCTTGTCATAGAAATCCACTTTAGTCCTATGAATGTATAACCAATCCATACACAACAACATATTGTATGATCCCAATGGAAGCACATTTATATGCACTGATGTAGACATATCATTCATCTCAAATGCACAAGATCTTACCCAATGATGAACTATTTTCTTAGGACCTGTAGTCAATTTCACCAACTAAGACTCGGTATGCACTTCTTTTCTCAAACCACATTTATCCACCAGATCAATACTGATATAACTATAATTAGATCCAGGGTCAATCAAAATAGAAACAACTTGATGACAAAGCTTACCTGCCATCTTGATAATATATGCCTTATGATCAACCTACCTATTATCCAACACTACATAAATTTGAGGAATAACATGTCCAATATACCCAAATGCCTATGCCTCCTAAGCACTGTAAATTTTAGGTTTTCCACCCTGATGTTGTGGACAATCTCTCCTATGATGATCCTTTCCACAAGTCCAACACTGAAAATGCTTCCTGCGATCACCCTTATTTTGCTCCTTAAACTAAAATCCCTATCTTCTATCAACTACATTGAATTTCTTGCGTGACACTACATTCTCCTTGTTATTTGTATCCTAAGGTTTTCCTCTCTTCTTGGCCCACTTTTCTTTATTCTTCTCATTACCTTTCCAATCCTTCTTAGACTCATTCTTATGATTTGATTGCCCATAATAGTGCTTCAACTTTTTCATGGATTCCTCCATATATCTATGCTCATCAAACTCAATCTTGTCTTTGAATGATACCAAAAACCCATTGATGAATATCTAAATATTTTCTTTCTCCTCCTTAAGATAAGTTACATATCTCAACAAATCCAAGAATCTTCTAGTATACTCCTCATCAGTCATAGATCCCACATTCAACTCATAGAAATCCTTTTCCCTATCATCATAGTATCTTTCAGATAGATACATCTTCCTGAAAGTCTCTCGATCTCACTCCATGTCAGCTCCTATTCTTGAATTCATCTAACATTCTTTACATCTTCCCACCAAATATTTGCTTTACCTTTAAGACTGAAAGTAGTTATCTTGGCTTTCATATTTTCTGAATAATCATGCAATATGAAAAATTTATTCATCCCAAGCAACCAAGATTCTACATCTTATGATTTCTTCATTTCTCCATTAAACGTAGGAGGCTTGGATTTCTTGAACTCCTCTGGAAAGTACTATTTCTCACTCCTCCTATACAGATGGTTGCAGTGATGATGATGATGTCTCTCTAAACCAGAACTAGAATAGAACCCAAGGTCATTACCCCTCTTATCAGGTGTATCCAAGAACCTAACATCTCTTATTGTGTCATCCCTTTAAAACTTGTATACTGATTAAGACCTTCTACCATATGCCTCGTTATTCCTTTCCTCTTGTCCATGAATAATCCTAAGCAGTCCCTATCTCTTCAAATTTGATAGAATCTAAAGGATGACTACATTAAATTAGGATTTTTTCTCTTATTCTCTAGTAGGTCTTTCCTATGACTAGATGATCTTATCATTATCCACCTTAAAAATTTTGATCTTTGCTTTTAATCTTCTCATTGTATCTTCTATGTCAAGGGATTACTCATCATCATGCTATTCATCTGATCTATAGGGAGAATCATGTGAGATGTAGTCCACCATTCTGTTAGTCATCTTGATCTTCTTCCTGCAAACATACCATGTCATATAAACCAAATATAAACATGATCAAACATACCTCAATGAAGTTCAATGGAGGTTATCTCAGCTGCAAAATCAATCCATATTAGTACAAAATATGTATATATAATGAAATCAACATATCAATAATCTCAGCATCAACATCATCAACCTATACATGACAACACAACTACAACAATGACTATCACAATACATGCATAACAAACATATAGAAAGATAACATGCATGAATGATAAACACATTCCACCCATCTAGTCCAAGTGTTGAACTTGGGAGCTCTAATACCAATCTATAACCACCCCTCCCACATTTACCCAATTTCATCAGCCTATTAGGGTAAACATGAGACGAAGAGTTATTATGACATGACCCAGCCTCCAAGCTCCATTTAAGGAAGTGGGGCCTATAAACTGGCCACCAACTGAGAATTCACAACATCCCTTAGGGCCACAGGACACACAGGAGCCAAAGGACCACCCTAGGTGATCAATCCCTAAGATGGGCTTCATTTTTAGACAATTTAACCCCCAACCACATGGATGAAAAGGCCTCCATGTGGTTGAAGGCCTCCAAACACACTCATAATCCTGCATGAGTATGGTTGTGATCTAAATTTTCCAGTTCAGAGGGTGTGGTCCAAATATTTGAGCCATAATTCTAGGTCAGTCTCCATACCACTGCCTAGAACTGCCTGAGACTTCTCATAATCATAAATGACATGACAATAAGTCTACACATTCAAACTTGAAGGAAGAAATTAACCTAGACTGCCTAGAACATAACAAACATTTTTTCAAACACATGGAAAACATGTAAGCTACAGGTCTTGAATTCATATTTGATCATATAGGTATGAGATTCATCTGAGAATTACCGATAAGGCCTTATACCCTCTCCACATAGTTTCAACAATAGTTTTTAGTCCATACATTCATTGACCAATCAATAACTAAACCACTCATGACAAGAGCCATAAATGATACACATTATATAACCAGAAAATAACGGTCATATAAACTATGGAAACTCATCCATAATATCATTTAAGTAATTGCCACAAATATACATTAATCACAATAGAAGAATATCGCTTATTAACATATGAAAATATTAACAAAGTTAGGGACTTCCATGTACCACACGACCATAAATTGGGTTGAACCAAATCTCTCTTTCAACCAATCACCCCCACACCATATTGTTGGAAATAATACTGAGAGGGGGGGGGGGTGAATCAGTATTATTAAATCAATATAACTTTTTCATTTCCATAATCTGAGTCATATATGCTGCTTCAGTTAAGAATACCCACGTATATTCAGTAAACTTATGATTCAATTAATTGATATTCAATGAGTGCATTAGAACATTATCAACCTTATTAACAGTAAACAGGTGCGATAAAATAGAACAGATCATCACACATAAGCCACACACATGAACACCATGATATAAGGTGGAAACCCAATGTGGGTGAAAACCACCTGCTGCAAGTCATCTCAATCTTCTTCTTAATAAGAAAATCCTTTTACAATATTTCTATACTGGTGCAGTCTTATACCAGTACGCAAGCTTCTACCTATAGAGAGCTACAACCCTCTCTCGTTTTCCAGTCTCTCTTGGAAGGGAGCTACAACCCCCATAGTTCTTGTACTAGCCGATCCATTTACTAGTACGCAGGCTGCTACCTGCTACAATGCTCCAAAGTTTTCAACTGCTACTGGAAGGGAGCTACCACCCCCTTAGCTCTTGTACTTGCTAAGATACTAGTACGTAGGCGCCAACCTACAATATTCTCTCCTCCGAGTACCACGTTTCATACATTTTCAGACTGGATACACCTGAAGCAAAACACATAATCTGAAAGGCCACATTTCATCCAATTTTCATACTGGACCCATTAATATCATTGAAGCACATAATCAATCAATCTTCTGAATCACCCAATCACTAGATCAATACATATACAAGGATAATATGTGTGTTAGCAATCAGATCTAGTTCATCAGATCATATAAGGATAAGTCATTATGAACATAATCAATCAATCAATCACTTCTCAGAATGTTGTTATCAGAACACAGTACCAGTAACCAGACATCACTTCAGATCCCAGAATACTGCAATAATAAACAGGAGCAGCTAAATAGATTTCATGAAAAGTCCGCAACTTCACCAATAGAAAACCTGCGTACATCCGCACATTCTCTTGCTTCTTGCTTGCGCACCTCCGCACCTGAGTCTACGGCTTGCCTGTGCACCTCCGCACCTGCGCCTACAGCTTGCCTGTGCACCTCTACATCTGCGCCTACAGCTTGCCTGCGCACCTCCACATCTGCACCTACAGCTTGCCTGCGTACCTCCGCACTGAGTCTATGGATTGCCTACGCACCTCCGCACTGAGTCTATGGATTGCCTGTGCACCTCTGCACCTGCGGCGCTTCTGGGCCTACGAAACTCCGCACCTGTTCCTTGTCTGCACTTGTGGTCCTGCGGGTATAGACAATTTTCCAGACTTCAGGAATATCCCAGACTATCAGATCTACAGATCTGATCATGCGCCGAGGAGATCTCAACCCATCAATAGATCCGACTTGTAATCCTCGTGTTTCTCCTTGATTTAGATTCAATAATTTCTCTCCAACTGATCAACAGTATTTCAGATCTAGCTTTTCTTAAGATATTCAACACATCAGATGCCCAACCAAATGTTCTCCCTCCCTTTTTATAGGCCTTTACTCAAACCATGGTCCAAAACCATAGGTATTCAATACTAGGAACCCAATACCTTGGATCAATACTTTAGATGCAAAACCATGGACCAAAACCATAGGATCAAACATGTCGGGCTAAATACCATGGACCACCACGTGCGTGCGCTTTTTTATGCATGAAAGTGCATGTACTGGGGTCCGCACCTTTTGCATGGTATACCTACGAACATGACCACACTTTTTGAATGGCGTGCCTGCGGGTCCGCACTTTTTGAATGGTGCACCTGCGAACCCCTTATTTTCTTCTATTATGAGTAGGTCGATCATCAATCTTTGCTACTGGCCTATTGCACTATGATCTGTCATCTGTATGAGTTGCCATCAAGGACAACACTTGAACCATAATGCCAACAATCTCCCCCTTTGGACTTGATGGCAAAGCTAACTTGTCATACTTGAACTGATTCCTTTTAGTTGTCCTGCATCTCATGTATTCTGTCACATTTGATCTCATTTCTGTAGATTCATATAAGTTATATATAAGTGAGTTGTTCTTCTACGGGAGGGTTTCCATCAAGTAAAACACATGCATATAATGCCAACACATATTCCAAGCATGAATGTAGGATCCTGTTATCACTCAGATTTTCCTAGAAGTTGTTGGGAAGAGGAAAAGGGTCCGAGGTAACCACAAACCAACTTTTAAGTACAGATTCTAGCCAATATGTACTCAGAGAGGGCTCTCTCTTTATGATTTAGCTTGGTTTTTAAAAGATATTAGGCTAGTTGTGAAGTTTGGGTGGTGGGATTCAATAGCAAAGGGGTAAGACTGAGTAGCTTAGTCCATTGGGCTAATGGAGTCAAATAAAATGGCTTAACTGGACTTGGTTTCTTCACAAAGGATGGTTTAATAGAGCAAGGTAATCAAATAGGGAACAATTAGAGATTGAAAGATGGAATACGCTTAAAGGGTTAAAGGGTAACTAAGAATCCTTTAACATACTTCAAATGAGCAAAACATGACTAACCACCAATAAAGAGCAATTAAGAATTCTTTATTAAATGATTAAAATGAACAAACTAGGAAACAGGAGCAATCAAGAATTCACTGTTTATACTAGTTCAAAAGAAAACATTGAGAATAATAACGATTGAAAACAGAGTGAAATTAAGCAAATTCTGAGCTATTCTTTTTCGTTTATCATTCAGATGTGAAACATAGATGATATTTTAAACAAGGAAAACTGTAAAACACAAGGTATAGATGAACTTATTGATCTAGTGTTTGATTCAAGAATTCTAAGAAAAGTCCTTAGCTCCAATTCTTCATCCAGCAAGCCACAAAATTGGTCCAAACAACACTTTATTTCAAAATATTCAATGTTACAGCAATGTCTAAGAATCCACCCTCAATACTCCAATTGAGGGGGTATTTATACAAAAAATCTTTACAAAAATATCTCGTAATAGATGAGATATATTCTAGTGATGACTAATTATTTTTACAGAAAAATAGAGACACTTAGTCTTGAATATAGGAGAAAGGTGAACTGATGATGTGTTGTTCCTATTCTCGCTGAATGTGCTGGAGGCAGGGCCTTTTATTTGGCTTGCTGCTGTCCTCTTTAGTAACTTTGTGCTGGTTGCCTTGTTTTGACCAATACTTTTCACCTGTTCTGATACACTTCGACCTGTTTGACCCCTTTTCATCTTTATTCATCTTGCTATGGTAAAAGTCCAAAATTTATCTTTTACCAAAAGTAAATTTACAAAATTCTCAATATGTCTTCCCACCATTTTTGCTCTGGAAATCTGTGTTTCTGGAGTTTCCTCAGAGTCTCATCAGTTTCTATATATTTGAAAATATTAGGCTAGAGTTGAAACAAATGATTTACCTCATGCTCAATATAGAATAAGTTCTCCAAGCTGTCATAGAGAACTCAGCCTGTGGAAAGTGCTTTTGTTCCTGATGCACTTGTTGATGAACTAGCTTGATCTCCAGCATACTTGTTCAATTTATCTACATAATCAATGTGCTTCATTAACCTGTCATTGATGGCCAAAGGACTTGGTAGCCCTTTATTCTACAAAACTGTGAACTTCTCCATAAAAGAATTGATTTCCACCTGCATATCTTGACATCTTATTTCTAGATTTTGCATCAAAGTTCTTTTAGTTAACACCCTTTTGATTTCCAAAATAGTGTCAGTCCTGTTAGGGATGCCAAGTGCTTCCAGTTGTTCCCTGTTGCTGTTATTTAAAAAATGTATAAGCCTGTTGGCCTGTTCAAGAATTTGTCCTAACTCTGCTCTTGTTCTTTGAATTTCTCCATGTGCTGCTTTCACTAAATCAATATGTTCATAAATCACTTGGATAGATGCCCACACATCATTTATAGATTGAATGATGTTTGCCCAAAGGATTTTCTTGATCTCTGCTAGGGGCTTGTCAAAAGTGAGCTCTTGTTCTAATGTTTTAACTTTCCTTTCTAAGGCTTTAATCTCCTCGGTTTTTTCTGCAACACTTATTAGCCAATTGTTCTTTTGCTTGTTTTAATTCTGTAACTTGTAATTTTAGTTCTTCCATGGCCTTTATCAATTCTTTAGTGCTCATATTAGTACTACTACCTAATGCTGTTCCAAGTACAGAAGGGACTGCTGTTGATGTACTTGTAGGAATTACTTCAGGAGGCTGGGAGGTCGACTCTCCCTGCTTTTCCTTCAGTGCTTTCTCTAATGCCTGTTCTGTATCATTCAATCTTTCATTAAGTTTCAGGAGTAGGTCCATCATATCTTCTTCTAATTTCTATTGTACAACTTCTGCTGTCTGAGGATGCCTTGAAGGAGGCAGTTTCAGCTATTTCCTCAGGGCAGCAATGTCCTCTTCTTTCTTCTTGATCAGAGCCTGTATGCCTTTAGCATCTTTGGGATCATGTCCCAATCCAATGATGATCTCTTCTAATGATTTTATTCTGTTATCCTTGGCTAGGGAAGAGGCTTTTTCCAAGTGAAGTTGAGCAGCTATATTATCCAAGGAATTTTGTAGCTTGTGGGCCATCATTGCTTTGTCAGTCAGTGTGGAATAGACCATTTCCCCAGTTTTCTTGTGAAGTTCAATCTGGTCCATAGGATGAATATCTTTGGCTAGGACCTCCAAATTTTTTCTGATGAAATCTGCTGTTGACTGGGGTTGCTGCACCTTTGGCTTAAAATAACTCATTATCATTTTTCCTTCTTTAATATCATAAGCTGACATCAATCTTTGCTGGTTTGAGGGGGCCATCTTCAGATACTGATTATAAATTTGAAGCCTTACTGGATCATTCCTGGCTTTTATCTCTATAAATGTCTTCTTAATGTCTGAGGCCTATTTGCTTTGTGGCCTAGTGGATGATACTTCTACACTGTGATGTCTTTCTAGCTCCTTCCTTTGTGAGCTAAGAGATGTTTCTCCCAATGGAGAAGTTTGCTGGCTCACTGCCCTTTCTTCTTTGTGGCTGTCTATAGTGTCTTTCATTATTTCCTCTTCTGACAGGGGATTCAATCTTTGTCTTTTAGTCCCAGGCTGTTCCATGGGTCCACTGGCAGGAGTAGTGGTTTCCCTGTCCCTCTTTTTGCCTCTTTCCTCATTTAGAGGAGTTTGCAAGACTGGAGTTTCTACTGTTTTAGTTTGAGGTGGAGGAGTTGATTCTTGACCTTGTTCTTTGGACCTTTCCGGCTGATCTGTCATTGTGGGCTGTTCTATGGTCTCTACTTCCTTCCCTTTAGGTGTGCCTATGGCTGGTATGTTGACTTCCAGTGGAGGTTGTTGGGAAGTTCTAGCAATGGATGCCCCCTTTTCTAGCCCTTGAGATAGCTTGAAAAATACCTGCCCAAAAGAATCCAGGTCAAGGGTTTTCTCAAGATCTTTCATAGCATTTTCCATATTTTCCTATTCACTAATCTCTTCTATTAGGGTCCCTTCTACCCATTCATCCTGATTTACAAACTGTTCAATTTCTAGGATCCTATGATGTATATAAATTGATAGTTTGTTTTTTTTCCTTCTGTCACATATGAAACTATTTGGGTCATATGGAACCCACCAAAAAATTTTCTTCAATCTAAGGTGGTCTTGTAAAATCTTTTCAGCTTCTTGCCATGCATCCCTAGAATTGATGACAAAAGGGCCTAACTGGTTCCTGATTCTTAGCTGAGCCTTTTTATTTATGCTACAAAAATGGACTAAGTCTGCATTTATAAGCTGTCTAAAATATTCTAGTGCAAATAATCTCATGGGCACATATTTAGGTAACTTGAAAGGGCAAAGTTCATACCCATACATTCTGAATTATGTGTGATTTTGATATGGGTACCAGTCACCTATCCTGTACTATTTAGAAAGTTGCGGAATCTTATTCATGTCACCAGTGATCCTAGGAGGGGGAACTCCTATCAATAAAGTGGTTTTTGGATGTACAAACCAGTCAATGAACTCATTATAAGTATAAGGGGACTCACTGGTATTATGAAAGATGGAACTCCAAAAAGTCACAGACCTTCGATTTCCTTTTGAGTCCAATTTCCTAATGGGGAAAGAAAAGTTGTCTGGCTGATGATACAACAAAAGATGGTATATAAAAGAAGTATATTTGAAGACTCCTTCCCTATCCAAACTTATGAATTGATCATGGATTTTGTTGGCAGTGAAAGTGGCATAGTCATATCTGACAGCTGGGGGTTGTCCTGGAGTAAAGATTGATAGTAAAACTAAGGTGATGTCATCAACATATTCACTGTAATTGAATCCCATGATCAAGGATATCATTTCAACAATGAGTCTGCCAGTGTCAGTGAAAAAAGTCTGCAAATAAGGAGGTGGACCTTTAGGCTGGTGCTTTGGTAGCATGAAGGTCTGAGCAATACGGCTTATCTCAAATGTGGGCAATTGAGATGCCTTTTCAAGTAGATATCCCATGGAAAGAGGAGCAAGGGGCTCAGTGGAGTGGAACTGTATCATTTCATTAATGGACTTAGCAGTTATGGGAAAAAGGACAGTTTGGGATGGGGACATAACTGCTCTATGTACAGGTTCATAGTTAGCACAACAATGATGAATTCTTTCTGGGAAAACATGGACTGAGGGGAGGAAATACATGGGAAGGTTAGATTCCCACAATCCAAAAATGTCAGACTTGTTTAGATAGCTATCTCTGATTTGGCAGAAGGCCTGAATATGGTTCCTGTCACCAAATAAATCTTTTATTTGAAAATATTTGTTAGTCAAGGGTAGATAATATAAGTCTTTATGGGGTGCATTTATAGGCACGACATTTAGGGCTATGGGGGTTTCCATATTTGGTTCTTGTGGATTCAAAGATGAAAATAGGGGAAATTCTATGAACAATAGGCAAGACAATAGTTTGGGAGATTTGTATGGCCAATACAAACATGGAATAGACCCGAATTTGGCTATTTCTTGTAGAATTTTAAGCAAAAAACCAAAATCACAGGGTTTCGGCGTAGCTTGGATAAATAACTATTTCAAGACAATGAATAATGCCTGGATGGGAGGATGACAGGTTCTAGACGGCGTCGCAGCAAGGTTCTCAACCAGGTGGTAGTCTGCAAGCTCGAACAGTCAATTGGGATGTTGTTTTGCATGGGAGCATAGTCTGCAGTGAATAACAATGAAAATGATGTTTTTCCGCTTTATTTAGCAAAAATAAGGTTGGCGGGACTTTTTGGCATTTATCAGGCGGATGACGTCAGCGTGATGTGACGCTTTGTCGTTATGCGGAAGGGTGGTAAGTGGTAAGCATCGCACCGCTTTTGGGGCTAGGCGGTTTTGAACAGAGGGCGAGCGAGCATATGGAGTGGGCGACGCGTGCGGGGGTACGGCGGAAAACCGTCGGGCGATTGCAGGTTAAAACAAGGTGGGAAGGGCGGTCGGAATATCGCTGTCGACCGTCGGATGGGAATGTAATGATCAGACGGTGGACGGATGTGGGACATGGCGGGGAGTTATGCAATGGGGCCCGGCACAATAAAACATGGTTTAATCGTATCGGGGCCAATTTTATTGGTTGATGGGTAGGTTATTAATTAACCCAAATGGTTAATTAATCCCTTTAGTGCGGCGGGGAAAGGTTCTTAATAAGTTTCAAATAAACTTATTAATTCCTGTTTTAACTATATAATGGTTATATACCATCGGGGTGGGAATACATAAAATGTCAGGGTTTTTAATATAATTACATAATACGGGAGGGGTAAATGATTTCGTTGGGAATTATATAATAATTGTTAAAGTTAATATGAAACAAAACGATAAGCGCCAAGTTAAAATGTGAGACATTTACATTTAAAACTTAGGCTAAAGTGGGAAAAGGGGTTTTTCAAGTGATATTATGCATTTCCTAAGTAAAATAGGTTTTTTACTTAGGAAAAATTTATGAAATGAAATGAATGATGGATGGATGATTTCTGAGTACTTAGGCTTTTAGATCATTGGGCTGAGGGTCCGGTCCCTCCAGAAGTCAGAGAAATGCTCTGAGCCCCTTTGATTTTCAAAGTCCTTAATACTTTAAGGGGAATTAGTGAAATCTTTAGGGAAAAATGTGAATGGAAGTTAGTTATTTATCCTTGCCTTGCTTGAATTGCATCAAGTGTAATGTATGCCTTGCACTGGTGAGAAAAGTAAAGATCAACACATTTAGAAGCATTTTTCATCACAAGTATTATTCTGCAACATCATCTACCTACCCTACCTACTTTAGCCTGACATTTTTTATTCTTTATTAGGGTGCACTTAGACTGGCAAACTCTTATCACACTTTTTCTTTTATATATAGAAACCTATCTAAGTCTAACCTTATTACATCCAAGGGCTCAGATTAAACTATTGAGCTCCTTTTATTCACTCTACCTATCTACTTATCTGCCAAGATTACACTGTTTGGTCAGATATTTATTCTCTATCTCTACAGCATGAAATTGAAAAATGAATGAGCCAAGTTTAAACAGTTTGACTCTTCAACAATTGTGGCATAAGATTAACAAGTTGCACACAATCACTTATTATAGAAAATGAAATAGTAGTGGAATTTAGACTTGCACACTTTCCTGGTCTATTTTTGTTTGGGGTTCATTTCTTCTCATTTTTTGACCATTTTATTCTTTTTACCCTTTGATTTTTCTTTTAGGGTATACCCTCTTTACATTTTTTAATTTCTTTTTTGATTTTTTGACAATATGGAAAACCTTTACAACAAGAAAAGGTATGAACATATTACAAAGCTCATCAAGTCAATCATGAACTATGACACCTATTGGTATAGGAGCATAACACTGGCTCCACTTGGGGATGGCTTTTCCTGGTGGAAAGTCAAGAACAGTAGGTCAGATGGCCTTATGATTGACTTTGACTATGCTCTAAAATCTCCTTCTGCTGGTTGCTTTATTGTATGTATGACAGTAATCCTTCTGAAGCTTAGGGCCTCCTCTTCGGGCTTCAACTCCAGTAAGTTACTATCCAATCCAAACTGTGACATTACCAAGGATATAGTATTTACATGTTAAAATTAGAATACATTAAAAAGTGGGATAATAGTAATGCTTCAGCATCCGACCATTAACTGGTCCTTTTTTTGTTTCGGTGTCATCCAAGTTTTTGAGATAGTAGGTATTGTTCCCTTGTAAAGCATGGATAACAGAAGGTCCTTTCCATAGCAAGTCAAACTTCCCATGTTTTCCCTTGTCTTCTCTCCTGGAATCCCATCTCAAAACTTTGTATCCAATGTAGAAGTCCTCTGCCTTGGTTCTTTTATCAAATATTTTCTTAAGTTTCTCTTGTACCACTTGAGATCTCTGATATACTTCCTCTCTGGTCTACTACAAATGGATGGTCTCGTTAATTCTACTTTGAATATCATTGGGCTCCACTTGAGCTTCCTGAAGTAGTTTCATTACTGGAACTCCTAAGGATTAAGGAAATACAGCCTCCATGCCATAGACTAATTCATAAGGACTAGTCCCAATGGATTTCTTTATAGTAAGTCTGTCTGCCCACACTGCATTGGTAAGTTTCTTGTGCCAGTTTTTCTTGTTCTCTTCCAATAATTTCTTGATTATATTAATTAGGATTTTATTGGAAGACTCAGTTAGTCCATTACCTTGAGGGTAATAGGTTGTGGAATGGCCTAGAGTGATATAGTGTTAAGGGACAAATTCCCCTAGGGTCTTTGGGTTGAAACCCTAGCAGATTAGAGGTTGTCTATACAGAGAAACACACATTCCATATAGCCATAATGCTAAGATAAGAAAACTATATGATAAGGGGCGTACCTGGGGGTCCTACGTTCGAGAAGATCCTTCCAGGGTCCAAACCCTCTTGGAGTTCCTTTTGCTCCTTCAACTTGCAAAAAAATCAATTCAAGAAAGTATAGTAGTATATGGACTGAACATCATAAAAAAATCATCTTCATAGTATATTGAAAGGTAGTTAGTTATGCAATTAAACAACCATTCACATATGAATCATAACATGGATATCATAAACATGAAGAAGATTTATGTCAGGAACAAAGACAAGTGTTTCTTTTATTATAGACAAATAAATTACAGAAAGGAATAATTTCACCTGATTCGTCCTTTCGTAGGCTCCAAGCAGAATCGTCCTCCAGATTCGTCCAGTCTCAAGCCTTTAACAAACTCCTTCCATGACTTACTCCATGATATCTCAAATGGTAGATAGACATCATCACACAAGGAAACAAGGGTTCCCTGTAAATGGGGGAAGTGTAGGAGGCACTAGGATCTTCAGACCTGGTCAGGGAAATCTTAGCATAATAACCTTTCTCTCTCTTCTCTCCTCCTTTAGGCCTTCCCATTGAAGCCTTTTTATACTTCTCCCAAAGTAGTTTTTTAGTTGGGAATTCGTTGGGAACAGTTGGGCCATGGGCACTAACAGGTGATCAACAGGTAAAACCCATGATCTCCGCCCGAAATTAAGGAGATTTAATTTTTTTAAGTGTTTTAAGACATATACGTGGGTTGGGTATACACAGACCTGCGTATACATGCATTTAGCTCAGGGAAATATCGTGTATAGGGAATAAAACACTATTTTTTAAATTTTGGACCAGGTCTAGAAGGAGGGTTTTCCCTGGGCCATGAGTGCAGCATCACAAACCTCAAGAGTGAGATTTGGAGCTATAACATATGGTATTTATTACAGAAACTTATCATTTTCTTGGATTTAAAGGCAACAGCATTATCAGTTATGATCTTCTCAGGACAGCCAAATCTGGACAATATGTTGGTTTCTAAGAATCCTATAATCATAGTATCATTGGCTTGTCTAGGGAGAATGGCTTCTATCCATTTGGTGAAATAATCTGTAGCAGTGAGAATCCATTTATTTTGGCTAGAAGATGGAGGATGGATTTCTCCAATGAAGTCTAAACCCCATTGTTGAAAGGGTTTTTCGGTGGAGATTGGTCTCAGGGGTAAAGGTAGTAATTTTCTCTTGCCCTCAAAAATTTGGCATTTATGGCAAGAAGTGACAAATTTCTTTACATCGGTGAACAAGGTTGGCCAATAAAATCCAGCCCTCGGGATCTTGTCTGTAGTTGCCTTCCAGTAAAGGTGTCCACCACAATCTCCTACATGAAATTCTTGGAGAACCTTGTCAGCTTCTTCTTTTACTGAACAATTCAATAGAATACCTTCATGATTTTTCCAAAATAAAGCATTATCTAAAATACAAAATTTTGCAGCTTTCAGCTTTAAAAACCTTTTCTTTGTCCTGGATAACCATGGAGGAGCCTGCAGGTTTAACAATACATCATTTATATCAACATACCATGGTGAATCTAAGAAGGCCTGGCTGATTTGTGGAGTCGGCATCTCCTGTTCGTTATCTAGTTCATTAATGTCTAGGGCTTGACAATTTGTTTCAGTCATGATTTTAGCCAATCCCTATCCTCTTATAAGCTTTGTAGGTCTAATTTCAATATCATATTCCAATATAGCAGAAATCCATTTACCTCATTTGCCCTCAATTCCATCTTGAGTTAAGATGTCTTTGACAACAGCATTTGGCACATAGGCTATTACATGGGAATACAATATGTAGACTCTAAAGTCTTTAATAGCTTTCACCAGTGCAAAAGCTTGTTTTTCCATGATTTTGTATTTCAATGGTGCATCTCTAAGTGCTTTACTAAAAACGGATATTGGTTTTTCACATCCTTGATCATCCTTTTGTAGTAAAACATCAGCTATGGTGTGTTCTGATGCAAAGGAAAATGCTATGAAATCTCTATCAAACTTTGGACTTGTAAGTACCGGTGTTCTAGTCAAAGCCATTTTAATTTCTTCAAAAGCTTGCTTGGCTTCAACTGTCCAACTAATACTAGAATCCTTTTTCAACATATCATTAAGCAATCTAATTAATTCAGCTAAATTAGATATGAATCTTCTCAAAAAATTGATCTTTCCTAGGAAAGCTTGAAGTTCTTTAACATTTCTGGGGTGGGGTATCTGCAGAATAGCTTCTATTCTTGCAGGATCAATTCTGATGCCTTCTTTGGAGATGATATGGCCTAAAAGTTTGCCTTCCTCTAGAACAAACAATGACTTCTTAGGATTTAAGGAAATCCCATATTTTCTACATTTCAATAATACTTGTCTCAAATGATTCAAGTGTTGTTGATCTGATTTAGAAAAAACAGTTAGGTCATCTAGGTATATAACCAGAAAATCATGAATTTCCTTTGCAAACGGTATGTCCATCGCCCTCTGAAAGGTTGCCCTTGCATTTTTAAGTCCAAATGGAATTTTAATATATTTGAATGTACCCCATGGTGTACTTAAAAGTTGGTTTTTGGTTACCTCAGACCCCTTTCCTCTTCCCAACAACTTCTAGGAAAATCTGAGTGATAACAAATCCCATGGAAAAAACCAAGACAAACGAAACCAAGACTTACATAGGCAAAACCACCTCAACCCTCAACCAGTGATTCCACCTCATAATCTGACATCACTAACACCAATCAAATCAGTCTCTACCCAAGTTGTCCAAGGCTCAAGGAACTAATAGCTCAACCCACATCCTTCCAAGGCTCTAGAGAGTTTGTCCAACCTAGCTCGAGGGACTAGTAACTCAACCCACCAAGGGCTTCAGAGTGTTGTCCCAACCTAGGCTTCAAGGCTAGTAACTCAACCCAGTTTTTCTAGGGCTTCCAGATCATTTGTTATAACCCATAGCCATAAGGAATTATGGGAACCAAGAAGAAAACAGTGAAGTGGAAAATCCCACAACACCATGGTTATCTGGGAATTGGGAAGGCAAGGATAAAACCACTATCAATCCAAGAAAATATCCATGCTTGTTGGCTTATGTGGGCCTGACCCAGGTTCAGAGGTGATTTAGCCAAGCAAATCCCGGTACTACTGGCCCTTTCGGCAATAGTCCGCAGAGTGCGAACTAAGGTCTCACCTGAAGTAGTATGGGAGGGTGCTAGAACCAAGTTTCCACACCTTGGGGATGTTTGATGAGATTTTGGAGGTCCGCGGTTTGACCTTACACGCATGTCGCTCCGCGCACTTGTTATTCCTTCGCAACCTGTGATGTTGTTTCCGCGCAACCCTACTCAAGGCGCAACCCATATAATACCCAAGTTCCTTGCTATTTAATCTGTTATTACCCAATTACTTAACTTGTGTGTGTAAGATTAATGGTTATTACAACATATTCAGCAATCATATCAGTGCGCGTGATAAATAAACCAATATAAACGTAAAGAAGGAAATGTATAGCAAATACACAAAAATAAGAATCAACTTCTCTTTATTAATCTTCAATCCCGATTACAGACTCGACACTGCCTTGCGCACTCAGCTGCAAGGGTCCGCACACTCAGCTGCGGACTCTACTAGGCCTCTGCACACTCAGTGGCAAAGCCTCTTCCTACTACTATAACCCAATACACTTAGAATCCTACCCTAATCTCGAACCATTCGTACTCTTCTATCTTATTCCTTCGCTCTATTTACAACTTAGAGCCTCACTCTATTTATACAATCCCATGGTTCGCATACCATCGGTAGGCCAACATGACTTTACGTTACATTACAATATTTTAGGGTGGACAACCCTATGACTTAACCTATCCTTTGCACTCCACGCCCACAATTCGTGGAGTCTTACAAAACCTTTGACCAAAACTTGGGCTTTGAGCCCCAAAACATTCTGTGGGGGGATTCCATGCCCAACAAGCCCTCAACACAATCATCATGACTCATCCCGAGTCACTCTGTTGGTGCAGTGATCTTGGGACGGAGCCCCTCCAACTGATCCCATACTACCCGGAGGTTTGCAGTGCATTTTTCTGCAATTTGTTGGACCTGCTGCATGTGTTCCTTCGATGCTTCTTTGTGAGGATCTGCTACCTGCCTTAGTGCATATATCTCTTGCATCTATGCGAGCTTGCCCTCAATGTTGGCCATAATGGTGAAGACCTCATCAATCCAAGGTTGGACGCGCGCTTTGAGCAGTGCCTCTTTTTGTCTTGCAGCATCCACCTGCTCCTTTAGTGCCCTTGCTTGCTACATCTTTTCTAGCCGTTAAGTGAGGACGATTGTCTGCGCAGTTCCCCTTACACTATCATACTGCTCCTGTAGTTCACGTGCCTTTGTTTCTAGGCGTTGTATGTTAGGGTCCTCCTGCAAGGATGTGAGGATGTAAAACGCTTGGTCCAACATACCAGTATAGTCTTGCACTGCCCGTCCAATTTCTTACAGTCCTATTTGAATCACACTAATGCACTATTCTTTAACTTCTAGAGGAGTGGAAGGCTGCACCTTCATCCGTAGCTCAATGATCTGGAGGTTCAGCTCTAGCTGTACTCATGTTGCTTCCTCCCGCGCGCTGCTGACTCCACTTGCCAAATAGTGGATCCACATCTCTGTGGGTAGGTCTACAGCAATGGACAATTCTGGAATGCGCCAATAGGCTTCATTAACTATTTGTTCGATCTGTTGATTCTGTGACACTAGCTCGTCACGCTGCAGGTTGAGTTGTTCGATGTTGATCTTCTGCTCACTCAATACCTAGATCGCGCGACCCTCCTTATGGTGGAGTTCTGCTGTGATGGCACCCTGTAACTGATACAATGTGTCTCACAGAAGGGCAGCCAAATTAAGTCCCATTCCCTTGATCCTTCTTACTGCGGCTCTGTCATCTTCGTTCTCCACTATTAGTGCTCCTTCCGGTAGCACTATGGTGTTGGTCATCTTTGCGCGTAGTAGCTACTCTATTGCTGATGTACCTGCGGTGCCGTAGGCAGCTACTGCTCCTTCCTATGGGGACTACACCTGAAGTTCCTACAACTGCGCCCTTAGGGACCCCAACACAATCTGTTGCTCCATCATGGTTTCCTGGAGCATTTCCCTGGTGACCTCATGAAATGTGTAGCCGATGTTGTAGAGGTTGTCTTCTATCAGTGTAATCAGTTCAAAGTCTAATTTGGATGCCTTGACCTTTCTTCATGAACCTGATCTTTTCGTGACGCGCGACTATTTCAGCTGGGTGGACGTTGTGCTCGGGTCCACGCCTTCTACTATGTCCTCTGCTCCCTATCCTGTAGACCAGTTCTGGCCCCCTTCCTCCTGCATCGTGGTGACCCCTATTACTTATGCTACTACTACTTTTTTGGCGGCCTTTGCCTACTCTGCGGCTACTTTTACTACCTCACAGGTAGCCCTTACTTCCGTGACCACTTGTTCATTGCGCTTTTGCTGGGCCAACTGGGTGATATGCAACTTGGTTGTAGCCTTTTGCTTTTGTGTTGTTTTTCTATCCTTCTCTACCAGATCCAAGTCGCACCACTTAGGAGGCCATGATTCTAGCACTGAGAAGATCACATCATCAATGGTGATAAATGGGAGCTTGGTCCATGTTTGCACCAGATCCTTACGTGCCTTAATATACACATTATGCATGTCTGCCTTGAAGTCTACAAAGCTCCGCAGACTGTTGTACATGGTGGGGGATAGGCGTGGCCTCCTGTTGATCCACATCCGGATGCTCACCTCCATGAGCACCCAGAATATCTTTGTTTCACTAATCCGCGTGGCGTCCTTAGTAGCCCAGAGCAACACGTACTTTGCGTCCTCTGGTAAGTCCTGTTCAATATTAGGGAACTGACTGTCCTCAAGCAGTTCCCCTGTTACTAGTAAAATAGACAAGAGCAACCACGTGTAGTGGAAGGTCTTGCCCTGCTCCTGGGCTTCCTTGCAGTTAGTTAGGAACTCCTCGTAGAGGAACTCGACCCAGTTGAATTGGACCCCCTCAGTGCATTGTTTTGCCAGCGCAACTACCGGTGTTGGTACCTCATCTCCGCAGCATTTTCGCATTACCTTCCCAGCCAGGAGTTGGGTAGCTACGTGTACCCCTTTATCTTTAATGTTGTTGATTGTGTAACCCCTCTTCTTCTTTTCTAGTTTGTGTTTCTTCTTCTTGGCCTCTGCGAGCACCAAATCTCTGCTTTGTCCGGCTATCTCTGCGGGGTCCTTTCCCTTACAGGGAGCCGGGAAATCCTGTGGATAAGATCCGCTATGATGGGAATAGGCTCCTCCAACCATAAGTACCTATCGTGCACTAGGCAAAGGCCTGATGAATAAAATTGTGATAGGCGCGCGGTGAAAGTGTGGAATCCATAGTAGCTGAAGTAGTCCATCCTTCTCCACACCGCACAGCCATTTCTGTGGCTCTAGTGCTGTAACTAACCCCTCTGTGCATTGCTTCATGAGGTTCTCAGTCTCTAAATATGGTAACTTCTCATTGTTTGTGAGGTCCCAATCTTCAAACTTCATTGTGAGCACGCACCGCAAGGCTGAGCCCTCAAACACAATTCCATTGGGGAGGAGCAAGGTTTGGAGTGCGCTCTTAGCGACATCCAAATCCTTGGGTATCTTAGCTTTCCCTTTCTATGGAGGGACATACTCAAGCAATTTTGCTGCAGCTTGCACTGGCTGGATGTCTTCTTTCATGTCTTCGACTACCTCTATCTCATCAACGAGAGCCTGCAGATCCTCCTCCTCACCATCTGTCTCAATGGTGACAGCCTTGCCCTTTTCTTCCATGGATAGTTTATCGAACCGTGGATTCTGTGGGGACATGTGAACTGGTCCCGCCGCCTACTTATCTTTCTTGGGCCTCGGCATTCGAGGTGATTTCAGGATTTCCAGCGCAACCCCAGTGTCTCCTGGAACATCATGCACCATGGGGTTCTGCGCGGCCGAGTTGGTGGTTCCTTCTGCATAGCCCAAACCTCTCCTAGTAGCCGTCATCCTGTTTGAGATATCTATGGTCATTCGCAAACTTCGGGGCTCAAATATCACTTGCCGCTCAACACTCTGTGCTCTACGTAATTGCTCAAATCTCAAATGAACAGGTGTTGTCTCGTGGTTAGCCCTTGGAGTTTTATAGCACCTTTTGAATTCAAATCCTACTGTTCCCCCCAATTCTAAGCCATCAATGCTTTCTCGGCGGCAGATTTTCCTAAATCTGGCTCTTAAGTTGTGTCTTAAATGCCCACCGCCCACTCCCTTTTGCCTTAAATTAGATATCTCGTCATGAATAGTGACACCAATGGTTACCTCCCAGCCTAACCACACGGCAGCACATCCCCTCGTGCACGGGCACGAACCTTGTGTCCTGTTGATTCTACATGCACATCCCTCATCGCGCAGCCCCCAAACAGACTCTTTTAGAGTCATGCGCTCTCTTTCAACTGTCTAGAGCAATGAGACTGTACTCTCTATGGCTAGTCAAGTGGTCGCACCACCTATGCGAGACTTCAACTCACCTTCTAGCATAGTCCGTGGAAACTCCTCAATTGTCTACGTGACTACTAGCACCGCGCATTCTACTCTGTGTAGTGCGCTCCCCTGGTTATTGTGTTTGGTGAGGTGCAGCCGTAGCCATGGAAATAGAGATAAATTATCGGCGACACTCTTCTAATGTAGTGGTACGATCATCTGTATCTTGCCTCGTCTTCCTTGGTTTATCGACGAGACATGCCTGCGTGATCTTGTTTTCTAGCCTCTTGATCTCAGCATCCATCAAAATGATTTTCTTCCTCAACCGTACCCAGTCCTCTTCAAGTTCACGGAGTCTAAGGTTCCCTCACCGGATGCCTTCCTGAATCCTTAGATGTTCTTCCTCGCATAGATGTGTGATTGCTGCCTCCTTGCCATCGTGCATTGTCACCACTACGGGGTCTAGTACATGCGGATTCCTTTTTTTATTTTCTTCAGTAATTATTGTCTCCACTTTGTTCCGCACCTTTGGAATCATCTTCGCATTCAAGGTTTTGCACATGGCCTGGTAGGCCCATCGAACCGCTAGCATGCGTAGGTCCCAATCCGTATGTTTCGCCTGGTCAACCTTGTTCAGTACTCTGCAAACCCTATCAAATGCTTCAACATGGTTACTTGGTAGTGCGCATCACCTTTCCTACTACTGCAATTTATTCTGATTCTCTATTTTGTGGCTGGTGTGTGCTTGCGTGGGATTTACATCATATGTCTGTACCCATCGAGAAAGGTGGGCGCGCAAGTTGTTCCACCCTTGTTGACTGACTTACATTCGAAGTTGGGGTTTTCCAAAACGTAGGCGCATCATCCTTCTGCATCCACGCCAGTCCTTAAAATTTCCTTGATACGTACCCCACCATCATGCGGATGTTGCGCAATGCCCACTTCAGCGCATCGAACCACTACTGTTCTGGTACTACGCTTTCAAATTTTCTTAGAAATTCATCTACCGCTATTAATCCATCATATGTCGTCTACTCCCTCACCTCTGTTGTCATGCAACGCAATGATCTGATCATGATGTTTCAGTTCAACATTGTTACTTCATGCAGCCAATTCTACCATCGCTCTATCTCTTCGTCTGAATCTGAAGTGCAGGAGCTTTCGTGCTCCCATGAAATCCTTCCATTTGTAGTTGGATTCACACAATCTTCTTCTCATGCAGTTATCTTGTAAATACAATTGATATCATCATCACTATCATCGTCGCACACCAATTCAATGCATCGCACTCTTTCGGCTGGATCTAGCGGTACTACCATGCGTAGTGACTTTTTCTAAAATATCATTTTGTGCTTCTTCAGATTTATGACTCCGTTCATATCGGTGGCCCAATCTATTCCTAGTAGTGCAGGATAGGGATTTCTATCATCAACAATCTCTATCACTTCAAAATATGCCTATGCGCTCGCCCCCTCAATATCTACGGTTACCCCTTGCAATCTTCCCATGGGAAAAATCTTCTGTTGGTTCGCCATTCGTAACTAAATAGGAGACCATTGTAACGTGGGTCTGCCCATGCGTTCCCATGTTTTCTTTGGTAGTACATTCACGTCTGAACCCAGATCTAGTATTACTTGATCCATTTCATACTCACCTATTTGCGCAATCAACCTCATTTCCCTTCCTGTGCGCAATGCATGCTTCACAAGTTTTCGAACCACGTGCAGTTCTCCTGACCCCGCAACTTAGTGATAAGTTCTTGTAGTCCTTTGACTACCTTGCTGTCATACAATAGTTTCATGCATGTCTCCAAAAAGGTAGTTAGCATTGAGGGATCCATCCCTGGGTCTAGTTGATCCTTACTACCTGAAGTGGAGGCCTCCATGAAGCTCTTCTTAGCTTCCAAGAATGTCTCCTTCGTGCACTCTAAATCAAATTCTGGTTCCTTTGTAGGAGCCTTGCGAACCCACATGCTTTCTTTTGGCTACTTCCCTTTATCATCTCCCATGGTCATACCACTCCTAAGCATCATGTTTACATTTGGGTCTTCTTCACGTGGCTTAGACCTCATCATTTGTAAATTCTAGGTCGGAGGGGGCTGGAGTACCCCCTTTTCGTGCATCCTCGCTATCAACGAAGGGCAGTCTTATGCCTCATGATCAAAATGAGTACAATACTAACATGATATTCTTGTGGGGTTTGTACAATCGCGGGCATAATGCCTTGGCCCTCTGCAATTGTAACAAATTATTTGTCCGCGACCCCTTCCTAGTCCCATTCTGCCTCGATCCCGACCGCGCCCCTGAAACCCAGCTCATGCCATCCCTGCATTTGGGTCAAGGGTTCGCGTTTTAGTCTACACCCTATAGGCAGGAGTTTGGTCCATCATCAGTTCATAGCTTTGGTAGGTGTGTTTTTCATGGCCTATCGTCCTGCAAAAATTACAAAATAATTATTGGGACATCTGCGTATACTTCTACAATAGATGACAATTATCTGTGGTGCATTTTCCTCCTATCTGGCAGATCGTGCACCATAATGTAGATGTCGCACTTGGCCATGCCTGTCCCTCAGGTCTTAACGGCATTTGCCCCCCTCCAGCCAAGTAGTTCATGAATACTGGACAATGGTCCTTGTCATGCCCTTAGCCTTTACATTTTATGCACCATACTTCCTTGCGCGCCTCCGGCCGAGGAGTGCTATCCTGTTTCAAACTTTGCATTTCTAGACACAGATTCTATAGTTGCACGTGGATTTGTTGGACTCCCAATCCAAAGTCTTGTATAGGGGTTTCATACAATCTCATTGCCATCTCCAATGCTTCGGCCTGGGTGGAAAGTTTTTGCTGTGACAGCATCGTCCTTAAGTGTGGCGTAACTGAGGCCACAAACCATGTGTGATGTTGTGCATCTGTTAACATCATATTGGCTTCACAAATCGTACTCTTTAGCCTTTGGTCCAGATCCCATGGGGTCTCGCCCAGGAGCATCGCGATCTCCTTAAACCCAATGATTGATTGTGTTTCTGATTTTGGCCTGCTAAATTCCCTGTTCAGCGTGGCCTGGATCTCTGTGATCACTGCATTCGGGTGGTCATTAGAACACTTGAAATACCACGTTAATGCGTGATCTCGCAGCACGCTCACTAGCGTAGCCTTTTTAATATTATCATCCATGACTCCTTGTGCTTCCCATACTGCTCTTACCACGAACCAGAATTGGTCCGGGTCTTCATTCCCCACTCCTCTGAATACCGGTAGTTTGATCGCACTCGCCATATTGAACTGTGGTGGTGGCGGAGGTGGAGTGGGTGGAGATGGAGGTGAGGGGGTGAAACGAGTGGCAATGTGGGTGGAGATGGTAAATGCGGGATTCGTTGTCTTATAAAACTGACCACGCTTTTCGGATAAACCTTCGCTAGCTCTTCCTTACTCTCCTACAAGGGTGAAATTAAGGGACTGTTTTCCAACTCTTCACTACTTCCGCTTCTGTAGATCTTCCCGCTTCACGTAGTTCCAAACATTAATTTATTCGCATAACCCACTTTTCACACAATAGCATCTTAATCCAAGTGTTCAAAGATTTAATATACTTACCTTGTGGTCCCTTGAGAAAACGTTGTTCCGCCTCACTGTAGCTGACGGTCGCATCGACTGCGAACTCAGTGATAAATCCTCCTATTATTCGGTCGAGCCAATGGTCCACAGTTCGCGCTATCTTATCTTCTGATGCTTCTAGCCTGCACACTAATTCCGGAGTCCACACTATTTGCTTTTCGAGCCTACACCTTCCCTGGCTGTCTGCTAACTTTGCGATCCACTCATATAGCTTAGAAGGAAAGGATGCAAAGAAAATTTCATGGATTTTTGTATACAAGTAGCACTCCAACCACTGTTCCTTAGATACCCGTGGATTTCTGTTCTCTTGTGCCGTGAACTTGTGAATCTTCTTGTCCAACCACTCTTTAATTTCTTTCTTTGTTGGATTTCAATGGCACGACATCAGACATATTTTATGCAAATCTTGGTCCCGGCAATAGAACCATTTGTTGGCTTGTGTGGGCCTGACCCAAGTTCAGAGGTGATATAGCCAAGAAAATCTTGGTACTACTGGCCCTTTCGGCAGCAGTCCGTGGAGCGTGGACTGAGGTCTCACCTAAAGTAGTATGGGACGGTGCTAGAACCAGGTTTCCACATGCTGGGGATGTCTGATGAACTTCTGGAGGTCTATGGTTTGACCCTGTGTGCACGTCGCTCCGCACACTTGTTATTCCTTCGCAACCTGTGATGTTGTTTCCACGCAGCCCTACTCGGGGCGCAACCCGTATAATACCCAAGTTCCTTGCTATTTAATTTGTTATTACCCGATTACTTAACTTGTGTGTGTAATATTAATGGTTATTACAGCATATTCAACAATCATATCAGTGCGCACGATAAATAAACCAATATAAATGTAAAGAAGGCAATGTACAAAAAATACACAGAAATAAGAATCAACTTCTCTTTATTAATCTTCAATCCTGATTATAGACTCGACACCGCCCTGCGCACTCAGCTACAGGGGTCCGTGCACTCAGCTGTGGACTCTACTAGGCCTCCACGCATTCAGCAGTAGAGCCTCTTCCTACTACTACAACCCAATACACTTAGAGTCATAGTCTAAGCTCGAACCATTTGTACTCTTCTCTCTTATTCCTTCACTCTCTTTACAACTTGGAGCCTCACTCTATTTATACAATCCCATGGTCCGCGGACCATGGGTAGGCCGACATGACTTTACATTACATTACAATATTTTAGGGCGGACAACCCTATGACTTAACCTATACTTTGCGCTCTGCGCCCGCAATTCATCGATTCTTACAAAACCTTTGACCAAAACTTGGGCTTTGATCCCAAAACATGCTGTGGGGGGATTCCATACCCAACAATGCTAATGACAACACATAACCATAAAATCACATGCATATACCATGCATCCATAAATCAATAAGAAAATCACACATGCAACTTGTTACGTGCAAAGCAATCCAAATGTAGTCTTTGATCCACCTATTCCCTTGCATTTTCCTAATTTCCTTTGTCTTCTTTCTCCAATCCAAGTGAATACTAGAGTGCTCCAAGCATGCTCCAATAAAACTCTTAGTGTGCAAGAATAAAAGAGAAGGATAGAATAGAAGAGATCTCCACCCAAAAACTATCAAAATTCTAGCAATTGATCCTCATAAGCCTTTTTATCATTGAGGCCTCTATTTTCTTCATTTTCCTTCATTTATACTTCAATTTTACTCACATGCAAATTTGTGACCCTTCATCTCCCTTTTCTCCTATTTTTTATTTCATAATTAAAATGCCAATTAATGTTACTTTTCCTTTGCCAATTTCCAGATCCATTAATTAATCACTAGTGATACCCATCACTATGTTTTACCCAACATTCAGCATGGAATATGTGTCCCATGACCTTGGTCATATTTTATTTACATGGAAAATTAACTAGGGGTTGTTACAAAAATGACCTCCAACCAACATCTCCTCCATTGAGATCACTACCATCTGAACCACCACCTCATAGAATGTGTAGGGAATCAATATGCAAACTCTTATCTTAATGTTAGGGTTCAATCTATTAGAAACAATGGAAACCATGACATTACTGACAAGGGGGGTGAATCAGTAGTGTGACCAAATTATACAACTCTTAACAAATTATACTTTTCAATCACTTTTGAAACCACTCATGTAATGAACATCATAACTCAATCATGTAAAAAATAACAACATAATCATTGTCATACTCATGTGAAAAAAACCACTATTCTCTTTATTACTTTTGCAAACACAAGCTACAACTTTCTATTACATCATTGTCCCATAAGCTTCACAAGTTTATTCGCTGCTACTAAAAGGAACTTTTATCCCTAATCATTTATCAGGTTCTACTAAAAGGGACTGTTGCCTCTGCTAATTTATCAGCTTTCACTGAAATGGGCTCCTACCCCTACTCATTTATCATCCACTACTGAAAGGGACTATTGCCCCTACTCGTTTATCAACTACTACTGAAAGGGACTATTGTTGCCCCTAATCTACAAGAGACCACACCTCCCTAATTCATCTTTCATACAACTTTCAAACTCAAATCATGAAGGCCACTTCCTTTCATAAATAAATATATTTCTCACCTCAACCACTCACCACAAACACCATAAAATCACCTTCATCAGTCTTTGATCACTGATCAAACCAACCATACACACCAACAAAATCAATTTTTATCAATTGTTAATTTCACCATAAAAAATCTTTGTTGAATACATTAAAACATCATTCAAAAATTCATTATTTTCCTTTTCAACCACCTTTCAGATACCACAATTGATCTTTGATTCACCCCTAATGCATATTAACATTATTCATCTCCTTTCACCAACAATCACTATCTTGGTTACTTGAATTGTGCTTATAAAGGATTTTGGATTGATATTTTGAATTAAAACTTTACTTATCTTCAGCTCTCCAACATGCATAAATCTTTATTTTTTGCTTTTATCCTACTTCTTTTAAGTCTTCTTAATGTTGTCTTGAAGTTTTCAATCTCTGCTCTGCTGTCTCTCTAAGAAAATTTGATTTAAACTGTTGTTTTTCTCCATTCTGGTAAGTTATAGGTTTTAGCATAGGTTCTTCTAAATTTGGCTAACTTCCAGATTCAACCAATTTGCCAAATATGCCTCTAACTTTTTTCATTTCTCCATTATTGTTGCCAACTCATTCATGCCTACGCTTCAAAAAATTTATGCACTATTGGTTTGGTGGATTTCATTGAATTTGGAACATAATGCCAAAATTCACAAGTTGTCGACCCATCCATCCATAAGCCCGAAAGCCTTAACCAATAACATTAAACCTTCAATATAGGCCTGTAAGGTTTAAATCAATATTATCGATTTACTTCGATCTTGAGTGCTTTATATATAAAAATGTTGCATTTAATCGTCTGTTGGGCATGACATTGTTCCACGAAGCAAGGCCTTAATATCATTTATAATCTTCCAACCTGTGGTATAACCTTCCCCAAATAACCAAGTCTTGGTGCCAACTGTTAGCCCCCGACATTATTTCTCACTAAAAAATCTCTCAGAAAAAACTTTGTAGTGCTCGCTTGATTATCATTGAGATTTTTTCCTCCAAGGAGTTACCTCCAAGGTTATGTGTTCCTGTGGGTCCACCTACCTAACATTGCGACCAATCAAATAATCGTCGGGGTGACTTTTCCACCACATCATTCTCGAAATGGAATTATTTCTATCTTGTGTCATAAATCTTCACATTTCTCAGCTTCCATCTTCCGTAAAAAACTCAATGGAGTGTGAGTTGTTTCTTCCAAGGACTGGGTTTCATCCAAGATGGCATCACTTGTCACCATGCACTATCTCCTATCTTACACTGTTAATTTTTCTTAGGGATATATTTGTCTTTGCTTTAGATAATCGCATTTCATTATTTACATATTGAATTCACTGCACAACATCATAACATTATTCAGCAACATATGCAATTATATAGAAAGAATAATATCATCATCAATGCAAGAATTCACACATAGAAGAAAATAATTCACACATAGAGACACCAGGATTGGTCAGAGACTAGGGGAAAACCCCACAAGGGGGGAAACCCTTTCAAATTCTTCTTCTTATTAGATTTTCATTTAATGTTTCAGCAAAGAGAGAGCATAATGATTCATATCTTCAACCACAAAAATATCCATCAAAATCAACTAAACAACATACAAGAGATGAACCCAACAATGTTAATAATCAAAACCCTGATTCAAAAGTTTGCAGTCAACTGTCACCAACTATGGCAATCTGCAGTCAACTGCAGTCAACTAAAAATCAAACCCTAGGTTCCAACTTCATGGAGAGAGAGATGTGCATGTAGCTAAAACCATCTAACCACAATTATAGGCTTGTGTGCCTATAGTTGCAACTGAAAATATCTTGTAGTATCCCTGTGGATGAGAACCAAAACACTAATCACACATGTGAGCTTTCGACCCTGCAACTTAGGACCTGTACGAATGAACTTTCGTGAACCAACCTTAGACTTGTGCGATCCAAACCAAAGAAAGAATAATGATAATAAGGATTTCCAAATGAGAGTCACTTGATTTGTATTTATAGACATCCATGGGTGTCCAATTTCCTTTTGGGCTAACCTATCATTTTTGTGCACATGGGGGTTTCCATATTAAAATATATTTTTCCTTAACCAAATTAAATTATTCCAAGGGCTAGTAGGGGTCTTCCTTGATGAGGAATATTTTCCAAAGGAGGGAATTTGTCCATGAGGTTCCAAAATTAACACTCCCTCTCATCTAGGGAGAAATTACCAACTACAACATATGCCCCATCAAAAATATCTCTTAATCGTCAAATTTCATCACTGCATATCTCGGCTCATCTCATCTCATCTCTATTTATGTGCTCGTCTATGCTCATTTTTGTGTATATTATTATGCTACATTTCTCATTATCTTTGTAACCCTTCTCATATGTTGAACACTCTCAAATCTAAAAGAATAATTTTATATCAGAGGGGAGTCCAAGCTACCACCCTATATTCATCTTCCAGAGGGGAGCCTAATGCTACTACCTGGGAAACATCATAGATCATCAAGGAGCCCTGCTCAACCTAGAACCACATCGGGGAGCACATATCAACTTGGAATCCAATGAAAATGAGTAAGTTCCTATGGAAACTCTCACCTCATTTCATTTCATAGGGTATCATACGTCTTCCACCCTATTTCGAGAAATAGGAGAGATACAATATCTCATCCATCTTATTGCCTCCTGATCTTCCCAACAATGAACCTCAAGAGTCATGTGGTAGAACACCTTGCATCATAATCTAGCCTGGGTGAGATACCTAACTTACCAAAGGTAAGGATCACACAACCCCAAGCTCTCTCAACCTGTTGATCAGATAGGGAGCTACAATCCCAAAAGGCCCAGCTTGTGGTTATGATGCAAACTAGGGTATATTCTGATAGACCAAGATAAGGGAGCTACATCCTCCACCCTATGGGTAATAGATAGGGATGATACCGTATTTTTCAGAGATCCCTCAACCCCAGGAACCCTAATACATCGCAATTCTTGACCCTAGTAAGAGTTGTCTAACTTGTTATCATTGTGACTTCAATCAATCCATAAGCCAAATCATATCTATGAATTTTCAAGCATCATGTCAAAATTAAATACTGCTCATTTATATTAATTAAAGCCAAATCTTGTCAAACCCTAACTTGTTATCATTGTGACTTCAATCAATCCATAAGCCAAATCATATCTATGAATTGTCAAGCATCATGTCAAAATTAAATACTGCTCATTTATATTAATTCAAGCGAAATCTTGTCAAACCCTTGCAATTTTTACCCAATACTATCATATACTAGTTCCAATGATCAAATCAAGACAAATAGCCTACTGGTGTGCCTATTCCAGTCCCCTACAAACAAAAAATTAATTAGGGCATTCATATTCTCTCTAATAAGTCAAATATTAGGTAAAGCTTTCCTATTCATACAACTCTCTATCATCTTCCCCATGACTGTAGGATTTTCATATTCTTGTTATGTTCCTAGTCTTGTCCATAAGATTTTAGTTTTTGTGTCCTACAATCTCATCTGCACCCATAGGCCTTCTTCCATGCAATTGGGAGGCTTATAACTACACACTTAAGCCTTTCTTTTAGAGGTTGAGGCATATACTAGTAGAAACCTTCTCTTCTTAGATCAAAACTTGCCACAACCTCTTTAACAACATCAGATGGTTATTCGTGTCTAGAATCCTTCAACAATCAAGTGTCTTCTATTCATTTTTTTCGAAAATGATAATAGGTGTTAAGATCTTATGGATATTTTCTCCCTCTGAATGGGAAGCCACTTCAATCAACATTAATCAATACATGAACCAGTCTATCATAATATTGTCATGCATCAACAAAACTATTAGATCATGAAATCAAACTATATCATATTCTTAAACATATATGCATCATAGTCATAACATATCAGCATCAACTACTTTATCATTACATATGAACATGACATCAAACTTTCATCAAGGGTTAGTGTCATATAATTAGGGTAGCTAACAAGTGTATCATCATACTTCAAGGATCATAACCACTATATCATATCAAGTCAAGGAATCCATTCATATTCTCTAAGATTTATAAAAAACTACAAAAGGTCAACAAGAAGATCCTAAGAATCCATATTATTGTTATAATTTCATCATCAAGGTTAAAATGCTTATTACAAGTAGTATCACGTCACAATATGTCAAAAATAATGCATCTAGGAAATTCATCATGTCTAATATGTAAAATACTTTCCAAATATCAAGAATGATAATATATCACATGTTTCATACATCAAACTTACTTTCATATGTATGCATGAGTCATTTACGAAGGTGATACATAATACCTTAGAGCTTAAGTTGTCTTCCAAAATTTCAACTTAATAATCACAACGTTGAAACAATACATTATAATATCTTGAAGTATTTAGATACCTGTTCAACTTGTAGTTCCTATTTTTCATTGGCAATTGTATCATTTTCATATTGTAATTTCCATATGTTAATTTGAAAACTTCCAAAAAATTTCCTCATGTACTTCTCACATTGTCTAGCACTGCCTCTTTTCTTTGTACACTAGTTTTCTTTTCTTCCTGCACCTTAGATGATCCTCAAGTAGGATTTTTTTTATCACATCTCATCTAGAGGTTAGAAGTATTC
Organism: Pinus tabuliformis; assembly: GCA_031772625.1. NCBI lineage: Eukaryota > Viridiplantae > Streptophyta > Pinopsida > Pinales > Pinaceae > Pinus > Pinus tabuliformis. The sequence continues at coordinate 538,129,033 of CM062805.1, read as the reverse complement.
ACATACTCAATATTCATGTAGGAAGTATAAGAAAAATAATAAATATAATTAAGAAACAACATAAATCTAAATGGTACTTATCTTTCAATGAAAAGTGATCATCTCCCTCTTGAACCAGGCTTCAAGATTCATCGTTATCCATTGTCCATAAAGCATTATTTCCTTCAATATATCTCAACCAACTTCATTAGCAACCAAGCCTATTTGATACTATCCCATCTAGGGATACATTAAAACTGTCACAAGTGATAAAACATATTCACACTAATCATGTTATGTTTTCTATATTTCATATCTAGAAACCTGTACATCCCTGCGGTTAAGAACCAAAAATCCTAATCACACACGCGACCTTCAAACCCTGTGATTTTGGACCTATACGAATGAACTTCCACGAACCAACCTCATAACTGTGTGAGCCAAACTAAAGAAAGAAGAATGATAATAAGGATTTCCGAATGAGGATCGTTCTAACCACCCTCCTCCCACATTTACCCAAGCTAACCGGTCCACTAGGGTAATGAAGAGTTACTATGATATGATTCAACTCCCCAAATATGGTTATGGAATTGGAATCGACAAACCAAAACCAAACTAACCTTCCTCAAGAGCTGTAGGAACCCTAGAGGCTAACCAACCACTCCAAGTGCCCAAACCCTGAGTTAACTTGCCTTTTGACTAAACTATACCCCCAATCGCTCACATGACAAGCCCTCCATGTGATTGAAACCCTCTAGTCACTCCCACAACAAGGCCTCCATGTGACTACAATCTATTTTAGGCAATTTTGTGCTAGTGACCCCAAATTATGAGCCACTTTTTAAGGGCTAGGACTCAGGCCTCTACCCAAAACTTAATGAAATTATCAGACATGAAAAATAACAATAAGACGATGCCTCTAATGTAAAAATTTAACAAGGACCTAACCTGACTCATCCTAACCATGACAGACATTTTTTCAAACACATCATGAACATGTAATGTATAGGTCATAAGAACACATGTGAACATAGGGACCTCATACTTATCTGATAATCATCAAGAAGGTATGATTCCATCTCAAATTAGTTGCATTATCATCTATTAGGTTACTCGTTCATTAACATTTCATCTACTAACCAAAACATGATGAGAGTCATAACTGAAGACTCCCATAAAACCATACTTATAACTAGCATATAACCAGATAAATAAAAACAATAGAACATCCATCAAATTCATATCATAACAAGTAAATTTACACATAGAACATAAGAGGAAATATCTCTTATTAACATATGCAAATCCAATCAAGTCAGGGACTTCCACGTACCACCCGACCATAGATTTGGCTGAACCAAATCTCTCTTTCAGCCAATCATCCCTGTGCCATATTCCAAGATTGAATGTGGGATCTCATGGAATAACCAATCAAAACCAAACCACCTCAACCCTCAACCAGTGATTCAACCTCACAGTCGTACATCACTAACCATCACCAAATCGGTCTCTATCCAAGTTGTCCAGGGATCTAGAGCATTTGTTCCAACCCGACTTCCAGGACTAGTAACTCAACCGACAGCTACTATCGCGCTCCAAAGCCTTTGTCCAACCAAGGCTTCCAGGACTATTACTCAACCCACCAAGGGCTCCAGATCATTTTTCCAACCAAGGATTCCAGGACTAGTAACTCAACCCAAGTTGTTAGAGGGATTCCAGAGCGTTTTTCCAACCAAGGCTCCAGGAGCTAATAACTCAACCCACAACCATAAAAAATGTGAGAATAAACCAGAAAACAAAGATACAACCCACAACACCATGGTTATCCAAGAAATGGAAAGGCTAGGCAAAACCTCTATCAATCCTAGCAATCCTCCATGCTAATGACAGATCATAACCAAGAAACCACATACATGTGCCATGCATGTCAAAACTAGCAAGGAAATCATAGATGCAACTGGGTACCTACAAGAAAAACCCATTGTAGCTACTGATCACATTGTCCTCTTGCGCTTTCCTAATTTTACTTTGCCTTCCTGCTCCAAATCTAAAGTATGCCACACTCCTCCAAGAGTGCTCCAAGAAAACTCTAAGTGTCCAAGAGTATGAGAGAGAGAGAATAGAATGAGAGTGCCAAACACTGAATTGACAAAAGTTGTGTACTGATCCTCAGAAGCCTTTTTACTAATGAGGCCTCTATTTTCTTCATTTTCCATTATTTTCCTTCAATTTAATCCTCACATGCAACATGTGACCTTTCACCTTCCTTTTCTCCTATTTTCCATTATTTTCATAAATAAAATGCCAATAAATTCTTCCTACCTTTCCAAAGCCTTTTCCATTGCCTTTGCCAACTTCCACAACCATTAATTAATCACAAGTGATCCTCGTCACTATCTTTTTTCTGAACATTTAACTTGGAATATGTGTCCTGTTAGAGCCTAGATTTACCTCAGGTTAAAAAGGTAAGGTTCTAGGTCCACATCAAACGACGCTCAGCCTCATAGCTAGCCCTACGAGGACAGGAGAGGGCTCTCTCCGGGTCAATCTCAACAAAAGATAATCAATGGGGCTTGAGATGACTGAAATACAAACTAATTTTAGGCTAGGTATGAAGTGCAAAGATTTGATTTGATTTTTGGGAGTTTTGTTGGAATCAAGGGAAAGGCAAATTTGGGTCCGGGGATGAGGCCAAATTTTGGCAGAGTTCCGGTGGGGGAAAGGTAGGAAGTAGTTTTGATGCTTTAGATTAAATGAATGGATAGAAAAGACCGCTGAGGAGCTGAACAGGGCAAGAGGCTGTAAGAATCCTCTCCAAACAGATGAAAACATGTAAAACTTAACAAAGTTCCAGGCAGAGCACCATAAGCTAATGAATTCTACCTTTGTCACTCAATTTGTTTAGTTTCAGAAGCAAAGAGAAGGGAAATGGCATACATAAAACATCAATGAACTTAAAATTACATGAAGAAAAACACCATCAAAACACAGAGCCACAAGGATCCTAACAAGTGCTGCAAAACCCTGGTCTTTCCTTTGCCAAAAGAGCAGAAATCAGATGTACAATGGAGTGCCAAGCAATCCCTAGTGTCCAACCCCTGAAAATGACTAAGAAATTACATGATATAGACAAGCATAACTCCTTCCCATGCCTCTAGGGGTCGAGCTCATCATTCTAGGAGTTGTTTCAACCATATCTAAACAAGGAACTGAAAAATAGGCAATGAAACAACTTGCCTCTATATGTTAGGAAACTGATTCATTCAGTTGTTTTTCACTTTTTAATGAATGAATCTACTAAAAAAAGTAAAAATGTGCCCAAAATTACATCATGGTCATGAAATTACATCATGGTAGATCAAGAGTTACATGAAAAAGTGAAACTAATCAAAACTGGGCAAATTTCTGAGCTGAAGAGTAAAAAATAGGCCAAAATTCTCTATGCGCCGCGCCCAAAATCTCTATGCATAACGCAACTTTGGAGCTGATTTTGAGGCCCTTACCGATGTCCAAATTGAGCTCATAATAGCTTGTTGGAAAGCCCTACCTGTCTACTTTCCAACCCAAGTGGAATTTTTCAATTTTTCCTCCATTTTCCCCTCCAAAATTCTATTCTTCCAACACTGCTTCCTGTGTGTCAAAATAGGGGCAGTGAGGTTATTTTTTGAGTGTTTTTGACCTTTTTGAGGGCTCAAAACCTACCCAAATTTCTTGGCCATAGGTAGGCAAGTATAATTTTGCATGAAAAATCCAAAAAGGCAAAAATTTTTGGATTTGGAGGCCTCTAGAAAAAGCGAGCGCCACGTGGCGCGGTGCATAGAGCAGAGAACCCTATGTTAAACATTTATGTGCGTAGCGCCCTTTTTCAGACCAGTTTTGAGGGCCTTCCCGATGTCCAAAGTGGGTGTAGGATAGCTTGTTGGAAATTTATTTGAGTCTAATTTCCAACTCAACTTGAATTTTTCAATTTGGAGTTCATTTTCCTTGTCAAAAGTCAAATCGCCCAAGATTGGTAAAAATGTGCAAAATGAGGCTACCTCAAGGCAGAGTGCTATTGCAGTCAACTTTTGAAGGTGTTCCTCAACTCCAAATTGAGCTCATGATAGCTCATTGGAAATATATTTGTGTCTAGTTATCATTTGACTCATCAAGAAAGTCATTTGGCTAACCAAGCTAGGATAAAACTTGATTTTCCCAAGGTCACTTCAGAGGTGCATCAATTCTCCCGAGGCAACTGTATTATTGACATTTCTCTAAACCATGACACCTGTGTAAAAAGTGAAGGATGTTTTTCTTCCTTGGAATATTATGGACAAAAACCTCTCTCAGTGTTTCCAAATTAATATTTCCTTTATCAGAAACATCATTGGAGTAAAACCTATCCCGATGTGTGGAACAGGGGATTTGTCGAAATGAAGCGAAATGAAGGAGTTAAGGGGCTTCTAAATTCGTGAGAAAATTTTGGGAAGTAGGGAGAGATGTTAGGAAGCAGTGAAAAGTGGAATTTCAAATATTGAGTGAGAGGAAGGGGTCCAAAAAGGCTAAACATAAGCCCATCCTAGAAAATTGTCAAGTTGTAGCACGAAACTAGGGTTTGTGCGAAAATGAGGAATTTGGGGGATCTCAGTGATGGGAAGTGTTTAATAAGGTACATTAAGGATAGGGGAAGGTGTAGGAACATCAGGATATAAGTTTTGCTGATGATTTTACCATCCAAGAAAAATTGCCTTCAAAACCCTAGGAGAGGGAAATGAACCTTACCTAGGTGCAACTGAAGCATGAACAAGGTGTAAAATGACCCATTGGAATTTGACGTGATGATGACAATCCTCTAAATGATGGTACACTCAGCCAAATGGTGATATGAAGCTCTTGGGACAGCAATTGGGGTTTGGGGATTTATGGTTAGGATTTAGGAAAAATGGGAACTTGGGATAGGGGATTAGTGGATTTAGGGGGCAGGGGAATTTAGGGAATAAGGGAATCAATGGAAAAATGGGGTACGAGAATAAACTTGGTGGAAAAACAGTGAATCAAAACCCTAGGCAGCGACTTTGTTTGAGGAATTTCAAATGGTATGGTTTGATCTCTTTAAACACTCACCATGAAACACACACCATCAAATAATCATCAAACTTGGACAAAGAGCAATGACAAAGGGTCAACCTACTTGGAATAGTGCGAATCCATGCATTTTTGGGCGATTGGAGGGAGTTCTGGAAGTTTTTGGGCTATCTGGCTGTGTGCGCTGTGCCCGTGCTTTTTTACACTATAAACTGATGCCCAGTGCGCCGCGCCTGGTGAGTGCGCTGCACCTCCTGCCCAGTGCGCCACACCGGTCAACTTGGAGCAATTTTCACCCAAAACTCCCACAACCACTTTGCTTTGTTTTCTCTTTGCTCTCTTGTGTGTAAATGAACTATTGAAGCACAAGAATATCTCCTATGGCATGGACTTTGATTCTTCATTTGGCAAACCCACTTTTGTAATGTTGCAGACTTTGGCACTTTCACATAACTCTATTTTTGCTTCGACTTTGGTTTTTGGCTGAACGATGAAATTCTGTCTATTTTTGCAGGGATGATTGGCATGTAATTTTGATAAAGGATGACCAGGGTTGCGCCTGAAAAATTCTAGAACTTGACAACCTTAAAAATTACATATTTATCACAAAAACTAAATTTGACGATTTCTTCTTCAAAACAAAGTTTTGAAGAAGAATCATTCTCGAGCACTATTGATAATGAAAATTTTGGAATGAAAACTTATTGGGGACTTGGAATGAACTTATTGGGGACATCCTCATGTGCCTGCTGACATTATTGGGCACTCTAAAGACAAAATTTGCGAAACCCTAGACCTAATGACTGACATGACTCTTGGCTGACCAAAAGACCATCCATAATGATTGTAAAATTGACTTTGATGAACTTTGATGATCAGACACAAACCAGGAGGTACATGACATGAGGTAAATGAGTGAAGAAACCCTTCGTGAGATAATCTATGCTCCTAATGGAATGCAGATGATCGAGCTAAATGAGACACCTAAAAATGAAATGCAACAAAAGAGGTTTTGATCTCTGATGGAGGGCTGAACAGACCGACTCTAACATGTCCCATGACCTTGCTTATTATTTTGCCTTTATTAACTTTATTACATGGATTTTTAACTCGGATTTTTTACAATAGTCGGCCATGGGTGTCCAATTTCCTTTTGGGCCAACCTGTCCTTTTCGTGCACATGAGGATTTCCATATTAATTTTTTTTCCTTAATCAAATTAAATTCTTCGAAGGGCTAGTAGGGGTCTTCCTTGATGAGGAATATTCTCCAAAGGAGGGAATATGTCCCTGATCTCAAAATTAACAAACATGTAGTCCATTAATGTTTCTATCGAGATTCCACTTCATTTCCACTGTGTATTCCACCTGCCCTAAATTCTAGTTAGCACGGATTCACCTCCCTTGCACCCTTTAAATTTTCCTTTGGGGAGGCACATCCAGGATTACATGTTCCTATGGGAACCCACCTTTCCATGTGCCTTCTCAATAGTGGTCTTCAATTCTGCTCCATATGCCATAGTGTATTCCACATGTCCCAGAGTCTAGTTATCCCGAAGGAATGTGCATGCACTCACTTTGAAACCTTTTAGGGTCCTTGATCTAGGATGATGTGTCCTGGTGGGACCACTACTGTGCTCATGGACCAATCACCAAACTGTTGGGGTGAGCTATCGTTCCAATGTGTGATCCACCATGTCCCAGATCCCAGTCATCCCAGAGAGACATGCATGTATGCCTTTACAACCTTCTGGGGTCACCCTTCTGGGATGACACGTCTTGATGACATCATGCTTATATCATCAATTCCACATGGTGCCTCCTAATTGGTGACATGTGTCACCCAAATTTTTCCCACTTGCACACATGAAAAATGCCAAAAACAAATGCCATGTGTCACCCTTTGTTGATGTCATCATGCCAGGTATCATCACAAGCACAGAGGCAGAAGGTGTCTGAGGCCTTTGTTTTTCAATGATTTCCTTTGTTAAAATTTAAGGGTCTCAAGCCATATTTATTGTTTCTTCAACTGCCACATATGTCCAATGCCTTATCATCTTGGCATCTCATCTTTGCACCTCCTTTTTATTCTTCCTGGGAACACCTCCTGAGATGATCTATCCTGTGGGGACCTCCCGAGAGTTCACCTTAGAACACAACTTTGGTTCTTCCAGGGAAGGCTTCCTGGGGTGAGTTTTCGAGTACAGCCTCCCACTCAACCAATCATAGCTCATTCACTCTGCTAACATCCTCTTGGATTCACATCATCTCAAGTGTTCTCCTTTGTGCACGACTTTGGTAATGTTCGAGAAACTGAGGTCAGGATGAGTTGTGTAGTGGGACCTCCGCCAACCAATAAAATCTCTTTCTGATTTTGTGTTGCATCCCACATCCTCCCAAAACTTAATTTAGATACTTTACCAATGACCCTACTGAAATTGTAAAATTTCCACCAATTTGACCCTACCACCGATTTAGGGATGCAACCTTTGACTTTAGGCATATTTATCTTTGACTAGAAATAACTTCTGATCCAAGAGGCCATTTTCAAACTTCTATATACCACTGGAAAGATCTTTTAGAGCTCTATCCAACTAAGTGGTTTCTAATAGCACTTTAGATGATCTATTAACTCAAAATTGGCTCTAAAGTCTCTACTTCTTGACCATTATTATTGCAACCACCTATGCCTTTGCCATCATTTGCTTGCAACCAATGATCGTGGATACTCAAAGAAAACTCTTTTGACATCATCTAATGAAATAACATTTGACATCAATATCATCAATGACACCCCTGACATAAATTCTTGACATTAATAACACCTTTGACATCAATTCTTAACATCAATATATTCTATCACAATCCAAAACACATATTTATTTAATCTTAAATTTTCTACATTTAAATGAGCGGCATGCCTCAATAATTCCATAAATATTCCGTCATATTTTTGTATAGTTCTACTCTCCTACCTCAATGAGTCAAACTCATTCAATTGACTTTCTATCCATTCTTCTTAAAATTAACATTCCCAAAGTTACATCAAAAATATTTATTCCAAACTATGATATCAAAGCATTCCATCATAATAAGGAGCTTCCTTAAAGCTGGAAGATTTCCATACACGTATTGAATCATGTGATTCACTCTTTCATTTGTTAACATTCAATTTGGTAACCAAATTCATGAAGAGGCTCTTCCGAAAATTGAAAGTAAACTTTATATCCCCATTAGAATATGAAGTATTGTTAATCATTTGTAACTACAATTAAAATTTTAATGCATTAGTTTCAAGTATTGTGCAAAATATGCATTCCATGGTCGATACAAAATCATTATTCCTTCTCCCCATTGACCATTTTTAATTCGTGGTGATATAAACTTTCTTAGGCCACTAGAACAGTGACAAGGGAAATTGGCATTTTTTATTTAATAATTTTAAAGTTTTTTGGCTCATTTTCCAGCATTTGGACAATAACTTTTTATTTTTAGGGTCCTTCCTTACCCGCTTAGAATTTTTTTCAATTCGAGTTCATTTTTCCTTTGGATGTTTTGTGCATGTGATCTCTTTATCACCCTATTGCATATGGAGTTCCCAAGGATTGTTATGACTTGTTTCATTGGATGTTTCATTGGATGATTCCCTTTACTTAGTAATTTCATGCCCATTCTACTTTCCTATGCATTCCTTTAACATAATTCCATGTCCATTTTTATTATGTTGGGGACCTCCAACCCTTCCATTTCCCAACTCTTATCTAGCTTTATTTTTTCTGTTTTCCTTGGTTTCTTTTATTAATGAAGTAAAGCTGCTTTGACCCACCTTCTGCCCCTTGGTATACATATTTTAGGCCTAGAAAATAGGGGCACTTTTCTGTTGCATGATTATTTTTATAGAGTAGGCAGACTTCTATGACATTCAATGGACATTCATTCCTAGGATGTCTTTTAGTGCATCTTGGGTAGAAAATTGCTAGTGCCCTCTCTGCTTCGTCCTTCTTTCTTTTGACTTTCATGGTATCCATTTGCAATGCAAAGGTATGCAGCATTTCACTCTTGAAATCCTCCAACATGTTCCCTATCTCATTCTTGATGGATGTTGTGGAGGGAGAGGAACTGACCAAGCCTTGACTAGCACTACCCTTCTTCTTGGCAGCCCTAGAGTGATTCTTGAATACATTTTTGATGTCATCATAGGATAATTGATAGATATCTCCTCCAAAGAACATGTTGAGGGTTTCCAACATATCCTCCCTTATCCCTCAGAGAAGAACTAGCTTGAGTGACTCATGATCAAGGGTACAGTTGGCCCTCCTATAATTGAGTTGAAATCTCTCCTCATAGTCCTCTAGGGATTATTCAGGTCCAAGAGTCATCCTAAAGATTTCTTCCCTGGTTTCTTTGGAGCTATAATATTCCCTATACTTTTTTTTGAAGGCATGTTGCATTTGGGCCCAGGTAGTGATGCTATCCCCAGGTAGACGTTTTGGGGGAAAAATTGAGGGATGGAAAGAGAATATGGAGAAGTAAAAAATGGACGAGAAAGAGGTGTCCTCCCCTGTAGATCAACACAGCCCTGCAACTAGCCATATACACACATCCATTGATCATTAACACAATGATATAAACTATGATGGAAAATATGAGTTGAATTTGAATAACATCTATTTCATGCCATAACACTACTCTAACCATTGAACTAACTCTTAAGTTACAGAAAGTAAATATGAAGAAGGACAACTAACCTCTATTTATTTCCAAGAAATCATAAACACAATGTTTTTTGGCTGAGATTGTGAATCCTTCCAACCATTCTCCCATAACAGAGGTGATGTAGAAGCTTGCAATCACAAGTTTTTATAGCTTAACCTCTACTGTAATGAAAGAAAGCAACTAAATGCTTGGAACTAAGAATAAAAAAGAAGTACAAAAGAGGGACCAAAGCCTCTTGGTTGGGACCAAACCCAAGCGTTAAAACTAACTCAGGTGCAGATGATTAACCAACTTCTCATTATCAAAAAGTAAAAGTCTCATACATCACATGAAAGTAAAAAGTAACAATGTCAAGATCTGAGCTCAATAGATACACCTAGCTGAATCAAAAATTTGAAACCAAATGATATTTTCAATGATTTATTTATACAAAAGTGTACCTGATAGCAACTCCCTTGAAAATAGGAGTGATTCCCTCCTTGATCTCAAAAATGATGGATTTGGTCCCTCTTGAGCTTCACTTGTACTAGGAGTTACTCGACTGTCAATGAATTCGAACTGGTGAGAGAGGATGATGTGATCAAAAGCCGAGTTAGGGAGTTAAGGAGGTGGAAAACCCCCCTAGATTCTCTCTTGGTTGTCTCCATCAAGCCCCTGCATATTAAATGCCTCCAAAATGCTTCTTTTTCCTGCAATTAAACCACATTAGGTCACATACTATGATAAACACCTTTTACTCTTTTTCATAAGCATATAATAACAAAAATGTGAATTAATATGAGAAAATGATAGTTTTAAGGCTAGGGGATGGCATGATGATCTTCAAAATATACCTATTGATGGGAATCATCAGTGTGGCCAATGCCTAAGATCACAAATGAAGCTCTAATATCAAATGTGATAACCAATCTATCTTATTAATTAAATACTCAAAATACTTTGAATATAAAGAAATCCATTTAGGATAAAAATAATACATATTGAATAAAATGTATTAGAAACCATATGATTGGATTACAAATGAAGGCCCCATATAAATACCTAGTGGGGAGTGCCCTTTCATTAGGAGTCATTTCATTTAGCTAATGCATGTCCTTTGATTAGGATGTGCCCCTTCACTAATTATTGATTATCAATTATTGATATTTATATTGATATATTTATATTTATATTTATTACAGTATAAAATGGGGAACTGACACTTATCATTCAATAAAATGTGGTCCAAAAAACTATGTAACAGTGATTCACCACCCAACCATAGGCATTCATTGCAAATGTCACCCCAATCCTAACTATGAGGGAACGGGGGAGAAAAAAAATAGTTATGGGCTTATATCACACTCAACTCAACTCATTGTTCTCATGACTTGGCCAACATTCTCATTGTATAACACTCTACGCATCTCATCCAACCATAAATTATCCATGAAACCCTTACTCACAACCATACACAATGCAACTTGGACATTTCCATCTATACTATACAGTCCTTCAATAAATCACTACCACCTTGTGCTCCTACAACCATATTAGACCATTATATATTATGTTTCAATGTTAACTATTAACTCAAAATAGAGTGCATCATGGAAACTTTGCCACATGGTGTGTGTGTTTATGCAGATGCCTTGCCATTCTATAATAAGGCCTTGGCCTTGAGCTCAATACCAAGATTTTATAAAAATTATATTTATAGGAATTAAATTATGGGTTAGTTTATTTAAGATCACATTGTTGGGTATGTGTTATATTATTTGCATGACTATTCACACATATGATATGTATGCATCAGGCGCAACAAGGGGCTCATAAAGGGGAGGTGGAAGCCCCTCCTATTCAGGGGGTTGCAGGAGGGTGATAGCCCCCTGCCGAGGGGTTTTCATGGGAACGATAACCCCCTTGCACGAGGTTCAGGATAGCACCTAAAAAAAAGGCAGTTTTTCCCATGGTTTTGTAGATCTAGTCAAAGGAATTGTGGTTGTATTCTAATCAAGGGTTAATGGATCGAGGGTTTATGAATGTTATGGAATGTATATAATGTATTGTAACATTGTAGAGGAACATAATGAACAATCAATCTGGTTTTCCCTATTTTAGATTCTGAGAGAAAAAAAATTGTGCATATTTTTTGTGATTTTAATTGTATCTTTTATGTTAGTTTTAAGAATTTGTTTTCAAGTATTATCTATACAAGGTTAAAACCTACACACATGGTTAGACACCCATAATAATGACCATGCATTTATAATTTATACTACGATCGTAGTAGACACACCTATCTTATTAACCTACCCTTACCCATATATTTATTTCACACGCACCAACTCACTTAATATGAACTATGCACCTAATCCATGTAACTAATTCTCACATTTTTTCCTTGTATCTAGCCTATGCACCTAAAACATGTATATATATATCTATACATATCATGCACTTATGCACATAAGTGATGCGTTTAAGAAAAGTGATACACTTTATAAACTATGTTACTTCCCATGCATATAATCAACACCCCTACCATAATAACTACACATTCACTTAAAAAACCACACATGCATCCTTATAATCTTAGTTTCCCAATAATGGTTTAGGATTGTGGTGTGGTTTTCATTTCTCCATGGTGTGCTTATGTTATGTACAAGCAATTATAAAAATGAAATATATAATAGTATAATATCCACCAAAAAGTTTGTTAGGGGACTGTGATATGATCTATGAGTGTTCATGGATGATTTGACCTTAACATTGTCCTTTCGGAAGTACTACCCTTCCTTATCCATTCTTACAATTTCTCACATCAATCTTTGACTCGCATGTGCACGAAGTACTAATTGTCATATACTTGGGAAGAGAGTGGATCACATGTAATGAAATATTCATTCTTTTCTTTTCTTTCAATCATTCATTTGTTGCAAAGGGGGGTATTTTTTCTCTTCATTTACCATTCTTGTTTAATTTTACCAAGGAATTTGTGTGAAACCAATGTTGTTATTGTTGAGAAATCCAAGGAGGTGGAAAGTTAATTGATTTCTCTCATTATGAAATTATCTTGTGATCATTTATGATTATTATTATTTCAATCAATTTATATGTTCATTATCATCAAGACTAATGTCAAACAACAAATAGAAGAGGACACAAGATGTAGGCACGCAGCTAGGGAAAACCCCACTCTAAGGGAAAAACTAGTCAAGAATTCTTCCTTTAGTAGATTCAAAACAAAATGAGAACATGAAGACCCTCACAACCTAGACTAGAGACTCCCTCCATCAAGTCATACCTATTTGTTCTTCTTCAGTTTTGTGTGTAGCATGATCTGTAGTCATATATATATATATATATATATATATACACTTCTCATATGAATTCCTTTCACTATGTGAGCATCGAGTCCTTGTCACTGTGATAGTACTGAATTCTTATCACTGTGATATCACCGATACCTTTTCACTATTGAGGCACTGAAGCCTTGTCACTATGGTAGCACTAAAAACCTGTCACTATTGTAGTACTAAAATATTTCACTAAGCTAGCATCAACTCCTTCTCTGAAATTTATAGCGAAGTTACATCTTCATTGTACTATGACTTCACCGAAATTATATGAACCCATTCTCTGAAATTCACCAAAAAGTTATCTTCTATAATCACCGAACTTGCCTCTGAGATCACCAAAACTCTATCTCAATTATTTTTACCAAAGGTGACACTCCAATATATAGTTGATTCCCACTCAAAATGAGCCGATATCAAGGTATTTGTGAAGCTGACTTGTTGATAGTTATTTTGAAGGTCAACTTGCAAGGAGACTTGATGGAGGAGTCTTTTTACCAAACAAAATTTTGACTTTGACTCAAATAAAAACACTAAATCCTACAATGGAAGCTTGACCTATGACAATTGACCCAATCACGAAACCCATGCTTTAACAAGTCAATCCAATTAATAATAAAACTATGTTTGCTATCTTTTGACAAATATATTTCATTTTTTACTCAACTACAATTATGAAGACTGAACCTAGTTTCATTCTTCAACAGTCCCTCTTAATTACAAAGGTATTCATATTTACATATGACTATAGAGGTACATGGAATATCTCAAAACACATAATCTATGAAGAGTTTAGGCACCGCAATTCCACTATATTCCTAACCAAAGCAATCTATCGAAGGTCCTCCAACAATTTAGGCACCACAATGACATGGACTAGATTCCTGACCAGGGAGATCTATCCAAGTGGGAATAAGATGGACTAAAGCTTTCATCCTCTATAGGTACCATTAGGCTTACTTACCAACCATCAACCCAAGGATCTAGGTGTGTATTTGAGGTCAGAGCTTTATGACCAATGCCACCCTCCTTACTTCAGGAACTAGACATCAACACATAGTTTCATCTATATGTCCTCCTAGGAAATGTCTCACACACAAAGCTTAAACTTACCGATTATTCCAATCGGTAACAAATCCTCCCCGGTTAAATGGATTAGCACCAAATATCTCACAATAAAACTAATCAAAAACTCTAAGCATGTAAAACATGATATCAAACTTCCGAGAGATTTACTTGTAGAAAGACAACCCTAATGAGTAACAACCTTTCAAATGTACATAAATAGATACAAACCTCTGTGGTCTTTCAAACAACTTGATGTTGCTTCTCAACTTTTCATAGTAGGACTTAGAGCTTTCCCAATGAATCTTGATAGAAGATTCCTTAACCATATAGCTTCATTTCCTACATATTCCACACATTGATCTGGATTTTCTTATCTCAGCAGCCCTTCAAAAATATATTCTCCAATTTCTTGTCTCACTCATGGCCTTCAATAAAATTTACAGTTTTTAGTCCTGGTCTAGGGCATGATACATGAAGTAGAGAACCATATCCATCACTCCTTCTTAGCCAGGGAGGATCTAATCATTTCTCTACAACGAATATACCCAGGCTCCCTCTTAACCTAGGGAGATTCCTTTCATTCAAGCTTCCTCTTAACTTAGGGGGCTCAACTTCTTTTCTACAACATCGAAGAATCTTTCATGGCTTCCATCCTTCTCATCGGAGTTATCATGACCATCATTACTCACATCACGCTTATCATATCAAATTTACTTTATGAACATCTTCACCATCTTGAATATTGTGTACCTACACAACTTATATAGAAAGTACAACCAAATCTATAGAAGTGAGAAGTTAAATATATTAAAATCAAGGAAGCATTCAACTTTATATATCAGATGCCCAAACTTAATTACAAACAAGAGACACATACTCTTCAACTTCTTGCTAGGGTTTTTGTCATAAACCTTAGACTATTTCATCAAGACTTTGAGAATTTCATAATAACTTTCATTACATCTAAGGTTTCAATGTTTCTTTCAAAGGAATACCATACTACATCATATTTCAAACCGTAGAAACAATTTAGACAAATATAGATCTACAATGTATCTAACAACTTCAGAATTCATATGTGTTGGCATTATGAGATAAGTGTTGTCCTTGATGGCAAACCTCACTGATGACAAATCATAGTACAGAAGGTCAGCAGCAAGGAATTGATGATCAGACTATAAGAAGAAGAGAAAGTTCATACACGCAGGTTCGTTAAGCCCAAGTCGCGTGTACACGCAGGTTGGCTTCAGCAAAAGCGCGTGTATGTGGAAAAGTACCTTTGGTCCATGGCGGTTAGTCCTTGGAAGTTGTGCCTATGGTTTCGGACCATTGTGTCTCGACGGGCGTGTCGATCCCTAGTTTTAAAGTTGATGGTATTGGATTTCTATGGTTTTGGCTCTTGGTATTGAACAAGGCCTAAGGCTATATAAGGAGAAGGAAATCATTAGGCAAGGGCATCTGAAATGTCTTGAATATTTGATGAAGCATTAGATCCAGCATGCAGGTTATGGGTTGATGATGCATTGCTTGATCTGAGCTAAGGAGAGATCTCATCGGTTGATGGAGAACAAGATCTAAGGAGAGATCGGGATCAAATGGTTTGAAATGAACTATCTTTATGATGCTTATTCTAGATCTACATACTGACGCATGTATTGTTCTATAAGTATTATGAGTATGATTGATGTCTGGTATAGCTGCAAGTTACGAGAAGTTATTTTTAGATCTGTACGCGGGTTGTCTTTGGCGAAAGCGCGTATACACGCGGGTTTGATTCATCGAAGTAGCGTATACATTGTAAATCTTAATATTTGAAGT
The DNA here is from genome assembly GCA_031772625.1 of Pinus tabuliformis. Taxonomy (NCBI): domain Eukaryota; kingdom Viridiplantae; phylum Streptophyta; class Pinopsida; order Pinales; family Pinaceae; genus Pinus; species Pinus tabuliformis. The sequence goes on along the minus strand of CM062805.1, from coordinate 538,113,052 downwards.
TGTAGATGGATCTGATGGTTATTACAGAGTTCTGTGTCTGCTCTGTGTTCTGGTGACTGCTGTTAACAGGGTTTCAGTGATTCAGAGTTTGATGATTGTTTTGAGCTTCAATGATAGTTATGGGTCCAGTATGAAAATTGGATGAAAAGTGGCCTTACAGATTATGTGTTGTGCTTCAGTGTATCCAGTCTGAAAATTGATGAAACGTGGTACCTGGAGGTGAGAAGATTGTAGGCAAGCACCTACGTACTAGTATCTAAGCTAGTACAAAAGCTAAAAGAGATCTTTGGAGCATTGTAGCAGGTAGCAGCCTGCGTACTAGTAAATGGATCGGCTAGTACAAGAGCAAAGGGGGTTGTAGCTCCCGTACTGGTATAAGACTGCACCAGTACAAATATTGTAAAAGGATTTTCTTATTAAGAAGAAGATTGAGATGACTTGCAGCAGGTGGTTTTCACCCACATTGGGTTTCCACCTTATATCTTTGTGTTCATGTGTGTGGCTCTTGTGTGATGTTCTGTTCTGTTATTCTGCACCTGTTTACTGTTAATATGCTTAATAATGATCTAATGCATTTACTGAAGATTAAGCTAACTGAATTATAAGATCTCTGGATATACGCGAGTTTCATTAGATACAGTAGCGTGTACACGCGGGTTCACTTAATTGAAGTAGCGTATATATTTCTGAGTATGAAATTGAAAAGTTTGATTGATCTGATAATACTGATTCACCCCCCCTCTCAGTATTATTTCCAACAATTGGTATCAGAGCAGGTCCTTTGGTAGAAGCTTGATTGCTTGAAGGAGATCCGTGGAACAATGGGAAAGAAGCTTAAGAAGAAAGCTCATAAGAAGAAGAAGACATCTCAGAAGGACTATGACAGTGGGAGAATCGATTGGGGATTAGGTATAAGAAGTTCTTCAGATTCAGAATCAGATTCAGAATCATTATCAGGTATGAATGTGTTATCATCTGATGTTCCTGCTATATTTCCTTGTGAAAGTGATGGAAGTGATAGTGAAACTACTGAACATGCTTTTATGGGTGAGCAAGAAAAGTATCAAATAGAGGCAGTATTTAGAAGGCTTGAAGACAAAGTTAAAGATCAACAAGATCTATTGAACAAAAGGGAATGTGCTTTCAAAGAAGAAGTTACCAAACTAAAGGCCCAACTAGAAGAAGGAAACAAGGTAAGAAAGCTACTCAAGGACAAGGAAGACCAATGTCAAAAATTGCAGCATGAAGTGACATCATTAAGAAAAGAAGTCAACGAAAGAAGCACAACCATCAAGAAACTCAAAGATAGATCCAGCTACTATGAAAATCTTGAAGCTACACTCCTCGCACTAAAAGGAGATCTTGAAGAATCAAAGAAGCAGAATACAGATCTACTCCAAGCTATTGCAATACAAGAAAACGAAGCCACCAGCTTAAAATCTCAACTAGAATGTGCCTTCCGAGTTCGTCAAATGCAGCAGGATCTGAATGAAGAACAAGAAAAGGAGATTCTCAAACTAAGGGAACAAATGGAAGAAGGAAGGAAAGATGAAGAAGATTTGAAAAAGCAATCTCTTGAAAAGGAAGAACAGCTTCAGGTTGAGGTAAATATCTTGAAAGGTAAACTAGAAGAAAAGGATAAGCTTTTACGATTTCAAGATAGTTCTAAAGTCTTGGATGATATTCTTAGTAGTCAAAGGTCTCCTGCTATCAAGACCGGTCTTGGTTTTCATGAATCTGTTGAAGGTGAATCTAGTTCACAAGGTGAGGCAAGGAACTCTAAAGAGAAATCTAAAATGATCAACAAGGAGATGAAAGGTCAACCCCATCAACAATCAAGGAAAGAGACTCCTCAAAGAAAATCCTTTACTCCTCCTATGAATAATGTTGAATGTTATGTATGTCATAATCTTGGACATGTTGCAGCTAGATGTAGAAGAAGAAGAGTTCAAGATCATTATGCGAACAGGTCATCTCAATCAAGGTACTTTAATGGATATTGTTTTTCTTGCAATATGTTTGGTCACAAAGCTGCTGATTGCTACAGGAGGAATATGAAACATGTAAGATGTTATGCATGTAACAAGCCTGGACATATAGCAAAGGAATGCAGGAACAAAGGATGGACATCACACCAAAAGGAGAAAACCTCATCACACTTGAAGATATGGAGGAAGAAGGAAGTACAGTCAGCACAATGTACTGAGACACAGCACAGCACAGACATATCAGACTCAGGGGGGGCTGAAAGTGTAAACCTTCAGTGTCCTGAATCTCATACGCAAGTTCCTTAAAGGGAAGTCGCGTATATACGCGAGTTAGACACTGCAAAGTCGCGTATATGTCAGTCTGAGGAAAAGCAGTGGGGACAGGCTCAGAAAAGGGATCTGATATGATTCAGTCCATTATTTGCTCTATTGGTTAATAGTTACAGTCTGCTGAGGATGTGTAAAAAATGTTTTGATACTTGTAAGATGTCTAGAAGTGTTTTGATCCTAACTTGATGATGATGATGTCTTGATGCTTATTGCTGATATATGCATGATCAGATCTAACAGATGGCACAGGTTGAGGGGGAGCATATGCCTTTAGCAATTCAATGTTGGCATTATGGTTAATAATCCTTGGTGATGATTCTTATATGGCTAAATGATATATCTTGCTATTGTGAGTTGTCTATGATAAACTCTCATATGATTCTTGGAGTTACATAGAAGATGTTCAGATCAGATTTATGGTTGATTCTTTGATGATGCATATATGGTGCTTACATGGTGATCTTCATAAGAACAAGGAGAAGTACAAAGCTTGAATACACATCTTCCTCACTTGATGATGAGTCACTTATATACTGCTGTTGTCATATGCATAAATATCATACAGTTATGATGCAGGCACTCATGCGGATAAGGATTGTTGCTGATGATGATATCAAGAATCTTTGTCAAAAGAACTTGAGCTCAAGATACATAGTGCTGATACATGGATGACTACTCAAAGTTGCTTTATTGAAGACATGGTGATGAGTTCTTATCTATATGATGATAGGTTGATCCTTACATATGTTAATTGATGCAGATATTCCCAAGTAATGATACTTGGATCATGTAGAGCTTGATGAAATGGCTATGGTGGTTTCACACATGATACAATGTGAATGACTCTGAATTCTGTTCAAAGGGATGAAATGATGCAGACATACCTTGTTATAGGTTGATGACATATTCTCTACAGGACATTTACAGGTTGCTGATATGGAAATTTGTGTACGCGTGTTGTTTAAAGGATATCCGCGTGCATACGCCGTTTTACAAGGGGATAGTCGCGTATATGGTGTACGCGAGTTTCGTAAGGGATATCTGCGTATATACGCTTGTTTATGTGTATACAGACGCGTATATGGAGATTTGAAGGAAATCAGCAGGGACAGATGTTGGTTGCAGAAAGTCTGATATAGGTCTGACAGAGATCATCTGGCACAGGTTCAGGGGGAGCAGATAATATTCCAATGATGCATTGTTGGCATTATCTTAAAGCTTTTGGTTCTAGTTCACATTTGGTGTTGATTTCAGGAGGAACAAAGGCGAAAGGAGAACAGAAGGATCTCTTGGTTGCTGATCTGAATGGTGATTATCAGATGCTGCTAGTGACTTCCATAAGTCTTGGTCTAGTTATTTCGTCTCTATGTCATATATCTCTTTTGTGGTATCTCTTTCATGGTGTCAAGGTCATGTAACGGCCTATTTTGGTTTCCCCACTATGCCTGGGATGATTGATGCAATATGATTGGTTGTCATATGTAAACTTTTGATGTATCCCCACTTGGTTGGGTGGATGAGTCAATTTTTGTATATCCTCACTTAGTTGAGAGATGGATGTATGTATGAGTCTTTGGTGATAGGAAGGTCTTTTATGATGTATAGAGTCATGTTCTTCTTGAAGAACATTTTTTGCAGATCTTGCCTACAGTCAGGAAGAGCATGAACAGCACACTTCAGCAGTACAGAGACTTGGCATGTACTCAGGGTGAGCATTGACAGATTGGTACACCTTGGCATATACAAAGGGGGAGATTATTTAGAGATTTCAGTAGGTACTCAGGGGGAGTATGGACAGTGGAATGATTCAGCAAAGGAAGAGAATATCTTGGTCCACCCTTTGCCCTTGATGTCAAAGGGGGAGAGTGATTTGGTGTTGTTGCCATCAAGTCCAAAGGGGGAGATTGTTGGCATTATGATGCATGTGTTGTACTTGATGGCAACCCTCTCATAGAAGAATATCTCACTTATGTATAACTGGGTGAATCTTCAGAAGAGATATCAGATGTGACTGATGGAGGACAGCTCAAAGGAATCAGATGATAGTTCTAAGTGTGACAAGTTAGCTTTGCCATCAAGTCCAAAGGGGGAGATTGTTGGCATTATGAGATAAGTGTTGTCCTTGATGGCAAACCTCACTGATGACAAATCATAGTACAGAAGGTCAGCAGCAAGGAATTGATGATCAGACTATAAGAAGAAGAGAAAGTTCATACACGCAGGTTCGTTAAGCCCAAGTCGCGTGTACACGCAGGTTGGCTTCAGCAAAAGCGCGTGTATGTGGAAAAGTACCTTTGGTCCATGGCGGTTAGTCCTTGGAAGTTGTGCCTATGGTTTCGGACCATTGCGTCTCGACGGGCGTGTCGATCCCTAGTTTTAAAGTTGATGGTATTGGATTTCTATGGTTTTGGCTCTTGGTATTGAACAAGGCCTAAGGCTATATAAGGAGAAGGAAATCATTAGGCAAGGGCATCTGAAATGTCTTGAATATTTGATGAAGCATTAGATCCAGCATGCAGGTTATGGGTTGATGATGCATTGCTTGATCTGAGCTAAGGAGAGATCTCATCGGTTGATGGAGAACAAGATCTAAGGAGAGATCGGGATCAAATGGTTTGAAATGAACTATCTTTATGATGCTTATTCTAGATCTACATACTGACGCATGTATTGTTCTATAAGTATTATGAGTATGATTGATGTCTGGTACAGCTGCAAGTTACGAGAAGTTATTTTTAGATCTGTACGCGGGTTGTCTTTGGCAAAAGCGCGTATACACGCGGGTTTGATTCATCGAAGTAGCGTATACATTGTAAATCTTAATATTTGAAGTTGCAGATGGATCTGATGGTTATTACAGAGTTCTGTGTCTGCTCTGTGTTCTGGTGACTGCTGTTAACAGGGTTTCAGTGATTCAGAGTTTGATGATTGTTTTGAGCTTCAATGATAGTTATGGGTCCAGTATGAAAATTGGATGAAAAGTGGCCTTACAGATTATGTGTTGTGCTTCAGTGTATCCAGTCTGAAAATTGATGAAACGTGGTACCTGGAGGTGAGAAGATTGTAGGCAAGCACCTAAGTACTAGTATCTAAGCTAGTACAAAAGCTAAAAGAGATCTTTGGAGCATTGTAGCAGGTAGCAGCCTGCGTACTAGTAAATGGATCGGCTAGTACAAGAGCAAAGGGGGTTGTAGCTCCCGTACTGGTATAAGACTGCACCAGTACAAATATTGTAAAAGGATTTTCTTATTAAGAAGAAGATTGAGATGACTTGCAGCAGGTGGTTTTCACCCACATTGGGTTTCCACCTTATATCTTTGTGTTCATGTGTGTGGCTCTTGTGTGATGTTCTGTTCTGTTATTCTGCACCTGTTTACTGTTAATATGCTTAATAATGATCTGATGCATTTACTGAAGATTAAGCTAACTGAATTATAAGATCTCTGGATATACGCGAGTTTCATTAGATACAGTAGCGTGTACACGCGGGTTCACTTAATTGAAGTAGCGTATATATTTCTGAGTATGAAATTGAAAAGTTTGATTGATCTGATAATACTGATTCACCCCCCCTCTCAGTATTATTTCCAACAATATGTTAGACTTCTCACTAGGATTTAGTGTGAGATCCTATATTTCATACAGGATATTTTAACAACCAAAATCAATCACAACTCAATTCAAAGTAACAACATGACTAACTTCTATTAGGGTTTGTTGCAAACCCTATATTTTCTAAAACTTAGATTTCAACACAAATCTAAAATTATCACATAGTCATCATATATCAGATATTTGTACTTCTACTAAGGTTTTTTTACAAAACCCTAGAATTCACAACTACTATCATCCTACAGAATAAAATTTTGACTAGGGCTTAGTTCTAAACCCTATGACTCATGACCATCAACACTTAGGGTCAACTCATACATCTAAGATTACATCATAATTCATAGGCATATCATAACATGTGTTAGTCAAACCTAAAGACTCATATATCAATAAGAGTTATATTTGTAACAAAGTTGATCAGGCTAGGGTTTGATCGGACAAACACACACATGCCAAGAATTTCATTTCTAAGACATTGTAAGTGTTTTTCTTATACACTCTACCAAACCCTAAAGCTCTAGGGTTTCAATACAAAACATAGCAAGCCCTAAATTATCAATACTTCAAAGATCTAGGATTATCATTCAACCCTAAAAAGTTAGGGTTTCCATACCCATGCCAAAATCCTAAACATGACATCATCAAAGCATCAAGTATTTTGTAGACTTCAACGATAACCCTAAGTAGGCTAGGGTTCCACACATAATCATCAACATACCCTTAAATTAGGGTTTTCACAATGAACCTTTCTAAGGTTCCACCAAAGTAATCAAAGATATGAGGAGGGCAGATTTATCTAATGATGAATCACCCAAACAAGAATCTTTAAGATTTGGAAAAGCTAGACATAACGATGTTAGTAATGTAACACAAAATTCAAAATATGATGAATGTACATTTTATATTAAGATATTTTTATAAGGTCTACAGTCTAATACATACCTAGAGATTTTCCTTGACATACCTTGTACGGATTCCTTGGATTATTCTCTCTGTATTAAGCCATGATCTTTTATACCTATAGTAAATACTTTCAAGCAAAACATGTGATACCGAGAACATGATTTTAATTTCTCAAGTTATATTTTCTATGTAACAATGAAGGATGGAATCCTATGATATCAAAGATAAAGGTATTCCTTCTTCCAATCAATATTAGGACTTTTGCTTGACATCGTAGATTACTTGTAAACTCTAGAAGATAAGGATTAAGGTTCTAATGTGAGACTTTCGTATGTTATCTAGGGATTACAATCTTTACCCTAGACTGACTATAGACAAGAATTATATGAATAATTTAAGATTATATATATTAAAAAATATGAAATCTCATGAATATATATACCTTGTGTTTATATAACTTTGATTTGATAGCCCATAAGACTTGTTGAATATGCATCTTGTTAGGTAGGGAATAGTGACAGTACTTACATGATTTCTTTGAGTTGGTTATTTGTGCTTAGGTTATTAATTCATATCTTCAAAGAGTAAGGATTGTATTTATTTCTTCTCATGACAGACTTCAGATTCCTTTCATAGTCCTCAAATGAATGCTTTAGATATCAGAATTTAGATTGTTTCTTCACTCTGTAGGAGGAATTCAACTTGTTTCTTCAAGTTCAGGATGACTGCTATTTTTCTATTAGCAAGTTGGTGATAATGATGAACTCCAAATCAACACTAAAATGATGAACTTTTGTCTATAGTGAAGGTTCCTTCAAGTTATATATCTTAAATAAGGAGGTTATATACCTTTGATCGTCTTGGATGCATCGATCTACTCTTGACAATGAATTCAATCTCAGATAGTGAATTTTCTCTAATTCCAAAACCTTCTTGCCAATAATGTGATTTTCAACCTTATTTCACCATAGCTCTGAAACCATGTTAAGAAATCCAAGGAGGTGGCAAGCTAATTGATTTGTATTATTATAACATTATCTTGTGATGGTTTATTATTATTATTATTTCAATCAATTTATGTTTTCATTATCATCAAGACTAATGCCAATAAAAAATAGAAGAGGACATAAGATGTGGGCATGTAGCCAGGGAAAAACCCCACTCTAGGGGAAAACTCGGTCAAGAATTCCTTTCACTGTGTTTGCACTGAACTCATAATCAAAGATATACCAAAATTCATGTCACTATGTGAGCACCGATTCCTTGCCACTGTGATAGTACCAAATTCTTATCATTGTGATAGCACCGAGATTTTTCACTGTTGAGGCACCGAAGCCTTGTCACTATTGTAGTACTAAAACTATTTCACTGAGATAACACTGATTCCTTCTCTGCAATTTATATTGAAGTTACATCTTAATTGTATTGTGCCTTCACCGAAATTCTATGAACCCATTCTTTGAAATTCACTAAATAGTTATCTTCTATAATCACTGAACTTGTCTTTGAGATCACCAAAACTCTATCTCAGTGATTTTAATTGAAGGTTACACTCATATATATAGTTCATTCCCACTCAAAATGAGCTGACATGAAGGTATTTGTGAAGTCGACTTGTTGATAGTTATTTTTAAGGCCAAAGGAGACTTAATGGAAAAGTCTTTTGACCAAACAAAAATTTGACTTTGACTCAAATAAAAATTCTAAATCCTACAATGGAGGCTTCACCTATGACAATTGACCCAAGCATGAAGCCCATTCTTTAACAAGTCAATTCAATTAATAATAAAATTCTTTTTGCTTTATTTTGACAAATATATTTCATTTTTTACTCAAGTACAATTATGAAGACCCAACCTAGTTACATTATTCAACAACTATCCTCACATTGGTAAGATAATTCCATATATTTCTGGCTAGTAAGAGACTATATATTTTGGAATTGGTTCTTGTAAATGTGAGAGGAAATGGGATAATTTTAGGGAAAACCATGGTTGGAATGTCCACCACCACTGAAGAAAAATCTAGTGAACCTACAACCTTGTTATTGCTACTCATTGGTTGTTTTGGTGGCTAATTTTTTCTTTATTTTTTCTTGTGATTTAATCCCAAAAGGAAACTAGTAGTTGAAATCTTTCTACATCACTAAAGAGCATTGAAAGGGAATAAAATACTTGAGGGACTATTTAGTAGATACAAGGAAGATCTTCCTTATGTTTTTTAGGGTAGTGGAAGTGAGTTTCATGGCTAATTGATGGTCGGATGAGTGCTTGGAGTGCTCAATGTTGAGTGGATCGGCTATGTCTAGGTTTGGTTGGAATCCATAGTTGACTCCTCATGCAGATAAATGGTGCACTTAACAAAAGTGATACACTTTATAAACCATGTTAATAATTATGCATATAAGCAACACCCCTACCATAAGAACTACACTAATCTTATGCACCTACCCACGCATTTGGCTCATGCACGTAACAACTCTCAAATGCATCCCTATAATACTTTGGTGTCCCAATAATGGGCTAAGATTGTGTTGTGGTTGTTATGTATCCATGGTGTGTTTATGTTATGTATAATAAATTAATATCTATATATATATATATATATATATATATATACAATATCCAATAAAGATGTTGTATTGGGACTATGATATGATCAAAAGGGAAGAGGAGCATGAGGGTTTATGGATGATTTGACCCTGACATTGTCCTTTGGGAAGTACTATTCTTCCTTGTCCATTATTACTTACAATTTCTCCCATTAATATTTGACTTGCATGTGCATGAAATACTAGTTGTCATATCCTTGGGAAGAGAGTAGATCTCATGCAATAAAATATCTATTATTTTATTTTATTTCAATCGTTCATTTGTTTTAAATGGGAGGAGTTTTTCTCTCCATTTACCATTACTCTTTAATGTTATGGGGAATGGTCCTCTTCTTGATTACCAAGGAATTTGTGTGAAACCAACGTTGTTATCCTTACATTGGTGAGATAATTTCATAGACTTGTGGCTAATAACAACCTATACAAGTTTGGGAATTTGTTCTTGAAAATATCGGAGGAAATGGGATAATTTTTAGGGAAAACCATGGTTGGAATGTCCACCACCACTAAAGCAAAATCTAGTAAACCTACAACCTTGATATTGCTACTCATTGGTTGTTTTGGTGGCTAATTTTTTTAGTAGTTGAACTATTTCTACATCACTAAAGAGCATTAGAAGGGAAGAAAATACTTGAGGGATTATTTAGTATAGATAGCGAAGATCTTTCTTATGTTGTGTAGGGTAGTGGAAGAGAGTTCTATCCCTGATTGATGATTGTATGAGTGCATCAAGTGCTCAATGTTGAGTGGATTGGCTAGGTCTATCTTGGGGGTGGAATCCATAGTTGATTCCTCATGCACATAAGTGGTGTAGTTAACAAAACCAATACATGTTATAAGCCATATTAATACCCATGCATATATGCAACACCCATACAATATGAACTACATTTATCGTATGAACTTACCCACATGTTTGAATCATGCACTTAACAACCCGCACATGCATCCCTATAATACTTTGGTGTCCCAATAATTGGTTAGGATTATGGTGTGGTTGTTATATCTTGATGGTGTTTTTATGTTATTTATAAGCAATTACAAAAATGGGATATATAATAATATAATATCCACCAAAATGTTTGTTAGGGGAACATGATACGATCAAAAGGGAATAGGAATACGAGGGTTCATAGATGAATTGACCTTTAAATTGTCCTTTGGGAAGTACTACCCTTTCTTATCCATTCTTACTTACCATTTCTCCCATCAATTTTTAACTTGCATGTGCCCAGAGTACTAATTGTCACATCCTTGGGAAGAGAGTAGATCTCATGTAATGAAATATCAATTATTTTCTTTTCTTTCAATAATTCATATATTGTAAATGGAGGATTTTTGCTCTCCATTTATCATTCCTCTTTAATTTCTGGGGTTTAGTCCTCTTCTTGATTAGCAAGGAATTTATGTGAAACTAGGGTTGTTATTATCACATTGGTAATATAATTCCATAGACTTGTGGTTGGTAAGAGCCTTCACAAGTTTGGGAATTTTTTGTTTAAAAATGTGAGAGGAAATGGAATATTTTTTAGGGAAAACAATGGTTGGAATGTCCACCACACCAAAAAAATCCAGTAAACCTACAACCTTATTATTTCTACTCATTAGTTGCTTTGGTGATTTTTTTTTTAAATCCCAAAAGGAAGCTAATAGTTGAATTATTTCTACATCACTAAAGAGCATTGGAAGGGAATAAAATACTTGAGGGACTATTTAGTAGAGACAAGAAAGATATTATTTATGTTGTGTAGGCTATTGGAAGAGAGTTCCATGATTGATTGATGGTCGTATGAGTGCTTGGAGTGCTCAGTGTTGAGTGGATTGGCTATGTCTAGGTTGGGGGTGGAATCCATAGTTGATTCCTCGTGCACATAAGTGGTGCACTTAAAAAAAAATGGTTCACTTTATAAGCCATGTTAATACCCATGCATATAAGCAACACCCCTACCATAGTAACTACACTTATCTTATGCACCTACCTGCACATTTAACTCGTGCACTTAACAACCCACATATGCATCCCTATAATGCTTGATGTCACAATAATGGGTTAGGATTGTGGTGTGATTTTTATGTCTCCATGGTGTGCTTATGTTATGTACAAGCAATTACAAAAATGAAATATATAATAATATAATATCCACCAAAAAGTTTGTTATGGGACTATGATTTGATCAAAAGTGAAGAAGAAGAGGAATATGAGGCTTCAGGTATGATTTGACCTTAACATTGTCCTTTGGGAAGTACTACCCTTCCTTATCCATTCTTACATACAATCTCGCCCATTAATATTTGACTTGGATGTGCACAAAGTATTAGTTTTCACATCATTGGGAAGAGAGTAGATCTCATGTAATGAAATATCTATTCTTTTCTTTTCTTTCAATCATTAATTTGTTTCAAATGGGAGGAGTTTTTCTCTCCATTTACCATTCCTCTTTAATGTTATGGGGATTAGTCCTCTTCTTGATTAGCAAGGAATTTGTGTGAAACCAAGGTTGTTATCCTCACATTGGTAAGATAACTCCAAAGGCTAATGGCTAGTAAGATCCTATATAAGTTTGGGAATTTGTTGTTGAAAATGTGAGAGGAAATGTGATAATTTTTAGCGAAAACCATGGTTGGAATGTCCACCACCATTGAAGAAAAATCTAGTAAACCTACAACTTTCTTATTTCTACCCATTGGTTGTTTTGGAGGCTAATTTACTTTTATTTTTATTTTTTTGGGGGGGAGGGGAACTAGTAGTTGAACTATTTCTACATCTCTAAAGAGCATTGGAAAGGAATAAAATACTCGAGGGACTATTTCATAGAGACAAGGAAGATATTTCTTATGTTGTGTAGGGTAGTGGAAGAGAGTTTCATGGTTGATTGATCATTGGATGAGTGCTTGGAGTGCTTGGTGTTGAGCAAATTAGCTATGTCTAGGTTGGGGTGGAATCCATAGTTGATTTTTATAGTTGGTTCAAAATTTTCTCCTTAGAAACCTCTATTGTGGACTTGCATTCATTTACAAATAAGTGTTCTTAACTATCTCTTCTATAATAATTTATATTTTGCTAATGTCTTGAATCAAATAGGTAATGGTTCAATTTATAATATGCAATGACATATTTTTTCCCATTTATATTGTATATGATTTTTATTTATTAAAAAAACATAGTTATTGAGTCCCCTAATGATTGATAGAGACATCTTGGTAGGTCACAATCCCACATAATTAATTGATGTACCTAATAAATAAACATATATAACACAAACATAGACATAATTGATACACCTAGCATTATATATTATATATATTAACCATAATACAAATCTAATGCAAAAATCACACATATCCTTTATGACTCATTTAAGAAAGGAGAACTAAAAACAACATATATAATGGTAAGTGAAAAAATAGTTTACCCTTTTTTAATCTCCAAGGACGTATTCGATAAAAGTTCATATTCGCTTCCAACTTTGTTATATTTAGTGAAGGCCAAACTCCTCCATAGTATATGTAAAAAAGAATTTTCATTGTCAATAATTTAACATTGATCCATGAAATATAAGATATAGAATTAAAAATAAAACCTAAAAAAATCCTCTTTATATATTTTCAAACCATACAAATATAACATATATATCACTCTTTATTATTTGTTTATATTATTTGTTTTTTGACTAGTTCTATGGGTGATTGCATTTTCTTAAACTTGAGATTTGGCTTCCTTATTCAAAGGAAATACTTCTTTATTGATTTATTTTCGTAAATTGTTTTTAAAAGTATTTTTTACTATTATGTGGTACAGGTGGTAGGTGTTGGGGATTTTATTTGGTTCTAAAAGATAAATATAACTTGAATACTTATGGAGCCTAAGCATAGCCTTTGAAAACCTTGCTAAAATGTATGCTCTTTTTCAAGGAATCATCTTGACTTGATCCTTACTAATTATAATTGGTGACTCTAATAACTCCATATGTCATCTTGCTTTGATAGCATTTCCTTTGGACTCCATGGTTTTCCATCTTTATATAAGAATTTTGAGATTGTTCGCTAAGATTCCTCACATTCAAGTCAAATGTGTTTTAAGAGACCTCAAAAGAGCCGGTGACAAGTTGTAAAATCAATCATTAACATTCCCTCATAGAACTTTAAGGGTCGATAGAACCTTGCAGGAAGAAAAGTTACCTTAAAAATATGACGATGAACTCTTCTGCAAACTTGGTCCATTCTATCCCAATTGAACTACCTAATTTAATTAGATAGTTGTTGAAGATAATTTGTTCACTATAAATGACTACGATTCCATCCTTGTTATATTTTCATGCCAACAAAATGTAATTGTGTTAATGACATCTTTAATAGATTGTATCCATATGAAGTTTTTTTAACTTAGTATTAGGATTGAGGTGCATCTAGTTTGACCATACTAGTGTAGTCTTAAAACATTTTTCAATATTTCCTTTCGGGAACTTATGGATGTATCTCATATGTGGTTTGATGCATTTATTTGTAATATATTCTACCTTGTTATTGTTAATTTATGTGTGTGTGTAGGAATCACTCTGAAATGCTAGCTGCACTCTGATCTTGGCTCGATCTATCCCTCACAACTTCTAGTAATGGCTCCCCCAAAGGGGTCCTCTCCCCGTCCCCGAGATGGGGTTGCACCTTTCCAAACACTGAACTCTTCCCTCACGCAAAACCAAAGATCCAATTTGAATTCTTCAAAGATTTTCAGAAGGCTGAAGTATATTCCCTCTGTGTGAATGCCTCTGATTTTCTATAGATAATCCCTTGCATATTCAAGTTGGGTCATTGTTGGGAATTTCACAGGAATGTAGTCTTCCCCCAAGTCTATGGAATAATAGATAGAGAAAAATTGGAAAGATAAAATGAAAGGGAATTTGGGAATTTTTGAGGTTGGAAATTATTTTTTTAGCTTTCTGTTTGAATACAAGGAAGATAAAGAGATCATCTTTTGAAATGGCCCATATTTATTCAGAATTAGAGGAATGTATTTGAATTGATGGACCTTAGATTTTGATCCTGCTAAGGACATTCCTACTATGATCCCATTTTGGGTGAAGCTTCCTCGGCTTCCCTTGTCCTACTGGAGTGATGATTGTCTTAGGGAAATTGGGAATGGAGTTGGTAAATACATAGACAGATAGATTCCAAGGGTGGAAAGTTTGCTTGCACCAAGATATGTGTTGAAGTGGATTTTGAGAAGGGCCTCCCAGTCGAAATATTTTTAACAATGGGGAATTGGAAGCATTGTCAAATCTTGGATTATGAACAAATCCCATTTAAGTGCAGGCTCTGCCATAAGCACATTCATTTCTCCATGGATTATAATAAAGCATAGGTGGAAGTTCCAGAAATCCTCAGTCGGTTCAAGGAGAACAATCACATCAATGGAAAATAAGGAGGGAACAAGAGAGGACAAGCCAACAATAGGAAACCACAGAACAATGAGGTTCCATCTATTTCATCAAATCCATTTGGGGTCCTTCAACCTTATGAAGGCACCTAGCTAGACTCTCAAGAGAATCAAACAAGAGAAGATGAAGGAATACTTGAGCGAGAACCTATAGAAGAAGGATAAATACAAGAGAAAGAAGTATAAGTAAATGAGATGAGAAGCAAGTGACTCAGATGCTCAACCAAGAAGGGGGTCTGGTATTATGTCAATTTTCTCAGCTAGCATCTCAAGTAAGGGTCAGAAATGGACTCAAGAGGGACCTCGAAAAATCATCAATAGGAATATGACACAAGCACAGCAAGGCAGTGAGGAAAATAGTAGTCAAGATGTAGGGATTCATGTCAAAAAGAAAGGTTGACACTCTAAGAAGGATATTAGAGAAGCAGAAGCAGAGAAAAATAAGAAGTTAGGGTGTCAACCTCAGATCTCAGACATTCTCAAAGCAACAGGATCAAAAGGACAAGAAGGAACAACAGAGGGAGGATCAAAGTTAACTTTGACCCCCAAATGATGAATATTCTTTCATGAAATATGAGTATGGGAGGCCCCTCAAAAGCCCTCTCAATCAAGGATTTGGTCAAAAAGGAATTATCGAAAATTCTTTTGTGGCCCTGGCATAATTGCAGTAATAACGTTGAGCAATGGCGGGAGGATACGTTAGGTTTTCTGCAGGTCCACACTCTGCCGCCGCCGACTTCACAGTTTTGTTCGATGCTGCAGGTCCAAGTGCTGCAGCCGTCGTCTCCACAGTCTGGTTCGACGCTGCAGGTCCAAACGCTGCCCCTGTCCCCACAGCTTTGGTTGTTGCTGGAAACTGCTGGTGCCTGTCTGTGGGATCCTCAATGCTCGATGAAACCCTTAGGAACTGGACCGGATCCAATAACGGCAAGGAGCCACGGGAATCGAATCAAAACAATCAGTCTCAGGATGCTTCGCCCTCCTGCGCGGGTGCTTTTCACTGGAGAATGTGCCCTGTTTGCGTTATCGGAAAACAGAGCAGATCCCTTATTCCTCTGCCCCTTCTTGGCATTCTGAGGCTGCACGGTTCAGATCCGGCCTACCTTGTCCACAAAGACAGCAGATCTGGGCCAGATCAAAAAGCCTGGGGTATGCATGAAGTAGAACCGCTCCCCACTGTAACGCAGGGGCCTAAATTCGGTAGAATGGGCTTGGATCTACAAGATCTAGCCCATATTTGGGCACTGCCAGAGCCCAGGAAGAAGATCGAAGGCACAAACAATAGATCGTGCAGAGCTTTCGCAGAACCAGTCATGCAAAAGGACAAACGAGTAAAAACGGGGTCGGTGTCGGAAGTTGGCTTTCAGCCAGAGCAGTTAGACATCAATCCAAGATCGGGGAGAATTTTTCGCCATCAGTCAAAGCAGGTAACTAATAATTGTTTTCAGATCCTGATTAAACCCCCTCAGGGGAAATCTCGATTAGTATGGGTGCATGCAGGAGATACCCCCATGCAGCTAAAACAACAAATATGGGCAGAAATGGGGTACCCAGTTCAGGCCCAGCATCTGGTCAGTGGAAGGCGGTCCCTTCAGGACTGTAGAGCTCTGGAAAGTTATGAGATTGGGCCAGGATCAATCATTATTTTAAATCTCAGATTGAGAGGAGGGGCTCTGCCTCAGGGACAGCCAAGCTCCTCAAGGGGAGGATCTACATCAAAACCTACAGGATCCTACCGCGACGCAGCAAAAGGGAAAGAACCTCAAAAGGGGAAAGAACACTCAGCTGCTAATACACCTCCAGGGCAGTATATCGTGGATGAAGTACCAGAGAGCCCCTCCATACCTCTGGATATCCCAGAGGTACAGGGAATTTTCTCAGATCTACAAAAAAAAGCAGTTATTTGTAGATTTAACGGCTTCTGGCCTAAAACGGATGCTTTGTACCAATGGATCCACACGGTCTGGACAACAAACTGCCAGATCCATCTATGCTCGAAGGGTTTCTTTATAGTAATCTTCCGCGTTGAAGAAGAAAGGGAAAAAGCACTCACTGAAGGACCATGGTTCTGGGGCAGTGCGGGATTATTTGTTACCCCCTGGTTCCCGGAGTTTGATCCAAATACCATGGTGGTATCAAGGATGCCGGTATGGGTAAGGTTGCATAACCTTCCGATACATTTTTGGCACTTCAAGACCTTATCAGTTATAGGAAACACCCTGGGGAAGATGTTAAAGATTGATACTGAGAGACATTTAAAAGGAATCTTTACTTTTGCTAGAATATGCGTTGAGGTAGATCTCAGCCAAGGTCTACCGGAAAGCATCATTCTGCATTTCAACAATACTCAGTGGAAACAACCTCTGGACTATGAGAATACAGCTTTCAGATGTAGGGGATGTCAACAAACAGGCCATCTGTTCAATGCATGCAAAAGCCTTAACAAGAGCAAGCCACAACAAAGGAAGCACAAAGGATGGCAGAACATAGATTATGTCATAAAGAAGAGAACCGCGGGAAAGAAAGCTCCCTCAGTATCAGAAGAAGAAGAAACAGAAGCAGAGGAGGATGATACCACCCTAGAGGAAGTTGAAATAGAGAACCAGAAGGAAAATATAGTAGTCAACAAGGATTCACAGCCACTCTCAAATCAGGCAGAGACCCAGCAAAATCAGGCAGAGATGACAAGCGTGGATCAAAGCATGGGAGGCATCAAACGGCAACATCACTCAGACACTTCAGATTCAGATAAAGAAACAGGACATCCGAATGTAACAACACAGTTAGTCATTGCTTCAACCGAGGCCACTGTGGGAGAGTGGCGCAAGGTTGAAAAGAAAAAGGGGAGAAAAACCTGAAGCGTGAGTTTTCACAGCCGAAATTCAGGCTTTTTCCCCTTTTCCTTATTCTTCTCTTTTCTCTTCTTATTTCTTTGTGCACGTTAGTTTCCTAACGATGCGGGCCATATGGCATCTCTCTGTTTTTCTCTATTGCATAAGCTGGTGTAACTTTTCATTAATTTTTTAATAAAAGGTTACCGTTTTTTCCTTGGAAAAAAAAAGAAAATTCTTTTGTTGTGGGAAATGAAATTGGAAGAAGAACAGTTAATGAAAATATCAAAAACTTTATGGAATGGTAGTGAAGGAATAGGATAGAATTCAAGGGGTGCCTCAGGGGGATAGGGGACCCTCTGGAGGAAATACCAGTTCTCCCTAGTTGATAGCATCAAATTCCACAACTAGTTGGGAGTGGAACTAGAGGAAAATGGTACAAAAGAACGAATCAAGGTTATCAATGTATATGTGACCTCAATATATGTAGAGAAACAAGAATTCTAGGATAAATTGTTAGCACTTCGAAGCAATAATTGGAATCATATGGGAATCGTTTGGGGAGATTTTAACACAATAATGTACTTATCTGAATGTAGGGGAGGAAATATACTGAAAGATCCTTTTCAGGGAAAATTAGAGGATCTACTCTCTAAATGGGATTTGATATATGTAAAACTACACAATGGGAAGCATACATGGTCCAATCGAAGGGTTGGAGGCGATTTCATAATAGCTAGATTATATCACTTTCTTATTCATAGTTTATGGTTGATTCAGGGCCTCGATCCTCAATCATCAATTGTAGCCTCTGGGGAATCCGATCACAGGAAAATATTGTTGGTTATGGACAAGAAGGAGGATCTTGACCCTGTCGGATCCCCAACCTTTGTCTGGGAATCGAAAATAAAATCATTCAAACAAGTGTTGAGTTCCTGGTCCAAAGAAGTGTGTGTCGCACCTAAGAGGGAAAAGGAAGGATTGATTAAACAACTAGAACAACATTTTAAAATTATGGAGGAGAAACAGGTGGAGGAATGGCATCTGGAGAAGGAGAAGAGCCTCAGTAAGCATATATATCAGAAGCGAAGAAAGGAGGAGGATTTATGGCGTTTAAATTCAAGAATCATATGGATGAAAGTAGGGGACCAAAACACCTCTTTTTTTCACAAGCAAACTAAAGATTGGGAACTGGAAAAATAGAGTAAAGGAAATAATTCTTGAAGGAAGACCTCCAATATCAAAATTTTCAAAGATCAAGGAGGAAGCATACTCCCATTTTCACAATTTGTATACCACAGAAAAGGAAATATATGAAAGAGCGAAGGAGGTCTTTCTTGCACCATTTAACATAGAAATCACGGCCGAGGAAAATACTCTCCTTATGCAAGAGATCAAGGAGGATGAAATGATAGATCCGATTTGGGCACTAGATCCAGATAAGGCACCCAAACTGAACGGTTTCTCCATCATCTTTTATCACTCCTTTTGGTTTTTAATTAAGAAATATCTAATCCGAATGCTCAAATGGGCTACAATCAAAGGGAAATTAGGAGTGAGGAACAAATTCAGCCTTTCTAGCTCTAATTCCTAAGGAATCAAATGCATCAATTTTTACCAGGTTCAGACACATTTCCTTATGCAATGCATCGTATATAATTTTAATGAAAATAATTGTTGCATGCTTCAAAAATGTCCTTCGAAGACTTATCTCAAAGAATCAGGGTGAGTTCCTTCAAAATAGATATATTCTAGATAATATCATTTTGGTATAGGAGATGGTTCATTCCACTCAAGAAAGCAGAGAGTCAGGTATCGTCATCAAGTTGGACATGGAAAATTCCTTTGATCGAGTAAGACAATCCTTTTTGTATAGCATATTGACTAAACTTGGCTTTAGAAAAGAATTTGTAAATTGAATAAATGCATGTATTAGGAGGCCTTGGATTGCTCCATTGATCAATGGAAGACTGGCTTCCTTTTTTAAAGCATCACATGGGCTTCATCAAGGATTCTGATTCTCTACACTTCTATACATTTTGGTGGCAGAGAGCTTAAGCAGAAATATGGAAGAAGCTGGTAAGGTTGGGTCTCTTCTCCGCCTCACCATATCTCGGCAAATCAAAGTTATCAACCATTCTCAATTTTTTGATGACACCATACTTGGGAGAAGCATCCAAAATCATAGCCTTTAGAGTCAAAAAAATTATTTATGGTTATCTCGAGCTCTCAGAAGCTCAAGTGAATAAGAATAAAAGTTATATCTATGGTTGGAACAACCCAATTGTTGTGCTTCAGGAGATTGCATCCATCCTAGAATTCTCAGTCCAAGTAGAATGGATATCCTTTAAATATATTGGAGTCCCAATTTCATTGGGTAATTCTCACAAGGAAGACTGGGAGGAATTTCTACAAAAATTTCAGAAGAAAATCATAAGATGGGGAGCTTATTGGTTGAATTTGGCTAGGAAAACAACTCTAATCAAGGTTGTGCTATCTTCTCTTCCAATATACCTCTACTCATGATTGTTAGCTCCAAAAGGTATACTAAATCAGATGAGCATTGTGATTTGGAAAGGTGAAAAGAATAATGACAAAAATTTCCACCTGATCAAATGCAATGTAGTAATATTACCAAAGGAAAAAGGAGGATTGGAAATTCGAGACTCGATAATGGTTAATGCAGCATTAGGAGCTAAGTTGGTATGGAAGCTAATATTTGAGTCCAAGTAATGGTGGAAGGAGGCTTTTATAAGGAAATATTTCTAGAAATCCCGAATCACAAGACTTGAGGAAGTATAATGGATCGGTCACAGATCTAAAATATGGAGGTTGTGCAGGAAACTTGCTTTCGAGCTGTAAAAAGGATCCTTTTCACCTCTAATTACCTCACATTAACTTGTCAATCCAAGAACGATTTATTATCTCAAAGAGTGTACTCAGTTTGAGGCGGTCATTTGTCAGAGTAATTCTAGTAGTATAGTGCTCAAGAAAATACAAGAGTAAACGGATGCTTAAAATAAAATCTACTTATAGCAAAGCACTTTAAAGCCTAAATCATGCATTCAGAAGACTAAGTAAATTATCAGTCAAGGGTACAGTAACAATAACTCATCCCTTTGTAAACTGATGTAATTGAAGACAATCAAGGAACAGATCATCAATCT
Organism: Pinus tabuliformis; assembly: GCA_031772625.1. Lineage (NCBI taxonomy): Eukaryota > Viridiplantae > Streptophyta > Pinopsida > Pinales > Pinaceae > Pinus > Pinus tabuliformis. The sequence continues at coordinate 538,092,176 of CM062805.1, read as the reverse complement.
AGGAACTAGACAACGAATGTCAATGCTCGCTACAGTTTCAAATCGTTCAATGCAATGGCAATGCAAGTAACAGGAAATGGAATAGAAGCTATAATTGAAACAACAACTAGGAAATGAAACTGCAACTAGTCTTTGATACACAGTGAAACCTTACTCTAAGAAAATGAAGGCAGCAAATAGAAATGGAACGACAACCAATTAGCAATGGAATATAGAATAGTGCTTAGAGCCAATTGTGAATATACAGTACCAAAATAAATAACACACACAACACACCTAGATATTGAGAGAAAATGGTAATCTGACTCCGATACCACAAATATTGATCTCAGTTATAAGGGATAACGATCGCGATTCATAATGGAACAACAATGTCAATTGAACAACAATCGTAATGAAGTATAAACCATAGATGAATATAGTAATACCAACTTAAGAATATTACATCCCGGTTACTCTGTAATTGAACAGCGATAGCATTCTGTAAAGAATAGTAATGTTACATTAATGAATTAAAGGAACAACAATACGTTATAAAGTCAGAATGAACAATACAACCTTCCTGTTACAGAGAACGATATTATGAATATAACAGAGCTGTGATAAAATAACAAAACACACCAGATTACCGATCAAAGCTGATAATGGAAACCACACATGAACTAAAGATAATGGTACAGTAACAAGTGTTCCACCAGGGCCGATCCCTTAGCCTCCAGGGACACACCGCTTGAAATTATTCCAGGATCAAAGATGGAATAGCAACCAGATTTATATTAAAGCATTTAAAACAGAGTTATAGTGGATCACTTCTCAACGAGAGTCGATGATCAAAGTTTCGGATACAACGAGAAATTACATACAAGTAACAACAACCCGTCCCCTAAGCTAGCAATGTTGCCCCTTTTTATAACAGCCGGGCAGAGATATCAATGATGCAAAAATAGTTAAGATTGCGATCCCTCAAGATCAGAGGATCCTGAGGGATTCGCCAAACTATTAATTCCAGTTATCCCTTTGTTTTCTTGCGCTAATTCGATATCTCCTTTTCCTTTCCTTGGTTGATATGCTTCAGTTTGGATTGTCGTGTCTGCATATGGTTTCCTGCTGCAGGGACAACAGTTAAATCTGCTCTATCTTTTTCCTTGGGACGACAATCTTTCGTTTTTCCCTTTTTCTGCATAAGAAAATGGTGATTATTACTTATCTTGCGTTACATACAATTCTCATAGATTTTGCCATATGTTCTTATTAATTACCTAGTTCATGATGCAAAGGGATTTTAAGTCTTTAAAGAAAAGATGACAAAATAATCAATAAAACATACCTTCTTCAGTACTCCACACACCCTCCTGCTTACTCTTCTTCATGCCCTCATGAAAACATTGTAGTTGACATGTAAGGCAGTGAGAGAGTAAGCTGGAGACGGAATCTCATGTGGTGGTCTACAGCCATGATGCCTAACTAGGTATTCAAAAAGATGGCATGTCTGGCCCTCAGGCATCTCATACAGGGCTTGGTATCCAGGTGCAGGGTGCCAAATAATCGGACTTTGAAACCTATATCCTAACCAAGATGGCCCTGCCCTCAAGATAAGTTCACCATAGAGGCTAAAACGATCAGCGACTAACTTAAAGTTCTCGTAATCAAATGGTTCCCTGAGTTGGATGTTCGGATTAGAGGTCTGATATCGAAATTTAGCAGCTGCAATGGCAAGGTCCTTAATGGTAAAGAAGTATTCTATCCCTTGCCGATTGATTGTTGTATGAATGGGTCCTAACGCGTCAATCATGCCCGGAGTCCTCATGAGGCTTCTGTGTTTATTCCATAACTGTAATGGATCTCTAGGGTCAACTCTTACCCATAAGTCTAATTCGTTTTCTTGTCTTTGGAAGGCATTATAGGCTTTAAGTCATTCTATTTGATTAAGTCCAAATGAAACAAATGCCTATAGTTGGATATCCCCAATGAAAGGGTCGGGGTTCTGCTCTGTCTCTTGATCTAATACGAGGTTAGGCAGATAGAATTCACACAGTAGTCTTTGAACCTTTACTCCATAGTGCTTATAAAAATTTATAAAGCCATCAATGGTATTAATTTGTATAGGGGCTCCTGCTTTGACGGTCTTAATTTTCAATTGCAAATATCGTTCCATTAAAAACAAGGCATAATTCTTGGCAGGGGCTCTACATGCTAGGACGTCAGTTTACAAAGAGCATAAGGTATCCATCTGTCTGATAACTACATCTAATCTATGAGTTACCTTTGTTACTTTTTCTTCTTCCTTTCGCCATCCTTCAAAGGCCTGACTTTCGGATAAATTGACATTCCTTAGCTGTTGTTGTAATTCTTCATACTTTTCTCGAGAAATCATTTTTTCTGTGAGTTTTTATACTGCTTGCTGAGCTTGCATCAAACCCTCTCGTAGGGTTACTTTCCTCAGATCGTTGTCCCACGTAATAGTGGCCAGTGGAAGATTTACTTGAATCTTCTTATTGTGTCACCTCATGTTTATAGTCTGCATTCCTTCAGAGGACTGTGCCTTTGTCTGAACTTCTTTGTCACAGGCTGATATACCATCTGTTTGCACTTCAACATGGGCAACAGTGGAATGATGTTCCTTTTTCTTTTGAACAGCAGTCTGCACTTCAACAGGGTTTTGAACGGCAATGTTGGATCCATATAATACTAGTGATTACCCCATTACTATTGTATTTATACCCCTTATTTATATTGTTATGCCCCTATTACCCCCATATTGTTATTTATGTGCCCCATAGAATCCCTCTATTGTTATTTTTGTGGCTTTATATTATTATTGTTAGGTCGGCTGGATTATATTGTGACTCCTTAGACTCCTATATATAGAAAGGAGGTTTTGTCATTTGTATCATCCAAGAATTGTTCATTTATGTAATGTAAAGGAGGTTTCCCCATCGAAGAGGCTGAATTATAAGGCGTTGATCTATCTTTTCTATCTTTTCTTGAGCTGGTTTCATAACATTTGGTATCAGAGCTTTGGATTCTAGGGTTTCGCTGCTCCAAACAGGTCATCGTGGCATTTTCTCTATAACTTTTTTTTTGTGACGTTTCAGAAGTCACAAAAAAACCCATTTGAGAAGAATTGTCGCTGAACCTTGGGTCCAAATTTCAGAGCTTTTCGCGCGATATTTTCGGAGATATGATCTGAGGAAGTTGGTCTTTTTGCAGACTCCTGAATTACACTCAAAACAGGTGACCTGGGGAAAATCATCATAACTTTCTCTCTGAGGATCGGATTGAAATTTAGTAAAAAGGTACAGAAAGAGGACGGACTGTAGTTTCCTGTATGTGTGTTTCAGATTTAAAGGTTGAAACAGTGACTTGTGGCACGTCGTACAAGTTCGCTCTACTGAACCAGTCTAAAAGCAAGTCACTGTGGGAGATTTCACATAACTCTTCGTTGGAGAATCCAATTTGGCTCAGACTTGTGGCATTGGAAAGAGAACGCAAAAGGCTACTACAGATAGCAATTTCAGAACTGGATGATCCAAAATTGCAGAGATACATCAGATTCAATATCAAGCTTCTATAAAGTGAAAAAAGGTGTGTAGTTTTTTTTTTTTTTTTTTGTGTAAGCTTGGTTTAACGGAATTCAAAGGGCATAGTAAAGCATTATTATTGGTAACTGATGCCCCGAGGAAAGAAAATGCAAACGCCTAGTAAGGAACCTGAAAGCTCTAGCATGACTCATGAAGAGGAAGAAGAAATGCTACATGATATATCAAAATTACAAGAACAAGTGCAACAAATGTCACGCTCACAAAAGCTAACAGAAGCTAAGATAAGTGGCGTGGAATCTAAGATAAAGGGCATGGAAGCTAAGATGGATGATTCGAAGATAGATTTCAAGAGAGACATGGCAGATTTGAAGATAGATTTGAAGACAGATATGGAAGAATTGAAGAAGTTGCTACAAGAAAGGGTCACTAATGGTGAAAAGGTAGTAAAGGAAACTCATGATGAGAACAAAAGAAATGTTAATCATGATACCATAGACGCTAATGTTGGATCGAAGAATCACCATATTCCAAAAATCGATATGAGGAAGTTTGATGGCAAGGATCCCGCTACATGGATATTACAGATGGAGCAATTCTTCGATCTCAATAATGTGAAAAATGCACAAAAGGTACGTACGACAACTGTTTATTTGGAACCAAATCAGTTTGTATGGTATCAATGGCTTTGCTCTCATAAACAATTTATCACTTGGGCAATTTTTACGGAAGAATTGATAGCACATTATGAAGATACAAAAAGCAACACTTTTTTTAGCCAATTGATAAGTCTCAAACAAAAGGGTTCAGTAATGGAGCACATTGAGGAGTTCCAAAAATTGAACATAAGGGTAAAAGATATTCCAGAGGAGCATAGGATTGATGTGTTCATCGGGTCTTTAAAGGATAATATCCAACATGATGTTTGCCTTTGGGAACCTGATTCATTAGAGAAGGCATTCAGGTTAGCAAGAAAAATGGAAAGCAAAATTATGGCAACCAGGAAGCATACCACTCACAACTATAAAGATGGAAGTGTTGTTGCCCCTAGTCTTCCACAACCTATAAGGTTGAAACCACAACAATTGGAAGAAAAAAGAGCAAAAGGGCTTTGTTACAGTTGTGATAGCAAATACACTAAAGGTCATAAGTGTGCTGAGAAGAAATTATTCTACATAGATTGTGAAGAGGAAGAAGAAAAGGAGCAAGAAAGGTCAAAAGAAGAAGATATACTCCAGGAACAAAGCCTAGATGAAGAACAAATAAATCCGACCATATCTTGTAATGCATTGGCGGGAATTACCACTCCTCAAACCATCAAGATAGAAGGACAAATCAAGAAGAAAAAGGTAATAGTGTTGATTGATTCAGGAAGCACCCACAATTTTATTCATTGTAGGGTAGCAAAAGAATTGAATTGCTTCCTATATCCAGCACCAGAGTGTCAAGTGATGATTGCAAATGGAGGAACAATAAATTGCTCTGGAAAGTGCCATAATATCAAGCTATCCATGGGAGAATATGTATTGACTAGTCCAATGCTTTCCATTCCAATGGGAGGTGCGGATGTTGTACTAGGAGTCCAATGGATACAATCCTTGGGTACAATAGCTTTTAATTTTCAAGAACTTTTCATCAAATTTTCTACGGAAGGAAAGGAAGTTGAATTAAGGGGTATTGCAGGGAAACCAGGAAAGATAATCAGCTCTCATGGTATGACAAAGCTTCTAAAAAAGGAGCAAAGAGGTGTAATTGCACAATTATGCTCGCTAGATGTTTCCACATTGGAATCATCTATTTCTCCAGATCTCCAAAAAGTATTGGACAATCATTCCAAGGTATTTGAGACTCCCAAGGGTCTCCCACCTATGCGTGATCATGATCATGCTATTCATCTGATTCCAGGAAGTGTTCCTCCAAACATCAGGCCGTACAGATATCCCTATGTCCAAAAAAGTGAAATTGAACGTATGGTTGCAGAAATGCTAGAGGCTGGTATAATTCAACCGAGTCAAAGTTCTTTCTCAGCTCCAGTAGTATTGGTGCACAAGAAGGATGGATCATGGTGCATGTGTCCAAATTATAGGGAGCTCAACAAGCTCACTATTAAAGATAAGTTCCCCATTCCTGTTATTGATGAATTACTGGATGAATTGCATGGATCAATTTACTTCACCAAGTTGGATCTTCGTTCGGGATATCATCAAATCAGAATGAAGATTGAAGACATTCCGAAAATGGAATTTAGAACTCATGAGGGTCATTATGAATTTTTGGTCATGCCTTTTGGCCTTACCAATGCACCTTCAACATTTCAAGGTTTGATGAATTCAATTTTCAAACCATTCCTTAGAAAATTTGTGTTAGTATTTTTTGATGATATACTAATCTACAGCAAGTCTTGGAAGGATCATGTTGAACATGTTGACAGGGTGCTACAAATATTGGAGGAGAAACAATTATATGCAAAAAGATCCAAATGTTTCTTTGGAGTCCAGGAGGTGGAATATTTGGGTCATATTGTATCTCATGAAGGAGTTAAGGTAGACCCTAGCAAAATTAAAGCCATTAAGGAATGGAAAATACCCACATCCATAAAGCATCTGCGAGGATTTCTTGGGTTGACAGGGTATTATCGCAAGTTTGTTAAGAATTATGCGAGAATAGCAGCACCTCTAACAACATTATTGAAGAAAGATTCATTTTCATGGACTCCGGAAGCAACAAAGGCCTTTGAACATCTTAAAGAGGCAATGTGCCAAGCACCGGTCTTAGCTACACCGGACTTCACAAAAACCTTTATTGTGGAATGTGATGCTTCAAGAAATGGAATTGGTGCTGTTCTAATGCAAGATGAAAGACCCATTGCTTTTGAAAGTCGTCCAATCAAGGGAAAGTTTTTAAGAAAAGCTATTTATGAGAAGGAAATGTTGGCAATACTCCATGCACTTAAGAAATGGCGACCCTACCTAATGGGAAGACACTTCAAGGTAAAAATGGATCATGATAGCCTTAAATACTTTTTAGAACAAAGATTATCCTCTGAAGAGCAACAAAAGTGGGTCACAAAGATGTTGGGTTATGACTTTGAAATCATCTACAAAAAAGGGAAGCAAAATGTGGTGGCAGATGCACTCTCAAGAAAGGATGAGGATGTGGAAGCATTGTTGTGTGCCATTTCTATTATCCAACCAGATTGGATAAACGAAGCAAGGGAGGAATGGAAGAATGACGAAGAAGTGTGGGCACTTATTCGAAAGCTACAACAAGATTCCAGTACTTTTGATACATTTAGCTGGCAAAATGATTCGTTATGGTACAAAGATCGCTTATACCTCTGTAAGAATTCCCAGCTAAAACAAAAGATTCTTATGGAATTGCACACTTCTCCCTTAGGAGGGCACTCAGGATTTTTAAAAACTTACCACAGGGTTAAGAAGGAATTTTTTTGGGATGGCCTTAAATCAGATATTCAATAGTTTGTGGTGGAATGTTTAGTTTGTCAGCAAAATAAAGTTGAAACAATTAAGACACCGGGTCTATTACAACCTTTATCCATTCCAAGCCAACGTTGGGAGGAGGTTTCAATGGATTTTATCACAGGTTTACCCAAGTCTGAGGGAAAGAGTGTCATCATGGTGGTAGTTGACAGACTTACCAAGTATGCACACTTTTGTGCATTATCACATCCATTTAAAGCTAGTACAATTTCTACTGCATTTATGGAAACAATTCAAAAGCTACATGGAAACCCAAAGATTATTGTAAGTGACAGAGATCCCATTTTCACTGGAAATTTTTGGACAGAATTATTTTCTTGTCTTGGTACTCAGTTAGCTCATAGCTCATCTTATCATCCTCAATCTGATGGGAAAACTGAGATAGTAAACAAATGTTTGGAAGGATATCTTTGTTGCTTTGTATCTGATAAACAGACATAATGGGTCAAATGGTTGCCTTTGGCTGAATGGTGGTATAACACTTCCTTCCATACAGCAACAAAAATGACCCCATTTATGGCACTTTATGGGTATCAACCACCATCCATCACATCATATTTAAGAGAAAATTCTAAGGTTCAGGCAGTGGAACATCACATCGAACATCAACAACAAGTCCTCCAACTCTTAAAGGATAACCTCGTGTTGGCACAAAATAGAATGAAACAACAGGCAGATCAACATCACAGTGAAAGAAGTTTTGATGTAGGTGATTGGGTATTCCTACGGCTACAACCATATAAGCAAATGTCCCTAAAGCAAGCTAAGAAGGATAATAAATTATCAACAAAGTATTATGGTCCATACAAGGTGTTGAAAAAGATTGGTACTATGGCATACAAATTGGAGCTTCCTGCAGCTTCTCGATTGCACCCAGTCTTCCATGTTTCATGTTTAAAGAAGGTTATAGGTGACAAGCTCCCAATTCAAACAATATTGCCAGAACTTGACGAGGAAGGAAAAATTATATTGGAACCGGAAGCAGTCACAGAAACAAGAACTCGACAGCTACGAAATCGATCAATTTCAGAGTATCTTATCAAGTGGAAGAACTTATCCGCTGAAGATTCCACATGGGAGGATGAGAATTTTATGGAGAAGTATCCAGAACTACTCAAGCGTTGAGGACAACACTTTTTTGAAGGAGAGGGGCATGTTGGGTCCCTATAATACTAGTGATTACCCCATTACTATTGTAGTTATACCCCTTATTTATATTGTTATGCCCCTATTACCCCCATATTTTTATTTCTGTGCCCCATAGAATCCCTCTATTGTTATTTTTGTGGCTTTATATTATTATTGTTAGGTCGGCTGGATTATATTGTGACTCCTTAGACTCCTATATATAGAAAGGAGGTTTTGTCATTTGTATCATCCAAGAATTGTTCATTTATGTAATGTAAAGGAGGTTGCCCCCTCGAAGAGGCTGAATTATAAGGCGTTGATCTATCTTTTATATCTTTTCTTGAGCTGGTTTCATAACAGGCAGACTATTCTTCAACAACGTTTTGAACAGCAGACTGTTCTTCGACAGGGTTTTGAACAGCAGGCTGAGCATGGGTCCTCCGAACCTTTTTCTTGGGGGGTCTCACCGGAGTGGTTGCATGTCTTACCCCTGAAGTCCTTTTTGCTCTCTTTCTCATTTTCAAAACCCTGATTTGTTGTCGAAGTCGAGCTATCACATTCAGTAATCTTTGTTGTTCTTTTCGTAATCGTTTAATTTCTTTTGTTTCCTTAGAAGGAACAACTATCTGTTTACTCGGGCCTGGACTGTTATCTTGGCCAATTCCCTGGTTTTCTTCTTGGGGTGCTCCTTCACTGTTTTGTTCAGGTTTCTCAAGAGTAGAAACCCTAGCTAGCTCTGTTATTTCCTGGGTAACTTCTTTGTCCACCCCTTCTTCTTCATGAAATTCTTCCGGTGTAGTCTGGCTGGGAGCAGATTGTTCCCCTTCTATATCTTCATCATTTTCTGCTCCTGTCATACTTACATCATGAACAGAATGATTCTCTTCGTTTTCTTCCTCATCGCGCAATTCTTTGGGTGCATTTTTGTCCTGAGCAGAATGCTCTTTTGGTTCTTCCTTAATCTAGAGGCCTAGCGGGCTGAGAGGTTTAGCATATTCGCCCATATTGGCCAGAATTTGGGCCAATTCATCCTCTTGCAATGGACTCTCTTCACGTTGCTCTGTCTCCGCCTCCACCTGCTCAAGCTGCTCGGTCTCTTCCTCTGTTTCTCCTTTCTCATTTCCTTCCAATTCTTTCTCATTCTCTTCTCCTTCCAATTGTGGGGGTTGCTCTTCCCCTGAGTCATCTATCTCCACAGGTTTTTTGGTATTCCCTTGGGGATTTTCCAACCTCCCTCTAATCCACACCAATCAAACTGATTTTCTCCATTTTGATGGTCTATTCGATGTACCGGTAGTATGTTTGCATTTTGGGGTTGGCGGAGTCAGTGCCCCATCTATCGTAGCAATTAGCTCTTCCCAGCTGCTCTGCTGCTGGGCAAGACTATGGCTAACTATCATCCGTATCAGTCCATGGTGACTTACTACCGATTCTACATGTTGTGACATTTTAATGCTTCAGGCAACATCATGAAGTAATGAATTTAAAAATGCAGGTAGGTTCACAGAGCATTTCTCTTTTAATACAGCTAAGAGTTTAAGGTGTCGTGGTCTTACCATTTCTTTCTTGCCTTCACAGGTGATGTAGCTCTGGATGATCTTCGCCAATTCTTCCCACGACTCTCCTAATGCTGCTGGTAGGACTCCCTTTCCTCTGACTCTCAAGTTTTGGCCTTCATCCTGGAAGATCTTCATGATCTTTTGCAGTCTCTCCTTCTTTAGAGTCCACACAGGTCCAGTGGCTGACAGTCTCGAGACCTCTACAATTATGTCATCGGTAACTGCTATGTGTTTTCCCCTTATTGTGGAGTGATATTCTTGAAAGTTTTGCAAGAATTCTATTGCCACGGTCTCGTTGGATTCCTGTAAACAATTAATATAGACTAACCATCCTGCCCTTGCCAGGATTTCTCGTGCAGCGTCAGAAACTGTCAATACCTGTGGTTCTCTTTGAATTGACCTTCCTCCCATGCTTTAGCTCACTGTAAAAACGCAGAGACGGTAATGGAACAGCAGGCTGTTCAAACTGTTAAAAACACAGAGAAAATAACGAAACAACAAGGCTCGTTCAAATCTTACTAATTGCTACAGAGTATAATGTGGAAATAGCTTAGGGACAACAAGGCATGCAAATTGAAAAATGAGATACCGTTAAGCCTTGTTATTCCCAAGTAAAAGTTTTCCGAATAATAGTTTGACACGTATGCCAGAAAATTATGAGGTCAGCCTCCCCCCTGCAATGTGATAGGTCGTCCTCGGCCATCAAATGAGGGAGCGGCATGCCGAACTTGCATGGTACAGAGTCATAAAGGAACAACGTATGTGGAAATTCCATGTTTACAAAAGGAGCAGGTTACCAAAATCGAGGCATATAATAGGATTGCTTAACAAATAAGAGAATGTTGTGATATGATGCGAGGCTGGGAGGATAGGACAGCGAACGTGCAAAACCAATCTAATGCTGTCATTATCGACTTTTCCGTCATGATTGGTAACAATATATTTTTTCATGTGTTTAATGGTTCGGGGAAGTGATATACATAATCTTATTTGACGGATTACAAAGGTAAAAGATAGAGAAGGGTGTTAATGATTGCAATTGGTGTATAAAGAATGTGACTTCAATACCATTAACAGAGCTCTGCTACCGACAGGTTTCCATAACCTTGGCAGAGTTGTTTATTTCACCCATGGAACCATGATCCTTTGTGTATGCTTAGGAAGTGATGTACAAGGTCAAAATGGAGGCCATTATGCTGGCTTGGTAACCAGTTAAATCATAATGCCATTCACCAGGAAGGAGTGAAAGGTGTGTAGGTCGACTCGTGATGAGACCTCCTGTTCCAATGACTCTTTTATTTTTTCTGATATGCCTCTTGGATCATATCCCTGGTGTGGTGGCCATAGTGGGAATGCCACTTCACTTTCTTCCTTATGATCATGGTAGGCTAGCTCTTAATGAGACCCCCTATCCTGCATTTGACAATTCATCTAAACAAAACATTCTTCTTTTTTCTTTTCTTTTTTTTCTTTTTTATAAAATGCTTTCCTATCTATACACAAAGGGTGGTTCAGCCCTCCTTAAGAGTAGGAATGGTGGAAGAAGTCTTAACATCTCAATAGAAAAATATAAACCCTTTTTTCTTATTCCTTAATAATGATCAAAGAAGATTATGGGAATTTAAAAAGAACCCGCATGATAAAGATGACCAATCATGTCAGTATTAGTAGGATAATGACAACAAAAGTGATGAATAATTGTGTCCTTTCTTCGTTCCTCTTTATCAATTCACAACAATTTCTTGTAAAAGTAGCGATTTTATATAATTCGTTGATTTTAGTATGCTCTAGCTTTGTATCCATTGCATGAGTGTATAGCTGTGCTCCAAAAGACCTGAAACAAGAGGAACATTAGGTATCTTTAAGCATAAGTAAAAGGAATATGAGAATTTTGTCGTTTGAAAAAGGAAGGGCAAAAGAATACAAGTGTTGTTCCTTTGAAAAATGAACAACAAAAACCGAAAGTGTCGTTCCTTTGGAAAAAGGAATAGCAAAAATGCAAGTGCTAAAAGTGTTGTTCCTTTGGAAAAGGAACAACAAAAACGCAAATGTTGTTCCTTTGGAAAAGGAACAGCAAAAAATGAAAAGTGTTGTTCCTTTAGAAAAGGAACAACAAAAATCAAAAGTGTTGTTCCTTTGGAAAAGGAACAGCAAAAAACTCGAATGTCGTTCCTTTGGAAAAGGAACAACAAAAATCAAAAGTGTTGTTCATTTGGAAAAGGAACAGCAGAAAACTCAAATGCCATTCCTTTGGAAAAGGAACAACAAAAATCAAAAGTGTTGCTTTGGAAAAGGAACAACAAAAATCAAAAGTGTTGTTCCTTTGGAAAAGGAACAGCAAAATGAAAATGAAAAAGGAACGGTTGAAACAAAAGGTGTTGTTCTTTTGAAAAAGGAACAACAAACAAAAATGTTGTCCCTTTGGAAAAGGAACAACAGCAACGACAAAAGTGCACACAAATGCTGTCCCTTCAGAAAAGGAACAACAAAAACGACAATGTTGTTTCTTCTAAAAAAGGAATAGCAGAAAAAAATGCAAATACAAAAATATATACAGAAATTGATTTAACAAAACAAAGAAATTATGTACAAAGTGTAAAAACAGGTGAATCACTTAATGAATCACAGGTGAGGAAGATTTCTCTTCCTCCTGTAAAATTTGCATATCGGAGTCTTCGCGTAGTTGCTGGTAGAAGGATTCCCGAGTAAGTGGTTTGCGGTATAATCGAACTCGGTGGCCATTTACTTTAAAGGTATGTCCAGATCCGTCAATAGTGACTAGAGTAAGGGTGCCATTATCATGTACCTTCTGGATTTCATATGGCCCCAGCCAGCGAGTCTGAAGTTTCTTAGGAAAATCGTGAAACCTAGAATCATATAAGAGCGCCCAATCTCCTTCGTGGAAGACTTTCTTTTTAATGAGAGCGTCATACCATTTAGCTCGTTGCTGTTGGATTAATGTAGTGTGTTGAAGGGCAGAGAACCTAATTTCATCTAGCTCATTGATCTGCTGTAGTCTATTAATCTGCGCCTCGTTTAGATCTAGGCCGACTTCTTGTGCTGTTCGCAGTGTTTGGATTTAGAATTCTATGGGGAAAATGGGTTGCTTTCCAAACACCAATTGGTATGGTGAATAGCTGGTAGTGCTTCTCCATGTTGTTCTATAGGCCCACAGGGCTTCTAGTAGTCTTGCAGCCCAATCGCGTCTATGTGACACAATGGTTTTTGTCAAGATTGCTTCTATTATTTTGTTGCTGCTTTTTACTTGACCGTTTTCTTGTGGGTGGTATGGAGTAGTAATTTTATGCTGGATATGATAGTTTTTAAGTGTTGCATCAACCTTGTCACCAGAAAACTGTGGTCCACCGTCTGTAATTATGTCTCTTGGAAGCCCATATCGCACAAATATATGAAACAGTAACTGTATGACAGAATCCTCTGTAGCTCTCGGCAATGCTTCTGCTTCAACCCATTTGGTGACATATTCTGTTGCCACTAGAATATATGTTTTCTGGTTCGAGGATGGGTTAATTGGACCAAAAAAATCAAGTTCCCACCGCTTGAATGGTTCCATAACCAGTTGTGGGTTCAGGGGCATTTCGTCGGACTGACCAGGGCGTCCTGCTCTTTGACAACTGTCACAAGCTTGAATGAACTTCTTTGCATCTTTGAAGATCATAGGCCAATAATACCCTGTCTGCAGCACCTTATGTCCAATTCTTCGATCGGAAAAGTGTCCACCACATGGTCCATCATGACAAGCTTTCAAAATATCAAAAATTTCATCCTCTCGGACACATCTCCTGATGTGCATATCTGCTTCTGTATGGAACAGGTAGCCCCCAATCTAGGAAAATCAAGCACTTCGCTGGACAATCTGTTTTTGCTCATTGGGGGTCAGATGTTTTGGTAATTTACCTACTGCTAAGTAATTCACAACATTAGCATACCAGGATGTTTTAACAGTGACAACAAACAAATGCTCATCTGGAAATTGATCTTCAACTGCTGTTGCGTCCACTGGTTTTGGCATTCTTGAGAGAAAGTCAGCTACAGGATTTTCTTTTCTAGGTCTGTCCTTGATTGTAATATCAAATTCCTGCAATAAAATCAGCCATATAGTTATTCTACCATTTCTGATTGGTTTATTCGCTAAATATTTTATGGCAGAGTGATCTATATAAAATATAACAGGATATTCAGTAATGTAATGCCTGAACTTATTGACAGCATGTATTACAACTAGAAATTCCTTTTCAATAATAGTATAATTCAATTCAGCAAGGGATAAGTTCTTGCTAATATAATAAATTGCATATGGTTTTTTATCTTCTTCCTACCCAAGGACTACTCCAATAGCTGTATCTGAGGCATCTGATAAAATTTGGAATGGCAGGTCCCAATTTGGTCCTTGAAGGACTGGAGCTGTGGACACAAACTTCTTCAGATCCTGAAAAGCATGGTCACATTTTTCTTTCCAAAAAATTCAACATTACCCGTCAGTGCATATAGAGGTGCAGCAATATGTGAAAAATGTTTTATAAACCTTCTATAATAACCAGAGAATCCAAGAAAACTACGCACCTCTGTTTGAGTGGTAGGAGTGGGAATTAGCAAAATTATTTGAATTTTGGCTACGTCTACTTGTATGCCAGATGCTGAGATATAATGGCCTAGAATAAGTCCTTCAGTCATCATCATATAACATTTTTCATGGCTTAAGCAAACACTGGTGGCAATGCAGCGTTGTAGGACTTTTTCCAGTGTGTCCGATGCTGGGTCAAAATCATCTCCGTATGGTGTAAAATCATCCATGTAGACTTTGAGCCCCTCATTTATTAGATCTAAAAAAATGTTGAGGATAGCTCTTTGAATTGTGGCGGGAGCATTGCATAAGCCAAAAGGTAGAACTATGTAGGCAAATGTTCCCCAAGGACAAGTAAAAATGGTTTTGTCTTGGTCTTTAGGGGCAATCTGAATCTGATTGTATCCACTGAAACCATCTAAGAAAGAAAATAATTTCTTTCTTGCTAGAGTGTCTAATACTTGATCGATGAATGGAAGGGGAAAGTGGCCTTTTTGTGTTGCTTTGTTTAACTCTCCATAGTCTACACAAATCATCCACTTTTCATTCTTCTTTGGTACCACAACAAGTGGAGAGACCCATTTACTATCGGAGATACAGTAGATGAAGTTAACATCTAAAATTTTTTGAAGTTCAGCTTTTACAACGTCTTTTAGATGAGGATTAAGTCTCCTTTGTGGTTGGTGAACAAGTCTCGCATCCTTTTCTATGTAAATGTGGTGTGTACATAACTGGGGATCAATTCCTTTCATATCAGGGTAGTCCCATGCAAATGCTTCTTTGTATTTCCTCAATAGTTGGATGAGCTTCTTTTCTTATTCGGAAGTCAGGTTGGCATTAATGTTTAAAGTCTTTCCTGGCTCAATTTCTACAATTTTGCTATGTGAAACATAAGTAGTAGGTATTGTTTGATCATGTGTATCTTTAAGAGGATCCTCTTCTAATTCATTATCAAATGCTGCTTCTATCATGTGACATTGTATGTGGGATCTGGGTTCAGATTGGCTAATGAAATTACTAATGGCATCATCTTCTGTTTCGTCTTTGAAATCAAGGGCCTGTTGTATGGCTAATGGAGATCTAATATTTTCAGTGAGGTATGATACAGGATGTTTGTTAGTTTTTATTATTGTGACACTTGGCTGCGCTGGGGGGTATAAAGCTAGATTCTTGATATTTTCCCCCCTAGTAATGGTCATATTACCTTGTCAGCAGCCAATATAAGCATCGGCAGTTGTAAGGCAAGGTCTGCCTAAGATCAAAGGATGTCCATCAAGTTGGTTTTTGGGGTTTATTATCAGAAAATCGGCCGGATACTCCCAGGAGTCAACGGATACCATAACATCATGTAGTGTGCCCTCTGGCCTAACTACAGATTGGTCAGCTGGTTCTAATAAAGTGGAGGTCGATTCTACTGATGTAATGCCTAGTTTTTGGCAAGTAGTGGTTGTTAAGATGTTAATTGTAGCTCCTAGATCAACTAAGGCATTTTAGAAGATTTGACCATAGATTTGTACGGTTACTATTGGATTTCTCGGGTCCTCGTATTTAATGGGTATTTCTTTTCCTGATAATAAGTCAGATAAAGTGCCAACTACTTGGAATTTTGGGTTATTTGTTATTTTCCTCCTTGGTTTCTTTATACATAATTCTTTGATAGTCTTTGCATATATCGGGATGTCTTGAATGGCTTGGAGGAGTGGAATTTTTATGTACAAGTTTCGTAACTCTCCCAGAATGTCAAAATCATGATATTGAATAGGTCGAGGTATAATTAAGAATTCTGGGAATGGAGGAGAGGATGTGGTTCCTAGATAATGAATTTGTTGTTTAGTCACGCCCTCTTCTTATAACGGTTGTTCTACAGGTAACTGATTTTCAACTTGAACTATTTTATCTCCCTCTGTTTCAATGATACGCCTAGATCTTAATTGAAGGTCATTACACTCCCTTAGATCGGCTCCTATCTCTGGTGTTTTGATTATTTGAATGGACTGGACCGGTCTGTTATTCAGATTGGGGTTGGGTTGAGCTGAGAGTTGCGGCCTTAAGTTAGACTGGGGTTTTTGTTGTAGGGCTAGCAGTGTAGGTTGAGGGAGCGGGATGGTTCCTACTGGCTAATTCATCGGTCTTTGCCAGTTTGTCTGCCAGGTTTGACTCTGTGAAGTAGGAGGGGTCCATTGTGGTGGATAAACATTGTTTTGCCAATATGGTGGGGTATAGGGAAAATTTGGCCAATTGGGTTGGCTTTGATTTGGCCATGGAGATGATGAAGGGAATGATTGTTGTGACCAATTCGAGAAGGGAGGTTGATTTTGCCACATTGTATTATATTGTTGAGCATGATATTGCGGAGGCTAGAAAGAAGAAGATGGGTCTGAAAACATACCTGTTTGTCGCGGCTGCCATTGACAGCGCTGATTAAGTAGATACACCGATTCTGGCTCTTCTTCTACTTCCTTGTATACTGCTTTCAATCCAGGAAGTGAGGGGCAGCTCTCTATGGAGTGGTCTTTTGTACAAATGGTGCAAATTTGGACTGCATCTAATGGAGACTCCTTATGGCTGTGTTTTTTTCTGCATCTGGGACAGAAGATTGCCAAATTCTATTATGCTTCTGCTTGCTTTTGTTTGGCCTGCATAATATCAAGTTGTGTTGTCAGCATCCCCAATATGTAAGCTTTAAAATTTTCTAATAAATTTCCAATTTCTGCACGAGTTACTCCTTCTGCCGAAATTCTATTATCTCTTACAAACCGATCATGTTCTGTTGGTTTTAGCCTTGTGCTACCTCTCGAGCTCCTGATACATAAATCAATAATGTCAGCAAAATTTTCCTGATAAATATCTCCTTTCCCCATAATGTTTAATGTCTCAATCCATTGTTCCTTCATTCCCCTAATTAATGTTGTTTTTAATACATTATCAGGTAAGGGTAATGATGCATAAGGAGATCTTTGAAGATTATACTAGAAACGTTCAACATACTCTTCTAATGTTTCATTTGGTCTAGCTACCATCTGAAATATTTCATATTTTAACTCTCGAGACCTGCAATAGACTTGATATTTTTTTAGAAAAGACTCTTTCATTTGATCTCAATTATTTATAACACCACCACCTAATCCCATAAAC
Source organism: Pinus tabuliformis (assembly GCA_031772625.1). NCBI lineage: Eukaryota > Viridiplantae > Streptophyta > Pinopsida > Pinales > Pinaceae > Pinus > Pinus tabuliformis. The sequence continues at coordinate 538,074,730 of CM062805.1, read as the reverse complement.
CATCTTAAAGCAACCCCTTTTAATGTAGAGGGAAATAATTTCAGCTTCTGGGGATCGATGGTACAGTCATATCTTCTACACAGCACATCTAATTCAAACAGGAATGCATCCGGATCTTCTGATGTAAGGCCATCAAATGTAGGGATATGCTGAAGAGGAATTGCTTTCATAGGTGCATTAGATGCAGTATCCACAATGGGGTATTGCAGTGTAGAGGTTTGGGTGTTTGGCTGGTTCTAGGCCATTTGGTCAAATATATGCCAATAGTCTTCTGGGATATCTAGGAGGGTATTCCTAGGTTGTCGAGGGGGAATGACTCTAATGAGAATGGCCTTGACAGCACTTCCTTTATCTGGGATGATGAGAGTGCCTAAGGTCTGGGGGGATTCAAGTTCTTGAATTTCTTCAACTTCATTATAAACGATCTTTACAACAATTCCCTTATCTGGGCTGCTTAATGGCTGAATTACCCTAAGAGGAGATTTCGGTTCTTCAGCTTCTCCTGTTTCTCCTCTTCTTTCACAAAGATTGGTAAGGTTCCCTTCCTGCAATGATTTTAGGCTAGAATTTTCAATTTCTTGAAAATATTACTCTTCAGTTTGACTATGTGTTATCACTCAGGTTGTTCCCAAAAGTTGTAAGAAAGGGAATACGACCAAGGTAACCACAGACCAATCTTTTAGACACAGATTCTAGCCAATCTGCATCCAGAGAGGGCTCTCTCTTTATGATTTAGCTTTGTTTTTCAAAGGTTTTAGGCTAGTTATGAAGTACAAGGGTTTTGTTTTGAGTTTGGGTGTTGAGATTCAATAGAATAGTGAGGAAAAACTGAAGATTTCAGTCCATTGGGCATGATGGAGTCAAAGAAGGATGGCTTCCTGGATTTGGTTTCTCAATAGAGGATGGCATCACAGAGCAAGGTAGTCGAACATGGAACAATTAAAGAGCTGAAAACAGATGGAATGGACTCAAATTGGTGAAGGGAAACTAAGAATCCTTCAACATATTAAAAGAGGGAAAATGGAAGCTTACCGATAAAGAGAAGTTAAGAATTATTTATCAAATATTCAACATGAGAGAATCAGGGGAAACATGAGCAATTAAGAATTCACTGTTTATACTAATTCTGAAGAAAACACAGAGAATAATAAACACTGAAAACAGAGTGCAGTTAAGCAAATTCTGAATTAATCATTTTCTTTATCATTCAGATCATGAAACACAGGTGATATAGTAAACATGAAAATTGTAAAACACAAGTTATAAGGGACTTATTGATCCGAAGGTTGATTCAAGAATTCTGTGACAGGTCCTCTGCTTCAATTCCTCATCCAGTAGGCCAGACAAAAGTTTGTTTCCAACAGCTCTTTATTCCAAAGTTCAATATTACAGCAAAGCCTAAGAAATCTACACACACCCAACCTCTTCAAAACTCTGATGAAGGGGCTATTTATATAACAAAATATGTACAACAGGTATCTCATCAAAGCTCTGAGATAATATCTAAGTTTTAACCTAAAGTAATTTACAAGCAAAGTAGAAACAACTAACTTATGCTGTGCTGGAGGCTGGCTCTTTAGGGTTTGGCTTGCAGTTGTCCTATAGTAGCTCTGCGCATCTGCCTGTCTTAACTGCGCTCTTAAATTCTGATCTGCTTCTCCTTATTGGCTTGGATACTCTTTAACTCTGATTTGATTTGCCTTCAATTCTGCACTGATACTTTTTATGGATGATCTGATACTCTTTGACTTATTGCGTAACCTCTTTTCTTTGTTCATATTTGTCCGGTGTTTAGCCCAAAATATCTCTGTATATGTTGGTTTCTCTCTTCTGCAAGCTTTGGAAATCCATTTGTTGCTTTAAACTGAATTTAAAGAGGAAGAAAACTGTAAAACAGTGGGTTGGCTGAGGCCGAGCGCGTTGATGGAGCCTTTCTGATGAAGAGGCGGTCGAAAACCTAAAACATTTGATGTTGGTCCTTTTTATGCCTGGAGCGCACGGGGGCGCTAAATGAAAAAACATAACAAAAATACCTTTTCATCCTTTATTTGACCAAAAGAATTTTTGGCGGGAAATTTTGGTTTCAAGGATGGATGACGTCAAGGGACAGATGATGTGGCGGGGGACGTGGCAGTACCGATGGTGACATGGTGGGTGACATCAGCGAGGGATTATGTAGCAGGATGATGTCATCGAGGGTCAGCGGGAGGGTGGTAAGCTATTTTGCCCGCACCGCTTATGGGCTTGGGCGGTTTTGGGTGGAGGGGCAGTGAACACCGCGGGTGCGCGACACGTGGGTCCAAAACGGTGCCAAAACTACCATTTCCCCATGGCTTAAATAGTGGCAAATAGGGGGGTCACGAAATGCATATGGACCGTTGGATGTGGAGGTCCAGATCGGACGACGAGCGCTCATGGAAAGCAGTGGAGATTTAATGCGCGGGGCCGACATATTAACGTTTAATAAATCTTTTCGGGAGCGATTTTATTGGTTATTTGGGTTTGGGTTAAGATTTTTAATTAACCAAATGTTAATTAATCCTTGAGCACGTGGCAAGTTATTAATAAATCCCAGATGAATCTACTAATTCCCAAAAAATAGTGATATGGTTGTATTCAACCGGGAGGCGAGGATATTAATACATGGGGTTTTTTATTGTTTTTGTAAAATACGGGGATTGGTAAATGATTTTATCCGGGAGCTAATATAATAAAGTTAATGGTTAATATGAACTCAAAAATAGAAAAGCGCTAAGTTATAATGTTACAATACTTAGGCAAAAGGGGAAAAACAGGGGTTTATACAAGGAGTTTTTTGCCAATTTTCTAAGTTAAAAAAGTGGATTCACTTAGGCAATGCTTGTGAAATGAGATGGATGGAAGGAGTTGTTTGGTGGTATTAAGCAGATCTTAATATCGTTGGGGAAGTTAGTGAATGACTGGGGAAAAATTATGAAGGGGAGTTATTCATGCCTCGCTTGAGCTGCTCCAAGATTACCTGCTTTGCACTTTGCAATGGGACTGAAGGTTAACATATTTACACAATACATCACAAGTCTCATTTTGCAACACCATTCTACCTACCCAGCCTACTTTGGCTAACATTTTTTCTTCTTTCTTTTGGGTGCACTTGGACTGGCAAACCCTCATCAATTTTTCTTTTCTTCTCATAGGCATCCTACCTAAGTCTGCACTTGTTACATCCAAGGGCTCAGATTAAACAGTTGAGCTCCTTTGCTTCTCTACCTATCTACTTATTTGCCAAGTTTAAACAGTTTGGATAGATTTTTATTTTCTATCTCTAAAACATGAAATTCAAACATGAACTGGCCAAGATTAAGCTATTTGGCCATTCATCAATTGTGGCATGATTTTGACAAGTTGCACACAATGCTTTATTTTGCAAAAATGGAATAGTAGTGGCATTTAGACTTGCACGCTTTCCTGGTATTTTTGTTTGGGGTTCATTTCTTCTGACCATTTATTTTTTCACCCTTTGATTTTTATTTTAGGGTATACCCTCTTTACATTTTTTATTTTTTTCTTTTTTCATAATATGGAAACCTTTACAGCAAGGAAAGGATGAACATATTACAGAGCCCAACCAGTCAATCATGAAATATGACACCTATTACTATAGGAGTATAACACTGGCTCCACTTGGGGATGGCTTTCCCTAGTGGAAAGTCAAGAACAACAGGTCAGATGGCCTTATGAATACCTTTTACTGTGCTCTGAAATCTTCCTTTGCTGAATGTAGAAACTGTACAAAAGGATGCTATAAAATATATACATCACTCTTGAAATGATTCAAACAACTGTACATCTGTTCTGGATAGTCAACTTGGACTATTTGATCTTATGTTTTCTGCTCCCAAGTCTTCTTCTGCAATCTCTGATAAACTGAAATGAGGCAAAACACAAATGATAAAGTTACTTTATTGCTTTCAAAATTTTCTGCACTTTCCTCCTCATTCTCCTTGCTGATATGAACAAACTGATTACTTCTTTTCAAGTTGTTTGAACCTGAATTTCCCTATGTACATGTTAAAGTCAGAATATATCAAAAAACTGGATCAATGTAGTGTTTCAGCATTCGGCCATTAACTGGTCCTTCTTCTGTTTCTGTGACATCCAAGCTTTTTAGAAAATAAGTGTTGTTCCCTTGCAACGCCTGAATGATATATGGCCCTTTCCACAGGAAGTCAAACTTCCCATGTTTTCCTTTGTCTTCTCTCCTGGAATCCCACTTTAGAACTTTGTCTCCAATGTAGAAATCTTTTGCTTTGGTCCTTTTATCAAATATCTTCTTAAGTTTTTCTTGTAACACTTGAGATCTTCAGTGCACTTCTTCTCTAGTCTGCTGCAAATGGATGGTCTGATTTATTCTTCTTTGAATTTTATTTGGTTCCACTTGAGCTTCTTGCAGCAATTTCATTACAGGAACTCCTGAAGATGAAGGAAATACAACCTCCATGCCATAAACTAGTTCATAAGGGCTGGTTCCAATTGATCATTTTGTAGTAAGTCTGTCTTCCCATAGTGCATTTGTGACCTTCTTGTGCGAGTTTTTCTTGTTCTCTTCCAGTAGTTTCTTAATGATATTGATCAGGCTTTTAATGGAAGACTCAGCTAGACCATTACCTTGAGGGTAATAGGCTGTGGAATGGCCTAAAGTGATATGATATTTGTTGCAAAATTTTATCAATTTTTTGGATTTGAAGACAACAACATTGTCGGTTATGATTTTTTCAGGACAGCCAAACCTAGACAAGATGTTGGTCTCTAGGAATCCTATGATCACTGTTTCATTAGCTTGTCTAGCAAGAATGGCTTCTATCCATTTGGTGAAATAGTCTGTGGCAGTAAGGATCCATTTGTGTTGGCCAAATGAGGAAGGGTGTATTTCTCCAATGAAGTCTAAACCCCATTGTTGAAAGGGTTTTTTAGTGGAAATTGGTCTCAAGGGTAAGGGCAACAATTTCCTTTTGCCTTCAAAAATTTGGCATTTGTGGCAAGCAGTGACAAACCTTTTTACATCAACGAACAAGGTTGGCTAGTAAAATCCAGCCCTTAGGATTTTGTCTGCAATTTATTTCCAGTACAAGTGTCCACCATAGTCCCCTGCATGAAATTCTTTGAGAACTTTGTCAGCTTCCTCTTTTATTAAACAATTCAATAAAATACATTCATGATTTTTCCAAAAAAGAACATTATCTAAAATACAGAATTTTGAAGCTTTCACTTTTAAAAATATTTTCTTTGTTATGGATAACCATATAGGAGCCTGGAGGTTTAGTAATACATGAATTATGTCAGCATACCAAGGTGATTCTAGGAAGGTCTGGCTGATTTGTGGAGTCGCCATCTCCTGTTCGTTATCTAGTTCATTGATGTCTAGGGCTTGAAAGTTTGTTTCAGTCATGAGTTTGGCTAACCCCTGTCCTTTTATGAGCTTTGTAGGTTTTATTTCAATGTCATACTCCAATATTTTAGCTATCCATTTACCCCATTTGCCTTTAATTTCATCCTGAGTCAGGATGTCTTTTACAACATCATTTGGCACATAAGCTATTACGTGTGAGTACAATATGTAGATTCTGAAGTCTTGAATGGCTTTCACAAGTGCATAAGCCTATTTTTCCATGATTTTATAACTCAGAGGTGCATCTCTAAGTGCTCTACTGAAAAAGGCTATGGATTTTTCACATGCTTGATGATCTTTTTGCAGTAAAACAGCTGCTATGGTGTGTTCTGATGCAAATGAGAAAATTATGAATTCTCTGTCAAATTTCAGACTTGTGAGGACTGGTGTTTGGGTCAAAGCCAATTTAATTTCTTCGAATGCTTGTTTGTCTTCTATTGTCCATTTAATCTTTCAATCTTTTTTCAACATGTTGTTCAGCAATCTAATTAATTCAGCCAAATTAGATATGAATCTTCTCAAAAAATTAATCTTCCCTATGAAAGCTTGAAGTTCTTTGACATTTCTGGGGTGAGGTATTTGCAGAATAACTTCTATTCTAGCAGGGTCAATTCTGATGCCATCTTTGGAGATGATATGACCTAACAGTTTGCCTTCCTCTAGACCAAACAAGGATTTTTTAGGATTCAGTGAAATTTACCATACTATCTACATTTAAGGAACACTTGTCTCAAATAATCTAAATGTTGCTGGTCTATTTTGGAAAACATAGTGAGGTCATCTAGATATACAACTAGAAAATCGTGAATTTCTTTGGCAAAATCTATGTCCATTGCTCATTGAAAGGTTGCCCCTGCATTCTTAAGTCCAAATGGCATTTTAACATATTTAAATGTACCCCATGGTGTTGTAAACGCAGTCTTTTCTTGGTCATCAAAGTGAACTAGAATCTTATTAAAACCTGAAAACCCATCCAAAAGTGAAATCCTAGAAGCACCTACTACCCTTTGTAAAATATGATCCATCTTGGGTAAAGGGTAATTGTCCTTCAAAGAAACCTTGTTTAAATTTCTCAACTCAACACATAACCTGATTTCCCCTGTTTTCTTTCTGGTAGGCACTAAAATAGACACCCATTTTGAAAATCTGTTTGAAGTAATTATCCCTGCATCATGAATTCATCTGATTTCTTTTTCAAATAAAGGAAGCAGTACAGGGTTGATTCTTCTGAGCTTTTGTTTGAATGGTTTTTTATTTTCCTTGAGGGGTATTGTATGTTGGATAATAGAGGTGTCATAAGACTTCAGGTCTTTATAGCTCCAGGAAAAAACATCTTGAAATTTTTTTATCAATTCAACATACTTCAGCTTTTGATCCGGGGGCAAAGACTTGGACAGTTTTATCATTTTTGGATTTTGTTGAGTTCCTATGTTGTAGTCTTCAATGTTTGCTTTCGGAGGTTCCATTTGAGGTTTCTTTGGAATGTCGTTGAAATCAAAGAGATCTTCCAAAGGAGTTAATCTTTTAGGTAAATGATTATCTTTCAAATCGATGTTTTCAGATTCTCCTTCAATGATCTCATCAACATCTGTTTGTTTGAGCTCTTGAATTTCCTCTTCGTTAAATCTCATTGGTCGAAGCATTTGATTTGCGTTTTCTGCTAAAATGTCTGTTTCTATTTGATTGGCTGGATCTAACTCACTAACTGTGCCTTCATCTGCGTTAGTGCCGGAAAATTCTTCTTCTAGGGTCAAAAAATTGTTGATCTGTTTATCGCTTTCAAACACTTTCTAGTTCTTTAAATTATCAGGTATGGCTGGCCTGTGTCTAATTTCTGCTGTGAATTGATGATTTGGTTCGAATGGCAGTTTACATGTGCTGGCAAACATTGCTAGGCTATGAGCTTGCAAGTTATGTTTTCTTGGAATTTTGGCAAGCTGAGTTTCCAAAAATGTGTTGAGGATTTCTATGGCTGTTCCTCTGTATTCTTTTAATCTGGGATCATTTGTCAAGAAGTTCCCTTTTATCTGTTGAATGATTAAATCAGAATCTCCTAGGACTGACACTCTAGTTGCTCCTAATTTCTTCAGCAGTTTAAGACCTAGCAACAGAGCTTCATATTCATCCATGTTATTCTTGCATCTAAAGTTTAACTCATAGGCATGGCCTTCAGCATGATTGTTTTCAAGATTGTGCACCCAGACTCCTACTCCAGCTCCTAATTTGTTCACAGAACCATCAAATTCTAAGTACCAAAGGATTTCATGTTTATGATTTGTATCTGGAGTTTCAAGGATGTGTTTAGCAAGGAGATCTGGTTTTTCAATTTGTTTTAGTTTATGCAACGTTTGATGATTTTCAAAGATCTCTTGGATTCGGACACTAGACTTTGCATGTGCTGTTCTTTCTGTTTCATCTGCCAGAATTTTCAATTCATGTGAGGGATCAATTTCAACATTGTACAGGATAAAAGAATCCATATCTGAATGTACTGAGTAGATAGGGAAATTTTGAGGTTTCTCTTGACTAACTACATACTTCATTAAGGTTTCTCTGTATAGTCCCTTTGGTTGACCAAACACTGAAATAGTAGCATAAGACATGTCTAATTGTAGGGATCCTTGAAGCTTTGCACCCCAAGATCTAGATAATAACATACCATATTTTGGAGGAATATCAGCTACTACTATGTCCATTAAGATGGTTTTGGCAGGATATTGGACAAGTGACACACATAAATCTTTGATTAAACCCAAACATTTGACCTGACTTGAATCAAAAGAGAAAAGATCTTTATATGGCCTGGTTATGTCAAGGTCAAGTTTTTCCATTACAGATTTAGGCATTAAGTTATGGGAAGCACCAGAATCGAACATGGCATTATGGAGTATTTTATCATGTATTTTTAAAGCCACATAAAAAGGAGGAACTTGTCCCTCTGTTGTTTTTCCATTTATTTCAGGGCCAAATATCAATTCAGGTTGGTCATCAAAAACGTTTACTGAATCTTCATTCACAGAAATTTTGAGTGATCTGCTGATTTGACTTCTGTAGACATCATGTTTAGCTAATTCAGACAATGGAACAACTATCTTTAGTTTGCCTAATTCTGTCTCAAGATTGAAAGGTTTCTCGGTCTGAGTTTTTGTAATTCGGACAGCTGAGTTTTCTGTGTTTTTCTCTTTTCTAGGAGTGGGATTATGTGTTGAAATGTTTTCCAAATCATGTTCTAGAGGCTGTTTTTATTTTTCTTTAACAAGGATAGCGGTGGAACACTGTCTGTTAGGTGGCTGATTGTCTGTTATATCTTCAACAATTGGATTGTTTAGGTTAGGATCTGTTTTAGAGAGAATATGTACAGGGGTATTACTGATCTTACCTTTGTTGGCCTGCTTGTTTTCTTTCTGTTTGTTGTTTTCAGGTACATCTATTCTTCTGCTCCTCGAATTGTACTATTGGTGGAATTCATAAATGGTTGTATCATATCCCTCCCTAAAGTCAAATGATTCACCTGACTGAGTTTGGAATTGTTTCACAATGTGAGCTTCTTGATCTTCATGGGTCAAGAAAACTTGTTGTTCATTTTTGAGTCCCATTAGATTAATTTGAGTGTCTTCTTCTGGTTCATCAGAAGTTGAGGCTTCAACATAATTTTCTTGAAATGGGGACCTAATATTTTGGTTAGGCCCTATCTTTCCAGTGTTAGGATTTTGATTCTTCCTGAAATTTGGATTTCTTCCCGCATTGTTTGGGTGACCATCTCAAGGGGATTTTCTCTCAATTGTTTCCACTCTATCTTCCAGTCTGTCCATTCCTTTAATAATTGCATCTAATTTCTATTCAAAGGAAGAAGGTTCTTCTTTGAAAGGTGTCCTTCTTTTAGCTCTGGCTCTAGATCGTTTAGATATCAGATTGGCCTCAACACTGACAACTATGCTCTGCTTTTCTTCGAAATTTCGAGGAGCTCTTTCCCTGAGTTGGTATGCCATATCAGAGTCAAATGCATCAGGCAATTTAATCAAGGCCAAATCTGGAGGAGGTCTGAGATTCTGAGGAATAGCATTCTAGATATTATTGAATCTGGTACAGTAATCTTGGACAGTTTCTTGTGTGCCTCTTCTTAGGTTCTCATATTCAGATAAAATGTGGAGAGGATCTTTCTTCTTTTCCCATATGTTCAAGAAGGTCTGGTAAAGAGCTTGTGGGTCATTGATACTGTTTGCGGGGAGGGCTCTAAACCAGGTTCTAACATCACCAGTTAAACTTTGAACAAATACTTTCATTCTGACATCATCATCATCAATCTCATAATTTTCAAAATAGTCAGTCATTTTCTTGGTATTTTGTTGAGCTTTGTAAGTGCCAGTACCATCAAAATAAGTGATTTTGCTTTGATAATCTTGAGGCATAGCCCCTGGATTTGCAAGTAAGTTTAGGGGAGTATATCGGTTTGCCATGATTGTAGAGATAAATGTAACAGCTGGAAGAGCAGGGATAACAATGGGAATGTATGTTGAAGATGGAGGAGTGGAAAAGGTAGCTTGAGGAGCTGATGGGGAACTTGAAGAAGCTGCAGAAATGACAAAAAGGTTTGGTGTTTTTTCAGAGGTAAGCTAAGATGGAATAGAATTCTGCAAAATTTTTTCAGGGTGTGAACTCGCAGAATTTTCTTGGCTCTCTTGGCATCTAAGGATCCTGGGAATCAGATTAGGATTTTCAAACACAGGTGGGGGATTAGGATCAGGATTTGATCTGGTGTAACGAATCTTTTTTGGAGCCAGTTTCTAGATATGTTTTTTGGTTTTTTTTTCTTGAAATAGTTTTAACAATACAACTTTTAATAGTATCTTCTAGGAAGTTTGGATGTGTTAGCTTTGAACTTTCCTAAAGATTTATTGAAAGAAGGAACTGATCGAGAATTTGAAACAACTGTTCAAAACATAAACAAGACCGGAGATAGACTGAAGCAGCATTTATTTACTTCTGCAATTGGAAAGCAAAAGCAGTTTCAAAGGCTACCTAGCTAACTTCAGGCTCCATCTGTAGCTTATGAAATAAACAATAGTAACAAACAATTATTCAGGTCCCCAGTGGAGTCGCCAATGATATTATCACTCAGGTTGTTCCCAAAATTTGTAAGAAAGGGAATATGGCTAAGGTAACCACATACCAATCTTTTAGACACAGATTCTAGCCAATCTGAATCTAGAGAGGGCTCTCTCTTTATGATTTAGTTTTGTTTTTCAAAGGTTTTAGGATAGTTATGAAGTATAAGGGTTTTTTTTTTAGTTTAAATGGTGAGATTCAATAGAACAGTGAGAAAAACTGAAGAGTTCAATCCATTGGGCATGATGGAGTCAAAGAAGGATGGCTTCCTGGATTTGGTTTCTCAACAGAGGATGGCATCACAGAGCAAGGTAGTCGAACATGGAACAATTAAAGAGCTAAAAACAGATGGAATGGACTCAAATGGGTGAAGGGCAACTAAGAATCCTTCAAAATATTGAAAGAGGGAAAATGGATGCTTACCTACAAAGAGCAGTTAAGAATTCTTTATCAAATAATCAACATGAGAGAATCAGGGAAAACAAGAGCAATTAAGAATTCACTGTTTATACTAATTCTGAAGAAAACACAGAGAATAATAAAGACTAAAAACAGATTGCAGTTAAAAAAATTCTGAATCAATCATTTTCTTTATCATTCAGATCATGAAACACAGGTGATATAGTAAACATGAAAACTGTAAAACACAAGTTATAAGGGACTTATTGATCCAGAGGTTGATTCAAGAATTCGGTGATAGGTCCTCTGCTTCAATTCCTCATCTGGTAGGCCAGACAAAAGTTTGTTTCCAACAGCTCTTTATTCCAAAGTTCAATATTACAGCAAAGCCTAAGAAATCTACACACACCCGAACTCTTCAAAACTCTTATGAAGGAGCTATTTATATAACAAAATATGTACAACAGGTATCTCATCAAAGCTCTGAGATAATATCTAAGTTTAACCTAAAGTAATTTACAAGAAAAGTAGAAACAACTAACTTATGCTGTGCTGGAGGCTAGCTCTTTAGGGTTTGGCTCGCAGCTGTCCTGTAGTAGCTCTGCGCATCTGCCTGTCTTAAGTGCGCTCTTAAATTCTGATCTACTTCTCCTTATCGGCTCGGATACTCTTTAACTCTAATTTGATTTGCCTTCAATTCTGCACTGATACTCTTTATGGCTGATCTGATACTCTTTGACTTATTGCATACTCTATTTTCTTTGTTCATATATGTCCAGTGTTTAGCCCAAAATATCTCTGTATATGTCGGTTTCTCTCTTCTGCAAGCTTTGGAAATCACTATGTTGCCTTAAACTGAATTTAAAGAGGAAGAAAATTGTAAAACGGCGGGTTGGTTGAGGCCGAGCTCGTTTATGGAGCCTTTCTGATGAAGAGGTGGTCGAAAACCTGAAACATTTGATGTTGGTCCTTTTTATGCCTGGAGCGCGCAGGGGCGCTGAATGAAAAAAACATAACAAAAATACCTTTTCATCCTTTATTTTACCAAAAGAATTTTTGGCGGGAAATTTTGGTTTCAAGGACGAATGACATCAGCATGACGTCAGGGGACAAATGATGTTATCACTCAGGTTGTTCCCAAAAGTTGTAAGAAAGGGAATACAACCGAGGTAACCACAGACCAATCTTTTAGACACAGATTCTGGTCAATCTACATCTAGAGAGGGCTCTCTCTTTATGCTTTAGATTTGTTTTTCAAAGGTTTTAGGCTAGTTATTAAGTGCAAGGGTTTTGTTTTGAGTTTGGGTGGTGAGATTCAATAGAACAATGAGGCAAAACTGAAGAGTTCAGTCCATTGGGCATGATGGAGTCAAAGAAGGATGGCTTCCTGGATTTGGTTTCTCAACAGAGGATGGCATCACAGAGCAAGGTAGTCGAACATGGAACAATTAAAGAGCTGAAAACAGATGGAATGGAATCAAATGGGTGAAGGGCAGCTAAGAATCCTTCAACATAGTGAAAGAGGGAAAATGGATGCTTACCGACAAAGAGCAGTTAAGAATTCTTTATCAAATAATCAACATGAGAGAATCAGGGGAAACAGGAGCAATTAAGAATTCACTGTTTATGCTAATTCTGAAGAAAACACAGAGAATAATAAAGACTGAAAACAGAGTGCAGTTAATCAAATTCTGAATTAATCATTTTCTTTATCATTCAGATCATTAAACACAGATGATATAGTAAACGTGAAAATTGTAAAACACAAGTTATAAGGGACTTATTGATCCGAAGGTTTATTCAAGAATTCTGTGACAGGTCCTCTGCTTCAATTCCTCATCCAGTAGGCCAGAAAAAAGTTTGTTTCCAACAGCTCTTTATTCCAAAGTTCAATATTACAGCAAAGCCTAAGAAATTTACACACACCCAACCTCTTCAAAACTCTGATGAAGGGGCTATTTATATAAAAAAATATGTACAACAGGTATCTCATCAAAGATCTGAGATAATATCTAAGTTTTAACCTAAAGTAATTTACAAGCAAAGTAGAAACAACTAACTTATGTTGTGCTGGAGGCTGGCTCTTTAAGGTTTGGCTTGCAGTTGTCCTGTAGTAGCTCTGCACATCTACCTGTCTTAACTTCACTCTTAAATTCTGATCTGCTTCTCCTTATCGGCTCAGATACTCTTTAACTCTGATTTGATTTGCCTTCAATTCTACACTGATACTCTTTATGGCTGATCTGATACTCTTTGACTTATTGCGTACCCTGTTTTCTTTGTTCATATATGTCCGGTGTTTAGCCCAAAATATCTTTGTATATGTTGGTTTCTCTCTTCTGCAAGCTTTGGAAATCCCTTTGTTGCTTTAAACTGAATTTAAAGAGGAAGAAAACTGAAAAACAGCGGGTTGGCTGAGGCCGAGCTCGTTGATGGAGCCTTTCTGATGAAGAGGTGATCAAAAACCTAAAACATTTGATGTTGGTCCTTTTTATGCCTGGAGCACGTGGGAGCGCTAAATGAAAAAAACATAAAAAAAATACCTTTCCATTTATTGTTTGACCAAAAGAATTTTTGGCGAGAAATTTTGGTTTCAAGGACGGATGACGTCAGCATGATGTCAGGGGACAAATGACATGGCAGGGGACATGGCAATATAGATGGTGACATGGCGGGTGATGTCAGTGAGGGATGATGTGGAAGAATGACGTCAGCGAGGGTCAGCGGGAGGGTGGTAAGCTGTTTTGCCTGCACCGCTTATGGGCTTGGGCGGTTTTGGGCAGAGGGGTAGCGAACACCATGGGCGCGCGACACGTGGGTCCGGAACGGTGCTGAAACTACCATTTACCCGTGGCTTAAATAGTGGCAGATAAGGGGGTCGAGAAATGCATATGGACCGTTGGATGTGGAGGTCCAGATCAGACGGCGGGCGCTCATGGAAAGCGGTGGAGATTTAATGCGCGGGGCCAACATATTAACATTTAATAAATCTTTTCGGGAGTGATTTTATTGGTTATCGGGGTTTGGGTTAAGATTTTTAATTAACCAAATGTTAATTAATCCTTGAGCGTGCGGTGGGTTATTAATAAATCCCAAATGAATCGATTAATTCCCAAAAAATAGTGATATGGCTGTATTCAACTGGGAGGCGGGGATATTAATACATGGGGTTTTTTATTATTTTTGTACAATACGGGGATTGGTAAATGATTTTATCCCGGAGCTAATATAATAAAGTTAATGGTTAATATGAACTCAAAAATAGAAAAGTGCTAAGTTATAATGTTACAAAACTTAGGCAAAGGGGGAAAAACAGGGGTTTATACAAGGAGTTTTTTGCCAATTTTCTAAGTTAAAAAAGTGGATTCACTTAGGCAATGCTTGTGAAAGGAGATGGATGGAAGGAGTTGTTTGGTGATATTAAGCAGATCTTAATATCATTAGGGAAGTTAGTGAATGACTGGGGAAAAAGGATGAAGGGGAGTTATTCATGCGTCGCTTGAGCTGCTCCAAAAGTACCTGCTTTGCACTTTGTGATGGGACTGAAGGTTAACATATTTACACAATACATCACAAGTCTCATTCTGCAACACCATTCTACCTACCCAACCTACTTTGGCTAACATTTTTTCTTCTTTCTTTTGGGTGCACTTGGACTGGCAAAGCCTTGTCAATTTTTCTTTTCTTTTCACAGGCATCCTACCTAAGTCTGCACTTGTTACATCCAAGGGCTTAGATTAAACAGTTGAGCTCCTTCACTTCTCTACCTATCTACTTATCTGCCAAGTTTCAATAGTTTGGACAGATTTTTATTTTCTATCTCTAAAACATGAAATTCAAACATGAACTGGCCAAGATTAAGCTGTTTGGCCATTCATCAATTGTGGCGTGATTTTGACAAGTTGCACACAATGCCTTATTTTTGCAAAAATGGAATAGTAGTGGCATTTAGACTTTCACACTTTCCTGGTCTTTTTGTTTGGGGTTCATTTCTTGTGACCATTTATTTTTTCACCCTTTGATTTTTCTTTTAGGGTATAACCTCTTTACATTTTTTAATTTTTTGATTTTTTTCATAATATGGAAACCTTTACAGCAAGGAAAGGATGAACATATTACAGAGCCCAACCAGTCAATCATGAAATATGACACCTATTACTATAAGAGTATAACACTATGCACCTCAGCAAAGGCTACAGATGGTGATCCTGTGGCCTGAAGGGAACTAGTAGGTTGTCTAGAAGTAACTTTTCTAGGTCCTACTGAAGGCTGAGATTCTGCTTTCTTAAGGATTTCGTCGATAAAGGTTGATCGGCCAAGGGTCACTGGCCCCTTAGATTTATCAGGCTTGGGTAGAGGTTTTGGATTCTTTTCTGGCTTTTTCTGCTTGGTCATGCACACAAATCAACTGCTAGGTTCTACCCAAACAAAACAGCAACAAATCTACAGGAAAGCGGGCAAGGGAGCAGGGCTATTACATACTCCACACGCAGGTTCTTACCTTCCGTTTTTAAAACCCAGTTCTTTCCTAACAGGTTCTTACACTACTTTGGAAAAGAAACAAATGGCTACACTCTTCCCCGGCAACGACGCCAAAATGTTAAGCCGTAAAAAGGGCCTTTTTCACCTCTAATTACCTCACATTAGCTTGTCAATCTAGGAATGATTTCTTATCTCAAAGAGTGTACTCAGTTTGAGTCAGTCATTTGTCAGAGTAATGCTAGTACGATAGTGCTCAAGAAAATACAAGAGTAAACGGATGCTTAAAAGAAAATCTACTTACAGCAAAGCACTTTAAAGCCTAAATCATGCATTTAGAAGACTAAGTAAATTATCAGTCAAGGGTACAGTAACAATAACTCATCCCTCTATAAACTGATGTAACTGAAGACAATCAAGGAACAGATCATCAATCTGGGAACTAGACAACGAATGTCAATGCTCGCTACAGTTTCAGATCGTTCAATGCAATGGCAATGCAAATAACAGGAAATGGAACAACAGCTATAATTGAAACAACAACTAGGAAATGAAACTGCAACTAGTCTTGATACACAGTGAAACCTTACTCTAAGAAAATGAAGGCAGAAAATAGAAATGGAATGGCAACCAATTAGCAATGAAATATAGAATGATGCTTAGAGCCAATTATGAATATACAGTACCAAATTAAATAACACACACAACACACCTAGATATTGAGAGAAAACGATAATCTGACTCTGATACCACAAATATTGATCTCAGTTATAAAGGATAATGATCGCAATTCATAATGGAACAACAATGTCAATTGAACAACAATCATAATGAAGTATAAACCATAGAAGAATATAGTAATACCAACTTAAGAATATTACAGCCCGGTTACTCTGTAATTGAACAGCGATAGCATTTTTTAAAGAACAGTAATGTTACATTAATGACTTAAAGGAACATAAATACGTTATAAAGTCAGAATGAATAATACGACCTTCCTATTACAGAGAACGATATTGTAAATATAATAGAGCTGTGATAAAATAACAAAACACACCTGATTACCGATCAAAGCCGATAATGGAAATCACACACGAACTAAAGATAATGGTACAGGAGCAAGTGTTCCACCAGGGCTGGGCCCTTAGCCTCCAGGGACACACCGCTTGAAATTATTCTAGGATCAAAGATGGAACAGCAACCAGATTTATATTAAAGCATTTAAAACAGAGTTACAGTGGATCACTTCTCAACGAGAGTCAATGATCAAATTTTCAGATACAATGAGAAATTACATAAAAGTAACAATAACCCATCCCCTGATCTAGCAGTGCTGCCCCTTTTTATAACAGCCGGGCGAAGATATCAATGATGCAAAAATAGTTAAGATTGCGATCCCTCAAGATCAGAGGATCCTGAGGGATTCGCCAAACTGTTAATTCCAGTTATCCCTTTGTTTTCTTGCGCCGATTCGATATCTCCTTTTCCTTTCCTTGGCTGATATGCTTCAGTTTGGATTGTCGTGTCTGCATATGGTTTCCTGCCACAGGGACAGCAGTTAACTCTGCTCTGTCTTTTTCCTTGGGATGACAATCTTTCGTTTTTCCCTTTTTCTGCATAAGAAAATGGCGATTATTAGTTATCTTGCATTACATACAATTCTCATAGATTTTTCCATATGTTCTTATTAATTACCTAGTTCATGATGCAAAGGGATTATAAGTCTTTAAAGAAAAGATGACAAAATAATCAATAAAACATACCTTCTTCAGTACTCCACACTGGCCCCTCTTATAGTGGACAACCTAGGATGGAAAACGGGGAATGGAACTCATATCAATTTGTGGAAGGACAAATTTCTTCCTAATATTATCTTCTCTTTCGAGGACTTTCGACCTCTAAGTGAATGGATGAAAGATAGCAGGATAAAAAAATTAAGGGTCAAGATGGGATGATTCATGTTCCTGGAATAGTTGGGTTTGTCGTGGTCCTCCAAGACTACAAACATCATGGGAAAGTCTTCTTCCTCTCTTGAGAGGCCTATCTTCAGTGCATATAGATGAGAAATACACCATGACCTAAAAAGTAAGTAAACAAGCCATATATTTAGTTAAAGAAGGATATCAGTTCTTATTGCACACATTACCAGCCCTTGCTACCTCTAAATTATGGAAAGACATTTGGAATACTGATGGCATCCCTAAGGTGAAATCCTTCTATTGGACTTTGGTCCATGAAATCATTCTTACAGCGACACCTAAAGTGTATATATATTCAAAGACCCTCATTGTGTTTGTTATACAAACAGGAGGAGGAATCAATCCCCCGTTTATTTTTTCAGTATCAATTTTCTCTATCTATGTGAATATGTGTATTTGATCAAATACATCAAATTTCAGCTATCCCATCCAGTTGGAAATAAATTTTTACATATTGTTCCTACTCTAACTCTTTTCAGGGGACAAATTTTGAAGAGAGCATGGAAAACTCTTCCTAAGTTCATATACTGGGGAACCTGGATCACCGGGAATCAATGCATTTTTTAAGGAACTTCCACCTCAATAATTTGAATGGTCGTGGAAGCCATAGCAATGCTATCTTAATCCTTAACAACAAAGGGTATAAAAATTCTAAGTTGGAAGGGCTGTCAGAGATCGAAAAGAAACGGTTATCCATAAACACGCCATCAGTTCATCTTGGAAGCTTCAATCCTCATCCTCGGGCGAGGAAAGTTCGATGTCTATGGTTAAGTCAGGAAGAGTTCAATCATTGGAAATAATCTCAAGTGGTTCCCATTCTCTTTTTTTATGAAGCTACGAAAGGAAATCCAAGGAACGTAGGAGCGGGAGGGGTCCATTTTAGCCCCAAGGAACATCTGGAGACAAACTATGCATGGGGTTTGGGAGTGACCACCAACAAAAAGGCTGAGATTTTTTCCTTTTGGAAAGCTTTGGATCTGGCTATCACTCTTGGAATAAAGAGAATAAACATAGTTGGGGACTCCATGTTGGTCATCAGAATGTTCTCAAATGTTTGTTCTATTCATGATAATACCCCATCGTCAAAAGAAATAAATATCAGTTGGTGAATTTTGAGCAATACTCCTTATATCATATTCGTTGTCACTTGAAAAAGGATGCTGAAGAAATGGACAATTTTGGGGTTCTCTTGGGAGTTGAAATATATGAGCATGATGGGAGAAATGGTATCCACCTTCCCATTCCTTAATTAAATGGTGTACATTGTAGTAATTACCCTCGACATGACTATCGAAGTTGGAGGGATGACACAGGGAAGCATTCTTAGAAGGTCAGAAAGGTGGAGAATGGATAGGATGCATGGAATCCTCCCAGATCCCTAGGACATCCCATCATATGTTTTAAGGTGATTACCAAAATGGAATTTGGAGGATGCGAAGAACCTATCATTTCAAAGAATGTGTGGGACTGCGAACAACAAGTGAGAATTAATGGAGATGAAGTGTTATGCTACAAATTGCATGCAAACCTAGTTTTTTAGATCCCTGGGATAGAATGTGTATTTAATGGGACTGCAGCTCAGATTATGGCACGAGAAATGGAGCCTAACGCACTAGAAGAAAGGGGTCTATGTATGTATTCATCATCCTCTTATGTGATGACTGCAGTTAAAGGTTTGGTGCAAATAAGTGCTAGTAGTGAAAGTTGGAAGAATGTTGATATGAATGTGTCAGGAGGTCACGGTAGGAACCCTCCTAAGGAGGACTTGGCATGCTGGAAGAGGGCTGACAAATTTTTGTTCAATATCATTATGGGGAGACTCGACCTCATCACCTGTCAATTGGAATTATTGGAGAAGGATCAGGCTGCTAATGCTGAGAGAATTAACGTGAAATTTGGGGTTGTTGAGGTGTCTTTGGAGTGAAAAATAGTGAAGATGGAGACATACCTTCTCACTGCCAACTCAGAGCTGGTTAGTGACAACATATTTTCATAAGTTAAGGATATTATTGCAGGACTCTAGGAGGAGGTTGTGGCTCAACTTCAGAGCAATGGCAGAGTCGGCAACTCTAGTGCAAGATCGAACATCCATGGAAATCATGTCAACAAGGATAAGTGAAAGTCCAATCTCGGATAATGTTTACTTATTATTTATCGTTATATTTTGATATTGGGACTGTATTTCTAGATTTATGGTAGATTTCAGTGTTTTCTAATAGCATACAAGGCTAGTAGGAGAAAGAAAATAGTTTCATGGTTGTATTGGGATATGGAAGCATATGCCAAGACTTAAGCAAGTTTTGTTGAAATAATGTAAATTGGTCATGATCATGAAATCTAGGTTTTGAATAAAAAGTATTTGTTCTGTTTAAAAGAAAATGTGTGTGTGTGTGTGTGTGTGTGTGTGTGCATGCGCGCATATGATAGCTTCGCTTTCTTAAATTGCTAATAAATTGTATAGTTTTAAAAAAATTATCTTTATTTCACAATCAAATATGCAAATATTTTCAAACAAATAATTTTTGTATTCAAATTATGAAATTAAAATGAACTTGTCTAAGCAAGAAACAATTTCGCTCCAATGTGGAATTTCTCAAAAAATATAAAACTAGGAGTGTTTGAATCATTTTTTTAATAGTGTAAATAGATTCAGCGCACTAAAAAATCCTTGGAGCACCAAAAATTCTGAAACTTGACAATTATAGCTTGGCTTTCCAAAAAATTCCACCTAATTTCATCAAAATCATGCCCAAAAATCATTCTCTTTAAAGCAAAATCGTCACCTATTTAAACTACACTAACTAAAATTACATATATTTAAAACATTTTTATAATCCAAATTAAATATTTTTTATTAATTTATCAATTTAAAAATCGTTCTAAACATACCCAATCCTATTTTATATTGCTCATGCCATCAAATTCTGAGTTAGTACTCTTGATCCCTTTGGAAATAAAGATGGTTTTTTTTCATTTCCATCGCAAGCCTTCTCTTGAACATTATACTTTTAAACTCATTCAACATTTTATAATTTCAATTAAATTTATTATAATATGAAAAAATTAAACATATAAAAATACAACATAAAAATATATTTATATACATGTTTGGTTCTCAACTCACTCTCCATTGAGTGTTATGATGAAGACTAATCATTTGTTCTACTCCTCATTATAGCCATTTTGGAAAGGCATATTTAAGTAGAAACTCCTTTGTTTCTTCGGTTAAAATATATTTAGTCATAGTGTTATAAATATTTTATTTTTTTATATAAATATAAAAAATATTTATATTGAAATTATAAATAATAGAATAAATGCAAATAAAATATACTTTGTTAATATTTAATGTTAAATTGCAAAAAAATATAATTATAAAGAGTGGAAGTTACTTTTAATGAGGTTGGAGAGTTGTTTAATGGGACAACTCAATTGGGGATCGTCGTGATATGAAATATTGTGTAAACTAAGAGATCCAAGGTTTAAATATCTCCTCGAGTAACCCGATCTATGGAGAGAAGGAATATCGTAGGCCCTAGAGGTATAGTGGTGGTGGCCAGAATTGGCCCCATGTCATGCGAATACAAGCTCGACCCTGTTGTCAATTCCTCTTGTACATAAAAAAATGAGGCTTGAGAGTTGTTATTTTTGTTGGTTGTAGTTTTTGTTTTTAGTGGTACATGGTATGACCATGTTAACTATTTGAGACAAATGTTTGATACTTCAAAGAAAAACAATTAACATGTGAGTTTTTCAAGGTTAAATTAATATATTTGGGCTATGTTGTTAGTGGAGGTTAAGTTTTGGGCCTTTTTTTAAAGATAAATATATGTATATTCCATATGAGGAATATACATGTTTCCATCAATTCATTCATTACATCAAGGCTCGAAGCCATAACATAAAATTTTATCATGTCACCTACGGAAATTGAACTTTGGTGGGGAGGATAACAACCATTCCTCCAAACCACCCAAGATAAACACAATTCATTGGTGGAGGCTAAGTTAATATTAAACCAAAAATATTAAAATTTTAGAAGTGATTATAAATTGGTCAACATCATTAACTGTTTTATAGGTGAATTTAAATAAATGAGGAAGCACATAACATATTTCTCCAAATATGTAGCTCCTTTACATGGATTAACTTTAGGTAGCAAGACTTTGCTTGGATCAAATCACAAGAACAAGCTGTCCAAGAGTTGAAGACAAAAACAGCAATGCACATATTCTAGAACTACCTAATTTAAGGTAGTGCATTGAGATGGAGATAAATGTATTTAAGTGCAATGATATCATGTGCTTATAGGAGGAATACAAGTTTGCTACAATTTTGAACTCTATTTTATGTGTTACCTTAAATTATCCTACATAAAACAAAGAATTGTATGGATTTGCGCAAGTGATAAAGAAGTGTAAGCATTATCACATTGGAAAGGAAACAATTATCCATAGTGATTATCAACCTTTTTAAAATTTGAAAAAAAAAAAACTTCAGCATGAGAGATATTCAAATAAATGGAGTGTTTGTAATAATTTCACTTGGTTATCGAAACCACGACGACATAAAGATAGTGTATATGTTTTATTGACCTCCAATGAAAAAACTTGTAGATTTGGGTACTATTATTGAGATTTATCCATTCACACATGAAGTAATTGAATAATAATATGAAGATGAATATTTTGATGATGTCTAAAAAGAAATTAATATAAAAAAAAATAAGGAGATAAAGTATCAAAAACATATTATTGAATCAATGTTAGAATCCTCTAAAAATTAGGCATACTAAGGAAAATTTCTCTTTCATTTGTTAAATATTAAATATTGTTTTCCCTCTCTTTTATGTGATCATGTTTCTCGCAATGATTTTTACACCCCATATTTCAAAAACATATTTATAAGTACATAAATCACTCTCATGGGTCTAGGTGGAAAACTTTCCAATTTAGATAGTCTAGCAAAATATCTGAGTCATGCACAATCTTATCAATTGTATGTTTTGCCAATAATTATGCATTTTCTCCTTAAAGAGAGTATTATTATTCTAACCAATTATTTTATGTACAGTTTCCACATTTTTTATGGTTTTGTGCAATAAAATTAAATTTGTGTTGATCGATGACTTGTATTTACAGGTGTCCATATTCATGCATGTCTTGTATTTTCATGCACAAATGAGAATTGATGGTAGGGATAACACTCTAGAGTTGTGAAATGTTATTAAGGAGTACCATTTTGGGAACACAACACACTTTTTGTTCGATTCATAAATTGTTGTGCATATTCCATTTGATGTTTTGTCCCAACAAATCTAACAAAATAAACTGAAACCTATATTTTGAAGTTTAGATTCCTTTAGATTCCAAATTTATTAATTCTTGATTTTATACATATGCATGTAATGGATAAAATACATAAAATAGAGAAAAAAACATAGAGACACACACCAACAATGAATATAAGGATTTTATTTGGGAAACCCTTACATGAGAAAATCCAATTGGAAGTTGAGGCCACACTACCAAGAATTGAAATAATGCAAGTATAAAGGATATGGAACTCTCTATGGAGTTACTTGAGACCCGTGACATGATAGATTGTTATAGTATAATAAAACCCCTTTGTTATACTCTCTCACTCCCACTCCTAATTTTCTTTCTCTATTATGGAACAGGATATAATCAAATAGAATGCAAGCCCCTTTTCCTCTTTGTGGCTTGGTTATAACATAGCTTGATAGCCAACTAGGGGTCAAGTTTAACTCTTTCAACTCTTAACTAGAGTTGTAAAATTTACCTTTATAGATTCTTCTTCATATTCCTCATGTGTCTATCCCATTTTCCATAACTAGCGGGGGTTGATGTCACAACCACTCATGTGATGGTGGTCAAACACGATAAGTCAACATCTAGGAGGCACAACTTTTGCATAAGAAATCCAATTGAAGTGATTCATGCATCATTGGAAAGGTATCTAAGTGTAGAACAATGTCGCAAGGTACACACTTATGTAGGAAATTTTCAACCCCTAAAAAACATCATTTAAGGCCTCAATACCTCGGTACCCTGAAATATTTCATACCCCAATTCTCCAAACTAGGCCTTACCAATAAAACAACTCCTGCAAGATAATTATTCCAATTTTTCCACTCTAAAAGAATTGAGATAGATGAAAAAATATTTAATGATCCAATATAGATAATTTTTCAACATTTCCTTGGGTCGATCTATGAATCATTCAAAAAGAAAAAGATATCAACTAGAGAGCACTAGATTTAGTTCAATGGTTGTGTCGGGTAATTTAAATTAGCACGCTCCTTTACTGTTTGAGATAGTTGCATAAAGAGACATGAGTTGGACATATCTATATATTTTTTTAGATAAGACATGGAAAGGTTGAACATAATTCCATGAGTTCATTTGTGAAAAACAAGCACTTAGGAGGCACCAAATGAGCCATGATGCAGTTTGATAAATCATCTACTAAAGTAGTTGACTAGTGTAGATTTCATTTAGGCCTTGAAGGTCACAAACATGTCATGCCAATGCATAAGAAAAAAATTATAGTGTGAAAATTGAAGCTTAAAATTTCAACATGTTTTGAAATGTATCATCAATAGAAAAATTGTATTTGATATTCAAATAATGCGAGATTTTTTTTTTTGGAATGTTGCACTTAGAAAGTGAATAGATATATGCCTCATTATTGTGAAACAATGTATAACATGGGATAACTACACTATGTTTAGAATAAATATATGAGGTATATCTTACTATTGAGATATGAAAGCATGCATTCTTTTGTGGATTTTAAGTTGATGCAAAGAGAAGTGCACTTAATGGATGTCAAAATGATGGATATGTGAAACAATTTAAATATGTCCCCTTTAATCTAAATGGTATTTGCCATACCAAAATGGAAGATGCATGCTAAATAGGCCTTGTTTTCACTTGATAATGACCAATTATTCTTCCTTAAGACTTGATGGGACTCTTGGGATTGAGTCTTGAGGAAGAAAACTCACATAGATAGTTACTTGCATACTACATATCACCACGAACCTATGCAAAAGATTGGGTTGTTGAATATTTTTTCCATAAGAGCAATGATCCAAGTGGATATTGGTGGTCACCCACCTATTCCAATTGGACTCACACCATTTTTTATTTCATTTTTTTAGTTTCCTTATTTGTAGCACAATTTACTATTTTTGGCAGTTTTTCGGGTCCTGAACTTCCGAAGCCATTTTGAGGCCCTAAATGATGTTTTTTGGGAAAATCAAGACCAACACAGATGTTTGGCTAATGTTGTTCATTCAAACGTTGTATCCCTCAGATATATATTTCCAGCGAGGTATTGTGCGCATCAGACATATATCGTATGCCAAAGTTACAACCTCGGGAAGTTGATGTACCAATTTACCCAAACGGGGTCCATAGTTTGGCGCTTCATCTCCTAGGGTTGTGTTTTTGGATGTTTAGGGTTTTCCATTGTTTCTCAATAATAAATAGGCCTTTGAGCCTCATTGTAACATAGTTCAAAGGCATGTAGCTGCCACATCTCTTCTCAGAGATAAGCTACCATCACCTAAGCTAGTCTTATTTCCATTTTGTTTGTAAGCATATTTCAGTATTTGATATTAATGAAATGAAGAGTTATTTCTACTGCATCTCTGTATTTATGGTTATATCTATAATTTGTTGTGTTCTTGTTTAAATTTGGATCAGTGGTATCAGAGTGGTCTACTCTTTCTCTGTTTTTCTTTGCATGTCCCCAACGAGGTCGGGATATAAGGAGTTAGGGCTTGATCTGGTTGAACCTTTGCAAGATCAGCCTCACAAACCCCGACGGCCACCCATGGGGGAAGAAAATAAAGACGAGGGGTAAGAGATCCTATCAAAATATTGCTCGAGGAGGCCCTCGAGAAACAAAGGAACATGATGATGGATAACTTTACCCAGATCCTTCAACGGTTGCCCACTGGTGGCTCATCCACATCCAACAACCACTCTGGAGGCTCCACTCCTTTTAAGGCACAAGTAAACTTTGACATTTCCGTATTTGAGGGCCAAATTGATGCAGACTCCATAGATAGCTGGTTAAATATGCTAGAAGTATATTTTTTGTTCATGATTTTTCCAGCCGAGAAAATATTATGTTTTCTCTTCTCAAAGCCGCCCCCCATGTCAAGGACTGGTGGGAAACCTACTATGAGCAGAAGAATGAAATTATGACCTCACTTTTTTCAGCTGCACCCCTTTCTAAACTCCAAATTTTGTAATTTTAATTAAGATTTATAATGTTAGAAGTGGGTATCATGAAAATCTTGATAAACTTCATTTAATGTAATATGCATTTTATTTTAATATATTGCTAAAATATGAAGAGCACAACCTACACAAGCCTTGATGTATAAGAGGAAGTTGGGAGAGGGAATTGGGAAGTTTCCTATTTATCCTAGATTTAATGTCTAATTTTCGTTATTTACCAGATTTTCTAATTTAGTAATTGAACTACCAACTACCAATGATTATGAGAAAGAATGGGAGTGGTACAAAACTACTCTAGAGGTATGGGTAATGTACGCATCTAGAGACTTCTGAATTAACTGCAAATTCCAAGACAAGGGCCCTAAATTCTCACAAAAGGTGTGGGTGATCAGTAAGGGAAAGGAGAAAAGATGTGCATGTTGTTGCATATAAAGTGAAAGGAATTGGTGTTGAATTGTTGTGTGGTTGTGAAAAAAGAGAGAGGAAAATGTGTGTGAACCTAAGTAAACTTGTGAAAAGAGGAAACAAAAACACACATCAGTGTTAAGATATTAACGATGAACAAAAGGAGACATAAATCCTTCTGAGTCATAGAAACATATGTGGAGTTTTGATTTTATGTGATTAGTTAAGGGAGACAGTTTTGAAATCTTAAGGCTAATCTAGAGGGCTAGGATAATTTTTGAGTGATTTGTCTAGACTAAGCACAAAAATCGCAAATAAACAGGAAGTATAGAGAAACTATTGGACTATGGAATGACTCCCTTTGTGTTAGGCATGCCCATCATGGAAACATTGTGAGTCTTTAATAAAGATTGGCTCAGTGGTTGAAAGGTAGCATATTGAATTCATGAGTATGAAGGAGTGTTGCCTTCATGTTCTCTACCCTATTTTGAACCCTATTAAACCTAAGTGAGTCTTCCTCTTAAGGCATTGGATATGGCTAAAGCATGGCCAAGTGAAAGAAAATTGTAGTGTAGATGAGCCTATGGTTGGGTGGAGAGTGGCTCTCCCTTATTCAATTACCAAAAAACTTTAAGTGACTCAAATAAGTGTAATCACTTCTCTTTTAATGAAATTTCACTATTGTTTATAGATTTCATGAATATTGTGATGTTAGGTCATTGAGTACGCTTATAAATATGAGTTGGAAAAAGGTGTAATTGTGCTTGGTGACTATATATCATTTCTTTATTGAATGAATGTTGTATACAAAGGTATTTTTAAAGTATTTTATATATGATATATGTGAGATGTATGGTTTTGTGAAGAACAATTTATAGGTTGATTGGATATCTAAGGCTCTTCATGTTTTTATGTCATGTGAATGGATTTTACTAGGCTAGCTATGGGATTGAAGAATTGTGTTGTACCCCTATTGGGGATGAGAATACTTGAAATCTCTTCCTTAATTGAATACTTTAGAAGGGTGTGGTAAATGCCTTATTTGGGGACACTCTAGAAGTCTCCTATAAGTTTACAGGAGATTAAGTTTTTATAGATGTATTGAGTATGCATATGTATATTTGTGTATGTGTATGCATGGTTGTGTATATCTAAATGATCTTGTTGGTAAGAAGTCATGGGGAGTTTGTTTCCTCAAGAAATAAGCTAGAGTGATAGGCTTTTTGTTTGTGAGTTTTTGGAGTTGGAAGAGTAAATTTTGTAATCCCAAAGGACTGAGAAGAATCTCATTCAGTTGGGCCTAATTTTAGACTTGTTCATGGACCATCTCTTTATCTTATTTTGGAAAGATACCTAGTTGGGTAATGATCTTTTGGATATATTTATAGGCTACTGAAAGTTTCTATACCTTTCAAATTCTTCAAGGAAAGTTTAGGCCATGTTGGGATCATAAATTCAATCCTTGGAACCAGCTTTGAAACTATATTGGAAGCCTAAAATATTTTATAAAGTTTAGGGATTGAGTTTAGAAAATTTTTGGATCGGAGATAAGCTCAAGCCCCTAGTCACATGGACCAGTGAAGGAGTGGTAACTATGGGCTAATGAGAAAAGGAGATAAGGAGGTGTAATTCGATTAGGGTGGAGGTTTTAATTATTGGAGGCTAAGTGGAAATCCAATGTTTTCATTTAGGCACTAGCAGAATATTCAAAATGTTTTGGATATCTAGATATCCAAATATCCAAGTGTTATTGTAAGGATTTCGCTAAAGAAATGGGATGTTTCTAATATATTAACATCTAATAAACTTTATAATTGGAATTTACAAAAAAACCCATATGTCAAATGGTGGAACCCATAGTTTTGGAACCCTGATTTGAGGGATTAAGATGTCACTATTACGATGGATACATAATACAGAAATTTGGAAAATCTTGGATATATCCTTTTATGATAAACCTAAATTCAAATGACAGCTAAACAACTCAGGTGGGGTCTACAATGCATCTATTTCAAAAATAATGTGTCAATTAACATTTCATACTAGCATGGCATGAGGCATAGGATCGAAGGATGTGGCATGTTGATATAACATTAGATGCTAAAGGAGATGATGTGGTGTTACATGGCAAGAGTGACATAGAATTCAGGAGTCTAGAGGTTCGATGATTTATTTAAATTACTTCCTTGATATTTTTGGATATCTGAAAGGTTGACCTTGTTTCCCAAGCACTAGGCTAGATTGAGATGGATTTGGAAGGGTTGAAAGTATAGAAGACTAGTGATTCATAAAATCTTATAACATAAATTTATGGAAAATCCCAGATTTGGATGCAAGCATGTTGATGTGTTAGGTGCAGGACATGGACCTACATGATGGTGACACATGGTTAGGGATTGCCACATGTTAGCCACAGGATTATTTAATGTATAATTTATGGTTGGGATACATTGGTAAAGGACCACAAATTGTTTGCAATGTGTCAATAATATGGATGTTGATGTGGCACTAGGAAGGGGACAATCCTCATATGGTCATAAATTTTGATCTATAACTCATATTTGGATGAGATTTATATCATCGAAAATCTCTCAATGTGATAAATATGATGGTTACCTCAAGAAATAGTATTAAGGTGGTTGGTGGAAGAGTAATTTTGTTAAACCCATCGCCATAAAGTAAATTTACAGGTTGGGACTACACACTTTGTGAAAAAAACCTTGAAGGCTAAGTTTGTTACAAAATGGTATCAAAGCTAATTTTTAGTATTCGGGCTGAATGGGATCAAATTAGAGGGAGTGATTTTAGCCTTTGTTAATGAGAATTAATCTTCTATAAAATAAAAGTTTGTTATAATAAATTGTTAAATTCATATTATTTGATTTGATAATTTATTTATACTAATTAGAACACTAAAAAGATCTGAGTGTGCCTTGTAGCTACAAAAAAAATCTTATTTTCAAGCCATTATATGCTAATGCATGTATGGCCAAGGTAATGAGATTTTCTAAAAACTAATTCATTTTATTAAACTAACAAAGGCATGTTGTTTTAGCACATAAGAAGTCTTACAACAATCGACAAGGAAGGAATGTTTGACAAAATGATGAAGTAGAGCTTGGAGAAAAATTCACACAATAGGGAAGATAAATTACATGAGAGGAAGGTTGTTGAGACAACTCTCAACTTGGTAGAAATGGTGAGAAGTATAAGGCATAAACTTAGAAGTTATAAGGCATATATTGAATCATCAAATCCCAAGAGAAGAAAATTGGAATAAATGCAGTATTGTTATATTTCCTATCATATTTATAGAGGTAGATGCAGCATTGTCTAGCTACTAGTAATGTGGATAAGCATCAAATAAAGAAGGTTCTTATCCCATTAGAAATTAAAAAATATGAGCACAACCAATAATACAAGAATAAGCATTTTAAGGAAGATCTATGTATGTTCTAAGTCATAGACATACGATGTGGACACCTTAGTAAACGCCATTAATGAGGAGCTATATAGTTCATACAAATTGTCTAGTAATGAAACTATGTCAAAATTTCCCAAGAAAAATAAGGCATGGCCTATAAAGAGTTCCCTACCCCAGGAATTCAAAAAATAAAAGCCTCCTAATTTTGATGTGGAAGCATGGCTACTAGGGCTAAATAAGTATTTCAAGGTGCACAACTACTTTAAAAATATGAATACCAAAGTGACTATCTTCAACTTGAAGGGAAGGGCTAATATTTGGTAGGATTATCTCAAGAATGTTGAAGGAATTATGTAAAATAAGTTGACATGAAGCAAGTTTAAAATATATGTTAGGGAAAGATACCGATAATAAAGGTATTATGATGGAAAATTTAGAGAATTTCATGAGAATTTACTGGATCATCTCAATATGGATGTTTGTGTCAATATATTCATAGAGATACTAAAATATGTGCCTTCTATTAACGATGAGAAAGTGAAGATACAACACTTTCTCAATGGACTACCATAGTCATATCAAGATCATATTAATTTTGATGAACTCAAGACACTTGAAGGGCTAAATACTGTTATGATTAGTCAAAGCATAATATTGAATCCTAGAAAGCATGGAAGAAGAAAGAAAAATTTGGATTCAAGAAGAAATGATCCAAGTCATCATGCTGCAAGAGATCAGGAAAAATTTTCAAGTTCATTGTTCTAGCAAGAAGTGAATACCAATAGAATTTTCCCACTCAAAGTGGGGATAAGTCAATCAGAACAGCAAAGGAAAAGAAAGAATAACCAAATATAGAACTATTTAAATGCTAGGGGTTGCAGGGAGGAGCATATAGTATGATAGTATTGTTACAAGAAGCATGATAACATAAGGGTATATAATGTCCAAGAGAGTACTAATTTTAATGATGTAAACAAAAGCATACTGTTGGGATGGGGTCCCCTGGGTCAGTTTTGGGGTTACAATAACCCAAGTTTTGATGTAATTATTGTAAGTAATGTAATGTCTCTGTGATTTGTGGATGTGGAGTGTGTAGATGATTAGGAGTCAAAGGGGTTCTAGCCCCTTATTTATGTTAAAGTTGAGTCGGTTTTGAGATCCACCCATGCTTCGTGGACCATGGGATTGTATGTAAAAAGCTATAAATAGGTGTGTCTTAGAGATTCTAAGGCATGATAAGAATAATCTGGGATGTGATGGATCAATAGAAGAGAAGTCTTAGCGTAGAGAAGTGGGTCACATAGGAGGGAAAGGCTTTGCAGCTGAGTGCACAGAGGCCTAGGTAGAGTTCGCAGCTGAGTGTGCAGACCCTGCAACTGAGTGTGCAGGGAAGTTTTGAGTCTATATTCTGAACTAGAAATCAATAAAGAAGTTGTTTCTGGAGAAATCTTGTGTATTGTTGTTTACTTATGTTTATGGAGAAATCTTGTGTGTTGTTGTTTACTTATGTTTATGACTTATGTTGTTGATGAATAATATGTTTATGAAATATTGATCTGATGATGCATGATTCTATTGAATAACTATTAAATGATGAACGCAGGCATGTTTATGTAATTCCATGAGGACTGTATTGAATTATGTTATGTTTACTGAATAACATAAGTAGATCTACGCAAACACTAATTAAGGGTTTTTCTCCGATGTGCATAAGTGGGTAAATCAACTAATAAGGGACTGCAAAATCTGATCACAGACCTTCGCGAAGGTCTGGAGGCTGTTTCAGTAGAGCTGTAGTACGGAGCCCTAAGGGCTTATAGATCTACGTGAAGGCATATCTGAGGTGCTAAAAGACATCACACTCATCTCTGGATGTGGAAACTTGGTTCCAGCATTGCCCCATACTGCTTCGAGTGAGACTGTAGCTTGCACTACACGGGTTGTTGTTGAAAGGGCTAGTAGTGTGGGGTTTTATTAGTTGGCGCAACTAAATTTGAACCTAGGTCAAGACCCCTTAAGCCAACAAATGGTTCCATCGCCAAGACCGAGATCTACTTGAAGGAGATGTGTGATGTCACATCACTAGAATCCAACGAAGAAAGAAATTGAAAAGTAGCTGGATAGGAAAATTCACGAATTCGCGACGCAGGAAAACAGGAACCTGCGCCTATCAAAGAAATAATGGTTGGATAGGTATTTGTATATAGAGATACACAAAATTTTCTTCTGCACCTTCCCGATTGAATTATACGAGTGACTAGCCAAGTTGGCAGACGTCAAGGGAGGTGGAAGCTTGATGGTCCAATAGTGTGGACTCCAGAACTGGTACGATGATTAGAAGCATCAGAAGACAAGATCATGCAGGTTGTTTATCATTGGCTCGATCGAATTATAGGGGGATTTGTTACAAAATTCGTAGTTAATACCTCAGTCAACTACAGCAAAGTGGAGCGGAAATTTTTCAAAGGACCACGAGGTAAGTATTTAAGATCTTTGAATACTTGGATTAAGATATTGGTATGTGAAATATGCCATTGCCTTGATGTTCGAAGCTACGTGAAGTGGGAAACTCTTTAGAGATTGAGAGAAATTAGGTCCAAAATATAGCCCGCTGATCGGACCTCTTGTGAGCGACAATGAATTCATGGAAATGACTTTGCCACAAAGTGTTGTTCAGCTAATAACACAGGGTTTTCTGCAGGCACATCATCCATCCACTCCACCTCCACTGCATACACCTTCGCCCACACCTCCACCACTGCCACCGTCATTCAACATGTTGAACACAATGAAGCTGTCGATTTTCAAGGGCATAAGAAGCAAAGATGCATATCAGTTCTGGTTTTTGCGAATGTTGTGTGTACAACACAACAGATTGCTGATGAAAATATAAAGAAGGCATAGTTTGTTACCGCTCTACAGGATCACACGCTGACATGGTATATTAAGTATTATTCTGATAACCCTGTGGCAACTCTAGCAGATATTAAGGTTGCTTTAAACAGGGAGTTTAGTAAGCCTAAGTCTGACAGTTGGATTTAAGGAGATCATGATGAGGGTCGTTGAGATGCCTTGGGAGTTAGATCAAAGGATGAAATGTGTAATTTGAGAAGCTAATATGCATCTCACAGATGGTCAGCACCAAGAGTGGTTTATCGCTTCGCTTCTACCCTACCTAAGGATTTCCTTGTCGCAACAGAAGATAGGAACTCAGGCAAAATCCCTAGAGATTGGGATGAGGTTTCATGCGATGCCTACTTAGGATGCAACCTTGGGGGTACAACAAATTCACTCTCAATTACAGAGCCTATGCTTATAAATGTAGAGCTTGAAGAAAGACAAGGAAACTAAACTAGAGGTGTGTGTGGACCTCATAGGAGGGGGACCGATTCCCTTGAGGACAAGAACCTCCAGCAAGATCGAGCGTAGGGGTTGTGCTATGGTGCACTATATGTCAGGTTGTTGGACAACGCATGACAGATAAATGTCATTTGCTTCAAAATTTCGTCCAGACATCGTAGTAGTTGTTCTGTAACTACTACAAATCAGTGGGCGACAATGAGAGCCATTGTCGCCTATATGAGATGACGATGGAAAGAACGCCTACCTACCGAATGCAAGAAGAAACTCGGCTTCCAGAGCAGGGTGCTGGAGGAGAGTGCAAAGGATATTAGGGATGAGGATTAGGCCGAGGAGGAGGAGGGCCTAGTAGAAGTTGGGGACAGGTTATGTGTTACAACTGTGGAACACCAGGGCACTACCCGTAGGAGTGTCAGAATTAGACACTCCCATCATGTCAATATTGTAGCCAGTTTGATCACACTATAGAGGAATTCCTGGTGCTGATAGCTAATATGTAGGAGAAAAAGGCGCAACCTCAGCAACCTATGCAGAACTTACATATGATGAGAGATGATCCTTGTGAGGAAGATCAGAGCATGAACATAGTGTTGAGAAGCAGGATAACACCTGGTGATGGTAAAGGAAAACAACCTGAAGAGGATGGATGGGTCCGCAGGGCCCTAGAAAAGGAAGTTGGTTTTGATTTGGCATGCACTAAGGAAACTTTTATGGAAGCCAAGAAAAGCTTCGCTAAGGCATCCACCTTAGGAAGCCAGAACAAAGTGCAAGAAACCAGCACGCCTACAGAAGTTGATCCCTCTATCCTTACCACGTTCTTGGAGACCTGCATGAAACTTTTGCATGATAAAAACGCTGTGAAAGGCCTGTAGGAGCTGATAAAAAAATACATCGGCAAAGAAAATGCCCCTGATGGACACTGCATAGTTAGAATAATTGGCAAACATAAGACAAGAACAGGGTAGGAGATGAGGATAACCGTGCAGATAGGAGATTATGAGATGAACCAAGTCATCCTGGACCTTGGATCTGATGCGAACGTTTTGCCAAAATAAACATGGGAAATAATGGGGAGACCTGTGTTACAGTGGTCTACGATCCAGCTTAGAATGGAAAACTAGCAGAAGATCATCCCTATGGGATGATTATATGGAGTAACTATTGACATCAAAGGGGCGAGCGCGCTGGCTGATTTTGAAGTAATAGAGATCGTTGATGACAACAATCCATACCCTGTGTTCCTTGGAATTGACTAGGCCATTGAAATGAATGGAGTCATCAACTTGAAGAAGAGGAAAATGTCATTTGAAAAGAAATCGCTTCGAGTTGTAGTGTTTTTTGACCCTTCTGAAGGGGCACGCTACACTGAACTGGTCTGCAATTATGAAGAAAGTGAAGATGACTTAGATCAGATCTACAAAATAACAGTGCGAGACTAGGACTGGATCAATCCAACGGTAGACGGACTGATTGTATGGGACCAGGAGAGTTCCTACACCTTTGATTCAGATGAAGATTTGGATCATT
Organism: Pinus tabuliformis; assembly: GCA_031772625.1. Taxonomy (NCBI): domain Eukaryota; kingdom Viridiplantae; phylum Streptophyta; class Pinopsida; order Pinales; family Pinaceae; genus Pinus; species Pinus tabuliformis. The sequence goes on along the minus strand of CM062805.1, from coordinate 538,040,350 downwards.
GGCAGAATCACTTGCATGAAGTAACTACATGCACTGTAACATGATGACTAAATCATTGCGCTACGTTTCGTCAGAGGTAAGGAACTTACCTTATTATGATGGTGTTGCGACAGAGTTTCCTAGGGTCAATTTTGGGGCAAAAGCCCAATTTTTGGGGTTAAAAGCCCAAGTTTTATTGTAAAAAGTGTAAAGTCTCTGCAAATGTGGTCGTGGAGTGCGTAGATGGTAAAGTGTCATAAAGGTTTTTCCCTTATTTTATGTAAGTTGTGTCCGCTTTAGTAGATCTACCCATGGTCCATGGACCATGGGATTGTATAAAAAGTAGAGTCTTAGAGAGTCTAAGGCAATTCAGTTCATGATATTGATGAAGACGAATATAATGGGATAGTAGAAGTGAAGAGCGAAGAGTCTTAGAGTAGAAGAGAGGCTCTACAGCTGAGTGCGCAGAGGCCTAGAATAGAGTCTGTAGCTGAGTGTGCGGACCCCTGCAACTTAGTGCGTAGGGTAGTCTCGAGTCTGGAAATAATTGTGTTCTCTCCATTTAATTTTGTTATGAATGAATGCATTTATGTTAGGATGAATAATGGGGTTATGATTTAACACTATATTGATGAGCGATTTTACATGGCTTTCATTGTCATATGAACGCAAGTAATAATAATTGTTTATGCGAAGAATGTCTTATTGCATGTTAATATTATCAAACACTTAATGATCTGGGCAAATACAGACTTATGGGTAGTTACAGAGGCACGTAAAGGGTCGATTCACCTGTTTAGGGTCTGCAAAACATAGTTGTAGACCTTCGCAGAGGTATAGAATCTAATTAAGATAAGTTATATTGATAAGCCCTCAGGGCTTATTAATCTACATGAAGGTAGGTTTAGGGAATAAAACGACATCACGCTCATCTCTAGGTGTGGAAAATTGGTTCTAGCATCCCCCCATACTACTTCGGGTGTGACTTCAGTCCGCGCTCCATAGGTTGATGCCGAAAGGGCCAGTAGTGTAGGGATTTTTTTGGAAAACTTAACTCTGAACCTGGGTCAGGACCCACTAAGCCAAAAAATGGTTTCATTGTCGGGAACTGGATTTGCATAAAAATATATGTGATGTCACATCACTAGAATCCAACAAAGAAATAAATTGAGGAGTGTTTGGATAGAAAGATCCATGAATTCACGGTGCAAGAAAAAAGAAATCCACGATTGACGAAAGAACAGTGGTTGGACAGGTATCTGTACACAAAGATACATGAAATTTTCTTTTTTTCCTTCCTGATCGAGCTATACGAGTGGATCGCTAAATTGGCAGACGACCAGGGAAAGTGGAGGCTAGACAGTCCAATAGTGTGGACCCCAGAGTTAGTGTAAAGATTAGAAGCCTCTTAAGATAAGATCGTGTGCGTTTTCAATCACTGGCTTGATTGTGTCATCAGAGCATTTGTGACAGAATTTGCGGTCGATACCTAGGTCAGCTACAGTGAAGCAGAGCAACGCTTTTCAAAGGACCACGAGGTAAGTATTTAAGATCTTTGAATACTTGGATTAAAATGCTCTTGTGCGAAAAGCGGGTTATGAAATTACCTTTATGTTTGGAGCTACACAAAGTGGAAATTTATTCAGGGATAAAGAGGGGACAAGCCCTGAATATAGCCCACTGATTGAGCCTCCTCTGAGTGACGACAAAGATGCAGCATAGGCTTCACCGCAGAGCGTTGTCCAGTTAATAAGGCAAGGGTTTCCACAAATACCTCACCCACCCACACCACCTCCATCTTCACCTCCACAGCATACACCTTCGCCCACACCACCACCACCTTCGCCACCATTCAATATGGCAAATGCAATGAAGTTTCTCATTTTCAAGGGCTTGGGAAATGAGGAACCAAACCATTTTAGTTCACTGCGAAGGCCGTGTGGACAACCCAGAATATTACAGATGATCAGATGAAGAAATCAATGTTGTTTACTGCATTACAAGATCATGCGCTAACATGGTACATTAAGTACTACACCGATAACTTGACAGCTACGTTGGTAGACATTCAAACTGCAATGAATAAGGAATTCAGTAGACCCAAGTCTGAAGCGCAATCAATTTTTGGATTCAAGGAAATCATGATGAAGTCGGGCATGACACTTTGGGAGCTAGATCAAAGATTGAAATGCAAGATCCACGAAGCTAACATGAATCTTATGGATGGGTAGCACTGTGAATGGTCTGTGGCTTCGCTCTTGCCTCATTTAAGGGTTTATTTATCACAGCAAAATATTGGGACCCAGACGGAAGCCATGGAGATTTCTATGAGATTGCATGAGACACCTATTCAAGATGCTACTTTGGGAGTTCAGCAGATTCACACGGAGTTGCAAAATCCTTGCCTAGAACTCCAAAGTCTAAAGAAGGATAGAGCAGCTTGGCTAGAGGTGCACGAAGAAGTTTGGTGTCTGAAATGTAAGATCCAGAGGCATGATAAAGATCATTGCCCTATCTTCGCGAATTATGTTCCAGGAGGAGGGCCAATGCCTCTGAGGCTGGAATCTCAAGCAGGGCCAAGAACGGGGCCCATGCTATGGTGCGTTATATGTTGGGTAGCTGGAAAACATGTGACAGATAATTGTCACTTGCTATAGAAATTTGTATAGACATTGCAACAAATGTTCTGCAACTTCTGCAAATCAGTGGGTCACGATCAGTGTAACCGTCATAGCTATGAGTTGATGATGGAAAGAGCGCCCGCATATCAAATGCAAACAGAGACTCGGACTCTGGATCAAGGCGTTGGGGGAGCACGAGGAGGATATCAGGGGCAAGGATGAGGTCGAGGCAGAGGAGGGCCTACGAGAGGTTAGGGACAAGTTATTTGCTACAATTGTGGAGGTCCAAGACACTATGCACAAGAATGTAAGAACCCGACGCACTTGTCGTGTTGATACTATACTCAATTTTAGCATGTGACATAATACTACCTTGTATTAATAGCTAAGATGCGAGAAAAGGGGACGCAGCCACAGTAGCCTACCCAGAACCTGCAGATGATGAGGGATGAACCCCACGAAGAGGATCCTAATGTGCATATCATGCTATGAAGTGGAATGACGACTGGAAAAGATAAGGAAAACCATCCTAAATAAAGTTAAGGGGTTCACAAAGCTCTAGAAAAGGAGGTTAGATTTGATCTAGAGCATGCAAAATAAGCCTTCATGGACACAAAGAAAAGCTTCATTGAGGCTTCTACCTCAGGAAGCTAGGATAAGCAGTCTGAAGAAATGGACCCATCCATGTGTTGAAAAATACTGAGAGGGGGGAGTGAAACAGTATTCCTTAGCAATTAGCACTTTTAAATCTTTTCAGAGGATTAGTTAATCTTCAATTATCATTAATGTTTATGCAGTAACAACAATGAATAAAAGAACACAGGAGGCACAAAAATTTTAGGTGGAAAACCCCCTCTGGGTCAAAACCACCAAATGCTTTTCTAATAATTTTTTAATCTTCAACTTCAATTGAAAAGAAAGCTCCAAATTCCTAGAATCTAGAAAAGCATTCTTCTCCAACTCCCACTGGATGGATGCTCCAACACTCGAGATTCTTTAGTAGTCAACTGAATGGATGCCCCAACACCCAATGAGCTACAACTCGCCCTAGAGCCACCCTACCACCCTGAATTTTTCACAGGCTTGAACCTGTTGGTGACTTCATGCACTAGCCTAGCATCACCCTACCACCCTGTAGAAGAATAAAAGAAGAATGGACTCCCGCACCAGGGAAAATGGTCCACTTTACAATGATATAGAATGATGTAGAATAAGACGACACACTAGACCATAACTCCAACTATGACACAACCACCTAATGATGATCCTACACCTCCCAACACTACCTCTTCAACTCTTGGCAGATAGACACTTGTACAACTTTTACAAGGATGCTTTTACAATGACTCTGTACAATTATACTTTTACAATGTCTGTATGCAATGCTGCCCACTTGAAGACTTCATGTGGTGAACTTCTTACTGTTGTTCTGCACCTTGATTGTTGTTGTTGTCATGCTACCCTTTCTCATTCTTCATAACATTAGATTATGCATTGAGTCTTCTCTTCATAAATATATAATACCTGCAAAAAGTCTTCAAGGAAATACCCATGACATGATAATAGCACAACTTACCTCATCCTGCAAGCATATGTCATTGCTAAACAAAAACAACAAATTAGAATACAAAGAATTTAATGCAATTAAGAGATGAACATGAATATACAGAAGATTCTTACATGTAGCTTACCTCTGCTGCATCATTTTGTTGCACCTTGCTCTTTGCTGCCCTAAAAAGTATGGTCCTTTGCACCCCTTGACAACACTTGATCTATTTTTTCTTCCTTCTAGGAGCACGATATTTAATATGTTGTATCTCTGCGATTTCATATCCCCAACATGTGATCTTCAGTCCTATAGAAGCCCTCTAAGTATTATTTCCAATGCCACAGGTCTGACCTAATTTGGACTCTTCAAGACAAAGTTATGTCAAATGTCTCACAATGACCTAATTATGGACTAGTTCAGTAGAGCTAACTTGTACGATGTTCCACGTGTCAATGTTTCCTACTTCAGCTCTGAAATTGATACACAAAAAAACTAGCGTCTATGCACTATTCACCACTTTTTATAGAATTCCAATCCTCTTCTCATAGAGAGAGTTATGACGACTTTCCCAAGATCACTTCTTTGAGATGAAATTCGGAAGCCTGCACAAACCCTAACTTCCACAGATCATATCTTCGAAACTATAGCGAACCAAGATATGAAATTTGGTCACGAAGTTCATCAGGATTTCGAATCAAATGGGTTTTAATTTCAAAATATGAGACTTCGCAAAAATGAAGTTATAGTGAAAATTTCACAATCACTACATTTGGACAATATATGAGATTTATTTTTATAGAGTTGAGAGGGGCTTCTATAGAGAATGTTGGAGGGATTTTAGGAGCCTAAAGAATTATTAATTAATGACTATTCAATGACCAAAACCAATTATGAGTGCTATTCCACAACCCCATATGGTTTTAGCCCACTAACCGGGGTTACTAACTTCAAACATGAATATCTCTCAAATCATGAAGAATTACTCGGCGTGCCATATAACAACGGAAACATCTCGACGAGTAGAATCTATCTAGAAGATCCTTGACTCAAAATAGAGTAAGTTGTAAATTCAAAAATCCCTTGCAATATCAGGGTAACCCTTGGTTCTGCTTGGGTTGACATCAATGACAACCTCAGATCATCTTTAAATCAACAATCTCCCCCTTTGGCATTGATGACAACACAATTACTCCCCCTGTGATCAGGGCACCTCTTCCTACTGCCTTCTTTCCCCCTTTGACATCAATGGAAAAGGGTAACTCCCCCTGACACACAACCATCCTACAGACCTGTACACACTTCTACTCCCCTTTTATTTCTCAATAACGAAAATCCAATGAGAACTTGGGAGAATCCCAAGCTTCTGGCGAAGATATTCAAATGCTTCACAAGGTAAAGTTTTAGTAAAGGTATCAGTGATTTGTTCTTTTGTACCAACATATTCAAGTTTGATACTCTTTTCACCGACTTGTTCTTTAACAAAATGATATTTTATCGGAATGGGTTTTGTTTTAATGCATCACAGGATTCTTGGAGGTGTTGATGGCACATGTGTTATCACAGAAGATGGGAATAGGCTCACTGAATTGTACTTGAAGATCTTCCAATTTTTGTTTCATCCAAAGGACTTGAGTACAACAAGTTTTCGCTGCAATTTATTCTGCTTCCACTGTAGATAACGAGATTAAGGTTTTCTTTTTGCTCAACCATGATACGAGACAACCACCTAGATATAATGCTACTCCACTAGTACTCTTATGATCATCAATGCTTCCTGCCCAATCTGCATCTGTAAAGGCTTGAATAATGAGATTGTTTCCCTTGGGATGCCACAAGCCATATTCTGTTGTGCCCTTTAGATATCGAATAATTCTTTTGACGACAATAATATGTGATTCTTTTGGTGCTGCTTGGAATATTGCTACTTGTCCAACTGCTTGCATAACATTTGGTCGGGAGGCTATTACATATAGAAGACTACCAATCATAGATCTGTACAACCTCTTATCCACATCCTTAGATGAGTCGTCTATGCTCAGTTTGCAACCTGTTACCATCGGAGTAAGGACGGGTTTGCAATATTCCTTTTTGAATTTCTTGAGCATTTCCTTGATGTACTTGGCTTGACATATAAATATTCCTTTCTCTTGCTGAGATATTTGAAGCCCTAAGAAGTATGTCAACTCACCAAGTAAAGACATCTCGAACTCACTTTGCATCTTTGTAGCAAATTTCTTACTCAGTCGATCATCATTGCTACCAAATATTATATCATCCATATACCTCAATGATTATTAAATTATCCTTATCTATTTGTACATAAAGATTGCTATCAGCAGTACCTTTCTTGAACCCTTATTGACGTAGATATCCGTCAAGATGAGTGTACCATGCTCTGGGAGCCTGCTTGAGACCATACAGAGCCTTCTTTAACCCGCAAACATAGTCTTCTTTTTCTGGTAGTAGAAAACCTTTAGGTTGTTCGATGTAAAATTCTTCTTCTAATTCTCCATTCAGAAATATTGACTTAACATCCATTTGGTATACTTTTATTTTTCTTGAACATGCATAGGCAAGAAACATCCGAATGACTTCCACTCTAGCAACTGGTGCAATGTTTCGTCAAAATCAAGTCCTTCCACTTGTGCATAGCCTTTGCAAACAAATCTTGCTTTGTTTCTGGTAACTTGTCCATATTCATTCAATTTGTTGATGAACACCCATTTAGCCCCAATGACTTTTTTGTCTTTTGGTCGTGGAACTAATTCCCAGCTATTATTCTTCTCGATTCGATCCAATTCTTCATTCATATTTGCTACACAATATTCATTCTGGCTAGCTTACTCAAAACTACTAGGCTCAAAGGTTGCTAGAAAAGCAATGTGAGCTTGTTGTGATGAACAAAGTTGTTGACTTTTTCTTGTTCCAATTCCTTCATTTATGTCACCAATGATTTGATTTGATGGATGATTCTTTTGAATCCATTCTTTTGTTCTATTTGGAGGAGCTTCTTGTTGTTGTTCTTATATATCTTTTTGATCATTATTTACATCTTCCTGGTTGACAGTTGCTTCTTGTTCTAGAATTTTCTCTGTACCTTTTTCAACCTCTGTCTCAAGTTTCAAAGATTCTAGATCCTCATCGTTATTCATTAAAACACTATATTCGTCAAATGTAACATTTATGCTCTCCACTATCTGTTTTCGCCCTAGATTATAGCATTTATAAGCCTTTCTTTTGTGTGAGTAACCAAAAAATATACCTTCATCAACACGTGATTCAAACTTACCCAAATTTTGATCTTCTCTTTTGATATAACATTTGCTTCCAAAGATTCTAAAATATTTTATATTAGCTGGTTTTCCTTTCCATATTTCATATGGGGTCTTATTGCAATTATTTCTTAGAAGACTTCTGTTGATAATGAAGACTGCCATATCAATTACTTGAACCCAAAATTTTTCATCCAATTTTGAGTCCTTCAGCATTGTTCTACCCATTTCTTGTATGGTTCTATTCCTTCTTTCAGCAACTCTATTTTGCTGAGGTGTTTGTATTGTTGAAAATTGTCTTTTTATTCCATTTTCGTCACAGTATTTCTAAAATAATTTGGAAGTGAATTCTCCACCATTATCTGATCATAGACATTTTATTTTTAAATCAGTTTTATCAATTGCAATGGATGTGATGCAAAGTGTTCTTTTGTTTTAAATCCTCATTTTGTCTACTTGCCATGCCGACAGGCCTCACATAGTGTGTTGGAAGGTTTTGAGATTTTTGGCATTTCTTGTATTGCTTCCTTTTTTCTTATCCTGACAAGATTGTCAAAGTTTATGTGACCCATTCGTTTGTTCCATAACCAGCTTTCATATTCTTTAGCTAGTATACATGCTTTAGTTGCTTCATCTAGAACATATATGTCATTTGGAGCTTGACTTGTTGTAGCCACAATTTTACCATACCTACCTTTCCTGATTTCACATTTTGTGGAGTTGAATAGCATTGTGTGTACTTGATCACACATTTGTCCAAAATTGAGCAGATTGTGATTCATGTTTTCAACCAATAGAACATTCTTGGCTAGAGAATCTTTTCTTCCAAGACTGACGGTACCTGATCCTATAACATTTGAAGATCCATCATTTCCAAAGGACACGGTTCCATCCTTCTTCTCTTTCATAGATAAAATTTTATTTCTATCTCCAGTCATATGTGTTGAGCAACCGCTATCAACATACCACACATCTTTATTGTTTTGAGCCTTGAGAGTGAGAGCACAATTATTAGTGTTCTTCTTCTTCCATGTTCGTTCGTTCTATGGCTTTGAAGATTCTTCTAGAGGATTTTCAATTCTACAGTCTCTGGTTATGTGTCCAAAGTTTCAACATTTGTAACATTCAATATTACTTCTTAAATGTTCAAACCTATTGATGTTTCATTGAGCCTTGGGAGGTTCATATTTGACAGATCTCCTGGAATTGTATTGGTTCCTAGGGTACATGCAACATTCTATAGCTTTATGACCAAATTTTCCACATGAATAAAAATAGCCATGAAAAATATGTTGTACCTAGATGGAAATTTTTGTCGGGGAATTGTCTTCCAAGGCTGTTCTTGTGAATCTTGTTCAATGAAGTCTACATGCCTGTCAGATCTCATAGGTTCATTGTATTTTGTTGTAGAAGGTCCTACTTCTTCTTCTTTGTAACCGAGGCCAGTTCTATCATTGTAAGATCGTTGATTGTTGATGAACTCTTCCAACGCTCTTGAACTGTTGGCATTGTTTTGGATAGTTTTTCCCTTCTTCACTTCCTTACGCACCGAGACTACTTTAGCTTCTAGTGCTTCCCTTTCTTGGTTTCTTTCTTCCAACTTCTTTTGAAGTAACTCTTCAATACATTTGTGTTCTTCAACTTCAATTTTGAGACCTTGAACATGTTCTTCAAGAGTATTGGAATAGATCTTATCAGCCTTGAGCTCTTTTATAAGCTTGATTGCCTCCTTAGAAAATTCTTCTATGGTCAACCATTCTTCTTCGTTGTTTGATACCTCTTGTTTGTTGCGCTTGGCCATAAACAATACTCTCTCATTGGCTTCTTCTTCACTGTCACTGTCTTCATCGGATGATGAGCTATCTTATCTAGAGAGAAAATTCCTTTTGAATCATTTCTTCTTGCCTTGCTTGTTGAATTTCTTAAAGCCTTTTTTTCCTTTTGAGTTTCCATCACTTTTGTTCGGACATTTTGCTGTGAAATGCCCAACCTCACCACAACCAAAACATATCAATGGAAGTTTACAATTGAATTTTCCCTTACCAATTTTTAGTTTTCTCGTAAAATAAGCATGTTCTCCATCTGGAAAACCTTCATCATCATCTTCCTTTTCTTCACACTTGCAGGTGCAGGTGCAAGACTTTTCCTTTCAAGGTTGTTTTTCCTTATTGGTTTTCTTAGATGCAGTGAACGCAGTTTGTAGATGCGAAGTACCCTCTTCTTCATCAAGTCTCATTTCATATGCTATGAGAACTCCATGTAATTCCTCTTTGCTGAGTTTGTCTAGATTTTCACTGTATTCTATGACCGATACCTTTGGGTTGAATCTTCCTGGTAACGTTCTAAAAATCTTTCGTATAATAGTCTTCTCGTCAAAAGGCTCTCCCAATCCTTCTAGAGTGTTGGTTATTTCATCAACGTGTTGGAAGTATGCAGCAATGTTGTCATATTATTTCATTCTGAGTTGCTCAAATTTTTCTCTGTAGATTTGAAGCTTTGCTTCTTTGTCATTTGAGTCACCTGCATATATATTCTCAAGCTTGTCCAATACATTTTTGGAAGTTTTAAACCCAACACCTTATGATAAGAAGATTCAATAAGTCCACTGATAATAATATTCTTTGCTTTTGCATCATTTACCAAATTCTTCTTACCTTGTTCATCCACGGTTGGTGTAAAGCCATTTTGAACAGTGTCCCATCCTTCATAGCCTTGTGCCAAGAGATAGACCTTCATTCTTCCTTTCCAGAGTGCATAATTATTTTCATTGAATAGAGGTACACCATTCTTGGTATGCTCCATGATCTCCTTCCAGTTGTTAAACTGCTATTGAAGGAACCAAGCTCCAATACCAATTGTTGGAAAATACTTGGGGGGTGAATTAGTATTCCTTAAAAATTAGCACTTTTAAATCTTTTAAGAGAATTAGTTAATCTTCAATTATCATTAATGTTTATGCAGTAACAATAGTGAATAAAAGAACACACGAGGAACAAAAAATTTAGGTGGAAAACCCCCTCTGGGTCAAAACCACCGAACACTTTTCTAATTAATTTTTAATCGTCAACTCCAATTGAAAATCAAGCTCCAACTTCCTAGAATCTAGAAAATCATTCTTCTCCAGCTCCCACTGGATGGACGCTCCAACGACTGAGATTCTTCAATATTCAACTGAACGAATGCCCCGACACCCAATGAGCTACAACTCACCCTAGCACCACCCTACCACCCTAAAGTTTTTACATGCTTGAACTTGTTGGTGACTTCATGCACCAGAATAGCACCACCTTGCCACCCTATAGTAAAAGAAGAATGGACTCTCGTACAAGGGAAAATAATCCACTTTACAATGATATAGAATGATGTAGAAGAAGACAACACACTAGACCATAACCCCAACTATGATACAACCACCTAATGATGATCCTAGACCTCCTGACATTGCCTCTTCAACTCTTGGTAGATAGACACTTCTACAACTTTTACAAAGATGCTTTTACAATGACTTTGTACAATGATACTTTTAAAATGTCTATATGTAGTGTTGCCCACTTGAAGACTTCATGTGGTGAACTTCTTGTTGTTGTTTTGCACCTTGATTACTTCTCTTGTCATGCTACCATTTCTCATTCTTCATAACATTAGATTATGCATTGAGTCTTCTCTTGATGAATATATAATACCTACAAGAAGTCTTCAAGGAAATACCCATGACATGATAATAGCAAAACTTACCTCATCCTGCAGAGCATATGTCAGTGCGAAACAAAAACAAAAAATTAGAATAAAAAGAACTTAATGCAATTAATACATGAACATGCATATATAGAGGATACTTACCTATAGCTTACCTCTGCTACATCATTTTACTGCACCTTGCTCTTTGTTGCCCTAGAAACGCTGGTCCTTTGCACCCATTGACAACACTTCATCTAGTTTTTCTTGCCTTCTAGGAGCACGATATTTAATCTGATGTATCTCTGTGATTTCAGATCCCCAACATGTAATCTTTGGTCGTGTAGAAGCCCTCTGAGTCTTCTTTGCAATGCCATAGGTCTGACCCGATTTTTACTTTTAAGACAAATTTATGCTCAATCTCTCACAATCACCTAATTATGGAATAGTTCATTAGAGCGAACTTGTACGACATGCCACATGTCACTGTTTCCTCCTTCAGCTCTAAAATTGATACACAGAAAACTACAGTCTATGTAATATCCTCCACTTTTTACATAATTCCAATCCTCTTATCATAGAGAGAGTTATGACGATTTTCCCAAGGTCACTTCTTTGAGATGAAATTCGGCAGCCTGCACAAACCCTAACTTCCACAGATCATATCTCCGACAATATAGAGAACCAAGATCTGAAATTCGGTCACGACGTTCATCTGGATTTCAAATCAAATGGATTTCAATTTCAGAATCTAAGACTTCGTAAAAATGAAGTTATAGCGAAAATTCCACGATCAATACATTTGGAGGATATATGATATTTTTTTATAGAGTTGAGAGGGGCTTCTATAGAGAATGTTGGAGGGATTTTAGGAGCTTAAAAAATTATTAATTATTGACTATTCAATGACAAAAACCAATTATGAGTGCCATGCCATAACTCCATAGGGTTTTAGCCCACTAACTGGGGTTACTAACTTCAAACATGAATATCTCCCAAACCGTGAAGAATTACTTGGCATGTCATATATCAACGGAAACATCTCGACGAGTAGAATCTATCTAGAAGATCCTTGACTCAAAATAGAGTAATTTGTCACGTCAAAATTCCCTTGAAAGATCATGGTAGCCCCTAGTGCTGCTTGGGCTGACATCAATGACAACCTGCGATCATCTTTAGATCAACCATATCCCCCTTTGGCATTGATGGCAACAAAAGTACTCTCCTTGCGATCAAGGCACCTCTTCCTACTGCCTTCTCCCCCTGACACACAACCATCCTGCGGACCTGTACACACTTCCACTTCCCCTTTATTTTCTGAATAAGGAAAATCTAATGAGAACTTGGGAGAATCCCAAGCTTTTGGCGAAGATATTCAAATGCTTCACGAGGTAAAGGTTTAGTGAAGATATCAGTGATTTGTTATTTTGTACCAACATATTCAAGTTTCATATTCTTTTCAACGACTTTTTCTCTAACAAAATGATATTTTATCAGAATGTGTTTTGTTTTTTAATGCATGATAAGATTCTTGGAGATGTTGATGACACTGGTGTTATTACAGAAGATGGGAATAGGCTCACTGAATTTTACTTGAAGATCTTGCAAAGTTTGTTTCATCCAAAGGACTTGAGTACAACAAGCTACCACTGCAATGTATTCTGCTTCCTTTGTAGATAGCGAGATTGAGGTTTGTTTTTGCTCAACCATGATACGAGACAACCACCTAGATAGAATGTTGCTCCACTAGCACTCTTATGATCATCAATGCTTCCTGCTGTTAAGGGAAAAATTCCCCTAGGGTCTTTGGGTTAAAACCCTAGCAGATAAGAGGTTGTCTATACAGAGAAACACACATTCCATACAGCCATAATGCTAATATAAGCAAACTATATGATAAGGGGTGTACCTGGGGGTCCTACGTTTGGGAAGAGGGTCCAAACCCTTCGTAGAGTTATTTTTGCTCCTTCAACTTGCAAAGCAATAAATTCCAGAAAGTACAACAGTATATGGACTAAACATTATAAAGAAATCATCTTCATAGTATATTGAAAAGTAGTTAGTTATACAATTAAACAACCTTTCATATATGAATCATAACATGCATATCATAAACATGAAGAAGATTTATATCAGGAACAAAGACAAGTGTTTCTTTTATTATAGACAAATAAAGTACAGAAAGGAATAATTTCACCTGATTCGTCCTTTCGCAGGCTCCAAGTGTAACTGTCCTCCCGATTCGTCCAGTCTCAAGCCTTTAATAAACTCCTTCCATGAATTACTCGATGATATCTCAAGTAGTAGATGGACATCATCACACAAGGAAACAAGGGTTTCCTGTAAATAGGGGAAGTGCAGGAGGCACTAGGATCTTCAGACCTGTTCAGGGAAATCTCAGCATAATAACCTTTCTCTCTCTTCTCTCTCCCCTTAGGCCTTCCCATTGAAGCCTTTTTATACTTCTCCAAAAGTAGTTTTTTAGTTGGGAATTCGTTGGGAACAGTTGGGCCACGGGCACTAACAGGTGATCAGCAGGTAAAACCCGCGATCTCTGCCCGAAATTAAGGAGATTTAATTTTTTTAGGTGTTTTAAGACATATACACGGGTTGGGTATACACAGACCCACGTATACACGCATTTATCTTAGGGAAATGTCGCATATAGGGAATAAAACATTGTTTTTTAAATTTTTTGGACCAGGTCTGGAAGGAGGGGTTTCCCTGGGCCATGAGTGCAGCATCACAAACCCCAAGAGTGAGATTTGGAGCTATAACAGATGCCCCCTAATATATGAGGTCAAAAGGGGTACATGATGGCCGAAATGTATTAAGCAAGTACATGGAAAGGAAATCTGCCAAAAACTGAGAAGGACTTCACCAGAGTTCAGCCTGCCAAGCCACAAAAGGAGATCAGAAAGAAACATTGTCTGAGGCGGGCATACCCATGCTCAGAAAAAGTAAAGCATTTCTGCATATCAGGTACAAGCAGATCCACTAAGTATACAAGTATAAAGAACTAGAAAAACATAATGGATCATCTGATCATGATCGAACAAGTACATGTCTGAATATCACATATAAGAATGTCAATGATGCTGAAGGATGAACCGGATCATTGATATCAAAGACTGATCACAAAAGGTACCAACTGAACATGATGGAATAGGATGGTACTACACTGTAAACTTAGGGGCCAGCATATAGAATGTCGCCATGAATGACTGCAACATATAACATGGGGTGGTATCAACTAGCAGCAACAGGAGCAACTATCAAGTGAACCAATGAATGTTGATGCAACCTAAGGTCTTCACTGACCACCGTGGTACATTTCTACATCATGGGAATAAATGATCTGAAGTCGACCATGTGAGAAATCGTTTGATTACCGGTCATTAATGTATGTTATTAACAAACACGAGACTGCTCACCGATAATGAGAATGAGCGTCAAGGTACCCAGTACAATCGAACAAGTGTGAATAGATGAGCTGGAGTCGAACACCTGTAAGAATCTATTGATCAGGAGACAATGATGGTTTCCCATTGTCAATAGCGAAGGATCTGCCACTAATGACTGCAAACCCCAAGGTACTGCCAAATGGACTCTAGATCTTTGCCCCAGAGCAATGAGTCGAAGTCGATAGGGAAAGATCCACTAGAAGGAAGGCATTAAGGCATCCTTAATCAATGTAGCACGAGTGTAACCCAGAGGCAAATAATGTGGAAGGAATCGGATAAAAGAGATGTAGTAACCCAACCGAAGTACGTTTTCAGAGTACACAAGATGTGGCTAGCGCATGACAGAAACCCTCTGAACCAACCAGTAATGAAAGTTGACATAGAGGCAAGGCATCCACCAATAGGGTCAAATGGAAACCAAGGTACTGCACGAATCCCAATGTGTGATAATGTAAGTCGATGTCGAACATAAGGGAAACCACTCAGTCAAAGACCCATGATACTGATCGATGCTGAGCACAAGGTGACCTATCAATAATGAAAATAGGGCCAGGGTGCAGCTCTAGGCCTGTCCTCAAAGCAAAGTGTTGTCGTCGATAAGGACAAGATCTGCTAGCAAGAAGTCAATGGGGACCTTCTCAAACCGGCATGAGTAAAGGACCAATATAGCTGATGTGATAATAAACATGATATTGAAAACTAGGGATGGCCGACTGAAAATTGAGTCAAGAGACACCGCAGAGAGGCTGACTCAAGCTAACTTCCCTTGAACAAAAGCACGACTCAATGTGACTATGTGGTAGCATATGATGACTCTATATAAGTTCGTCATGCAGGAGGCACAAACGAACCCTCCATATGATTGGAAGAGATAACCAATCAGGAGAGAACTGACTTAATAACAAGGTTAAGGTGTACCTAAGTCAAACTAAATCCTGCCCAAACAGAGGAGACTTTGCTTTTGAGTGCTTTGTTTAAGGCCGACACGACTGACTGTAGCTGCCAATAATAAGTGGAAATATTGTCTCGTTCCCGCTCTTTTTGGAATATATAATTTTTTTGTCTTTTTCTTTTAAGCTGGAAAAAAAAAAAGAATGCTATAGTATAGTGGAAGGAACGAGTGTCGGTGAAGCAAATGATCTGGTTCCTGGGATTGGAATGTTCCTATGCTCAATGCAGGGAGGTGAAAACTGGTCAATGACACTCAAAGGTGTGTTCCTTCCATGGGTCAAGGTGCGTCAAGTTGCAGAAGTTAAAGGTATGCAAGTTTTATTTTGCAGTCATCACGGTCAAAAGTTGGCTTAAACACGAGTCCTAGTGAAGCCAGCTCAAGGCCAAAAGGTGCAAATGGTCAAAATGCAATGCAGTAGTACAAATCAACACAAAGGAGCCTCTAGGGTATAAGGCCAGAATAGCAACGAAGAAGCAAAGAGGAATGATTCTTTATCGCATAAGTCATGGCAGGACTACAGAGGACTCCCGAGCCTATGCAGATCGGAGCAGCATGGGCAACAAATGTCAGTGAGGTGCTAACTACGATGCCCATGTAAAGGATGGCTTCTACCATCGTGTCATGATTTAAAAATTCGGCAAGTGAAGATGGCTTATGAACCATAACATGATGGGATCGACCCTATGGCAAATGTATCGACAGATGGAGGCTAGTATGCATAATGCAACGAAAAATGGATTCCCTAACCTATATGCCAGTGAGAAAACGATACCTACCATGACGGGTCAACAGTCATGGAACCGTCTCGAAACTGTCGAAAAACGTCCAAAATGTCATGAAAATCAAACCATTCTCGACATTCCAAGCTCCCAAGTTAAAAGTTACATGAGGCCAAACAAAATAAAATTTTGAAAAAAATTTGCATTTTCAAAACCTATAAAAGAGTTTTTGGACTCACCATTTTCACCATTTGAGTTTGAGAGCAAAGAAGTGGAGCAAAAGAAGCAAGTTTTCCATACGCCAAATTCAACCATTCAGATTCTTCTAAAATCCCCAGGTAACTCTTATACTTGACTTGCAATCAATTGTGACTAGTTTTATAATTTTTAATTTATGTTTTACCGTTGGATTCTTTGTCAAAAATTTCACCGCGGCGTATACGCGGGTTGGAAATATGAAACCCGCATACACGCGGGCCCTACGCGCGACTGTGTGCAAAGGGAACCGCGTATACGCCGCAAACATTTTAAACAAAAAAACTAATGGTTGAAATTTATTTTTTCTTCAGGATGCCAGTCACTTGGCGAGAAAGAGAGCATACCGCAGTGGATGATGAGGTCATGAATGATCCTGATGCTTTGGATGCCCTACATGGATGTGGTTTGCTAGAATTCTTCAAATTGCCAAATATGAAAGGAAACACACGTCTGCTTGAGATGCTCATTGATTACTGGAGTATCGATGATGATGCATTCATGATTGACTAGATGCCACTCAGGATGGAAGTGGATGAAATTTACTTTATCACAGGGCTTTCCCGAAGGGGAGAGGTAGTACATTCCAGGGGCAGGACACAAGGCAGTCTCTCGATCGAGGACTATGTACATATCTATTGCCCAAGACATCCAAAAAAGGTTGGAAGTCAGATTTCCATCACACATGTGGAGAGTCTATCACTGAGGATAATCCTGTTCACCATAGCTAGAGTGAACAGATTAGCTTCTCTACACCATGCATCACGGCTAACCATGAGCTTGGTGGTGGACTGTCTCACCACCGTGTTTGACTAGTGTACTCCTCTTTTGGCCAGCTTGAAAAGCCAGCTTACTTCCATCAAGAGAGGACAGACCAAAAACTTTGGATATGGGACTATTTTGTGTACTTTCTTTTTTGATAGGCTCCCTGCACTCCGCCCTAGGGTAGAAGTTTCCATCAGCACCCCATGAGATCCACGCATGGGTAGGTGGGCCGACCTGATGAAACATCTAGGGGGTGGGGACGTCCCACGTACTGCATTTGACGATGACTTCTTTTCCTGGTGAGATCAGCAGATCATCGCCATAGATGACTACCCTTATGCTAGGTTGGATTTCTGAGGAGATCCCGATCTAGCATTACTACCGACTGCAGCATGGGGCGACATTGGTAAGTATTTTTTGATTTTATGATTTTTTTGGATTTTTCAAATATAATAATTAATTTTGAAAAAAGTTTTTGATAGGATTCAAATTACTAATATGATGATCATGTTCCAGATATTGGGCTGGTACGACCAGATGATTTCCCACGGCATAGACGTCATGGCCGAGGGGCCAAAGAGGCAGCTGCAGACACAGAGCGACTACTTCACACCGTCCAGTGGCACTTGGTGAGACTCACTCACAGAGTACCGATGGCGGCGGTAGAGGATCTTCCTGAGGATATGCAGCGTCATGTGGTTGGCATGCCACGTGACTGGGTCCACACTTTTCGGCGTGTGGCCAATGCGATAGCTACCTACTTAGCCGCTCATCCTGAGTCGGGGCACTAGATGTACTAGACATGATTATGGGCATTTGAGTCCTAATTTTGTATATTTTTTGGACAAACTTATGTACACTCGAGATGTTTTATATATATATATATATATATATATACAGTTCGACTTTTTGGTGCTTGATTTTATTGTAATGAATGATTAATGTGCCAGTCTAATGCTTGATTAGCAATAGAATCAGCTAACCAATTATGAGATCTTGGAATGTGAAAATAATTAATATAAGTAAATGATCTTTGCAACAACCTCACCCTTAAATACTGGCGATATAAACATGGATCCCTTACCCGATAAATTTTATTTAATTGCGACACTATCGATTGTGAATCAAGATAAACTACCAACGAGTCAATTCCATAAGAAATTGCCTCAGATAGTAAATGAATGACGGCAGTATACTCAGCCATATTATTTGAAGTAGGACCAATGCATACGCCCCTTGATACCATCAATTGACCAGTTGGATAGTAGAGTACCCAAGCCGTGGAAGCGAGATTCCGAGTGTGCCGACTAGCACCATCGGCGAACCCAAAATAGACCACGTCATCCATCAACACCTGCCACAGCAGACCAAAAAGTGTTGATATCAAAAAATCTCGATGAGATATGTAAAAATATACATAATGTACAAAGAAGCCATTGCCTAATTACTACTTAAGCAAAGTACTTCTTGAGGTAGAGCCCGTTTCAGGGCTCTGCCAACTTGTTTCCCTCAAAATCGATTAACTCATACGATCCTTTTTCTAAAACTTGTTTAATAATGAAGGGACTATACCACATAGGCTTAAACTTGCTTGCCCCCAAGGTGTCCTTATCTTGGTAATAGACCAAGACAAGGTCACCTTCAGAAAAGACTCGAGGACGGACAGCTTTATCATACTACATTTTAACCCTTTTCTTATGAGCCTCATTCATCGTGGTAGCATCTCGACGCTGCTCATCGAGATGTTCCAAATGAAGGAGGCACTCTTCGAGACTCAAAGTCTCTGGAAGGAGCTCAATAGCTAACTTAAGATATGGAATTTCACATTCAATAGGGAAGATGGATTCCATCCCATAAACTAACTGAAAATGTGTAAAACCAGTAGCAGTCTTCAAGGAGGTTCGGTATGCCCAAAGCGCTGGATACAACATAAGATGCCAATTGGACCAATTTTTGTCGATTGTCCATTGCAGGATCATCTTAAGAGTTTTGTTGACTATCTCGACCTGTCCATTAGCCTGAGGATAATAAGGAGATGAATGCTCTTGCTGGAAACCCAATTTGAGAGCCAATTCAGACATCAGTTGATTCTGGAAATGACTACCATGGTCAGTGACAATCTCTCTCGGGATACCGAATCTTGAGATAATCTGACTAAAAAGGAACAATGTTGCCATGTCACTATCATTTTTATAAGTGGGCATGGCCTCGGCCCACTTTGTAAAGTAGTCTACAGCCACGATAATGTACCTGTGATTCGCCGCTGAAGGCGGATTACAAGTTGTAAAATCGATACCCCACTTAGTAAAGGGACAGATAGTGACAACGGGAAAAAGAGGAGTTGGATGTGTGTGTATCTTTTGAGTATAGATTTGACAGGGGTGACATCGTTTGACCACTTCAACACAGTCTTTAAAGAGCAAAGGCCAAAAAGAGCCGACACACAAGATGCGTTGGGCTGTAGCAAGCCCTGATAGATGACCACCACAAGCTCCACTGTAGCAGTCATTTAGCACTGACTCTGCTTCCTCCAAGGTTAAACAGCATCGAAGGATTGAATCAACCCCTCGACGATATAATGTATCACCTATGATAACATAGTTCTTGGCTAGGTGACGTAATTTCCGATGTTCATCCTTAGAGAAAGTAGAGGGAAACTTCGAAGTCTGGAGATAGACAATGATATCTCCATACCAAGGGTCAAGTGAAGAGATGAGGAATAAATGTTTGTCGGGAAAACTTTCCTCATAAATAGTATCCTCTCCACAAGGCAGCTCAGAAATTAGCTCGGCGAAAACCATGGATTTCTTGAACTTGGCAGACAAGAACTCGAGATCAAATTCTTGCAAAATGACTATTCATCGATTATATTTGCCCCCAATCACTCGCCTACTGAGGACAAATTGAAATGGATTGACCGCCGCTAAGACAAAAGTTTTGCTTAGCAATATATAATGACGGAGCCACTGGACAGCATGAACGGCTGCCAAATCCAACTTCTCAATCGGAGAATAGCGAAGTTCAGGACCTATTAAGCCTCGGCTCAAATAACAAATCACATTCTCTGTGAGAGCATCTTCTTCCTAAATGAGAACCATACCAATGGTTGATTCTACTACAGCGAGATATAAAAGGAAGTCCCTACCATAATCCGGTGGACTTAAAAGTGGGGCAGAGACTAATGCTTTTTTCAAAGCATCGAATGACCGTTGCGCAAAGTCGTCCCATACAAATGGAACTCCTTTGCGTAGCAAATGCATAAACCCTTTAGTGATATCGGCATAGTTTTCTATAAACCATCTTAGGAAATTAGCCTTCCCTTGGAGACTTTGAAGTTGTCGAATTGAGGACGGGGGAGGCAACTAAATTATTGCCTCAACCTTGAAGGGATCAACCCGAATCCCTTCATTTGACACAATGAACCCTAATAACCGACCGGACGTAACCGCGAAAATGCACTTGTTGGGATTCAACCGGATTTTATAAAAACGACATTTCTTGAAGACCAATCAAAGATGACTAGGGTGATCAGTTCTCTTTCGAGAACGAGCAGTGAGATAGTCCAAGTATGCTTCGATGATATGTTTAATGTCATGAAAAGCATATGAAATGGCCTGTTGGAAAGTGGCTCCAGCATTTTTAAGACCAAAAGGCATCTTTCTATATGCATAGGTACCCCAGGGACATATAAAATCTGTCTTATGTTGATCTTCAGGACGGATAGAGATCTGATTATACCCAGAAAAACCATCCATGAAGGAAAAAATCTCATTACCCGCACACTCGTCAATAATCTGATCAATGAATGGTGTGGGGTAATTATCTTTCGGAGAAGCTTTGTTTAGGTCTCTAAAGTCAATGCATACTCAGATTGTTCCTTGCTTTTTATCCACAGGGACTGGTTTAGAAACCCAATCGGTAAGAGGAACAGGGTATATGAAACCTGCCTTGAGCAGCTTCTCTACTTCGACTTTAATGGCTGCTACTTTCCTAGGATTAATCAGCCGAAGCCTTTGACGAACCAGTTTGACATTTTCATACGTCTTGATCTCATGTTGAACTATGGATGGATCAATGCCAGGCATTTCTTCATAAGACCAAGTGAATACATCTCGAAATCCCTTGAAAAGGTCGGTGTAAACTTGAATTTCTTTAGGGGAACATTCAATTCCGATGAAGATACTCTCGATCACGTTAGGGTTTGTAGAGATGTTCATAGGTATTGTTTTTGAAATCACTGACATGTTACCTTCGGCACGAAAGTGTGCTGGAGCCAAAGGATTTGATATCGTACGAACATCGCTAGTAAAGAGCTCGGAGAACCTAGACTCTACTTCCTGCAATGGAGGAAGAAAGTATGAACGATGGTGTAAGTCTTCCCAAGGTCGATCTACACCCATCATTACTTCGAGGATTCCTTCTTCAGAAGGTAAAACCGTATCTAAGTAGTCCAAGGCAGAGGTAGAATCAAGGGTCCAGGCCGGGGCCACATCACCATCTAACTCCTCTTCAGAAAAAGGAGTATAGTGGTCGTCTGCAGAGTTAATGATAGACTGATATCTAAGCTCCGCTACAGACATAGGGAACGCCATTCCATTAACTTGTCCTTCAGCTAATGTGGTCGTAGGTGAAGGCAAGGTCCAAGGGTCCGAAAAATAATGAGTTCGAAAGAACTCTTTTTGAGGAGACTCCTTAGATGATGAAATGACGTTGATTCTAGCGATAGGAGAGGGAAAATCAAAGGTACCCATCAATGAGGAATACATCCCAACTCCTAGATTCTCAGTAGGAAGATGAGGGTTATCCACTAGAGGAACAGTAGAGTCAGAGATTGCTTGACGATCGACTGGAGAATAATCCATTTGATCAACCTTAACGATTTTCCCTTCATGAGGAAAGCAAATGACACGAAACAGAATCGAAACAACGGTGTCCATTTCATATACCCAGTTCCTTCCTAAGAGGAGATTGTAGTCCAGGTTAGCATCAATGACTTCTACTTCAATATTGATGACCTTCCCCCCAACACATATGGGAAAGGCCGGGATAATCCCATGTGGCTTATGAGAATGCCCATCAAATGCAGTCAGGACGGTGGGTGAAGGAACAGCCGAAGGCGATCCAATAGCCTTCCAGCATGACATCGAAATGACGCACATGGAAGCTCCTTCATCAATAACGGTACGAAAAATTTTAATTTTCCGATATGTAGACTTTATTTGGAAATCCATATGATGAGGGAGTCGCTTTTTTACCTTTAACATGTCGAAAGTGAGCACTAAAGAGTTAGCTGGATCAACTACCCCAATCATGGAAAGTAAAGCACTTCGTTGAGCCGGACACAACTGGAGAACCTCTAAAGCGGACATGGAGCACGGACTCTAAGCCAGATCCTCAACAATGGAGTAGTTCTGGGCGGCCCTAGCATTAGGATTAATAGTCGCGCATTTAGCAGAACCTTTCAGTATCTGTGGTATAGTCTCGACAGGGGGTCGCTCAATATGAAGATAGGTATTTACGGGAGCAGTTTTGTCCTTGGAAGTTTCGGCTTCACCGTAATCATGTGACCGAGTGGCCACATGGACATTGGAATCCATCATGAAAACATTTGATGACTTTTCCCCTTCCTGGTTTCCCCTTACGGAGGTTCCAAGGTTTGAACTCACGCTAGCAAGAAGTTGTTGCCCTTGGGGAAAAGGGTTGGTTAACATAGCTTGAGAACTAGAAGTCCCTTGCTACCCTAACAAGCGCTGAGCATCTTCAATCTTGGGGCAAAGGTGAGTTAAATGGTCTCCACCGCATAACTTGCATGGAAACTTGACTTTCTTTTTAGACTCATTTCTACCCCCACCAGCATTGTTGCTAGGATTATTTGCATCAGTCTTCCCATCTTGACTCTTTTTCTTACCTCGTCCTTTCTTCTTCCCATTGGAATTTTGATTTCCTTTGGGGTTGGATTGGATGGCATTAATCTAAGAGGGTTGGGAAGACGAGGGGTTAGACGATGTTACTTGGTTGTTAGAAACAGTTTGTAAAGACAACTACTACAATTGGCTCAACAAGTTCACCGCATTTGTGTCTACCGATCCAACGATACCATCCGCATGGGGGCCTGGCTTCGACTTGGCTATATCAACCTGAGACCTAGGAGCATATGGAAAGATTTTTTGAAGGATCCCAGACTGAGAGTAAATCAATTCTAATTGTCGGACCCTAAAAATAGCTTGCTCCTCAGAATAGACTCTGGACATGGAGACATCCTTAGAGATTTCAGGTTGTAAAGATTTCAAAAACCATTCGAGATGGTATTCTAGAGGGATTTCAGCTTTAATGAACCTCTTTCTCTGTCTCCATTCCTGAATATGGTCAGAAATATGAGTTGCCTTGTCCTGACGAAAAGTGGCCAGAAGTTCAGTTCCGGCATCATAACGGACAGGCAACTAGAAATGATTTAAGAAAATAGTAGCTAAGTCAACGAAAGATGTAAAGCTGCCCCCTAGCAACTCTATATACCATTTGGCCGCATTACCAGTCAAGGTGCATTGAAAAAGTCTCAACCTAATTGAGTCATCAATAAGGGAGTTTGATGAGCACCACAAATGGAATGTGGTTACATGGTCGACTAGGTCTTCACCACCCTTCCCTTTGAATTTTGTAATATCCAAAGGAATTTTGGTTGGGACCAGAGGGCAGGCCAGATGTATTTGATTGGATCATTTTTTAATTTCGTGAGATTTGGCAAGTTCAAAGTTGCCAGAAAAGGAAGCCTATGAGGACCTTGGGGATTCCATCCGAACTGGGCGGAGTTCCCAAAGTTCTGAAAAGATTGGCCTAGATTTTGGAAGGCACCAGGCTACCCGAAGTATCCAGCAGAACCGGCTGAACCAAAAGGGAAGCCTTGTGATCCAGCAAAACTCGAAGTTTGACCAACTCTGGCTGCAAAACCTCCATAACCGGAGAAGCTTCCTCCTAAAGGATTATAAGGAGTGGATAACCCCTTATAAGGATTCCATGCAGAAGCTAAGGGAGGAATACTTTGAAACGAACTAACTGTGGAGTACGGCCCATTCCCTTGTTGGCCGAAAAACGAATTCCCAATTCCCATGCCACTAACCGCAGGGTTAGTCCAACCTTGGAAAGGATTGCTGCTTTGTCCTATAGAAGAAAAAGGCATAGATCCTACTATCAGGTTGGAATGTGGTATATGACCACTTCCGAAAGGAAAACCCTGGAATGAAGCTGATCCACCCATCATGGATGTGGAGGCACTAAACGGAACTGATGGAATACCCTGTGAATGGGTGCCAAATGGGAAGAATCCAATACTAAAAGCATTGGCTTGGGAATTTCCACTCGTAGAAGGAATGGAGGTAGACCCAGTTAAAGATGTGCTAGCAAAAGACCCAAATAAAGATGCAGAGGGGATTGAAATAGTTCCTCCCCCTTGTATTGATGTTGGAGTTTGCATAGTTGTAGCACTTGTAGTAGAATCCATGCTTCTAGTAGTGGTCATCGATGGTAAGTGTGTAGTGTGACCTGGACTTGACAGTATATGCGCCGAAGTCCCAACGTATCGTAATACTTCTGGATATCTAGAAGGTAAGGGAGAATTCGGAGCCGCTAATGACTCTCGAACTTCTTCTACTTCTATGTTATCTTCCGTCTAAAAGAGAACTCGAGAAAGAACTGGAGTGTTCCTCTCTTGTTCTGTAGAAGTACCAGGCCTATTCTGAACACTAATACCCCCGAAAGGAGGATCAATCCCCGATGCGTCAACTGCCACGGGTTGAAACCCACCGGCAGTATTACCTCTGCGCCTTCTGGGAGAAGGTTCTAAACTTGGTGGTGAAAGACCATGAAGTCTTCGAGACCGTCTAGGTGATCGGTCAGCCACTTTGAATTTTTTATTAAGATCTAGCTAAAGACTCAAAAAATTGAAAGCTAGGCCAACTAGGAGCACAGAGCACACACTAAAAATTCCCTAAAAGATATCAGCCAGTCAAACAACTTTCGAGTATTTCCATTCCGAGTGATGAGGACCAGACACCAAAATATAAGAAAGTGAAGTAAGGGGCCTTCCGAAGATAGTATGGGATAATGACGGCCCAGTCCTATCAGCAAAGGTAACAGAGGAAGTTATGCTGACCTCCTAACAACAGCCTGCGGCGGTGCAAGCCCCCAAGCTTCGCAAGGGTGCCCTTCAGTAGTACCGTTGAGAGTGGTACAACGTGGACCTCAGGTGCCACGGGATTCCCCTCTACAGCCACCTGTGTAGATCCCTAGGAGTAGCAACTAAGGTTACCAACTCGTATCAAAAGCCAGGCGGAACAGTCTTGAGGTTAGATCCGACAAGTAGGAGAGGGGGTATCTCTCTTCCCTGTCTTCAAGAACCCTCGTGCTTAACTCCCAGATCTGGAGCTTTCCTGGTCTCCCTAACACTATTGGATTTCACTCACTATTCAGACTCCTATGTTTGACAGTTTAAATGGCCTTGGAGAGTTATCTCTCCACTCGCCTAATCCAAGGCCCTAAAATATCCTAAAACTTGTTGGTGTGTCTAACTTGACAATTATAAAAAGTTCTAGTATATTTTAATTAGCGCTTGTTTT
Source organism: Pinus tabuliformis (assembly GCA_031772625.1). Lineage (NCBI taxonomy): Eukaryota > Viridiplantae > Streptophyta > Pinopsida > Pinales > Pinaceae > Pinus > Pinus tabuliformis. The sequence continues at coordinate 538,014,490 of CM062805.1, read as the reverse complement.
TAAATGGGCTGTTCTTTAAGTCAAGGGATAAGCGGAAGGGAAACTAGTGCTGTTTTGACGCAAAAGAAATTAATAAAAACCAAACTACATGCAAATGCACTTGTTTTCTTTTTTCGATGAAAAGAAATTTCTACAAGGTTCAGAGGAACTTCAAAAAACAAAAAAAATTTCTTTTCTTTTCTTTTACTCATGCTTCACACTCTCAAAAGTTAACAAAAATATGGATGCCTAAAAAGATGTGCAAATATATCCTAATGCAATGAGTACATGCTGATGCAAGACTTAAGACTACTGTAAATCAAGAAATGAAAGTTACTTGTTTATCAATTTTTATGTTTCCACTTAAAATGTTTAGATGGAATATGAGTTGCTACCGTTCATTTCGTCTACACACTAAAAACAAGTTTCAAGACAAACAAAAATGCACTTTCATTCACCAAATCAAAACAAATTTCAAGAAAGAAAAACCAAGTTTTTCAAAAAAAATTCTTCAAAAGCAAAACAAAAATGTATTTTCAAAAGTTCTCTCAACAAAACTGAAACTTTATGATTGAAAAATCGGCACCAAACGCTTTGCAAGCAAACAACACAAAATGGATGAAAACTCAACAACAAATATGTGTTTCGAGATGCTTTTAACAATCAAAAGCAACAATGAGAGGTTTGGCAACAAGGACCAAAAGATCAAAAAGACAATTTTCAAGAAAGTGTCAATCAACAAATTTCGAAAACAAGAAAAGTAGATGGTCACAAAAATATAGTTTTGACATGCAAACAAAAAAGGTCACCAAAACAAAATTTGACACAAATACTGAGATCAGCCTTTCTGCTCTAGCAAAACAGAGCAGCCAAGACTCCTAACAAGAAATCTTGTGTGCTTGACAAAATGATGACGCTTGCAAATAAAACCAATAAGACCAACACTTTCCAAAATCAGAGAGAATTTGAAATTAGATACTTGCTATAAAACTAACAACTGACACTAGAAAGTAACTGTTCAGGACTGAATCAAACCAGCAGACAGACCTTCAAAAACAAAAGATTTAAAAAATCTTGAAAATTGCAAGATATACGCGACTGTATTGATATACATTTGGGTGTATACGCGACTGCGCTTAAGGAAACCTGCATATCTGAGGGTTTCCTTAAGGAAACATGCATATATACGCTTCTGTAAACAAGAAAAAAAATGTATATAAAAGGTTTCAAGAAAAAATAAAAAAACAGTCTGAAGAAACTGACCAAAGTTACAATTCAAGTTCCTACGGGAACAAACTACACAGCAACAACAAGCAAACAGACAACTGAGCCTTGATTGGCTTGATTAAACCCAAACTAGGAACAACAATACTGTTGTCCCCAGTGGAGTCGCCAATTCTGTTAAGGGACAAATTCCCCTAGGGTCTCTGGGTTAAAACCCTAGCAGATCAGAGGTTGTCTATACAGAGAAACACACATTCCATACAGCCATAATGCTAATATAAGAAAACTATATGATAAGGGATGTACCTGGGGGTCCTACGTTTGGGAAGAGCCTTCCAGGGTCCAAACCCTTTTTGGAGTTCCTTTTGCTCCTTCAACTTGCAAAACAATCAATTCCAGAAAGTACAGCAGTATATGGACTAAACATTATAAAGAAATCATCTTCATAGTATATTGAAAAGTAGTTAGTTATACAATTAAACAACCTTTCATATATGAATCATAACATGGATATCATAAACATGAAGAAGATTTATATCAGGAACAAAGACAAGTGTTTCTTTTATTATAGACAAATAAAGTACAGAAAGGAATAATTTCACCTGATTCGTCCTTTCGCAGGCTCCAAGCGGAACCGTCCTCCAGATTCGTCCAGTCTCAAGCCTTTAAAAAACTCCTTCCATGACTTACTCCATGATATCTCAAGTAGTAGATGGACATCATCACACAAGGAAACAAGGGTTTCATGTAAATAGGGGAAGTGCAAGAGGCACTAGGATCTTTAGACCTGGTCAGGGAAATCTCAGCATAATAACCTTTCTCTCTCTTCTCTCTCCCCTTAGGCCTTCCCATTGAAGCCTTTTTATACTTCTCCCAAAGTATTTTTTTAGTTGGGAATTCGTTGGGAACAGTTGGGCCACGGGCACTAACAGGTGATCAGCAGGTAAAACCCGCGATCTCCACCCGAAATTAAGGAGATTTAATTTTTTTAAGTGTTTTAAGACATATACGCGGGTTGGGTATACACAGACCCACGTATACACACATTTAGCTCAGGGAAATGTCGCGTATAGGGAATAAAACACTGTTTTTTAAATTTTGGACCAGGTCTGGAAGGAGGGGTTGCCCTGGGCCATGAGTGCAGCATCACAAACCCCAAGAGTAAGATTTGGAGCTATAACACCTGCCCAATCTGCATTTGTAAAGGCTTGAATAATGTGATTGTTGCCCTTGGGATACCACAATCCATATTCTGTTGTGCCCTTTAGATATCAAAGAATTCTTTTGACAGCAATAATATGTGATTCTTTTGGTGCTTCTTGGAATCTTGTTACTTGTCTAACTGCTTGCATAACATCTGGTCAGAAGGTTGTTACATATAGAATACTACCAATCATAGATCTATACAACCTCTGATCCACATCCTTAGATGAGTCATCTATGCTCAATTTGTAACCTGTTACCATCGGAGGAAGGATGGGTTTACAATATTCCATTTTGAATTTCTTGAGCATTTCATTCATATAATTGGCTTGACATATAAATATTCTTTTCTCTTGCTGAGATATTTGAAGCCCTAAGAACTATGTCAACTCACCAAGTAAAGACATCTCGAACTTACTTTGCATCTTTGTAGCAAAGTTATTACTTAGTCGATCATCATTGCTACCAGATATTATATCATCCAACTATACCTCAACGATTGTTAAATTATCCTTATCTATTTGTACGTAAAGATTTCTATCAACAGTACCTTTCTTGAACCCTTGTTGACGTAGATATCCGTCAAGACGAGCATACCATGCTCTAGGAGCCTGCTTGAGACCATACAGAGCCTTCTTTAACCTGCAAACATAGTCTTCTTTTTCTGATAGTAGAAAACCTTCAAGTTGTTCGATGTAAACTTATTCTTCTAATTCTCCATTCAGAAATGCTGACTTAACATCCATTTGGTAGACTTTTATTTTTATTGAACATGCATAGGCGAGAAACATCCGGATGGCTTCCATTCTGGCAACTGGTGCAAATGTTTCATCGAAATCAATTCCTTCCACTTGTGCATAGCCTTTGCAAACCAATCTTGCTTTGTTTCTGGTAACCTATCCATCTTCATTCAATTTGTTCCTGAACACCCATTTAGTCCCAATGACATTTTTATCTTTTAGTCGTGGAACTAATTCCCAGGTGTTATTCTTCTCAATTTGATCCAATTCTTCATTCATAGCTGCTACCCAATGTTCATTCTGGCTGGCTTCCTCAAAACTACTAGGCTCAAAGGTTGCTAGAAAAGCAATGTGAGCTTGTTGTGATGAACGAAGCTGTCGACCTTTTCTTGTTCCAATTCCTTCATTTATGTCACCAATGATTTGATTTGATGGATGGTTCTTTTGAATCCATTCTTTTGTTCTCTTTGGAGGAGCTTCTTGTTGTTGTTCTTGTATATCTTGTTGATCATTATTTACTTCTTCCTGGTTGATAGTTGCTTCTTGTTCTAGAATTTTCTCTGTACCTTTTTCAGCCTCTGTCTCAAGTTTCAAAGATTCTAGATCCTCATCATTATTCATTAGAACACTATCTTCGTCAAATGTAACATTTATGCTCTCCACTATCTATTTTCATCTTAGATTATAGAATTTATAGGCCTTTCTTTTGTGTGAGTAACCAACAAAGATACCTTCATCAACGCGCGATTCAAACTTACCCAACTTTTGATCTTATCTTTTGATATAACATTTTCTTCTGAAGATTCTGAAATATTTTACATTAGCTGGTTTTCCTTTCCATAATTCACATGGGGTCTAATTGCAATTATTTCTGAGAATACTTTTGTTGATAATGAAGACTGTCGTATCAATTTCTTGAACCCAGAATTTTTCATCCAATTTTGAGTCCTTCAGCATTGTTCTACCCATTTCCTGTACGGTTCTATTCTTTCTTTTAGCAACTCCATTTTGCTGAGGTGTTTGTGATGTTGAAAATTGCATTTTTATTCCATTTTCTTCACAGTATTCCTGAAATAATTTGGAAGTGAATTCTTCGCCATTATCTGATCTTAGACATTTTATTTTTAAATCAGTTTCATTTTCGACCAACTCCTTCTAGAGCTTAAAGCACTCAAATGCTTCAGATTTTTTCTTTAGGAAACTGATGACTGTCATCCTCGTATTGTCATCTATCATTAACATGAAATATAATTCTCCATCTAAGCCTTTTGTTCCCATAGGACCACATAGATCAGTATGTATCAATTCCAATGGATGTGATGCAAAGTGTTCTTTTGTTTTAAATCCGGATTTTGTCTCCTTGTCATGCCGACAGGCCTGACATAGTGTGTTGGAAGGTTTTGATATTTTCGAAATTTATCGTATTGCTTCCTTTTTGCTTATCCTGACAAGATTTTCAAAGTTTATGTGACCCATTCATTTGTTCCATAACCATCTTTCATCTTCTGTAGCTAGTAGACATGCTTTAGTTGCTTCATCCAGAACATATATGTCATTTGGAGGTCAACTTGCTATAGCCACAATTTTACCATGCCTGCCTTTCCTGATTTCACATTTTGTGGAGTGAATATCATTGTGTGTCCTTGATCACACATTTTTCCAACACTGACTAGATTGTGATTCATGTTTTCAAACAATAGAACATTCTTGGCTAGAGCATCTTTACTTTCGAGACTGACAGTACCTGATCCTATAACATTTTAAGATCCATCATTTCCAAAGGACACGATTCCATCCTTCTTCTCTTTCAGAGATACAAATTTCTTTCTATCTCCAATCATATGCGTTGAGAAACCGCTATCAACATACCACACATCTTTGTTGTTTTGAGCCTTGAGAGTGAGAGAACAATTATCCGTGTTCTTCTTCTTCCATGTTCATTCGCTCTATGGCTTCGAAGATTCTTCTGGAGGATTTTCAAGTCTGCAGTCTCTAGCTATGTGTCCAAAGTTTTGACATTTGTAACATTCAATATTACTTCTTAAATGTTAAAATATATTGATGTTTTGTTGAGCCCTGGGAGATTCATATTTGATAGCTCTCCTGGAATTGTATTGGTTCCTAAGGTACATGCTAAATTCTACAGCTTTATGACCAAATTTTCCACATGAATAACAATAGCCATGAAAAATATGTTGGTACCTGGATGGAAATTTTCGTCGGGGAATTTTCTTCCAAGGTTGTTCTTGCGAATATTGTTCAATGAAGTCTACATGCCTGTTAGATCTCATAGGTTCATTGTATTTTGTTGTAGAAGGTCCTACTTCTTCTTCTTTGTAACCGAGGCCAATTTTGTCATTGTAAGATCATTGATTGTTGATGAGTTCTTCCAACGCCCTTGAGTTGTTGTCATATTTTTGGACATTTTTTCCCTTCTTCACTTCCTTATGCAGCAATACTACTTCGGCTTCTAATGCTTCCCTTTCTCGGTTGATTTCTTCCAACTTCTTTTGAAGTGACCCTTCAATACATTTGTGTTCTTCAACTTCAATTTTGAGACCTTGAACTTGTTCTTCAAGAGTATTGGAACGGATCTTCTCAATCTTGAGCTCTTTTATAAGATTGATTTCCTCCTTAGAAAATTATTCTATGGTCAACCCTTCTTCTTTGTTGTTTGATACCTCTTGTTTATTGTGCTTGGCCATAAACAATACTCTCTCATTGGCTTCTTCTTCACTGTCACTGTCTTCATCGGATGATGAGCTATATTCTTTAGGGAGAAAGTTCCTTTTGAATCCTTTCTTCTTGCCTTGCTTGTTGAATTTCTTAAATCCTTTCTTTCCTTTTGAGTTTCCATCACTTATGTTTGGACATTTTGCTGTGAAATTCCCAACCTCACCACAACCGAAACATATCAATGGAAGTTTACCTTTGAATTTTCCCTTACCAATTTTTAGTTTTCTCATAAAGTAAGCTTATTATCCATCTGAAAAACCTTCTTCATCATCTTACTCTTCTTCACACTTGTAGGTGCAGGTGCAAGTCTTTGCCTTTGAAGGTTGTTTGTCCTTATTGGTTTTCTTAGATGCAACGATCGCAGTTTCTAGATGTGAAGTACCCTCTTCTTCATCAAGTCTCATTTCATAGGCTATGAGAACACCATGTAATTCCTCTTTGCTGAGTTTCTCCATATTTTCACTGTATTCTAAGACCGATACCTTTGGGTTGAATGTTCTTGGTAACATTCTAAGAATATTTCGTATAATAATCTTCTCGTCAACAGGCTCTCCCAATCCTTCCAAAGTGTTGGTTATTTCATTAACGTGTTGGAAGTATGCATCAATGTTGTCATCTTCTTTCATTCTGAGTTGCTCAAATTTTTCTTTGTAGATTTGAAGCTTTGCTTCTTTGACATTTGAGTCACCTACATATATATTCTCAAGCTTGTCCCATACATTTTTGGCAGTTTTACAACCCAACGCCTTATAATAAGTAGATTCAATAAGTCCACTGACAATAATATTATTTTCTTTTGCATCATTTACCAAATTCTTCTTACCTTGTTCATCTGCGGTTGGTGTAAATCCATTTTGAACAATGTCCCATACTTCGTAACCTTGTGCCAAGAGATAGACCTCCATTCTTCATTTCCAGAGTTCATAATTATTTTCATTGAATAGAGGTACGCCATTCTTGGTATACTCCATGATCTCCTTCTAGTTGTTAAACTGCTATTGAAGGAACCAAGCTCTGATACCAATTGTTGGGGTGGGGGGGGGGGTGAATCAGTATTCCTTAGCAATTATCACTTTTAAATCTTTTCAGAGCATTAGTTAATCTTCAATTATCATTAATGTTTATGCAGTAACAACAGTAAATAAAAGAACACATGAGGCACTAAAATTTTAGGTGGAAAACCCCCTCCAGGTCAAAACCACGGAACGCTTTTCTAATAATTATTTAATCTTCAACTCCAATTGAAAATAAAGCTACAACTTCCTAGAATTTAGAAAAGCATTCTTCTCTAGCTCCCACTAGATGGACGCTCCATCGCCCGAGATTCTTCAGTAGTCAACTGAACGGATTCCCCAACACCCAATGAGACACAACTCACCCTAAAACCACACTACCACCCTAAATTTTTCACAGGCTTGAACCTATTGATGACTTCATGCACTAGCCTAGCACCACCCTACCACCCTTTAGAAGAATAAAAGAAGAATGGACTCCTCTACTAGGGAAAATGGTCCACTTCACAATGATATAGAATGATGTAGAAGAAGACGACACACTAGACCATAACCCCAACTATGACACAACCACCTAATGATGATCCTAGACCTCCCGACACTGCCTCTTCAACTCTTGGTAGATAGACACTTGTACAACTTTTACAAAGATTCTTTTACAATGACTCTGTACAATGATACTTTTACAATGTCTGTATGCAGTGCTGCCCACTTGAAGAATTCATGTGGTCAACTTCTTGCTAATGTTATGCACCTTGATTGCTACTCTTGTCATGCTACCCTTTCTCATTCTTCAAAACATTATATTATGCATTGATTCTTATCTTGATGAATATATAATACCTGCAAAAATTCTTCAAGGAAATACCCATGACATGATAATAGCAAAACTTACCTCATCTTGCAGAGCATATGTTAGTGTTAAACAAAGAAAACAAATTAGAATACAAATAACCTAATGAAATTAAGAGATGAACATGCATATACAGAAGATACTTACCTGTAGCTTACCTTTGCTGCACCTTGCTCTTTGTTGCCCTAGAAAGTCTGGTCCTTTGCACCCCTTGACAACACTTGATCTAGTTTTTCTTTCCTTCTAGGAGCACGATATTTAATCTTATGTATCTCTATGTTTTCAGATCTCCAACTTGTGATCTTCAATCCTATAGAATCCCTCTAAGTCTTCTTTCCAATGCCACAAGTCTAACCCTATTTGGACTCTTCAAGACAAAGTTATGCTCAATCTCTCACAATGACTTAATTATGGACTAGTTCAGTAGAGTGAACTTGTATGATGTTCCGCGTGTCATTGTTTCCTCCTTCGGCTCTGAAATTGATATAAATAAAACTATAGTTCATGCGCTATCTACCATGTTTTACAGAATTCCAATCCTCTTCTCAAAGAGAGAGTTATGACAATTTTCCCAAGGTCACTTTTTTGAGATGAAATTCGGTAGCCTGGAAAAACCCTAACTTCCACAGATCATATCTCCGAACATATAGTGAACCAAGATCTAAAATTCGGTCACGAAATTCATCAAGATTGTGAATCAAATGGGTTTTAATTTCAGAATATAAGACTACACAAAAATGAAGTTATAGCAAAAATGCAACAATCACTACATTTGGAGGATATATGAGATTTCTTTTTATAGAGTTGAGAGGGGCTTCTATAGAGAATGTTGGAAGGATTTTAGGGGCTTAAGAAATTATTAATTAATGACTTTTCAATGACCAAAACCAATTATGAGTGCCATGCCACAACCCATAGGGTTCTAGCCCACTAACTGGCGTTACTAACTTCAAACATGAATATCTCTCAAACCGTGAAGAATTACTAATATATCAACGAAAACATATCGACGAGTAGAATCTAACTAGAAGATCCTTGACTCAAAATAGAGTAATTTTTCTAGTCAAAATTCCCTTGCAAGATCAGGGTAGCCCCTGGTGCTGCTTTTGTTGACATCAATGACAACCTCAGATCATCTTTAGATCAACACCATGCTTAATACCTTTTTGGAGACCTGTATGAAGTTGCTACGTGATAGCAAGGCCGTGAAAGGATTACATTAGTTGATAAATAAATGTTTTGGTAAAGAAAATGCTCTTGAGGGACTGGGCATGGTCAGGAAAATTGGTAAGCATAAGGCAAGGACAAGGCATGAGATGAGGCTCACCGCACAACTAGGTGAACATGAATGGACCACGTTATTTTGGATCTTGGGTCAGATGTGAATATTTTGCCTAAACAAACATGGGAGAGAATGGGGAGACCTGTGCTGCAGTGGTCTCCGATTCAATTGAGGATGGCGAATTAGCAAAAGGTTATCCCCATGGGAAGATTCCAGGCAATGATAGTACATATTGAAGGCACGAGCGCGTTGGCTGATTTGGAAGTGATAGAGATTTTTGATGATAGCAATCCCTACCCCGCGCTCCTTGGGATCGACTGGGCTATTGACATGAATGGGGTGAATTTGAAGAAGCGGACAATGTCATTTGAGAGGAAATCGCTCCGCGTAATAGTACCTTTGGACCCTACAAAAGGACCGTGTTATACTAAACCGGTCCATGATTATGAAAGTGACGATGATTTGGACCAAATATACAAAATAATAGTGCAATACCAAGATTGGGTGAATCCGACATCATATGGATGCATTGCATGGGACCGCATAAGTTCCTACACATCAAATTCAGATGAAGAGTTGGAACACTGGCATAATAGGTTGCATGAAGTATTTACGTCGTGTTGTAACATGATGACTACATCGTTGCATTGTTTATCAATGGAGGTAAGGAGTTTGACTTATTATGATGGTCTAACTGACGTAAATAAATTTTTGGATGCATCTAAAAGGGAAGTGCCTGAGAAGCATCGCTTCCAAACCTTGGATTTGGCACTGCGCACTACGCCCACAAGATGGTGAGGTACACATAAAGACAATTTTGATGGATGGCATGAATACAGAAGAATGATGAGGGTGTGGTTTGGTCACTCGAAAGTATGATTGACAGAGAAATATGATGGGAGGAGTGATCTGAGTGATTACTTAGAAAAATGGACTGATGCTTATGGCGTAGAACCACAACCAGAGTGGGTGCATTTGTTCTATCATACTTTAGATGTAATACCAATGAATTGGTACTTCGAAATGGAGCTCCGCCATGGCATGGATGAATGGGATATTTTGAGGCAAGGATTCTTGATGACATTCATCTTTGAGGATGGATTCGAATGAATTGATGAAGTGTTGCAGGAGATCAAAGCAGCAATCTTCAGAATACCATAGGATCCCTTGGATTTGATTCAACTAGATTGGACCACCCAGTTGCGCCATGCATTGGAGTGCTACAATGTGACTACTAAAGAAGAGGGGAGGATCCAAGGAACATTAATATCCCAAAGGTGGAAGGTCACCATGAAGTCGAGGGGCTGTAAATAGAGAACCCATATATCACTGTGTCATTGAAAACTAGAAAAGTTGTTAAAATTGGCAACTAGGGAAAAAATTCATGTGGGTCATCTTATTCATGGCTAATAATATTTTTATTAGATTCCTCTCGTCGAGAGGTGTAGGATTGATATAAATATCATCCAATTCCGATAAGTATTCATGGAGATATGAATTTATTTTGATTATGGAATTATTATCAAGCCGACCTACAACTCATGTAGGCTCAGAAGCCCAACAGTCGCATCTATTCACCCACCAACGTTGTGTATAAATATAAGAGGACTTTTCCTCATTTGGACTCACTCATCTCATCACATCTCTCTCTCTCTACTGCACAGATATGAGTCTCTTCTCTACTGCACTGAAATGGGTCTCTCTCTCACACACATGTGAAGCCAAAAGCTGTTGAACTTGAAGCTGCAACTGCAGAAGTAAAGATTGACTTGCGTTGCCTAGAAGATCTCCTCTTTGGAACTGCATTGTAGGTTCATCTGAACCTCCTTTGAAAGCCGCAACTTTTGGTGGTGGAATGAAGTCAATCCGACGAACGGTTTGCAAGATATCGACTGCCCTAGTTTGAAGCCGGAAACTGCTGAAACTGAAGCTGCAACTGCAGAAGTAAAGATTGACTTGCGTGGCCTAGAAGATCTCCTCTTTGGAACTGTGCTGTAGGTTCATATGAACCTCCTTTGAAAGCCACAACTTTTGGTGGTGGAATGAAGTCAATCCGACGAACGGTTTGCAAGATATCGACTGCCCTAGTTTGAAGCCAGAAACTGCTGAAACTGAAGCTGCAACTGCAGAAGTAAAGATTGACTTGCGTGGCCTAGAAGATCTCCTCTTTGGAACTGCGCTGTAGGTTCATCTGAACCTCCTTTGAAAGCCAAAACTTTTGGTGGTGGAATGAAGTCAATCCGACTGTCGGTTTGTGAGATATGGTCTGCCCTAGTTTGATAATGAAGCCGCTAATGCTGATGCTACTGATCTAGGGTTTGCTATTGTTGATATGAATCAGATTTATTGTACTATTTCTCTCTACTGAATTATTGAAGATAAAAGAATATTTGATCAAAGGGTTTCCCCACACATTGTGGGGTTTGTCCCTGGCTAGCCGCCACATCTTGTGTCTCTTGTCTTGGCTTGTTTTCTGTCGATCGTTTAATGTTCTATCTGCACTTTACTTTATGTACATGTGATTGCTAATCGGTGGAATATAATAAGAAAAAGAAGTAAACTGTTATAAGCATAGAACATACCATAACTTAACATGGTATCAGAGCTGAGGTGAAGACAAAGCCCGAGCAAGAGCAAGAGCAATCATTGAAGAGAAGATTGGCAAGGCTATCCTAAAAGAACTATGGGGTCCTCAACACTCTTTCCTATCGAAGACAAGCTCTGTGAGAAAGCTGACTATCACAGATGGAAGATGTCTATCGATCTAACCCTTGAAGATCAAGGAGTGCTGGACCATGTAAGAGGCAATATTGTTGAGCCTTCATCAAATGCATCTGCTACTGCCTGGAACAAATGGAAAAATGGAGAAGTCAAAACAAAGAAGATCATCTAGGACTCTATCGACAAGCGCTTGGTGGCCTACATCTCTAATCTAGACACCTCCAAGGAAATCTACGACGGACTGGTGATTTTATTTAAAGTTAATGATGCAAATCAAGTTTTGTTTCTTAGAAATAAGTTGAGGAAAATCAAGAAGGGTAAAGATGAAAGTATGCAAGCATACTTCTTAAGAATCACTGAGATCAAGAACGATCTCCTATCTATTGGGGAAACCATTACTAATAGAGAAATGGCACTCACAACTCTTGGAGGATTACCATCTGAATGGTATGTGTTCAGGACTACTCTTCTGAACAATAATTTAATTCCTAGTTTCGAGGAATTAATGGCTAGATGCATTCAAGAACAAACAAGGGTAGAAGAGCAGGAAATGCCCTTGCCTAAAGGTCCTCCTACTGCTTTTTCTTCTCATGCTAAGAAAAGGAATAATTTTGGGTCTAAATCGAAAAGAAAGGTTGGATTTAAGGGTGGAAGAAAAGGACGATGTTTCATTTGCAATAAAGCAGGTCACTATGCAAGGGAATGCCCTGATAGAAAGGACTCTCACCGTGACGATGATCAAAATCCCTCTCATGGTAATCGAAGGAATGGAAAATTCAACAACAAAGGAAAAAGGAATGCGAGAAATCAAGGAAGAGGGCAACCATTCAAGAAGGCTAGAAATTCCAGGTATGAATCTAACACTGTTGACGATAAGCAGGCTGAATATTATCTACCACCTGCTCTATCTACTTCCGCTCCTTCGGACTCAATGGGAATTTGGCTCATTTATAGTGGTGCCTCAAGACACTTCACTGGTTACAAAGAAGTACTCTATAATCTGGTAGAGAAAGAAACTAACCTGGAAATTGTCCTTGCAGATGACATGAAATACCCAGTGAAAGGTGTAGACAATGTTTCTCTTAAACTGAATCAAGGTAATACGATTCACTTACAAGATGTATTATATGTACCTGATCTCAAAAAGAACCTGGTATCTGTCTCGGCAATGGAAGACAAAGGCTATAAGGTAACCTTCAGCGATGGTAAGGTACGCATATGGAAAAATAATGTTAAAGATGCTTTCACTCTTGGGTTTCGAGTTGATTCTTTATATCAAGTCGGTGGAATTCCGCTAGGTGTCATGTCTTGTGACACAACGCTTCAATCCGAACTTTGGCATCGAAGGTTTTCCCACCTTCATTACAAAGCTCTACCCGATGTAAGACAGATGGTAACAGGGATGCCCGAATTCCAAGTAGAGAAAGAAGGTGTATGTCCGGGATGTGCCGAAGGAAAGCTAAAAAGGGGACCATTCCCCTCAAGCCAAAGCAAGACCTCCGATATATTACAGTTGGTTCACTCAGGCATACCTGAGGTTGACATTAAGAGGGAGACTACTACACCACATACTCCTGAGCAGAATGGTGTGGTGGGAAGGAAGAACTGCACGATGATGGAAGCTATCCAGGCCATGCTACATGATCAAAGACTTCTGAAGTTTCTATGGGCTGAAACTACAATCACCGCTGTATATGTACAAAATCGATGCCCTCATCAAGCATTGGGTTCCAAGACTCCTGAAGAAAAATTCACCGGTAAGAAACCTGATGTTTCTCATTTTAAAATTTTTGGAAGCCCTGTATACTTTCATGTGCCAAAAGAGAAAAGAAATAAATTGGGAGCATCTGGAAAGAAGGGAATTTTCGTGGGCTATGGTGAAAATACTAAAGGCTATAAAATCTACGTAGCCAGTCAAAGGGAAGTCATAATTAGTCATGATGTCACCTTTGACGAAGATATGGCTCTCAACAAGGTGATCAATCTTCCGACTTTGAGGAGCTCTCAAGAAGCCGACACCAGGGAACCGAAAGAAAAGGATGATGAATCAATGCCTGATGTAGAAGAACCCATGGATCCGATTGATCCTCCTCCATATGAGCCTTCCTCTTCTAGGAAGAGGCCTTCATGGCTTAAGAGGTTACTTGATGATGCTGAAGGACATGCTGCACCCCGAGGAACCTTTTGTGAAAGTAAGAAACCTAATAGGTGTCAAGGATACCTGACCATCATGAGCACGATCATACAAAATGAGCCTTCGTCATTCTCAGATGCCGTCAAGCATCAAGTATGGAAGGATGCTATGACCGAAGAATATGAGTCTATCATAAAGAATGATGTTTAGGAAGTAGTTCCCAGACCCTAGGACAAGACTGTTGTTACTTCCAAATGGCTTTACAAGATAAAGCATGCAGCAGATGGAAGCACGGAAAAGTATAAGGCTCGAGGAAGGTATAGACTATGATGAGATATTTGCACCTGTTTCCAGATATACGACCATCCGCTCGATCATAGCCCTTGCCGCTTCACAAGGATGGAACCTACATCAGATGGATGTCAAGACTGCATTCTTGCACGGTTTGATCAAAGAAGAGGTCTACGTGGAGCAACCCGAAGGATTTGAGATTTATGATTGAAAATCTCATGTATGCAGGTTGAAGAAGGCTCTCTATGGGCTTAAGCAAGCACCCCGAGCATGATATGAGAGGATCGATAGCTACTTGATGAAGTTGGGATTCACTAGGAGTGAAGCCAATCCTAACCTTTACTTTAAGGTTGAAGATGAAAAGCCTATCATACTGGTGTTGCATGTGGATGACCTCTTTCTACAGGTGCAAACCCTCTCATTCACAAATGTAAGAGGGAGATGGCTTCTGAATTTGAAATGAAGGACCAAGGACTTGAAGTGTGGAAAAAGCCAGGAGAAATTTTCCTATCTCAAGAAAAATATGTGGTGAAGATATTGGAAAGATTCGGAATGGTGGACTACAAGCCTGTAACTACTTCGATGGAGCTTGACTTCAAGAAGTTAAGCGGTAGTGCTGCTGGACCTGTTTTACGAAATGCTACCGAGTATCGGCAACTCGTCGGAGCATTAATGTTCTTAGTGAACTCTCGTCTAGATATATGCTTTGCAATCAACACGTTGAGCCAGCATATGGTTTAACCCCACCACATACACTGGATTGATGCCAAGAATCTTCTGAGATATCTTCGTGGCACAATGGGTTAAGATACACTGTCGAAGATGTGAGACTACTTGGATATACTGATGCTGATTGGGCAGGCAGTGTGGTGGACCGTAAGAGCACTTCCAGGTGTTGTTTCACCTTGGGATCTGCTGCGATATCCTGGATGAGCAGGAAGCAGAAGTCGATAACTTTGAGCACCGCTGAAGCAGGATATACTGTTGCTAGCATGACCTCGTGTGAGGCAGTCTGGTTGCGAAAGCTCTTCAGTGAGCTGTTTGGATACCATTGTGATTCTCTATAACAACCAGAGGTGGGATTCGATTATTGAGGAATCCCGTATTCGTCGATTGCTCCAGCAGATAGACATCATCTGGGATATGGTAAGTTGATGAGCAAGGAGGCTCCATCGCATTAAGATGATGTACAGGTTGATACACCTTGTCAAAGCCCTGAGGAAAGATCTAATTTGTGATTTTCCCAAACAACTTGGAGTCATCAAGAAACCCTTGTACAAGGGTCCTGCATGTTGCATACATTGAGCTCTGGGAGCTCTGAGGGCTTGTGGTTCTTACTGGAGCAACATACGACCACAGGGTGACTCACCCTCCCCTGGTGGTGCGCACTGGAACAAGATGATTCGCTCTCTTGTGGAACAAGATGATTCGCTCTCTTGTGGGACAAGATGATTCGCTCTCTTGTGGAACAGGATGATTCGCTCTCCTATGTAGCAGGATGATTAGTTCTCCTGTGAGGCCTGGATTGATGTGTTCTCCATGGTGATTGTAGCAGGATTGATGTGTTCTCCTGTGAGGCTTGGATTGATGTGTTCTCCATGGCGGCCTGGATTGATGTGTTCTCCATGGCGATTGTAGCAGGATTGATGTGTTCTCCTGTGAGGACAGGATTGATTAGTTCTCCTGTCGAGGCATCCTACCCATGCAGTCTGGGACTCATGGGAAGTACCTCTCATCTAACCAATGAGCAGGGAAATCAAGTTAGGGACCACAGTAGTACCGATGGACGCATCGTTGTAACTACCGTACTCCCTACACTAGGATGACCTCCATTGATCTGGGATCAATGATACTGGTCTGGGACCAGTGGTAGGAGTTGTACCATACTATGACGCTGACTTCGGGTCGGTTGAGACTGGTCTGGGATCAGTGGTACATACTCTGAGACTGACTTTGAGTCAGTGGAGGATGATATTGGTCTGGGACCATTGGAGTTGTACTCACTATGACACTGACTTTGGGTTGGTTGAGACTGGTCTGGGACCAGTAGTACATACTCTGAGACTGACTTTGAGTCAGCATGATACATCCTCGATCATTTCTTCTTCTTCATAATTTGAACAAAAGCAGAGTAGAACAGAACAATGCAAGAGCAGAGCAGAACAGAACAAAACAGTACAGATCAGTGCAGGGCAGAATAAGACAAAGTAGAACAGGCAAAATAGAGCAGAGCAGGGCAAGGGTCAGGCTGTACAAGGTAGTGCATTTGATGGATGAATAGTAACGACCGATAGACAGATTGCAGATGAAGTTCTCCATGGTTGAGAGGGAGTGTTTAAATTGGCAACCAGGGCAAAACTTCATGTGGGTCATCTTATTCATGGCTAATAATATTTTTATTAGATTCCTCTCGTCGAGAGGTGTAGGATTGATATAAAGATCATCCAATTCCGATAAGTATTCATGGAGATATGAATTTATTTTGATTATGGAATTATTATCAAGCCGACCTACAACTCATGTAGGCTCAGAAGCCCAACAGTCACATCTATTCACCCACCAACGTTGTGTATAAATATAAGAGGACTTTTCCTCATTTGGACTCACTCATCTCATCACATCTCTCTCTCTCTACTGCACAAATATGAGTCTCTTCTCTACTGCACTGAAATGGGTCTCTCTCTCACACATGTGAAGCCGGAAACTACTGAAACTGAAGCTGCAACTGCAGAAGTAAAGATTGACTTGCGTGGACTAGAAGATCTCCTCTCTGGAACTATGCTGTAGGTTCATCTGAACCTCCTTTGAAAGCCGCAACTTTTGGTGGTGGAATGAAGTCAATCCGACGAACGGTTTGCAAGATATCGACTGCCCTAGTTTGAAGCCGGAAACTGCTGAAACTGAAGCTGCAACTGCAGAAGTAAAGATTGACTTGCGTGGCCTAGAATATCTCCTCTCTGGAACTGTGCTGTAGGTTCATCTGAACCTCCTTTGAAAGCCGCAACTTTTGGTGGTGGAATGAAGTCAATCCGACGAACGGTTTGCAAGATATCGACTACCCTAGTTTGAAGCCGGAAACTGCTGAAACTGAAGCTGCAACTGCAGAAGTAAAGATTGACTTGCGTGGCCTAGAAGATCTCCTCTTTGGAACTGTGATGTAGGTTCATCTGAAACTCCTTTGAAAGCCGCAACTTTTGGTGGTGGAATGAAGTCAATCCGACTGTCGGTTTGTGAGATATGGTCTGCCCTAGTTTGATAATGAAGTCGCTAATGCTGATGCTACTGATCTAGGGTTTGCTACTGCTGATATGAATCAGATTTATTGTACTATTTCTCTCTGCTGAATCATTGAAGATAAAAGAATATTTGATCAAAGGGTTTCCCCACACATTGTGGGGTTTGTCCCTAGCTAGCCGCCACATCTTGTGTCTCTTGTCTTGGCTTGTTTTCTGTCGATCGTTTAATGTTCTATCTGCACTTTACTTTTTGTACATGTGATTGCTAATCGATGGAATATAATAAGAAAAAGAAGTAAACTGTTATAAGCATAGAACATACCATAACTTAAAAAAATTGAACATTGGAATAGAGGTGGAGCTTAAGTTTGCGAAGATAGGGGACTACTGGGATGATGCTATGGTGGATAAGGTTGTCGAGGTGCTCCACGAGTACCAGGATTTGTTCCCTACAAATTTTTCAGACTTGAAGGGGATAATAGGCGATTTAGGAGTGATGAAATTAATGTTGAAACCAGACGAAAACCTGTTTAGAAGAGGCCATATCGCCTTAATCCTAAGTACAAGGAAAAGGTCCGCTTGGAATTGGATAAAATGTTGGTAGCAGGTATTATTGAACCAGTGGAGGAGTCTGATTAGGTAAGTCCTATGGTATTTCAGGAAAAGAAGCAGAAGGATGAGATAAGGATTTGCATAGATATCAGGAAGCTTAACAATGCTTGCATTTATGATCCTTTCCCAACTCCTTTCACAGATGAGGTATTGGATAATGTTGGCAGACAGGAAGCCTATTCATTCACTGATGGGTTCTCTGGATACCATCAGATAAAGATCATGCCGGAAGACAGGAGTAAAACTACCTTCACGACCAAGTGGGGATGCTTTCAGTATACAGTAATGCCTTTTGGACTTAACAATGCACTGACAATCTTTTCGCGCGTAGTCATTGTGGCATTCAAAGAGTTCATTCAAAAGTTTTTGGAGGTATACCTTGACGATTGGACAGTCTTTGGACTGGCAAAGCACCATGTAGCTAGTTTGCGCTTGATGCTGGATACGTGCCAGAGGTATCAAATCGCACTAAACTTGAAGAAGTGTTTATTTTGCATCCCTTTTGGAATCTTGTTGGGTCATGTGGTGTGCAGACAAGGATTAATGGTGGACCCTACTAAGATCGCAGCCATAATTAATTTGGAGGTTCCAAGGAGTGTTAAATAGCTGCGCACAACGCTAGGTCATACTGGATACTATCGGAAGTTCATCAAAAGCTATGCCCAAATTACCACGCCAATGGAAAAGCTATTGAAGAAGGACACTACATTCTGTTGGAATGAGGAATGTCAGCGGAGTCTGGACGTATTGAAGGAGAAAATGGTCATTGCGCTGATCCTAGTCTTTCGGGATTGGAAGAAGGAATTTCATGTGCATGTGGATGCGTCATGTATTGTGCTGGGAGTAGTACTAACACAGGACGGTGAAGGAGAATTGGATCACCTGATAGCCTTTGAAAGCAAGAAGTTGTCAAAGGCCAAAAAGAAATATTCGAAAATAGAGCATGAAGGGTTGGTTATGGTGTACATGCTCTAAAAGTTCAGGCATTACTTTCTAGGCGAACACTTTAAGATGTACACAGGCCATTCTGCATTAAAGTACCTAGTCAAAAAGCTTGTGTTGGGGGTGAAAATATGCAGATGGTTGTTGTTGTTTCAGGAGTATGATTTCGAAGTCATTGTGAAGCCAAGATGATTGAATGCAGGACCAGATCACCTGTCACGCATTGAAACCAGAGAGGAGCCTACCAACTTAGAGGAGGGGCTTCCTGACACATAGCTCTTTGTGGTGCATGTGGTAGACAATCATTTTGCAGACATAATCCACTTCCTGACTACGGGAATGGCTCCAGAAGGATACACGAGTCAACAGAAGAAGGAATTGGTGGTGCGCGCTGCATATTTTTCTGTCATTTCAGTTCACTTGTATAAAATGGGATCAAACGAGATACTGCAATGTTATGTGCCTGATTTTGAATGTATCAGTATCTTAGTTGAAGCTCATGGAGGAGCTGCAGGATGCCATTATGCAGGAAAAGAAACAACGCTAAATATTTTACGCGTTGGGTTGTGGTGGCCAACATTGCATAAGGATTACAAAGCATATTGTAGGGCATGCAAAGAACAAGTAGGCCATCACAGAGGTATGAACTACCTTTGAATCTGCAGGTATCATTACAGCCATTCAAAAAATGGGCAATTTATTTTGTAGGACCAATTCAGCCTCCAGGAAAGAACATGGTTGCATGGTACATCATTATCGCGACCGGGTATTTGACCAGATTGGCAGAGGCGCAGCCTGTGAAGGATTGTACAGGGGCAACCATAGCAAAATTTTTGTTTGAATATGTGTTGACCATGTTTGGTTTCTCGAAGATTTTAATGAGCGGTCGTAGTACGCACTTCCTTAATGAAACGATCAGCGCGTTGATAGAGGAGTTCCAAGTTTATCATCAGAAGAGTGTGCCAGATCATCCTCAAGCCAATGGGATGGTTGAAGCATTTAATAAGATATTGGAGAATGCGCTGACAAAAGTTTGCAATGTGCAGATGAATGATTTGGACGTGCGCGTACCAGCTGCGTTATGGGCCTATAGAACTACATGTAAGAAGCTTACTGGTTAGACAACGTTTATGGTATAGAGGTTGTGATGCCTATGGAATACATTGTGCCTAGTCTACACATAGAGGCGTTCATAGGAATGGCGGACCATGAAGCCTTAGAAGAGCAGCTCGCGCAACTGACAGAGCTAGAGGAAGATATATTTTCGGTTGGATTCCATCAACAAGTTCATAAGGAGTGCGAAAAGGCATGCCATAATCGACACATCAAATTGCACACCTTCAAGGTAAATGATTTACTTTTATTATATGACAGCAAGTTTGATAAGTTTCCAGGAAAATTTTAGATGCATTGGCTGGGGCCATATGTTATCAAAGAGATTACCAATGGTGGAGCAGTTTAGCTTTTGAAATTGAATGGAGATCCATTTTTGGGAAAGGTAAATGGAGGTCAATTGAAGCCATACACCGATGATCCAACTAGATGACTATATGACAGTAGCATAGTCTTAGCGCTCCAAGCAGCTGCAAGGAGGCATAGGACTATAAACTACACTGCCCAGGTTATAGAGCTGTGTGACAAAGGTCTGCGTGGAACAAAAGGGTGTCCCAGCATCAGCAGAAGCACTAAGGGAGTTGCGCTATAGGAGGATAGATTGTGCAGCGTAGCCAGAAAGTGACCCTTACCATCACTGTTCATGATTTGACTGCTAGAAGGCAATTAAATGGAGCCAACGGCGAGCATTTAAGGCATTTAAGGCTGAAATCAAGTGTGAAATATTTGGAAATATACCGCCAATCTCGCATTTATGCATAGATTTTGGGGGAAAACTCAAATTTGAATTTGAATTCACCTTTAACTGCAGGTGGTCATCTAGTAAGAAACACTTTGCATTCTGAGAATTTCTGAGTTGTGTTGTCTGTTGCATGAGCTCTTTAAGAATTTTCTTGCAAGCCCCATGTCTAATTAGTATCCTGAGTCCGATCAGAACCTCATTAATAGCTTCATGTATGTACCAGCTGAGACCGCTAGTATTGGGGGTGTTATCACCTCTGAGGGAGCTGCCCCTGAGGTTGTGAGTATGGAAGTTCCAGCAATAGTGCCTACGATGCCGAGGTCACCTAGGTCGAATCCTATGCCAATGAGAGAGGATCCCAAGCCTAAAAAGGATAAACAAAAGAAGTCGATGTCGGTGCACGAGTCACCGAGGAAGTATGCAGCCACCTAGGCTCAAAGAAAAGAGAAACCGAGTCCAAAGGATAAGGGAAAAGTGGTAGACCTAGAGGCCGAGGAAGGCACAGAAGACATAGATATTGAGGGGGTAGACCCTATTTCATAACTGCTAGAGTATATCCCTCTGCGCTATGGAAAATTAAAATTACCGAAGGACCCAGATGAGTGATAGTTCCTCCTTAACACACCCCTATTAGTGGAGAACCTACCCTTTGAAGGTCTGCGCTTAGCACTGATCCCACATCTGAAGCTTGAAGGTTGGGATTTGGCAGACCTCGAGAGGTTCCCCCACCTGGCGACATACACCTTCATGAGGAGGGTTTTCTACAAGGATTCTGGTGTCATCACACTGGAGCCGATGGAATGGATTCACAGAGTTAACAAGTTGGGGTTGTTGAATCTGTTGTGGGTGCCTCACTACCACCGTGCTTCGATTAATTTGACTGTCATCAAGTAGTTGTTGTGCCTAGTGCATGATGGGTGCATGTGGTTGAGTGAGCCGATACCAATAACTGATATGTTGATCCATCAAATCACATTATTGCCTCATTCAGGACTAAATCTGGCCAAGGCATTTGGTGGAAATACGAGCGAGTGAAACCTCACTGAGAAGATGATGGACAAGTTCAACATGTCAAGAAACTCCGTGAGTATTACATTTCCAGCATTACTCACCCCGCGGTGAAGGTTGCCACCCAAATTTTGGCTGGTAAAGTGATGAGAAAGTGTCGTGCGGATGAGGTGACGGCACCAGTGGTCTCTTTGGCAGCTCAGTGCGTGGAGGGCATACAGTTTTAACTGTGTGTGCTACCTGTGCAGCGAGTTCCTCGCGAACTGCAAAGAGGCACAGGACCAAAGTAAGACCTTTCATTATTCATGGTTATTACTCTCGATTGTGTTGGTTGCATGGGAGTTGTCAGAGGACAGCCAATTTCCTCCAATTGAGACTGATTTTCCAAAAGCAGCAAAACTTTCATCTTTATCGGCCACCAAGGATGCTGACCGGGTTAGGGAAAGCAACGTGTTTTGGGTGGTGATGGAGGCAAGCATCTGCGCAACCATCAACCGAAAGCCATGGTTGTCACCAACTATCTTTGAGTAGCTATCTGGGTATGAGAGTTCAAAGAGGACTTCCACCATGTTTACATCCAGGCGCAGAAGGATTTGGATCAGAAGTGGCATGATCTCCCCTAATTGGCTACGAATGATTCCATTGCAGAAGTCCTCAAGCGCTAGCCAGCAAATTGGCACACATCATCAAATTTGGTCACTGGGACTAGCAAGTCCGTAGAGAAGCAAAAAAAGGAAGCGTCCGCGACTAATGTTTTAGCAGTTGGCAGAAAAGAGGAAGAAGGAGACTAAGGAGAAGGCCCGAGTAGAAGCGGAGCGCCCTGCAAAGGAAGAGTGTGGCTCTGACAAAAGTCAGAAATCTCCTTCGCCCCAAACAGAGGAAGAAGAGTGGTCATAGAATTTGGCAGGGAGCATAGTGGTGTGCTCAGCATATTCATCCAAGTAGTGGATTTTTTGGCCATCTTTAGGAAGGAAACTTTGGGGAGGAATCTTCGAGATTCTTGAGGGTCCAAAATTTGATGGTGTCGGAAAGGGGAAAATTTTATAGTCATAAGGCATGATTTCACGTAGGGCGGTGGTGATCAGGAGAGAATTCCCTCCTGCATGAAGCGACATAGGGAACAGGAAAAGGAGGGATAGCGAAAGAAGAAAAAATCCACTAAGTTGTTGCTAGACCCAATTACCTTGATAGAGGGTGACTTAGACTATATTGGCGATCAGGTAAGGGATACGACAGTAGAACTACTTAGCAGTTTGAGCAACAACAAAAGCAGGCACTGGTTTCCATACAGATGGGTCTATGTGAGCTGCAGATCCAAACAACTAGACTCCAGGCTAGTGCAGGACAGAGAAGCACTGCATCAACTAGTTTGGTGTTGGGGACCACTCAAGTAGCAGAGTTGGTTCGATCCTTGGATCTCCGGTCAATCGCTCTACCTGATGGAGCTCTGAGCGCAGAGGTGGATGCTAACAAGGCTACTGTCAGCGCTTTGAGGAATATTGGTCTGAACTTGGCCATGCTCCCCAATGAATTCCTTCACACACTACAAGTAGGTGTGATCGTAGAGATTCAAGCTCGAGATCAGCGCGCGTTGAGCATGATTAGTGAGTATAAGGTCAACAACGAATAGATGTTCATTGAGAAGACAACAACATTAGAAGCATGGAAGAAGGTTCAGGAGCAGAACGAACGAATTGTAGCCATGGTGGTCGAGGCATGCAAAACAATCCCTGAGTTGCATATACCAAAAGAGGCGCAGTCACATTTGTTGGCTTAGTGGGTCCTGACCCAGGTTCATAGTTAAGTTTTCCAAACAAATCCCTACACTACTGGCCCTTTTGGCATCAACCCATGGAGTGCACACTGAAGTCTCATCCGAAGCAGTATGGGGGGATGTTGGAACTAAGTTTTTGCACCCAGATATGAGTGTGATGTCATTTTATGCCATAAGCTTGCATTCCCGCAAATCGATAAGCCTTGAGGGCTCATCGATATAACTTCTCTTAATCAAATTCTATACCTCTACAAAGGTCTATGAATTTCTTTCGCGGACCCTAAACAGGTGAATCGACCCTTTACGTGCCTTTGTAACTGCCCTTAAGTTTGTATTTTCCCAAATCGTCTTAAGTGTTTGATAATATTAACATGCAATAAGATATTCTTCACGTAAACAGTTATTATTATTTGTGTTCATATGACAATGAAAACCATGTAAAATCGCGCATCAATACAGTGTTAAATCATAACCCTATTATTCATCATAACATAAACGCATTCATTCATAACATAAGTAAATGGAAAAAACATAGATTTCCAGAATAATCTCTTTATTAATACTTCAGTTCTGGTTACAGACTCAAGACTACCCTGTGCACTCAACTACAAGGGTCCTCACACTCAGCTGCAGACTCTATATTCTAGGCCTCTACACACTCAACTGCAGAGCCTCTCTTCTACTCTAAGACTCTTCACTCTTCACTTCTACTGACCCATTACATTCGTCTTCATCAATATCATGAACCGAAATACCTTAGACTCTCTAAGACTCTCCTTTTTATACAATCCCATGGTCCGTGGACCATGGTTAGATCTACTAAATCCGACACAACTTACATAAAAGAAGGGGAAAACCCTTTATGACACTTTACCATCTACGCACTCTGCGACCACATTTTGTGGAGACTTTACACTTTTTACAATAAAACTTGGGCTTTTTCCCCAAACTTGACCCTAGGGGACCTTATCCCAACAGATGGTTTAACTGACGTGGATAAGTTTTTGGATGCGTTTGAGTGTGAAGTCCTTGAGCATCATCGCTTCCAAGCATTAGATTTGGCACTACACACTACGCCTAAACGATGATGGGGTACGCACAAGGATAGCTTTGATGGATGGCGGGATTATAGAAGGATGATGAGGTTGCGGTTTGGTTCACCTAACATTCGATTGACTGAGAAATATGATGGGAAGGATGATTCACGTGATCACCTAGCAAAGTGGACTAATGCTTATGGAATGGAGCCGCAGCCGAAGTGGGTACATTTATTTTGCCATACTTTAGACACAATCCCCATGAACTGGTATTTGGAAACGGAGCTCCACCATAGCACTGCAGAGTGGGATATATTAAGGGAAGGATTCTTATTGACCTTTAGTTTTGAAGATTATTTTGAGAGCATTGATGAAGCTCTGCAGGAGATTAAGGCAGTGATCTTTGGAATGCTGCAAGAACCTCTAGAATGGGTCCAACCATATTGGAGTACCCAGATGTGCCATGCACTAGAATGTTATAATGTAACTGCTGAGGAGGAGGATGAAGATCCAAGAAATATCAATATTCCAGAGGCCAAAGGACATCGCGAAGTCGAGGGCCCACAAATACACAACCGAACATCACCACGCCATTGAAAACAAAGCAAGTAAACATTGGGACTGAAGTAGAATCGAATTTTTCAAAGATTGGAGATTACTGGGATGATGCTACTATGGATAAAGTTGTTGAGTTACTCTGTGAATATCAAGATCTATTCCCTATCAATTTTTCGAACTTGAAAGGCATAGTAGGATACTTGGGCGTTATGAAAATCACTCTGAAGCTAGACGCGAAGCCTGTTAAGCAGAGGCCATATCGCCTGAATCCTAAGTATAAGGAAAAAGTTCGCTTAGAGTTGGATAAGATGCCGGAAGCAGGCATCATAGAACCAATGGAAGAATCTGATTGGGTGAGTCCAATGGTGGTTCAGGAGAAGAAGCAGAAAGGAGAAATAAGGATTTCATAGATCTGTGAAAGCTTAACGATGTGTGTGTCCATGATCCATTCCCAACATCATTCACTGATGAAGTATTAGATAATGTTGGAGGGCATGAGGTCTAATCATTCGTGATGGGTTTTCATGATATCACTAGATTAAGATTGCGCCTAAGGATAGGAGTAAAACAGCCTTTGCAATGGAGTGGGGTTGTTTTCAATACACTGTGATGTCGTTTGGACTTAAGAATGTGTATTCAATATTTTCTCACGTAGTCATCACGACATTCAAGGAGTTTATGCATAAGTTCTTAGAAGTGTACTTTGATGACTGGACGATGTTCAGACTAGTAAAGTGCCATGTAGCAAGTTTGCGCTTAATGTTGGATACGTGTCGCAGATACCAGATCACGCTGAACCTAAAGAAATGCATCTTCTGTGTTCCCTTTGGAATCTTGTTGGGTCATGTGGTGTGTAAGCAAGGGTTGATGATGGACCCTGCCAAGATTGCGGTGATAGTGAATTTGGAGGCCCCACGAAACATTAAGTAGTTGCGTGCAACATTGGGACATATGGGATATTACAGGAAGTTCATCAAGGCTTATGCTCAGATTACCGTGCCTATGGAGAGACTACTGAAAAAGGATGTGACGTTCTACTAGGATGAAGAATGTCAGTGCAGCTTAGATGTTTTGAAAGAAAAGATCGTTACCGCGCCAATCTTGCTATTCCCGGATTGGAAAAAGGAATTTCACGTGGATGTTGATGCCTCTTGCATTGCATTGGGTGCAGTGTTAACACAAGCTGGTGAAGGAGAGATGGACCATCCTATAGCCTTCATGAGTAGGAAATTATTGAAGGCTGAGAAGAATTACTCAATGACGGAGCGCAAAGGGTTGGTTATGGTGTACGCACTTCAAAAATTTAGGCACTATATGTTAGGAGGGAATTTCAAGATATACACGGATCATTCTGTCGTGAAATACCTGGTCAATAAGCCTATGTTGGGGGGAAAGATATGTCGATGGTTGCTGCTATTCTAGGAGTATGACTTTGAGTTCATTGTGAAGCTAGGGAGGTTCAATGTAGGACCTGACCATCTGTCGCTGACTGAAATAGGAGAGGATCCTAATAATTTGGAGGAATGGTTTCTAGACACGCAACTCTTCGCGGTGTGCATAGCAAACAATCATTTTGCAGATATCATTCAATTCTTGACTATGGGGATGGCATTGGAAGGCTATACAAGTCAGCAAAAGATGGAGCTAGTAGTATGTGCAACAAACTTTTCACTAATTGCAGGACGTCTCTATAAGATGGGTGCAAATGAGATATTGTGAACATATGTGTCATATTTTGAGAGAAATGGCATTCTCATTGAAGCTCATGGAGGGGATGTGGGAGGACATTATGTAGGAAAGGCGACTGCGCAGAAGATTTTTCACGCAGGTCTATGGTGGTCAACGCTACACAAGGATTCTAAAGCGTATTGTAAGGCATGCGATGCGTGTCAGGGAACGGGAAGACCATCACGAAGGGATGAATTTCCATTACAACCTCAAGTATCATTGTAGCCATTTGAAACATGGGCGATTGATTTTATTGGGCCAATTCAGCCCCCAGGGAAGAAAACCGATGTGCGCTATATTATCACCACGACGGAATATCTAACCAAATGTTTAGAGGCATAGCCCGTTAAGGATTGCACAAGGGCTACAACAACGAAGCTTTTGTTTGAATATGTCTTAACTAGGTTTGGCTTCCTGAAAGTGTTGATGAGCGATAGAGGTACACACCTTCTGAATGAAATGATCAACACGCTGACCGAAGAATTCCATATCTACCATCAAAAGAGTACATTGTATCACCCGTAGGCCAATGGAACTATTGAGGCCTTCAACAAGATTTTGGGGAACGCGTTGATGAAGATCTGCAACACACACCGAAATGATTGGGATGTGCATGTACCCGTCATATTATGGGTGTATAAGACTACTTGCAAGAATTTGACAAGACAAATGTTGTTCAAATTGGTCTATGGTGTAGAAGTTGTGATGCCAATGGAGTATATCGTGCCTAGTTTGCACATAGTATCTCTCACAGGAATGGCAGATCGCAAAGACTTGGAGGAACGGCTCACGTAGCTAATGGAGCTTGAAGAGGAATGATTCATGGTTGGATTCCATCAGCAAGTACAGAAGGAACGTGAAAAATCCTAGCACGATCGTCACATCAAGCTTCGCACATTCAAGGTAAATGATCTAGTCTTGTTATATGATAGTAAATTTACTAAATTTCTGGTTCAATTTCAGATGCATTGGCTGGGGCCATATATTATCAAAGAAATTACAAATGGAGGTGTAGTTCAGCTCGTGAAGCTGAATGGAGAACCTTTTCTGAGAAGAGTGAATGGAAGCCGATTAAATTTGTATACACGGGATCCTATCCAATGACTATATGCAGAAGGACAGTATTAGTGCTCCAGGCAGTTGCGAGGGAGCACGGGACTATAAACTACACTGCTAGGGTCAAAGGACTACGCAGTAGGTGAGCTATGTGGAAAATGGTGATGTTGCAATATATGAAGCTACGCGCAGAAAGTTGCGCTATGGAGGGAGGTGTTGTGCAGCACAGTAGAAAAGTGATTGTTGGAGTCACTGTTTATGATTTAACAACTAGAAGACGGTTAAGAGGAGTGGGTGGTGGCACTTAAGGCCAAAATATTTGATTATCTACCACCAAAACAGCATTAATTGTCAAAATTTGGGGGGAACGATTGGATTTTAATTCAAAATCCCCTATAAATTACGCGTGTCGATCCAACAGAGAACACTTTGCACCCTTAGAGTTTTTGTTGAGCTGTGTTGTGTGTCATCTATGAACTGATCGTATTGGGAGGATTTGGTCATGAACCCTACATTTTCTAAGCTTTCAGAGTTGAATTAGAAGTTCATTCTTAAGAAAATGCTTGGACTAAGCCCTATAGAGACTGTGAGTATTGGTGGTGACGTTGCTTCTGAAGGAGCTTCCCCAGAAGTGGTGAGTATGGAAGCTCCAGCTCCTGTGCCTATGGCGCCAAGGTCACCTAGGCTGAAGCCTACCCCCGCTAAAGAAACACAAAAGTCGAAGAAGGATAAACAGAAAAATCCACTACCGGTGCATGAATCACCGAGAAAGCATTCTGCAGCACAAAAACAAAAGAAAGACAAGCAGCCTAAGAAGGTCATCAATCTGGAGGTGGAGGAAGGACAGGGCATAGAAGACATAGATGTTGAGGGAATGGAGCCCATCACAAAGTTACCTGACTATATCCCTTCATGCAAGGGGAAGGCGAAGGTCACAAAGGATCCAGACTCAGAAAAATTTTCCATTTCTACACCACTGCTTCATGAGCAGGTTCCCTTTGAAGGTCCTCATCTTGCATAGATCCCACTACTAAATATGGAAGATTGGGACCTCATAGATCATGCTAGGTTTCCACACTTAGCCATAGATAAGTATATGAAGCGCGTCTACTACGCGGAGTCAGGTGTTACCGTGCTAGAGACAGTGGAATGGATCCGCAGCGTGGAGAATTCGGGACTACTGAATCTGTTGTGGGTTCCCCATTATCACCACACCCCTATCAACACAACTTGTGTGCACCAACTAATCACTCTAGTGCATGATGGATGCTTATGGCTAGGAGGGCCTATCCCCATCACTGACATGTTTATCCATAGAATCACGCATCTACCATATGAGGGATTGAATCCAGCCAAGGAGTTTGGCAGAAAGACAAGAGAAAAGGATCTGCCAGAACGAATGAAGAAGTAATTTGACCTAGAGAAGAAAGCATGAGGATATTCAATCACCTCCATAAATGACCCTGTAGTGAAAATTTCCACGTAGATCATAGCAGGGAAAGTCATGAGAAAATGTCGTGCAAACGAAGTTCTGGTGCCTGTGGTCTCCCTAGTTGCACAGTACGCAAAGGGCATGTAGTTCAACTGTGCCAGGAATTCCTCATGAATTCCTGCGAGGTCCAGGATGAGACCAAGCCTTTCCATTACACTTGGTTGTTTCTCTCTATTATTTTGGTTGCATGGGATCTGCTGGAGGATAGCCAGTTTCCTCTGCTGGAAGAAGGATTACCGAAGGCAGCACAGTTCGCCTCCCTATGGGCTACAAAATACCCCGCACAGATCACAAAGGCCAAGATCTTTTGGGTCCTGATGGAATCAAGCCTCCACATGGCCATTAACTAGCAGCCAAGGTTGTCCCCGACCTTGTACACACAGTTGTCAGCCTATATAGCGTGCAAGGCTGATTTCCACCGAGTATACATTAAGGCACTGAAGGATCCCCAACTACAATGGAATGACTTGCCATATTTCGTAACAAAGACAGACGTGCAAGAGGTGATCGCGCAATGGCCAGCAAAGTGTCATGCCCCCTCAAATTTAGATGCAGGAAACAGTAATGGCACAAGATGTTCGGCAACACAGAAAAGAAAGGAAGTGGCCAAGCAGGGTGCGCAAAACCTGGCCGCGCAAAGGAAGAAGGAAGCCATAGAGAAGGCACGGATGGAGAATGAGTGCGCTGCTAAGGAGAAGGTTGAACAGGAGCAACTTGAGTCAAAAAGAAGTGGAAAATCCCCTTTGCTAGAGACTGAGGAGGAAGAACAGCCCGAACAAGGTGGCAGAGGAGATGATGGGCATAGAACCCCATTTCGTCTAAAGAAGCATGAAGAGGAGCAGCGGGAAAGTCCCAAAAAAGAAAAAAATCAAACAAGTCAAAGGGAAATCCCATGGTATTGACGAAGGGCGATCTCGATGAGATCGGAGATAAAATACAGGACACTACAACTGAAGTGCTGCAGCAATTTGAGCAGGATTATATACAGATGTTGGGGAGCGTCTAAAAGGATCTGTGCGAGTTGCAGATCCAAGCCAAAGGGATATAGGTGTGCGCAGGTCAAGTGAGCGTAGCACAAGTGAGCCTTGGCCCTGGGGATGAGTCAACCAATGGAATTGATAAGGACCCTAGATCTTTGAACTATTGCATTACCAAAAGGATCCCTTTGCGCAGAGATAGCTGATGATCACATCATCTTAAGAACCCTTAAGAACATCGAGTTGAACATCATAGCGCTCACCAACGAGATTCTTCATGCACTGCATGTAGGGCTAACAGAGGAATTGAGAGTTTGGGAGCAGCACGCTCTCAATATGATCAAGGAATACAGGGTGAATAATGAGCATATGTTTGCTAAGAAAATAGAGGCCTTGAAATAAAAAGAGGCGTTGCAAGAACAAAGTTCCCAACTGGAGTCCGTAGTTGAAGAGGCATGTAAAATAGTGCCTGAGCTTCATATTCTTGAGGACGCACAACCAGAAGCGAAAATCAGGAAGTTAGCCGCTGGTGTGTGTGAGGTAAAGGAAGAGGTTGATCGATTTCAATTCTATCTCAATATGAAAATAACTGAGCTGCAGTTAAAGTTGCAGCCCATGACTTTGGCTGAGGTCAGGGAACAGCGTGGAGCCGCCATAAAAGAAGGGATGGCCACCTTGGATGCCGCAGTCGCTAACTGTTAGGAATTATTTGAGCAGGAAATGGAGTTGGTGACAACTCTGTAGGAAGACCCAAACTTGTAGATACTGAACATAGGGGTCAGGGAGCTGCAGAAGCAGTATAATGAAGTCAGCGCAACGACACCCTCGATTTCCCCAGCACAATTCCTAGCCAAGTTGTAGGAGAGGAAGCAGCCCCTCGTGCAGGTGGAAGTAGCATAGAAAAAGGAGGCCTTACATAAGGCCTGGCTGGGGCTTTGGTTAGACGAAGCTTACCAAGTCATGACCAACATTCAGGAGAAGCTAACATGCTTGTATCAAACACAAAAAATGATGAGGCTAGCCGCAAAAGGACTAGCTACATAAAAATTAGTCAAAGAAGTCAAGCAAACAGCTACGCAGGGCGTTGTCGAAGTT
Organism: Pinus tabuliformis; assembly: GCA_031772625.1. Classification (NCBI taxonomy): domain Eukaryota; kingdom Viridiplantae; phylum Streptophyta; class Pinopsida; order Pinales; family Pinaceae; genus Pinus; species Pinus tabuliformis. The sequence continues at coordinate 537,982,944 of CM062805.1, read as the reverse complement.
GTTGTAGTTCAAGTGGAGCCAAGGGATCTTCACAGCAAAATCACAGTGCCAGCCGAGTGACTCAAGGGCGAGTCACGATCTTTGTGTTGGGGGCCTATTAGGATGGGGTCCCCTGGGTCAGTTTTGGGGTTCCAATAACCCAAGTTTTGATGTCATTGTTGTAAGTATGTAAAGTCTCCATGATTTGTGGATGCGGAGCACGTAGATGATTATGAGTCAAAGGGGTTCTAGCCTCTTGTTTATGTAAAATTTGAGTCAATTTTGAGATCCACCCATGGTCTGCAAACCATGGGATTGTATGTAAAAAGCTATAAATAGGTGTGTCTTAGAGAGTCTATGGCATGATAAGAATAATTTGGTATGCGATGGGTCAATAGAAGAGAAGTATTAGTGCAAAGAAGCGGGTAAGATAGGAGGGAAAGGCTCTACAGTTGAGTGTGCAAAGGCCTTGGTAGAGTCTGCAGCTGAGTGCGTGGACCCCTACAGCTAAGTCCGCAGGGAAGTTTTGAGTTTGTATTCTGAATTGGAAATCAATAAAGAAGTTGTTTCTGGAGAAATCTTGTGTATTGTTGTTTACTTTTTTTTATGACTTATGTTGTTGATGAATAATATGTTTATGAAATATTTATCTAATGATGCAAGATTCTATTAAATAACTGTTAAATGATGTACGAAAGCATGTTTATGTAATTCCATGAGGACTATATTGAATTATGTTATGTTTACTGAATAAATTAAGTAGATCTATGTGAATACTAATTAAGGGTTGTTCTCCGATGTGCTTAAGTGGGTAAATCAATTGCTAAGGGACCACAATAGTTTATCGCAGACCTTTACGAAGGTCTAAAGAACGTTTCAGCAGAGTTGTAGTACCGAGCCCTAAGGGCTTATAGATCTACGCAAAGGCAGATCTGAGGCGCTAAAAGACATCACACTGATCTCTGGATACGGAAACTTGGTTCTAGCATCCCCCCATACTGCTTCGGGTGAGACTGTAGCTTGCGCTAAGTGGGTTGTTGCCTAAAGGGCCAATAGTGTAGGGTTTTTTTTGGTAGGCGCAACTAATTTGGAACCTAGATCAGGACCCCCTAAGCCAACATATACCCAAAATTTATGTAGCTATGGAAATATGGAAAGAAAACTACCAATCTTTAGTGATGGAAATGGAAGGTATAATTTCCAACTATTATATTTCAATTCTAATTGACCTTGGTGTTACACAGTATTTTGTCACACCTCCTGTACTTACCTGTGTCATACCCCAGATTGCCCAAAACTTGACAACTATGCAGTGTACCCATCCTGATATGCAGTCTAGATCCTCCCTGAAGAACTAATGAAAAGTTTCCTTGAGCCTTTCCTGATAAAATGAGCTCAAAACCCTAATTTATGGGTTAGCGCGACTATGACACTACCTACTCGTGTTGATGGCAGGTTGCACCATATTAGCCTCAAGCTTCCAATGTGGTTGTTACCTAGATACTCGTATTGATCCCTAAAATGCAAGTTTTCCCAAAGAGGACAAGAAGCTTCATGATCTAGAGGCTTCCATAACGACGACCTAGATGTTGTTCGTTGTGGATGTGGTTGAATTCTTCTAATATTACCCTTTGATCTTATCCCTATGAGCTTCCTCCTTGAGATGAGGACCTTCCCCTATCTTTGGTGAGATCCTAACTCCCTCTCCCTGCCTATATATTCATCCTCTTCCATTCCCAAATGGTTGGTCTCTGATTATTTGCACCCTTATTCTGAGATAATGCCTACATGTTATTCACGTTGGCTTGGAGAAGGAGTGCTTGGAAATATTGAGCTTGGACTTGGACATTCACTCAAGGAGGGCTTACTAACATCAAGGCCTAGGTTGTATGCTTCCTCTTTTATTCATTAATATAGATAATTGTTGGTTCACTTTCCATAAATGCTTGTGTCAATGCATCATTTACCTTAATGCTCCTTGATTTGTTAAGTGGATTACATTCGATTATGCCTATTGCACTTTTATGCTGTGTTGTGTCTTGGGCCTCTTATGCAGGTATACAGATGTTGTGAGCAGTAAGGAAGAGCCTGAGGACCAAGCGATCAATATATTCCACAAAGGAGTGCATTATAGCATCAGAATGAGGTATGTCTCCTTACTCTTCTCTCATTTCAATTGTAATTTAGGAAAGTGTCTTGTAGATTGTCTCATTTGTTGTTAGACCCACTCATTGGGCTATAGGGATCATTTCTGTCTGCAGAGAGGATTTACCTAGACAACAAAATGGCGACTCCATTAGGGAAGCTATAATCTTTCCATCCATTTCTTCAATCTGATCTTTTGATTAGCTTGACCAACTATCCAGATCTCAATTAGATTGAGTCAATATAGGTATGCACAATCACTGATTACTCCCTTAGAATGCTAAGTCCAAATTTTTTTATGGAATATTTTTTGGTTTTCCCATATTCCTCGCTCAGCGTGAGTTTTATTTGTGACATTTATGCTAGCAGCATTATTTTTTACCTATACATCCGCGTTGGAAACCCTGTTTTCCATTGTTTTCTTGTGCTGAAAATTAGCACAGTTTTTACTATATAAAGAGGTATTGATGACCCCAACCAACGCAGTTTTTCCCATATAAAGTAGCGTTGATGACCCAATCAGCACAAGTTTTTCTATATAAAGTAGTTTTGATCTTTAAATGTGAGAATTTTTAGCGTTCCTACCTTAGAATCTAGTGTGTCTTGGCCCCTAAAGTCTTTTCCCATCCTATATGCTTGGATTTTTCATTCTTTTTATTGATTATCTTGATTAATTTGCAAAATTTGTCTCATTGGCTTTGAAGTGAAATCTGATCGAGTTCTAGGGTTTCTAGTCAATTGGTCATCGCTTGCTGCTTGTTGGTGTCATTGAGATGTTGGTTTTGTTGATTGATTGGGTGTTGTTTTCTGTGGAAATCATTGAAAAATTCATTTTGCATTTTTTTTAGCTTGTCTTTCAAAATTTACTTTTTGTGGAAATGCATTAGATTAGTCGCATTGAAAAGTTATTTTTTGAGATTCATCATTGAAAATAGATCACATTTGTCGGTGATTGAAAGTTAAAAACTATATTAGGTGCATCAAATCATCAAAAACAAAAATAAAAGCATAATTCATATAAATGCATCTTAGTAAAGTCAAAATCATTTTTCTTTCAAAAATTTGCATTTAGGATAGTGAAAAGTGAAAATATTTTTTACTTTTGGCATTGCATTTGGAAGACGAAAGTGAAAGTTATTGGAAGGCATGTTGTTTGATGCATTTTGTTTAATGCATTATTGATTGAGTTTCTTCCCTTGGTTAGTATAGCTTTCATTGAAGTGGAAATTTTCCTTTTCTCATATAGCTTCATCTTATGGATTCAAATGACATCGTTTTGAGGCCAAAATTGAAACATAATTGAATATAAACATTAAAATTTACTCAATTAACCTATGGAGCATTTGGAACTTAACGGAAAACGTTTAGAAGTCTAGGATAGAGACGTGTTCCAACGTCTATAAACCTAGAAGCTATCATTAACTACCTACATTATATCCCAAGGGTGAAATCTCATTCCAATACAGAAGCATATCGAAGGTTCTCTAGTACTTTCGAGTATATCAAAGGCACATCACTATGGCAAGTATATCAGAATGCTCTCATCGAACGTTTATGCATTAGACAGTGCCAACACAGACTTGTGCTCCCCGTACCATCGAGTATATATTGAGAGACACCATTAAGTTGTTATCCTTTAGCCACAGGTAACCGAGTCAATTGCCTTGAAAACGTGATACACCGAACAAAGCATTCGGGGAGATCGGTCATCATACATTAAGTCCTTCATCTTGTCCAAGGTGTATATAGAGGTTCACGAATACTTGGTAAACTCTTTTTCCTAGTTACCCATTTTTGATTTATTTATTGTTAATTTCTAAAATTAATAGAATGTGGAAATGCATCCTTCATGTGGAAATAACCCTTAGCATATCTTAGGTTGATACCAATGGCAACTTTTCCCGAGTCTACCAACCAAGGAAACCCCCCTTACAGGAATCCTAGTCTTTTTCCTTCTTTTGGAAATGTTGGTGCTCCCTATATGGTAATGTTGTCCCTTCCTGGATTTACCATTGGTCTACCAGTTTGATTATTTTCAGCCTCGATGATTCCGAATGTCAAAATTTCTTTTCAATCGAGTTCTCCACCAGCTGAACAACATAAACCTCATGTTGATCCTAAATTTGACCCCTTGCCTTCTTCACCTTTTTCTCCACCCCGTTCTTCCTCTTTTCCTGGTGAAAGTTTGGATTCTAGTAACCAGGAAGCTAATAAGAAGAAGAAGAGGATGAAGAAGAAGAAGAAAAATAATCAAGTGGGCAACCAAAAAACTATTATTACAGATGAAAATAATGAATAAAAATCTTCCAACCAGCCCTGGAAAGTAAAATTTCCTTGCATGTTATGTAAAGGTGACCACCTTCTTCAAAATAGTCGTGGTATTCCCAACATCTTAGAAGTGTGGTCAATAGGTTCACATCAACCTTTGTCATCAACCTCTGGAGATCATGTTGGTGATAAAATTTTAACTCGTAAAGCCCATGGAAAAAAGGGAAAAGTCAAATTTCCCTGTAAGTTGTGTGAAGGTATTCACCTTTGTCCTCTTTTGGATGAGGCTTCCAAAGAGTTGGAAAAAATTACATCTTTGCAAATTCATCTTTCAGTTGGTTATCGAAATATTTCCACTAACCCTTCACTAGTTGATCAAGTGATTGATCAAAAGCCATCTTTGGTCAACCTCGCTCTCACTGAAAGTGAGTCTCATGAGTCCATTCTTGACCAACCATTGGTTGAGAAAATTGTAGACTTTGCTCCACCTTCAGTTAACCATACCTTTCCAGTAGAGAGTGAACCTCATACTACTCAGGTTCTTCTGGTTTCTTTAGTTTCGAATGAACTAGAGGAAAATCCTCTCGTTCCTGAGGTGCATGATAACAATTCTCCTGCTCCCATAGAGCACGAGGGAAACTCTAACGTTCCTACAATGCCCCCTCTAAGTAGTTTAGTCACTTATTTTGATTGGAGTCGACTAGAAAGATATCGTCCTCTATTTTATGTCTTTTTCCAGATTATGGTACAATTACCATATGGTCGTACCTAATACAGTCATAGACAAGGGTGCATCTGTTATCATCCTATCCTCAACTGCTTGGAAAGCTCTAGGTTCTCCTCATCTTGTCCCTGTCACCCAAAATCTATTAGATTTTAACAGAGGAACCAGTCAACCATTAGGGATCCTTCCTAAGTTTCCTATTACTTTGGGAGGAAAGGTTGTCTATATAGATGTGATGGTTGTCCAAGGCCCTATAGATTTTAATCTACTCCTTGGTCATGACTATGTTTATGTCATGGGAGCTCTTGTCTCTTCCCTCTTTTGAGTGATGTGTTTCACGCATGAAGGAAGCATTGAGATCATTGATCAGCTTACATTCATTGGTCTTGAATTAACTCCCCATCAACCATCATCCCTAAATGGTTCTTTTATGCAAGTGGTATCATCCCTGCCACAAGTTAATTAAGTGGCCACCTATTCCATGCCCACATCTACTGATTATCTAGTAGGTGATGTAGTACATCATGTAATAGGGGAATTGGAGTCCGAATTTTCATTTGGATCCCTGGACATGTCTTCATTTCAGAGTGTTTCTCTCTCATCCGATGAGAACCTCTTGGAAGCCATGGCCTCTTTTGGTCTACGATCAAGTGCGTGGAGAAGAGTTCCTTGTCATATGTCAAGCTCAGTAAAAAATGAAACAAGGTGTCATGAGCATGGTTATTTTCCTATGTCAAGCTCGTTAAAAAATGAAACAAACCCCTTTCCATTCGAGTCTTTGATTAGATCTTGTAAAATCCTAGTCAAGTCTTTCACTTGATCTCATAAGTGAACCTTCATTCCATCCACCTGTTCGTAACTAGTTGTCTACTTAGGTGAATGAAATGAAGCTTCAAGGGCATGTCCCTCGAATTGAGTCATTATGTTGGTGGCATGCAAACTTATATCAAGCATAGTTTATCTCTATTTCAAGCTTGTGTAAAAATGAAACCAAATCACAAGCATAGTCTTTCTCTATTTCAATATTGTGTAAAAATGAAACCAAATCCAAGCATAGCTTTTTCTCATGTTTCAATCTTGTGAAAAAATGAAACCATTTTCAAGTATCCTCAAGAATAGTTTCCCATGTTTCAAGCTTGTGTAAAAATGAAACAATTCCCATTTTAACTCTCATGATTTTCGTTTTTATCAACCTATTTTTTCTAGATGAGCCTTGGTTTTTTCCTTTCCATCATCACCATCTCTTTGGTCGATCATATGCTTTCACTTGGTTGTTTTACCCTTGCCCGGGGAACTTCTGTGATGAGTGGTCCTATTAGCCAGCCTTTTGACCCTTACATGTTTTGAGCAATTCCATCATCACCGAAACCAGTTGCTATCATTTTATACCACTTGTTCCTCTGAGTGGAGTCATCTTTAAGCTCTTTTTTTACTCTCGAAAAATGAAAATATTACCAAGTAATTGTCGTTTCGAACTTGTAAAAATAAATGAAATGATGTCTACTCAGTATAAGTTTAAACCTTTTCTGGACTGAGATATAATATTGTACGAAAAAGGAACACCTTAGTCAAACATGGCTAGGAGGTTCTCTTGAATATTGTTTTCTAACTTTTCGGGTTTGAGAGACTGTTGGGAAAAATGATAAGAGCAGGGGGGCGTGAATCAGTATTTTATCTTTCACAATAATGATTTTCCTTTTCAAATAGTATACGCTACTTTATTGAAACCAACCAACGTATGTCCGCGACTATAAAGTATGAAACCAACATATATGTAGTAAATAGCTAATTCATTGTATTACATTAGAATGTGATGCATTAACCAATAAACATATGCAGTAAGAACAAAATAAATCAACACACATGAAAACCAGGATATTTTTAGGTGGAAACCCAATGAGGGAAGGAACCACCACTGTTGTCGTCCCAGTCTTCAATCTTCTTATAATAAAAAAATGTTTACAAATTTTTGTACTAGTGCAGACTTTTCCAATACGCAGGCATCTACCTGCTGAAGGCTACAACCTTCTCTCGTTTTCCAGCTTCTACTGGAAGGGAGCTCCAATCCCCTAGCTCTTGTACTGGCTTATAATTTTACCAATACATAGGCACCAGCCTACAGAAGGCTACTACCTTCACTCTTCCTCTAGGGAACTTGTTTCATAAATTTTCAAACTGGATACTCCTGGTACATAACACCAAAAAATGAAGGCCATGTTTCATCAAATTTTCATACTAGACCCATCAGTAACATTGAAGCTCAAAATCAATCACCACTGCAATAACTGCATCTACCAACAATCAATCAATCTGAAAACTCAGATCATCGTCACCAAAACATTGTGTTGAACCTAGAAACCTACATCATCAACCAGAACCAACTGCAACCTCAAAAATCATATGTCAGAATGTATACGCTACTTCAATGAAGCCAACCTGCATGTATATGCTACTTCCTTTAACCAAACCTATGTATACCTCCAAAATACTGAATCAGAAAAACCTCTAAATCAAAATTGTACCATCCAGTAACATTATGACGATCTACTACCAGATTACAGAGTTTTAAACAGACAGCAGTAAAGATCACCCTTCTCACTTAATCAATCAATCAAACAAACTCAATCTCCTTATACATTCAGTTCTACTTTCATATATAATGAAGACATCATTGGCAGATAGCAATAAAATAGTAGCATTGATCAGATAGATCAGTCATCTCTGAACAATAGGCTTTTCTTTTGCATACGCTACTTGGAAGAGTTGAACTAGCATGTATACGCGCCTTCACCAATGCGAACTAGTGTATAGATATGCAAATAATAAATTAAAACTTCACATCTATTCCATACTTTAGCTATACCCAGATCATAATGTTTATAGGATAAAACATGTGTTAGCATTCAGATCTAGCCAATTCAGATCTAGTCATGATAGTCTTGTAAGAAGCAGATTGAGCAGCTTTATGACCAAAGTTATGGCATGAAAAACATTGTCCATTAAACAAGAAGTTTCTATGATCATAAAATATTTTGGTGTTGTTCACCTTTTGATTGATGCTTCTATTGATGTTCACCCTTGGAGTAAAATGAGCATGATTTGTTGGGTGTGGAGCCCGATTATCTTCTTTATTCATAGGTATCACCGCATTGGACCCTAGTTCGTAATGTAGCGGCAACGCCGCCCGTAATATTTGTGCTGCAAGGGGGGTCCGGGGGGGGAGGCAACAATCTTTAGGAGCCCCCACCCTAGTGGGGGATCGGTGGTAGCGCCCCCGAAGCTAAAAATAGATGTAAAATTTCCTTGTAAAATGTTGTAATTTCATAGTCAATCTAGGTCGTTCATTAGGCGAAGATCTGACGGTAGAAGTTATGTTTAATTTAGGGTTTTTTTCCCTAGAAGGCAACCCCTCGCTATATATGAGGGAATTGTATTGCGTCTATGTAGATCAGTATTCTGAGTGAGAAAGAGAGAGGATATTGTGTGAGAGCGAAGAGGGAATTACAACGGATCTATTGTAGGTTGTATCTCTTCAATTTGTTGGATAATATAAAAGGAAGGACTAGTTGTTTCTCCGTGGACATAGCCCAAATTGGGTGAACCACATATATCTGTGTCTCTCTTGTTTTATGTGTTTTTTGTGTTTATATTTATGAAATATATTTTATGTGTTCCATTGCTCTGTAATATATAATTTTCTAACATGATTTACCTGGGGAGTACCTTTAAGCTTTTGCTGAGGATTGACGCATTATTCACTGGTTTTTGTTGCATCAATATAGCTTCTAGTGTTGACGAAAGGCTTTTCTAGTTGGGATGTTTCTCCAATGTATCAAAGACAAGTCTTTATAAGTGGAGAATGTTGAACCTTGATGATTTCATCTAAGGTTTCTGATCCTTTAGCAAATATAAGATTAAGAGATTTTGTCTTCTCAAGTTCTTTTCTTAGACCCACTACTTGACATTCTAATTTTTCATTGTTCTTTTCTCTTTCAGTGAGTTGATGTGTCAAAGTGTCTATGACCATATCCTTTTCTTCCAAACAGATTTTAAGTTGAGTGATTTCTTCAAGAAAATATTCATCTTCTAAGGCATCCATAAAATCATCATTGTCATAAGCCATGAATAGTTTAAAATCTTGTTCAGATTCATCTTGATCACTATTAGACAAGCCATCACTATCTTCATGAGTATAATAACTTCTTCTATTCACAAACTATTTTCTATTGCCTTTTGCAGACTCATTTTCTTTTTCATGATTATCTTTATGAGGACATTTAGTAGCATAATGGCCAAATCTACCACAAGAAAAACATTTGAATGGAAGCTTAGCTCTGAATCTTCTAGAACCCCATTGAAGCTTCTTTACAAATTTTACCTCATCTTCTTCTTAAATATATCCCGATTCCTTGAGATCTTCATTTTATTTTCCCTTTGCTGAAGCTTTGAAAGCATCTTCTCTAATATCTGATGGACCTCCTTTCCTCATTTCAAAGGCAATTAAAATTCCATGAAGTTGAACAATAGTAATAGATTGAAAATCCTGCTTCTCTTCTATGGCAGATACTTTTCACTCAAATTTAGAAAACAAATATCTCAAATTTTTCTCTACTAAAGTAGCCTCCTTTATTTCTTTACCCAGATTCTTCATAAAATTTACAATCTCATCTACTCATAAAAATAACTAGCAATACTTTCATCACTATGCATCTTGAGAGTTTCATATTGAATTCTGAGTGTTTGGAGCTTAGCACATTTTCCCTGGGAGTCTCCTTCGTAGCTTTGAATGATTTTTTCCCATATTTCTTTGGTTGTGTTCAGCTGCATGACTTTGACAAATTCTGATTCTAATAGACTTCCCAATAACGCATTGACAGCTTTGGCATTGTTTTCATATGCTTTCTTTTATGTTGGACCTATGGGGACTTTTGCTAGATATTGATATCCTCCTTCCACAATTGCCCAAACATCATCTCATGGTGACTAAAGATAGGCTCTGGTCCTTATCTTCCAATATGCTAAGTTATTTATGTTGAATATTGGAGGTCTGATAGATCCCATGCCTTTGTGATTGTTCATCTTGAGAGATCTCCTTCAAGCGATCAAGATTCTTTTGAAGGACCTTCTCTAATACCAATTGTTGGGAAAATTGCTGGGGGGGGGGGGGGGGGTGTGAATCATTATTTTAAAATTCACAATAATGATTTTCCTTTCTAAACAATATACACTACTTTACTGAAACCAACTAGCGTTTGTTCGCGACTATAAAGTATGAAACCAGCGTATATGTAGTAAATAGCTAATTCATTGTCTTAAATCATAGTGTGATGCATTAACTAGTAAATAGATGCAGTAAGAACAGGATGAATCAACACACATGAACATCGGGATTTTTCAGGTGGAAACCCAATGAGGGAAAAAACCACCGTTGTTGTCGTCTCAGTGTTCAATCTTCTTATAATAATAAAAAAATTACAAATTTTTGTATTGGTGCAAACTTTTCTAGTATGCAAGCATCTACCTGCTGAAGGCTACAACCTTCTCTTGCTTTCCAGCTTCTACTAGAAGGGAGCTCCAACCCCCTAGCTCTTGTATTGGCTAATAAGTTTACCAGTACATAGGCGCCAGCCTACAAAAGCTACTACCTTAACTCTTCCTCCAGGGACCTCGTTTCATAAATTTTCAGACTGGATACTCTTGGTACATAACACCACAAAATGAAGGTCATGTTTCATCAAATTTTCATACTGGACCCATCAATAACATTGAAGCTCAAAATCAATCACCACTGTAATAACTGCATATACCAACAATCAATCAATCTGAACAATCAAATTGCTATCACCAAAACACTGTGTTGAACCCAAAAACCTACATCATCAACCAGAACCAACTGCAACCTCAAAAATCATATGTCAGAATGTATACGCTACTTCAGTGAAGCTAACCTGCATGTATATGCTACTTCCTTTAACCAAACCTGTGTATACCTCCAAAATATTGAATCAGAAACTCTAAATCAAAATTGTACCATCTAGTAACATTCTGAAGATCTACTGTAAAATTACAGAGTTCTAAATAGACAGCAGCAAAGATCAACCTTCTCACTTAATCAATCAATCAATCAGACTCAATCTCCTTATACATTCAATTCTACTTTCAAGTATAATGAAGACATCATTGACAAACAGCAATAAAACAATAGCACTGATCAGATAGATCAGTGATCTCTGAACAACAGGATTTTCTTTTTCATACGCTACTTGGAACCAAGATGAACTAGCATGTAGATCTGCAAATACTAACTTAAAACTTCACAGCTATTCCAGACTTTAGTCATACCCAGATCATAACAATTGCAGGATAAAACACACGTTAGCATTTAGATCTGACCCAACAATTATCAGATCATATAATGATAAGTCATTTCAGGTCTCATGATCCTGATCCAACATTGTATCAAAAGGTGCACAATATATTTCAGATCATATCATAACCATAGCCCCTTACAACATAAGATATACTTCAGATAGAAGTATTCATGAAAAACCCTTTCACTTGCACACCTAGCCCTTTGATCTTCTCCTCCTTATATATTTTTAGCCTTTCTCAATACCTCGGACCAAAACAACACTTAGAACCTGTGGTATTCTTGGACGGGATCAAATATCTGTTACTCTGCTCAATATTGTGGGCTAATACCATGGTATTGACCCTTGGTATTCTTTTAACCTTAATTTTCCATCCCATACGTGCTTTTCCTTCTGTGAAAGTGCGTGCATACGTATACGCTCTTTTTGTTCTGTGAACCCGCTTGTATATGCTACTTGGACAAGGTGAACCTACATATACAGCTTAAACTAACTTAAATCATCCTTTTTATTCAACTTCTTCATTCTGATCTACAGTCCTTTGTTCCAACATCCTCTTCTTCTATACAATTTCCCTGTTACCTCTGAATTGACTTGTTACAATGTGAGTTTCCCTTTATCAAATCTGAACTGACCTGTGAGTGAGTTTCCATCAAGAAAAATACCTGTATCATAATGCCAACAGAGACAAATTTTGAAAGGGGACTTGATGGAGTTTTCCTTTTCATCTCTTTTTCAAACTCTCTAAATATGAAAAAACCACCAAGTTACTCTTCCGTTGGATTCGTAAAAAATTAAATGACGAAAGACTTGTCACCGTGATGAGACCGAGTTTCTCCTTCCTAGGACTCATAAAACTTACTAGGATGGATCCATTCGAAGAATGAAATTATATCCCCTTCAAGATTGTGATTAAAAATAATTGGGGTACTCACTAGTGATAGTGGGGAAAAAGTGAAAGTGAAACATCTCTTCTATAGGCAACATGTCACTCTTGAACATGACACTCATATGTTTCTCATGTCGAGTTTGGGATATCCTCACTTAATCACTTGTCCTTCCGGGTTTGGGTGATCCATTTTTCCTCTCATCTAACTATTCCACTTCATCATCATGACCCTTGGTCTTATGTTGAGTCAAATGTTGCCACACTCTGGAGTCGTGTCACCGATATGTTCAAGAGAAGTCATATCTGCAGTTTACTACCTATACATTGTCTGACCTTTTGCCACAGTCCTAGATCATACTCGTTTATTCCACTTTATTCCTTGTTTCGTGTCGATGATGAGGGAATCATTATGGCCCTCCTTCGACGGATCATTTCCTCTTGACTTCAGCTCATTATCCAAAAAGATGACTTAGAAACTCCCTTTTAGTACCTTAGATCATGCATTCCTTAATGGAAATTTCTTCGCATTCGATGATAGGTTTTCATCATTGGACTTTGATCAAATGATTCCACAAGTGTTTGACTTCAGCTTCATTTTCACATTCACAGAGTGTATTTTCATACGTTGAAAGCCATTTTCATTATTGGTGGTTTCTCTCGTGCCTATTAACGGTTCACATCATTGGCCAATAATCAGGTGGTTTTCTAGCATGTTCGACTTTGACACATTCATTCGCATGTTAGAATTCATACTTTGATTGGGCTAGGATGGAGCACAAGACCTTGAGTTTTGTCTAATATAACTCAGGTTGCGTGGAGTTATGTATATTCATGACTGTATGCATGTTTCCTTTATATGAATGGATGTGACTATACTATGGGACCTTATATCTATGATGATGATCCTTCTATATCGGGTGGTTGCATCCATACCATGGATCTTAGTCTTCCATACAATCCTTTTCATTTGGATGATTGCGCCCATGCCGTAGATCTTTTCACATGGTATTTTCTATCTGGATGGTTGCGTCCATACTGTGGATTCATGTTTTGATATATATGATAGAGATATCAAATATGTATATGTATATGCATCCTTGATTTTCAAGTCTCCTGACAATGTTTTTTCTCATCCTTGCAATAGCTCGTAAATCGTCTCATCCATCACTCCCTGTTCTGCCTTCATGCTTTAGGGGGGCATCTATTACACAATATTTTTTCACACCTCCTGCACTTCCATGTGTCATACCCCAAAGTGCCCAAAACTTGACAACTATGCAGTGTACCCATCTTGATATGTAGTCCAGATCCTCCCTGAAGAACTAATGAAAAGTTGTCTTGAGCCTTTCGTGATAAAATGAGTTCAAAACCCTAATTTTTGGATCAGCTCAACTATGACTGCCTAATCATGATGATGGTAGGTTGCACCATATTAGCCTCATGCTGCCAGCATTTTTTTTACCTGGATACTCGCGTTGATCCCTAGAAGGAAAGTTTTCCCAAAGAGGACAGGAAGCTCTGTGATCTAGAGGCTTCCAGAATGACGAATTGGATGTTTTTCATTATGGATGTGGTCAAATTCTCCCAATATTACCCTTTGATCTTATCCCTATGAGCTTCCTCCTTGAGATGAGGACCTTCCCCTATCTTTGGTGAGATCCTAACTCCTTATCACTGCTTATATATTCATCCTCTTTCATTACAAAATGGTTGGTCTCTGTTTATTTGCACCCTTATGCTGAGATAGTGCCTACATGCTATTCACTTTGCCTTGGAGAAGGAGTGCTTGGAGAGCTTGAGCTTGGACTTGGATATTCACTCAAGGAGGGCTTACTAACATCAAGGCCTAGGTTCTATGCTTCCTATATTATTCATTAATATACAAAACTCCTGGTTCACTTTCCATAAATTCTTGTGTCAATGCATCATTTATCTTAATGCTCATTGATATGTTAAGTGGATTACATTTGATTACGCTTTTTGCACTTTTATGCTTTTTTGTGTCTTGGGCCTCTTGTGTAGGTATTCAAATGTTGTGAGCAATAAGGATAGAGCCTGAGGAGAAAGCGATCAAGATCTTCAACAAAGGAGTGCATTATAGCATCAGAACGAGGTAGGTCTCCTTCCTCTTCTCTCATTTCGATTGTAATTGAGGAAAGCGTCTTGTAGATTGTCTTGTTTGTTGCTAGACCTACTCATTGGGCTAGAGGGGTCGTCTTTGTCTGCAGAGAGTATTTAACTATACAACACTTGGTTCTAACCTTAGTTCTATTACTCTAGAAATTTTTGAAGCATGTGTTTTACAAAAAAAATGCATACTAGGTCATGGTTGGTAAACCTAGCTATATGAAATAAAAGAAAGGTGATTGGATTCATTGAAGCATGTCCATTTCAAATGAATGGACTACACACTTAAGTGACCTTGAATGTGCTACCACTAGGTTCATACAACCTACTGATGGGAATGGATAGGTTAGTAGTGCACAAAGAAAAATAGAGTGTTTTAATAAAATTTTAGAATGTGAACATGAAGAAGGAAAGAAAAGGAACCTATAAGGTGTGGAAAATCTAGTGTCAGTGAAGTAGATTTCAGCATTACAACTTAAGAAATGCTAAAATAAAAGACTCCTATTGTGTGTTATTCATGTGTTAAATTCTATTAAGGATAGAAAATTAAAATCTAGGATCATCCAGCATTGCAAGAGTTTAGGGATGTATTCCCAAAGGAAATACTAGGATTTCCACCTAAGCAATACATTGATTTTTTTATTATTATATTTCCTTGAGAAATGTAAGTGTCTCAAGTGACATACAAGTTGAGTGTGCCTAAGTTGGTAGAGTTGAAACTATAGTTAAAAGAATGGTGGATAAGGGATATACTAGGCTAAGTTTATCCCCTCGGAGAGCAAAAACCTTTTTTGTGAAAACTAAAGATGACACTTATAGTTTGTGCATCGACTATTGACAACTAAACAAAGTGATTATCAAGAAAAAGTACCCCTTTTCGTAAATCAATGCTTTATTCGATCAATTGAGGGGAGACACCATGTTCTCCAAGATAGACTTAATATTAGGGTACCATAAAGTTAGAATTAGAGATGAAGACATTCACAAAACAACAATGGAGGACTAGGTATGGTCATTATCAATTTGTAGTGGTGCAATTTGGACTCACCAATTCCCTAGATATATTTATGTGTTTGATGAACATTATTATCAACAAATACTTAGACAAGTTTTTTTGGAATTGATGATATTTTGCTTTATCACAATAACAAGGAGGATGAGGAGCTCCTCATAATAGTGTTACAAGAAGTGAGAAAACATAATTTGTATGAAAATTTTAGTAGATGTGATTTCTTTTATAAATAAGTACATTATTTGGGGCATGGAATCTCAAAGGAGGGGGTTGTACTAGACTTTCAAAATGTTAAGGTGATCATAGATTGGCCAGCACCTTGAAATTTTATAATGGTGAGGTCATTTATGGGCTTGGTTGCATACTTGTTGATGTATTTTCATGTCACATTTCAAATAGAGTGATTCTGAAACAACAAATTTTAATTAAAATTTAATGTTACAAATATTCTTCATGCAAGACCAGTAAGGATGATCTCTCTTTTGAATAGAGAGAAGAAAAGAAATGATACAAGAAAGAAATTGTTTACCCATGTTCATCTTCTTATTGGATATCCATATTATGATATTCATCTAATATTATGGAATAAAAAACAAAGGTTGATGCAGGAGCATCAGAAAAACTCAATTGATCGAAAAGGTCAAAAAAATTACCAGATGAGTTGGCTCATCAAAGTGTGAGACTTGTTAGCTAGTCTCTGAATATTATTGTTAAATGCCATGTAAACCATTTAATATTATAAAATTGTTAAGATGGGAGGCTCGAGAGGTTTGTTTGAGTCAAATTTGGCCATCTTATCCACTCTTCATGGATCTGGAAGGATGCCACTGATGTATTTATTCACACTTTGAATTTAATAATAATAGGCAGTGTGGAGCAAGTATGGATTGAATTAATTTATGGTCCAAACCAGACCTTCTGCAATCACATATATTTATTGTTTGAATGTGTGTGTGATTATATATTTGAAATATTGCAGAGTATTATGTCATGCCCATGTTTCACCCCTATAATCAAAGTTAGAGGTGCCACATTGATATTATAGTCGTTATAAAATCATGCATTAAGAGATTTAACGGGGACAAGATCAGAATACACAAGCAGAGGAGGCAAACACTTAGACATTTTTTTCTTTCAACATATTTTTTTCACCTGACAAGAGCAAGGAGATGAATTAAATTTTCGTCAAAAAGCATCCACCATGAAACAGATTCCCCAGGAGTACACTATAAAGGAAAGCGTCAGGGTGATGTGTCATGGGAGTTTTATCCCTGGAAGACCAAAACATGATCATATAAATAAGAGCACTGAGATGACAAAAACTGGGACAACGTGGAGGAGCCAGTGCAATCGAGAATGTTGGGGTGAGTTGGATCCTACACTTTGGACCACAAGAGGACAAAATGGTTGCGTGGAAAAGGTGTGCACACTATTTAAAAGAATAGGGTCAGGTCCACATTAGATGGAACTTAAGCGAATTTTTTAATGGGAAGCAGTCCATTCTCCCAAAAATATTTCCCTTTGCGGATTGTTTAAAAGTGCCAGGGTGATGTGGAGAAAGGATGACATGTCTCAGAAGTGGTTTGGGTTTAAAAATCATCAAGGTCTGGAGGTTAAACGTTTTGGTCACTAGCACAGTTGTATGGGTCGGCATTGTAAGCACAGGTGTTAATGCATGTTTGGATTCGATTCTGCTCCTTTAAGAGGTAAATCCCCTGCTCTTCCCTTTGAGTATTGTTTGGCCAATTTAATGTCTTTAAATTGTCAACCATAAATTATCAACCATGGTAGGTATACTGATGAAGTACATGTGCATTATATGTGCTAGAAGTTATTTCTTATGTCATTATGTTCTTGTTAGGGTCTAAAATTACGATTAGTATGGAGATGGTGTCATTAATTATATTAATGTCTCAATCACTTAAGTTATCAGTGAATTTCCTAGGAGTTATTTTCTATTGAATCAGTTTATGAATGATATGAGAGTGATTCTAGATTTTACTTGTGTTAGACTGTTTTGGATTTTTGTCTTGAATTTTTATGCTACAGATCTAATTTACCAAGTGCAAGAAAAATCTATTCTTTCACACTGTAAAGGAATGATGTCTAAATTCAATTTCTAAGGAGAAGACTCTCACTCTTTTACTTATTCAATTTGATCCCTACAAGATATTTTGAACAACAACTATGCTATGAAGTAAACACAGTTGGACTACACTAGATAAACAATCAAATGAAATAACCATACTATACTAGATAAAAAGCAATTCAAATAGCATATTAAACTAGGTATAAAGCAAAGGGAAGTGCTCATGCATATAACGATTAACTGGCGAACTCATCATACTGCATTTCTTCACACAAAAACAGAGTATTCAAGTAATGAAATAAATCTAATTGCAATTGGTTAAATCCCTATTACTAGTCGTAGGGGCCCTCCACGAATCAATCCATAATCTCCAATCAATGCAGCGCATACACACATAAAACCAATTCTATTACTTGCAAAACGAAATTTAACAAATTGTTTCAAAAATTACATCATCCGGCGTGCACCAAAACATAGTGCGGCCATAGTTTTTATAATAAGTCTTTGGCATAACAACATGAGCATTTTAAGCCTAAATATCTTTATTTCAATTAAATTATATCGCTAAACATTCGATTTTCTATTCTAAAAGCAAATCGATAAGGTTTCGATGAAACTCGGATTTTGTTCTGGCGACAATCTTGTAGTTGACTTTGGGGTTTGACCGTGATATCCTATGATCATCTTGATGAACTGGTTTGAGGGAATAGGAAGGAAT
Source organism: Pinus tabuliformis (assembly GCA_031772625.1). Classification (NCBI taxonomy): domain Eukaryota; kingdom Viridiplantae; phylum Streptophyta; class Pinopsida; order Pinales; family Pinaceae; genus Pinus; species Pinus tabuliformis. The sequence continues at coordinate 537,964,622 of CM062805.1, read as the reverse complement.
CCACTAGGGGACCATTCCTTATCCATCTGTATCCTTCATCACTGAGCTGGAGCTTCTGAACCTTGCAAACAATGGAGGCAGTTGCAGAAATCTGGATTAGCTGTAGAAACAAACCAATTCTGTAGCCAAATGCATTCTTTAACAAAACAATAGGGTATATAGTCAAACATGAAGAATAAGACATGTTATTTCTTACCTCCAACAAAACCTTGTGTCTATTGCATTATTTAGGTGATAGGTATAGGAAAAGAGAGGAGAGATAGGCCAAAAGGGATGTCAAGGGAAGATAATCTTTGGACTCTACATTCCCCTAGGCTGGAGGTTTTGTATGTCCTCATACACATCATCATTGTCAGTCACTTGTGCCTCCTGATAATTACCTCCAAGTTCCACTTACTTCTTCTTTCTTGCAACCACTGGCATCCTAGGTTTTCTCATGAGAATTTTGTATTTTAAGCTGATAATCTCTCTTTTCATTGTCCTATTTTCCTTCTTCAACTTTTTGTTCTTTTTATACCACAAACTCAAATGAAGGATGAGATTGTCACTTTTTTCAATCTACATCTCACTTTGTGCCTTCAATGTTTGATTATCATTCTTGTGATACCTATTCCCTGCTACATTAAAAGACTCAGCATTAAAATGGTTCATGAGTCTAGGAGTGCATTCTATAACAACATGGAGACAAATGAAAGACGCTTTCTTAGGCAAATATAGAGATTATTGTATGCCTAGTAACCTTAAAGATGAAGTCTTCAAAATGACACAAAAAGAAGATGAAAATCTTGAAGATTTAGTATAAAGGTTTGTTTACAATGTTAAAAGAGAAAAAATGGATAATTTGGATGAGGAAACCCTAAAAGCCCTCTTACTCAGAGCTATTAAAGATGAGTGGATCGATCTCCTTAACCTAACTGGGAAGGGAGATATTTCCCAACTACCATTTGAAGATATTTGTGATTTATGTATACATATCTCAAGGCATAAAGCACAAGTTGGAAGGAGTCCTAGAGACCCTCTCTTGTCAAGAATTAATAAAGCTGCAGCTAGGATAGTCATCACAGCAGAATTAGGAAATTTGCTTGATACCTTCAAAATAGATATTTTAGGGAGCCCAAGTGAGCAGATAAACACCCTTACAATACAAAACAAGAAAAATTTTGAAAATGCTGCATTATCCATCTTCTGTCCTAAATGTCGAAAGAAACATGCTCTAAGAGAATGCCCCTTAGATTCAAAATCCATAGAAACTTGTGTCATATGTGCAGATAATCATGATACGAAGGAATGTCTGTGGTCTTCATTTCTTTTTTCGTGAAATTAGGAAGAATTGAGGGTGATATATTTTTCATTTTGAGGATTGTATCTTCATCAAGAATAGGAAATTCAGAAGGATCTTGGTTTATTCTGCCTCTACCCCCTCCTCTGTTCCTATCTCCACCTCTACCTCTACCTCTACCCCTTCCTCCAATCCTATTTTCCTCACCATGGACATTGTGTACCTCTCCTTCCCCTTCTTAAGCCATGATATATTCTTCAGAACTAATATAGTGTTCTTATAATCTCTCTGGTTCCTCTATCAATTTTTGTTCAAAATAAGTTTCTTGTTCCTCTTCTTCACTAGGAACTTCTAATTTTTCTCCCAAAATTTGCTCACCAGTGGAGGATACAAAAATAACTCCCGTAGTTGGGGATGTAGGATTTTCTTCAATTACAGCTTCAGTAGAGGAAGTGGCTGAAGTACTGGATTGGATTTCTGATCTTGAGATTTCAGGAAGCCTTTGTCGACCTCTAAATGGAATTCGGGTTTGAGTAGGTGGAGTTGATTCTCAAAATCGTGGTCAAGTGAGTGGATTTGTGGGAATTAAACTTCTTCCTCGCCCTACAAATCTACCTCTATATTCTATATCCCTATGCATATCATGTTTTGATTCTTTTTATTAACTTCTATTTGTACTTCCCCGCCAACGATGCCAAAATGTTTGGCCAATTTAATGTCTTTAAATTGTCAATCATAAATTATCAACTAGGGTAGGTATATTGATGAAGTACAAGTGCACTATATGTGTTAGAAGTTATTTATTATATCGTTATGTTCTTGTTAGGGTCTAAACTTAATATTAGTATGGAGATGGTGTCGTTAATTATATTAATGTCTCAATCCCTAAAGTTATCAGCTAATTTCTTAGGAGTTATTTTCTATTGAATCAGTTTATGGATGATATGAGAGTGATTCTAGATTTTACTTGTGTTAGACTATTTTGGATTTTTGTCTTGAATTTTTATGCTACAGCTCTAATTTACCAAGTGCAAGAGAAATCTATTCTTTCAAATTGTAAAGGAATAATGTTCGAATTCAATTACTAAGGAGAAGACTCTCACTCTTTTACTTATTCAATTCCATCCAAACAAGATATTATGAACAACAACTATGTTATGAAGTAAACACAGTTGGACTACACTAGATAAAAAAGCAAATTAAATAACCATATTGTACTAGATAAAAAGAAATTCAAATAGCAGATTAAACTAGGTATAAAGCAAAGGGAAGTTCTCATGCATATAACGATTCACTGGCAAACTCATCATACTGCATTTCTTCACACAAAAATAGAGTATTCAAGTAATGAAAGAAATCTAATTGCAATTGGTTAAAGACCTGTTACTGGTCGTAGGGGCCCTCCACAAATCAGTCCATAATCTCCAATCAATGCATTGCATACACACATAAAACCAATTCTATTACTTGCAAAATGAAACTTAACAAACTGTTTCAAAAATTACATCATTCGGCGCACACCAAAACACAGTGCAGCCATAGTTTTTATAATAAGTCTTTGGCATAACAACATGAGCATTTTAAGCCTAAATATCTTTATTTCAATTAAACTATAACACTAAACATTCGATTTTCTATTTCGAAAGAAAATCAATAAGGTTTCTATGAAACTCGGATTATGTTCCGGCGACAATCTTGTAGTTGACTTTGGGGTTTGACTGTGATATCCTGTGATCATCTTGATGAACTGGTTCGAGGGAATACGAAGGAATCCACTAGGGTACCATTCCTTATCCATCTGTATCCTTCGTCACTGAGCTAAAGCTTCTAAACCTTTCAAACAATGGAGGCATCTGCAGAAATCTGGATTAGTTGCAGAAACAGACCAATTCTGTAGCCAAATGCATTCTTTAACAAAACAATAGGGTATATAGTCAAACATGAAAAAGGAGACATGTTATTGCTTACCTCCAACAAAACCTTTTGTCTATTGCATTATTTAGGTGACAAGTATAGGAAAAGAGAGGATAGATAAGCAAAAAGGGATGTCAAGGGAAGACAATCTACAAGTATAATATATGAACTTTGCTTCCCCCTTTGTGATATATATATATATATATATATATATATATATATATATCATCACAGGGTGCAGGTGAGCCTCTTGAGGGTGGAGATGAGCTTATTTATTCCCTTGTTGCCTTGGGCAACCGATCCTACGTAGGGAAGAGAAGAGAAGAAAATGGGTGCTTTCTATTTTGGAAATTGACCTAGTGTTTGTATGTGGTTGAAGAGAAGAGAAGACAATGGGTGCTTGCTAGTTTGGAAACCAACCTAGTGTGTGTACTTGGTCGAAGAGAAGAAAATCCATTGTGTTCATGTTGGGTTTGGAAATCAATCCAATGTGTGTATGAAAAGAGAAAAGGCCATTGGATGCTTATTGGTTGGACAATTGGTCTAGTGTGTATAAAGGCATAAGAAAATAACAATTTTAAGATAAGTATCCATATTTCATTTAGTTTTGAATTTCAAAATATGAACATAATCTAAGATTTTGATTTATGATTGTTGGGTTTTGAGATAACCGGATACGATATTTTTATACATGATGATTTGATCAAGGAGCTCATTTTACTTGTTGTGACAAGAATCAAATATAATTACAAATGTCACCTCATTGATGAGCTACCAATGAGGTATGATTTGAATTTATTACAATTCCTTTTGGTGATTTTGATGGAAATAATGTGCTTGATGTTGGAAAGCATGGAAATTGCCTGGTCTGGGTGGTTAGAGTTGGTTGCAAGAGTGTTAGTAATAGTAGAAAAATGAATTCGTGTATGCAATAATATGTTGGTAAAATACTTGAGGAACAGGGCCATTATGGGACATTGGTAACCAATAGTGTCCATTGGTTTCCATGAAGCATGTTGTGACTGGTATGATATTTTGAGACAAGGCTATGCCTTGGTTTTGGAACCTTCTTATGTTAGGAATCATTGCTAAGGAATGGATTGCTCGAGGGACTAGGAAGTAGAGAAGGAGATTCATGAACTTGGAAGGTGAGTGACTGCATGTAACACCCTCCTCCCACATCTACCCAAGTAATCGACCAACTGGGGTAAACATGTGACGAACAGTTACTATGATATGATTCAAATCTCTATGTATTAGTTAAGGAAGTGGAACCAACAGAACACAAACAACCTAACCTTTTACACCTACAACAAAACCCCTATGAGCCATCTATCCCATCCAAGTGACTAGCCCCTGAGACAAATTGACATTTTGTTGCATTAAATCCTCAATCACTCCCTTGACATGGGCATGCCTGTGACTGGAACCCTCCATTCGCTCCCAAGGTAAGACATTCATGCAACTGGGTACTTTTTTAGGTATTTTTGTGCTAGTGACTCCAGATTTCATGCTACTTTTTCAGGGCCAGGACTCAGGCCACTACCCATAACTCCATAAAACTTCCAAAAATTAAAATTAACATCAAAACAATGATACAAATGAAAATTCTTGAACAATTACTTGATTGAACCCCTATTAGCCATGACAGGCATTTCATCAAACATGTCACAAATATGCATCCTATAAGTTTAAATAATGGATCTGAGCATAAGGGTCTCAAGCTTATCTGATAATCACTAAGAATCATTGTTGCCTCATCACAGTAATATAATAACCATCTATTAAGCCACATATTCATTGCACATTCATTTATTAACCAAAACATGATGAGATCCATACATTTTCATTGTCATAAAACTCACTCATAAGTAGCATATAAGAAAAATAAATATCAAGGATATAAGAACCATATAATCCAGATATAAAAAAGTATATTTACCCATAAAATACCAAGGAGAAGTCTCTCTTATTGATTATTGCATAAGTGGACTAGGTATGGGACTTCCACGAACCACTTGACCATAGACTAGGTTGAACCAGATCCTTCTTTCAGCAATCACTCACTTGCCATATTCCAAGCATGAATGTGGGATATCATAAAAAAAATCATTCCAAAACCATCAAGGGCTTCCAAAGTCCAAACCACCTCACCCCTCAACTAGTGATTACACCTCACGGTCGGACATCACTAACCATCACTAGATTGGTCTCTACCCAAGCTATCTAGGGCTCCAAATCATTTTCTCCAACCAAGGCTTTCAGGACTAGTAAGTCAACCCACATTTGTCGTAGGGCTTCCAGAATTTTTTTCCAACCAGGACTTCTAGGACTAGTAACTTAACCCACCAAGGGCTTCTAAAGCATTTTTCCAACCAAGGCTTCCAGGACTAGTAACTCAACCCAAGTTGTTACAAGGCTTCCAGAGCGTTTTTCTATCCAATGCTTCCAGGAACTAATAACTCAACCCATAGCTAAAGTAGCAAGAAAAACAACCAGAAAATAGAATTAAAAGCCACAACACCATGGCTATCCAAGAAATGGCAAGGATAGGCAAAACCACTGTCAAACCAGGCAATCCTCCATGTCAATGACATATCATAATCAAATAACCACATGCATATGTCATGCATTCCAAAACTAGCAAGGAAGTCATGCATGAAACTTGGTACCTGGAAGAAAAATCCATTGTAGCTATTGATCTCGATGTCCTCCTACACTTTCATTTTTTTCCTTTGTCTTCTTGTTCAAAATCCCAAGTTTGCCACACTCCTCTAAGAGTGCTCCAAGAAAACTCTAAGTGTCCAAGAGTATGAGAGAGAGAGAAAAAATGAGAAATCCAAAACTGAATTGATCCTCAAAGGCCTTTTTATTAATAAGGCTTCTATTTTCTTCAATTTTCCATTGTTTTAATTCATTTTCCTCCTCACATGCAACCTGTGACCTTTCACCTTCCTTTTCTCGCAATTTCCATTATTTTCATAAATAAATGCCATTTTGCCTTTACAAAGATTTAGCTATTTCCTTTGCCAATTTCCATGGCCATTAATTAATCATGAATGATCCCCATCACTATGTTTCCACCCAACATTCAGCTTGGAATACATGTCCCATGACCAGGTCTTATCTTACATTTATTAATTTTTACATGGATTTTTAACCAGGTTTGTTACAGAACCCTCCCCCTTAGGGGAACACCATCCTCGATGTTCAATTACACCTACAACCAACAAGAATGTTGAAAGAAAAACATACTTCCCATGGAGATTTATAACTTAGCTCGTTGTATTATTTACAATGATCAACCTGCTAAAAATAAACCATCATGACAACATCACAACCATAATGACATGACACCCATACCACTTATTTGAGCTTTATAAAACATCTCATGGTGGTATTTACATCCATATACATATGTACATATGCCAAAACACCATACTAAGCATATACCAAAGACATATATCAAGGACATTCACTCAACCAATGAATAGAGAAGGATACATAGCCCTCATCTGATCTGACATCTCCCATGTAGCTTCATTGGGCCCAAAGTGCTTCCACTACACTTTAACCTGCTCGATTTCTCAATTCCAAAGCATGAGCATATTTCTCTGCAAAATGCACTGAGATTCTAGCTAGAATTCTCCTTTTGGCTCCACCTGCAATATAGACCAGTCAATTATATGATCATCATCTTTAACATATTTCTTAAGCAATGACATGGACTTTCACTGTTGAATATAGTGCAAGTCAATAGTCTACTGGTCCAATCCTTTCAATAATCTTGAAAGGTCCACAAAACCAAGGTGCCAACTTGGCACATGATCCAATCCTCAAGGAGCTCTTCTTGGGCTTGATGTGCAAGTACACTTGTTCCCCAACCTGAAACTCCTTAAACAACTTGTTATGATCTGCATAACTCTTTTGTCTATCTTGTGCTACCTTTAGATTCTTCTTTATTACTTGAATTTCCTATTCCATTTCTACCAACATGTCTAGTCCAATCAACACCCTATTCACTAGATCACTCCAACTTATGGGAGTATTACAACTCCACCCATACAGTGCCTCAAATGGACTCATCCTCAAAGATTCTTGATCCCCATTATTGTAAGCAAACTCAACCAATGGAAGATACACTTCCCACTTTTGTTGTTGATGCATCACATACATCCTCAACATATCCTTCAATATCCTGTTGACCCTCTCTATCTTTACATTTGTCTGTGGATGATAAGTTGTGTTGAAAGCCAACTTTGTACCCAACTATTTCTAGAACCTAGATTTGAACTTGGAATCCTTGTGTGATATGATCTTCTTTGGTACACTATGCAACCTCACTATATCCCTGATGAATACTTTGTGCTACATCATTAGCCGAATAAGTAGACTTCACTGAAAGGAAGTGCCCTGCTTCAGTTAACCTACCCACAACAAACATGATAGAATCATGTTGTCTATCTGTCCTCAGAAAACCTGTAATGAAGTACATGAAAATTACCTCTCACCTGGAATCGAAATAGGTTGAAGTAATCCACTTGGATTCTTACACTCTGCTTTTACCTGTTGACAATTCAAGCATCTAGCCACAAACTCTACCACCTCTTTCTTCAAGCTCAGTCAGTAGTAGAAGTTCTTCACCACTGTCGATATCTTATGATATCTACAGTGACCTAAATACGGTTTCGCATGAAACTCCTCAAGATAAGCTTCTTGAGCTCGTTTTCATATGGCACATATATCATATCCCTAAATATGACCAAGCCATCTACTGTAAGACAACAGTCCAAATCCTGTGCACTTGTACCTATATTATGTCGTAACCTGTGCCTGATCCCCATGTACTTATTATCTTACTAACCTGCCTGTAAGATCTAAGCCTGTAAATCTCTCCCATAAGAACTCATAGTTTCTATGTGGTTCACCTGTATCCACCTGCTAATATCATATGCAACCTTGTTCTCTTTACCTTTAATGTACTTAATCTAAAATTTGAACTCACTGATCGTGGCCAATTATCTAGCTTGCCTAGCGTTCAAATTTGGTTGGTCAAATAAATGCCTCAATCCACTATGATTGCTCATCAGTACAAATCTCCTTCCAAGAAGATAGTTCCTCCACATCTTCAATGCATGGATGACCACTGCCAACTCAAGATCATGTGTCGGATAATTATGCTCTTGGTCATTCAGTTTCCGTGATTCATAGCGTACTACCTGTCCTTCCTACATAATAACTCCACTAATTCCTCTCTTGCAAGCATCTATGCATACCACAAAATCTTTGTTCAGATTTGCAATCTTTAGCATTGGGTCATTTTTCAACAAACTACTCAAAACGCGTTGCACATTCTTATGTCCATTTAGACTTTTTACCTTTTCACTGCAATTACGTGATAGGATATGCAATGCGAGAGAAGTTCTTGATGAACCTCCTGTAATAACCTACTAACCCCATAAATGATCTTACCTCATCCACATTCCTAGGATCCCACTCCATGATATCCCTTATCTTCTTTAGATCTACTTGTCAACTCAATTTATTGTATAAATTAAGGAATGTATTTTACTATCAATCCAGGTTGGTAATCTTAGAAGCAAACCACAATTTATGGACTTTTGGATAAGAACTAATATAGAATAAGTTATGAGAATGGAAATACATATTATAAATATAAATCACTCTTCACAACTTAAGCAAAAATATTTAAGTCTATTACATAAAAGCATACATTATTGGTCAATAAAATTAGACTATTTTAGAAAACAAGGAAGAGGCTCTTTTCAAGAGACCTGGTTGCTCTCCCTCAACATTTCTATAATGACATTGCTAATATCTAAGTAAACATAAGAGAATGAAATGAAAGCATGAAATTTTAAACTAATAAAGGTTGAAATAAGTGAATCTTGTTCAATCTTAGTCCTAGCTCACGGAGAATAGGCTCTTTTATAAGAGACTTGGTTTTCCTTCCACATTCAAGCTAATCACTAAAAGGAAGTGTTAAGTTATGGTATGGTCTATGCTTATAATAGTTTACTTCTTTTTCTTATTATATTCCACAGATTAGCAAGCACATGTATATAAAGTAAAGTGCAGATAGAACATTAAACGATCGACAGAAAACAAGCCAAGACAAGAGACACAAGATGTGGCGGCTAGCCAGGGACAAACCCCACAATGTGTGGGGAAACCTTTTGATCAAATATTCTTTTATCTTCAATAATTCGGCAGAGAGAAATAGTACAAATCTGATTTATATCAGCAGTAGCAAGCCATAGATCAATAGTATCAACATTAGTGGCTTCATCATCAAACTAGGGCAGACGATATCTCACAAACTGACTGTCGGATCGGCTTGATTCCACCACCAAAAGTTGCGGCTTCCATAGGAGGTTCAGATGAACCTACAGTGAAATTCAGATGAGGAGATCTTCTGGTCCACGCAAGTCAAACTTCACTTCTGCAGTTGCAGCTTCAGTTTCAGCAACTTCCTTCAAACTAAGGCAGTTGATATCTTGCAAATTGTTTGTCGAATTGACTTGATTCCACCACCAAAAGTTGCGGCTATCAGAGGAGGTTCAAATGAACCTACAGTGTATTTCAGATGAGGATATCTTTTGGTCCATTTAGGTCAATCTCTACTTCTGCAGTTGCAGCTTCAGTTTCAGCAACTTTTGGCTTCACATGTGTGAGGGAGAGACCCTTTTCTGCGTAGTAGAGAAGAAACTCTTTTCCGCGTAGTAGAGAGAGAGAGATGTGATGAGATGAGTGAGTCCAAATGAGGAAAATTCCTCTTGTATTTAAACACAACGTTGTTGTTTGAATAGATGGGATTGTTGGGCTTCTGAGCCTACATGAGTTATAGGTCAACTTGATAATAATTCCATAATCAAAATAAATTCATATCTCCATGAATACTCATCAGAATCAGATGATGTTTATATCAATCCTACACCTCTCGACAAGAGGAATCTAATAAAAATATTATCAGCCATGAATAAGATGACCCACATGAATTTTGGCCCTATTTTCCAATTTTAACACTCCCTCTCAACTAGGGAGAACTTCATCTGCAATCTGTCTGTCGGTCGCTACTATCCATCCATCAAATGCACTGCCCTGTACAGCCTAACCCTTTCCCTGCTCTGCTCTATGCTGCCTGTTCTTCTTTGTCTTATTCTGCCCTGTACTGATTTGTACAGCTCTGCTCTGTTGTGCTCTACTTTGCTTTGTTCTGTTCTACTCTGCTTTTGTCCGAATTATGAAGAAGAAGAAATGATCGAGGATGTATCATACTAACTCAAAGTCAGTCTCAGAGTATGTACCACTAGTCCCAGACCAGTCTCAACCAACCCGAAGTCAGCATCATAATGAGTACAACTCCTACCACTGGTCCCAGACTAGTAACATCCTCCACTGACTCAAAGTCAGTCTCAGAGTACATACCACTAGTCCCAGACCAGTAACAACCAACCCGAAGTCAGTGTCATAGAATGTACCACTCCTACCACTGGTCCCAGACCAATATCATTGACCCCAGATCAATGGAGTTCATCCTAGCATAGGGAGTACGGTAGGTACAACGATGTGTCCATCAGTACTACTATGGTTCCTAACTTCATTTCCCTGCTCATTGATCAGATGAGAGGTACTTCCCATGAGTCTCAGACTGCATGGGTAGGATGTCTCAAGAGGAGAACTTAATCAATCCCATCCTCACAGGAGAACACATCGATCCTGCTACAATCGCCATGGAGAACACATCAATCCAGACCTCACAGGAGAACACATCAATCCTGCTACAGTCGCCATGGAGAACACATCAATCCATGCCTCACAGGAGAACACATCAATCCTGCTACAATCGCCATGTAGAACACATCAATCTAGGCCTCACAGGAGAACACATCAATCCTGCTACAATCGCCATGGAGAACACATCAATCCAGGCCTCACAGGAGAACACATCAATCCTGCTACAATCGCCATGGAGAACACATCAATCCAGGCCTCACAGGAGAACTGATCATCCTGCTACACAGGAGAGACAATCATCCTATTCCACAAGAGAGAAAATCATCTTCTCCGACAAGAGAGTGAATCATCTTGTTCCAGTGCGCACCACCAAGGGAGGGTGAGTCACGCTGTGATCGTATGTTGCTCTAGTAAGAACTGCAAGCCCTCAGAGCTCCCAAAGCTCAATGTATGCAACATGTAGGACCCTTGTACAAGGGTTTCTTGATGACTCCAAGTCATTTGGGAAAATCATTGATTAGATCTTTCCTCGGGGCTTTGACAAGGTGTATCGACCTATACATCATCCTAATGCGATGGAGCCTCCTTACTCATCAACTTACGATATCCTAGATGATGTCTATCTGCTGGAGAAATCGACAAATACGGGATTCCTAAATAATCGAATCCCACCTCTGGTTGTTACAGAGAATCACAATGGTATGTATTCAAACAGCTCACTGAAGAGATTCCCCAACCAGGCAGCTTCATACGAGATCATACTCGTAGATATGTATCTGGTCTCGGCGGTGCTTATGGCAACCGATTTCTGCTTCCTGCTCATCCAAGATATCGAAGCAAATCCCAAGGTGAAATAGCACTCGAAAGTGCTCTTACGGTCCACCACACTGCCTGCCCAATCAGCATTAGTATATCCAAGTAGTATCACATCTCCAGCAGTGTATCTTAACCCATTAGTAATTGTGCCACGAATATATCTCAGAAGATTCTTGGCATCAATCCAGTGAGGCTCAACCAAATAGGAGCTCATAATGCTAACTACAAAACATATGTTCGGATGGAGGTTCACCAAGAACATCAATGCAAATGGGTTTATGAAACTCAGAGGCATTTCCCAAATCTGGTCCGACATCACTACCAGATAACTTCTAAAATTTAAGATCCTCGAGGTAGTCACAGGCTTGTGGTCCATCATACCAAATCTTTCCAATATCTTTACCACATATTTTCCTTGAGATAGGAAAATTTCCCTTGGCTTCTGCCACACTTCAAGTCCTTGGTCCTTCATTTCAAATTCAGAAGCCAATTCCCTCTTACATTTGTGAATTAGAGGGTATGCACCTGTTAGAAAGAGGTCATCCACATACAACACCAGTATGAGAGGCTTGTCATCTTCAACCTTAAAGTAAAGGTTAGGATCGGCTTCACTCCTAGTGAATCCCAGCTTCATCAAGTAGCTATCGATCCTCTCATACCATGCTCGGGGTGCTTGCTTCATCCCATAGAGAGGCTTCTTCAACCTGCATACATGAGATTTTCGATCATAAATATCAAATCCTTCGGGTTGCTCCACGTAGACCTCTTCTTTGATCGAACTGACAAGAACGCGGTCTTGACATCCATCTGATGTAGGTTCCATCCTTGTGAAGCCGCAAGGGCTATGATCAAGAGGATGGTCGTATATCTGGCAACAGGTGAAAATATCACATCATATTCTATACCTTCCTTCTAGGAGAAACCACAAGCAACAAAATGAGCCTTATGCTTTTCCGTACTTTCATCTGTTGCATGCTTTATCTTGTATAGCCATTTAGAAGTGACAATTGTCTTGTCCTAGGATCTTCGAACTACTTCCCAGACATCATTCTCCATAATAGACTCATATTCTTTGGTCATAGCATCCTTCCATACTTGATTCTTGACGACGTCTGAGAATGATGGAGGCACATTTTGTATGATCGTGCTCATGATGGTTAGGTATCCTTGATACCTGTTAGGTTTCTTACTTTCACGAAAGGTTCCTCACGGTGCAGCATGTCCTTCAGCATCATCAAGTATCCCCCTAAGCCATGAAGGCCTCTTCCTAGAAGAGGGAGGCTCAGGTGGATAAATAAGATACATGGGTTCCTCCACATTAGGCATTGTTACATCATCTACCCATAGAGACAGCTTCCACAATCGTACGGTTCTTCCTTTCCGCCACACCATTCTGCTCAGGAGTATGTGGTGTAGTAGTCTCCCTCTTAATGCCAGCCTCAGATATGCCTGAGTGAACCAATTGTAATATATCGGAGGTCTTTCTTTGGCTTGAGGGGAATGGTCCCCTTTTGAGCTTTCCTTTGGCACATCCTGGACATACACCTTCTTTCTCTACTCGGAATTCGAGCATCCCTGTCACCATTTGTCTTACACCGGATAGAGCTTTATAATGAAGTTGGGCAAACCTCCGATGCCAAAGTTCAGACAGAAGAGATGTGTCATAAGATATGACACCTAGTAGACTTCCATGGACCTGATATAATGAATCAACACGAAACCCAAGAGTAAAGGCATATTTAACATTATTTTTCCATATACGTACCTTTCCATCGCTGAAGGTTACCTTGTAGCCTTTGTCTTCCATTACTGAGATGGACACCAGGTTCTTTTTGAGGTCAGGTGCATTTAATACATCCTAGAATTTCTAGCCTTCTTGAATGGTTGTCCTCTTCCTTGATTCCCAGCTCTCCTCTTACCTTTTCTATTGAATTTTTCATTCCTTTGATTGCCATCAGAGGGATTTTGATCATCGTCCTAGTGTGAGTCTTTTCTATCAGGGCACTCCCTTGCATAGTGACCTGCTTTATCACAAATGTAACATCGTCCTTTTCTTCGATCCTTAGGTCTAGCCTTTCCTTTTGATTTAGTCCTGGAATTATTTATTTTCTTAGCATGAGAAGAAAAGGTAGCAAGAGGACCTTTAGGCAAGGGCATTTCTTGCTCTTCTACCCTTGTTTCTTCTAGAATGCATATAGCCATTAATTCCTCGAAACTAGTAATTACATTATTGTTCAGAAGAGTAATCCTGAACACGTACCATTTGGATGGTAATCCTCCAAGAGTCGTGAGTGCCATTTCTCTGTCAGTAATAGTCTCCCCAATAGATAGGAGATCATTCTTGATCTCAATGATTCTTAAGAAGTATGCTTGCATACTCTCATCTTTACCCTTCTTAATTTCCTTCAGCTTATTTCTAAGAAACAAAACTTGATTTGCATCATTTACTTTAAATAAACTCACCAGTCTATCATAGATTTCCTTGGAGGTGTCTAGTTTAGAGATGTAGGCCACAAAGTGCTCGTCGATAGAGTCTCGAATGATCTTCTTTGTTTTGACTTATCTATTTTTCCATTTGTTCCAAGTAGCAGCGAATGCATTAGATGGAGGCTCAACAATCTTGCCTCTCACATGGTCCAACACTCCTTGATCTTTTAGGGTTAGATCGATAGGCATCTTCTATCCATGATAGAGTGCTTTCTCACAGAGTTTGTCTTTGGCAGGAAAGAGTGTTGAGGACCTCATAGTTCTTTTAGGATAGCCTTGCCAATCTTCTCTTCGGTGATTGCTCTTGCTCTTGCTCGGGCTTTTTCTTCACCTTAGCTTCGATACCATGTTAAGTTATGGTATGTTATATGCTTATAATAGTTTACTTCTTTTTCTTATTATATTCCACAGATTAGCAATCACATGTACATAAATTAAAGTGCAGATAAAACAATAAATGATCAACAGAAAACAAGCCAAGACAAGAGACACAAGATGTGGCGGCTCGCCAGGGACAAACCCCACAATGTGTGGGGAAACCCTTTGATCAAATCTTCTTTTATCTTCAATAATTCAGCAGAGAGAAATAGTACAATAAATCTGATTTATATCAGTAGCAGCAAACCCTAGATCAGCAACATCAGCATTAGTGGCTTCATCATCAAACTAGGGCAGACGATATCTCACAAACCGATTGTCAAATCGGCTTGATTCCACCACCAAAAGTTGTGGCTTCTAGAGGAGGTTCAGATGAACCTATAGTGCAATTTAGATGAGAAGATCTTCTGGTCCACGCAAGTCAAACTTCACTTCTGCAGTTGTAGCTTCAGTTTCAACAGCTTCCTTCAAACTAGGGCAGTCGATATCTTGCAAATCGTCCATCGGATTGACTTGATTCCACCACCAAAAGTTGCAGCTTTCAGAGGAGGTTCAGATGAACCTATAGTGCAGTTCAGATGAGGATATATTCTGGTCCATGCAGGTAAAACTCTACTTCTGCAATTGCAGCTTCAGTTTCAGTAGCTTCCAGCTTCACATGTGTGAGGGAGAGACCCTTTTCTGCGTAGTAGAGAGAGAGAGATGTGATGAGATGAGTGAATCCAAATGAGGAAAAGTCCTCCTGTATTTATACACAACTTTGGTGTTTGAATAGACGTGACTGTTGGGCTTCTGAGCCTATATGAGTTGTAGGTCGGCTTGATAATAATTCCATAATCAAAATAAATTCATATCTCCATGAATACTTATCGGAATCGGATGATCTTTATATCAATCCTACACCTCCCGATGAGAGGAATCTAATAAAAATATTATCAGCCATGAATAAGATGACCCACATGAAGTTTGGACCTAGTTTCCAATTTTAACAGGAAGTAATATTCACCTAACACATGCCATAAAATGAATTCTCATTAAAGATATTTACAAATATTTGTAGCAAATGTCTATAATAGACATGGAGAATTAAACTAGCATATGCACAAATATGAACATCATTCAACAAAGTGTACTTAGCTTGGTATGGGGTGCCTCCAACCTTGCTTGTACTCTGCTAAAATACTCAGCTATAGCAACTCATTCAATCCAGCAAACACAAGGAAATCATGAAACAAAAGCTTTGTCTTCAATTATCTCAAAATAATAATCTTCAAGTTTTTGTACATGTGCTAACTATGAATGCCTCTCTTTAAATAGGAAAAATAATAACCATATAAGCTAAAAAGTCTGAAACAACCATCATTAATGTTATCCCACTTCATCAGGTTGAAGCCATCCATTAGTTACAAGAAATTTGGAAAAATTCCAAAAAATCCTAAAACTGCCCCTTTTTAATAGGGATTTCTGGGTGACAGGTCAAGTTTGACCAAATTTGACCAGGCCTGTATTTTCTCAATTTGACTGAACCAATAGATGATCATCCATCCGTGGTTCCTAAGATTTTCAAATATTCATTCATCTCGCGCCCAAGTGTCCTACACTGTTATAGACATTTTTGTGCCTTACAGCTATAAGCATGAAATGTCCATAATCCAAGGGATCCAAAGTCCCTAAACATGTTGTTCCTACCCCTATAGGAACAAGGCTAACAAACCACAGCAATTCACAGAAGTTCTCCACCAGAAACTGCTCAAAAACAAGTCAATTCAGGATCAATTCAGAAGCTCCACTAGTTGCCTGCGTTGAAATGCAGAGGCTACACTGGCTAGTTGCATTGCAACGCAGGTGGAAGCACTACCAAGGTGCGCTGAGCGGGAAATGACAAATGTCAGGGTCTCTTGTGAGAGGTGTCAAGACTGTGGGAGCTTCCAGAATCTTCCTCCATGACACTTGCCTTGCTGAGTTCGACTAAGTGATGAGTAAGAGGCTCTTAGTCTCCAAGCGGAAGTAAGAACTGACAGAGAGAGAGGACACTAGTCAGATCACAAGCTGACTCATCCTCACTCTAAACATCTATATATGGATCTCTTCTCCATGAGATCTAGAGGCTGGAATTTGGTTATTGAAAAGAATTGTTGCTGGTTTGAGATTGAGATCATTGGGTGCTTAATGCTTTGAAGGGAGGTGAAGATAGGAATTTCATTTGCTGGGAGGTAGATGCTGGATTGGAATTCTCTTGGTTGTATCTCCTCCTGAACCTTGTTATTTCATCAATAAAGCTATCTTGGTTTCTCCTATATGCTGATGTGTCTTTGATGTATGATTGCATTAGTATATTTGGTTTACTTCTAATCCCGAACTAGTTATGAATATGAATCTATGTCTTTGTGTAGTGTTCCCTTCTTGTGATCTTGCAAGAACCTGTTGAAGCTGGGCAAGTGAGAAGGCAAGTAGCTGGGAACTCCCAAAGAGAAGAGAAACGGGATCGAGGGACAAATGGAATACACCGGTTAATCCATCTATATCTCTTCATTCTCAATTCATAAAGGAAGAATACTAGAATAGTTGTTTCTGTTTGTTGCTAAGGCACTGTCACACCTTAGGTGGATAGGATCGTCCTGCATAGGCATTTTTCCCCACAACAAATTGGCGACTCCGCTGGGGAGATCTGTTTAGTCATTTTATTTGTGTTTCTATCATTGTTTGTTTCATAGACTCAACAGCAACAATCGAACTGCAACTGCTATTCTCAGATGCAAAGTAGACAGCTGCTGCTTTGATCCAATCATTGGATTTGTCTATGATCTGAACAATGGACTCACAAATGATTTGATGATCCCTTGTGATAGATCTTAGTCCTCCTTCAAAGCATCCCTTTGATTATACCTTGCTTGTTGCTTTGATTTGGCCTGAAACTGTAGATTAAATAGAAAACCGTGACCCAGAACCCAGTGAGGAACTCTCGTTTCTCCTTCAGCGCAGGCTCTGTGAAGAGACTCTACATTTCAACGCAGTTCCCGTGAAGGCTACAGGTGCGCTGATCCAGTTAGGCCTTTTGCAGTTGGGGTTCTCTGCTCTGTTTTGCCTTGTTTTGATCTCTGATTTTTGCAGCCTGTAACCAGCATAGGTACCTGTCTGATAGCCCTTTTCTCTGCTTAAATTCTGCCTCCTTTTGTACAAAAATACTGTGAGTGTTTTTATGTGTTTGTGGCATCATTTACAGTTTTCCATTGCAAGAGTGAAATAGTCATCCTGTAGCCCTTGATTCAGATCTGTTGATTGTGATCTTAGGAGAGAGTTCATTGGCTGTTTACAGTTGGTTATACATTCATTTTTGCTTTTGGTTTGAGTTTGTCTCTTTTGAGTGTCAAAACAAGTATTCATTTCGAAAATCGTTAAGTGTTGTAATCTCTTCTACCCTTTCTGATTTCGAAAAAGTAAACTTGTTTGTATTTGTCATTTAAAAGCAAATTCAAAGTTGTGCAAAAAGCTTTCTTTTTAGGCATCAATATTAAGAAAGCGGAAAACAAACACTTGCATTGTGCATTTGCATCTTGATAGTTTGCATGATTGATTTAGGGAAAGTGCATTTAGAGTGTGTTGATTGCTCTCTGAGAAAAGTTGGTGTCTTTCTTTTCCCTTTGTAGCTAGGATTTTCATTGTTGAAAAAGAGATAAAATTTGCTTATCATCTTTTAGATTGCATTTAGGAAGTTGTCTATACATCTCGTGGTGAACCTCAAAAGGCAAATTTCTAAGAAAGATCAACATAAAATAAACTGAATGAACTTAATAACACTTTGTAACATAACGCACAACATAGAGGTCTAGGCTAGAGACGTGTTCCGGCGTCGTAAAGCCTGGTGACTGTCGATCTCGCTGATGGTGGGTGATTCCTCCTGAGGGACGATAGTGCCAGTACGGATTGTGCTCCCATGTACCGTCGAGTATATATTGGGAGACCCCTATAGGCATAAAACCTTTATCCTTAGGAAGCCATGTCGGCCACCCTACTAATCGCAATGCACTGAACACAGCATTCAGGAAGATTGACCGCCCATACCTTAAAAAGTATTCTGCGGTTTTGCGAAAAGTTTGGCACACCCTCTACCTAGAACTCCAGAGCAGTTCCTTTTGGCCTTTTTCAGACTCTATAACGGAAAAAGTCCATCCGAGCATTTGTCACTTCGGGCTCGTTAAAACATCGAAGGAGACTAGAGTCATCTTTAGCTTTTTCTCGACTCTTTAAAATTGAAAAAGCAAGTTGTGTCTAAAGCGTCATTAAAATTTATTTTAACGGAATAATAAATCACCCTTATTCCCGCGTTGATCTTTCAGTTGAGAAAATGGAGCCCTCCAACCAAGGAATTCCCCTTGGTGGAAGTCCTAGTCCCTTCTCCTCTTGGGGAGATGTTGGAGCGTCCCATATGGCCACATTGTCGCTTCCGGGACTGACAATCGGCTTGCCTGTCTGGCTCTTCTCAATTAATGTTGTTCAAAACACCACTATTCCTGAACAATCGAATCAGCAGTTAGACCAGTCCAGAGCTGCCCACCAGCCTTCCACTTCCTCTAACTCTTCCTCTCCTCCTTCCTCTTCGCTTGATTGAGCTGCCAAAAGCCAAGCTCCTAAGGAGAAGAAGGAAAAGAAGAAGAAAGAGAAGAAGAAGAAGGAGCCAAAAGCGACTGGGGGTAAGCGAATGGCGTCTAATGAAAATCCACACACTGCACTGACCAGGCCTAAATTTCCATGTGTCATATGCAAGGGAGACCACTTTCACAGAGATTGTCCTTGCATCCCTCGGATACTAAGGGACTGGTCTCCCCGATTGCACAATTCGGTAGCGTCAACCTCTGATAGCCATGTTGACAGCACACCGTCAACTAGTGAAAGTGAAGCCACAGGACAGAGAGGGAGAGCTAAATTTCCCTGCAAACTGTGTGAAGGCGACCATGCCATCCACCGTTGTCCCTTCTTAGACGAGGCTAAAAGAGTTTTGGAAGATCGCTCGGTTTTACCAGCACGACTTCCTCCTGGATATCAAAAACTCCTGCCAAGTCCTTCACCAGTTGAGAACCCGGTTGGCCCGCCCAGGTGGTCAGCCGAAGCACCTATCATTGAGGATGAACCGTCTGAATCCATACCTGACGAAAGTCAAAAGGTCGAGGCGGCAGTTGACCCGGTCTTGCCTTCAGAGGTTCTATCTTCGAATGATACCATCACAGAGGAGAATAAAGACGACACCGTCCAAATTCTCTTCATCAACACAGACTCCGACGAACAAGGGGGCAATTCGCCCATTCCTTTATCGCAGGAAGGAAGTTTGTCAGAGTGATATCCGGCCGTCTATTCGGTCCCACCACCAAGCAACCTAGTTGTATCCTTCGATTGGAACCAACTAGGCAGACCCCGGTTGCCAGCGAGCATACCATTCAGAATTATCGTTCAAATATACAGGATGGTAATGGCTGGCACCATCATTGATGAGGGGGCATCTGTGAGTATCCTTTCCTCTATTGCTTGGAAAGCGCTTGGTTCGCCAGCGCTTTTGCCTGAAATGAGAAATCTGACGGGCTTTGATAAAGGAACCAGTCGACCTTTATGGATTCTTCCCAATGTGCCAATAGCATTGAAAGGGAAGACCGTTCAAATGAACGTGATGGTCGTTCAAGGACCCTTGGATTATAACCTACTCCTTGGACGAGACTATATTTATTGCATGGGAGCCATCGTCTCCTCACTCTTTAGAGTAATGTGTTTTCCGCATGAAGTAAGAGTGGTCAAGCTCGTGGACCAACTTTCATTTCCCGGATCACGCATCGCAAATAGTCATATACCATCCCTAAATGGTCTCTTCATGCAAGAAATGTCTCAACCCACGGTCCGTCCTCCCAATGAGCGCGAGTGGTTCGGAAGGATATGACTGGAACCCAGGGGGCATGCGTCCTGGTCTGCTTCGGCAGGAAAACTTTGGGTATAGGGTAGGTTTCCACGGGAGAATATGACTAGTTTGTACCCCGTCCGTGGTTGGAAGAGGGGTTATTCTAGAATATGATTCTCTTGTCAAAGCTACGTGTTTGGTGCCTCACCTTTGTCTATCTCGGTAGACACCGTCGAAGAAGTGTTTTGTTGAAAGAATAACAGAACAATCTTTGGGTAGCCTGAGAGAGGTAGGCCTCTCCCGATAGAACGAATGTTTTGTCTGCAAATTGAGGGGTAACCTTGAAATCATATTTTATACCTGGGGGCATGCAAACCTTTTGGAGTGCAAGCAAGGGGCGACTATTTATTTTTTAAATTTTTAGGTCCTCCCTTTAAACCTGTAGGTCTAACCCTTTAAACTCGTAGGATTAGTCGTTTCCGAACTTGCATAACGAAAGGATCCGGAGCAAAGCTTGGTGAGATCTAAGCTCCATAAAAAAATAGTATCTTTAATGAGACTTTCTTATCATATGACTGGATTATCGAGCAGTTTTAGCATACAGTTCATGCTCGTTAAAAAATAAACGCAAGATCCGAGCAGTTTTAGCGCATAGTTCATGCTCGTTAAAAAATAAACATAAGATCGATCAAATGTTTCCACCCGCGTTTAAGCTCGTTAAAAAATGAACTATTCCAGTAAATAACCACCATGAATGTAGCGACACCAGCCATTAAAGCCTTGGTCGTGTTTTCCCACCACCTCCACTTTTCCATTGGCCGATCATTCACCTCCATATGATTGTTTACCCATTTTGAGGAACAGCTGCGAAGAGTGATTTCACTAGCCATCCTTGTGACACTGTCGTGATTTGGGAATTCCAATCCTTCCCTGGAATCAGCTGCTACCCTTTTTATCACTCGTTCCTCAAAAGACGAGTCTTCTTTAAGCTCTTTTCATCTGACTCGTAAAATATGAAAAGATTGCCGAGTTTTGGCCTTCCAGCTCGATAAAGTGACCGGAAGAGCTATCCCTCCTCTAGATTTTAATCTTTTTGGACCTGAGGGATTATTGCACAAAAAGATCGAGCGCTTGTTTTATTCGGCTCGTTAAAGATATCGAAAATCCATCCCTTTTGTATTGTTTTATACTTTTTCGGACTTAAGGGATTAGATGACGAAAAAGGACTTTTGGAGTTAACTTTATGTACCTTTTCAGACTCTCTAAAAATGAAAAGGACCGAGTTATCCTTGTCGTTAGACTCGTTAAATGCATGAAGTAGCGACAAACTTGTCTTTAGACGAGAACGAGTTTCACTATCGCTAGGCTCGTTAAAACATAGCGATGGGCTTGCCCGAAGGGCAAGTTATAGAACAAGCATATGTTATCCTCCTCAAGCTTGACAAAAATAAAGAGGTACTGGTCAGCAATGACTGGGGAAAAATTGGGAGAAACTCAAGAAAACTTTGATGGTAGCAAGTCGCTCTTGAACATGACACTTTTCCTCCGTACCACAATCGGGTTGGGTTGTTTCATTCATCGGTCACATCACCATGGTCTCGCCATACCATCCATATTTGGGGTATTGCTACCGATCCATCGCATAAGTGTCGCCATATGTTCAAGAGAAGTCGTTCAGAGAAGTCACCTGTGTCCCATCCACTACCATACATTATACTCTTTCATGACCACCACCCTGAATCATATGTCATCAGATCGTTTTCACCTCCATCAAAATCATTAGCTCCGTTCCGTGTCATCGATGTGGGATTCATTAAGGCCCTCCTTTGACGGATCACTTCTTGTCGACATCAGCTCATTATCCAAGAAGTTGATCTAGGAACACCCCCTTCAGCACTTTGAAGCTTGCATGCCTCAATGGCAAGTTTCTCACTTCCGGCGACAGGTATACATCAATGACCTTCGACCGAAAGATTTTGCGTGGTGTTCGACGCCAAGTCCTCTATTCACACCACGTGAATTGTACTGCAGTACCTTGAGGGTCATCTTCATTATCGGTGATTCCTCTCGCGCTTGTTAACAGTTTACATCATTGACTGGTAATCAAGCGATGTCTTTCCATGTTCGACTTCAGAGCAATTCTCACATGGATCGACTTGTACTTAGAGTGAAGATCGGACGAGATTGAAGACCCCGGATCTAGTTTCATCCATCCGGGCTGCGATATATATTCAGAAAATAAAGACATAGAAATGTACAGCTTTACAGCACAGATAATCATCCTACCAAAAGGATGATGGCTCTATCAGAATCATCAGTTTATCATCAGACGATTGTCTGTTATATGTACATGAAAATGAATTTATAAAGCTGAGCATGGGAATGCCCGCCTCAGCTAGATCATGAAAAAAGTATGAAAATGATGTATTGTATTGTATTGTATTACAGGTCTCCTCCCAGCATTGAAAGAACTTCGGAACCTCCTAATAAAGCATTTCACCCGATAAACGGCCTCATACTTTAGGGGGCAACTGTTATAGACATTTTTGTGCCTTACAGCTATAAGCATGAAATGTCCATAATCCAAGGGATCCAAAGTCCCTAAACATGTTGTTCCTACCCCTAGAGGAACAAGGCTAACAAACCACAACAATTCACAGAAGTTCTCCACCAGAAACTGCTCAAAAACAAGTCAATTCAGGATCAATTCAGAAGCTCCACTAGCTGCCTGCGTTGAAATGCAGAGGCTACACTGGCTAGTTGCATTGCAACGCAAGTGGAAGCACTACCAAGGTGCGTTGAGCGGGAAATGACAAATGTCAGGGTCTCTTGTGAGAGGTGTCAAGACTGTGGGAGCTTCCAGAATCTTCCTCCATGACACTTGCCTTGCTGAGTTCGACTAAGTGATGAGTAAGAGGCTCTTAGTCTCCAAGTGGAAGTAAGAACTGACAGAGAGAGAGGACACTAGTCAGATCACAAGATGACTCATCCTCACTCCAAACATCTATATATGGATCTCTTCTCCATGAGATCTAGAGGCTGGAATTTGGTTATTGCAAAGAATTGCTGCTGGTTTGAGATTGAGATCATTGGGTGCTTAATGCTTTGAAGGGAGGTGAAGATAGGAATTTCATTTGCTGGGAGGTAGATGCTGGATTGGAACTCTCTTGGTTGTATCTCCTCCTGAACCTTGTTATTTCATCAATAAAGCTATCTTGGTTTCTCCTATATGCTGATGTGTCTTTGATGTATGATTGCATTAGTATATTTGGTTTACTTCTAATCCTGAACTAGTTATGAATATGAATCTATGTCTTTGTGTAGTGTTCCCTTCTTGTGATCTTGCAGGAACCTGTTGAAGTTGGGCGAGTGAGAAGGCAAGTAGCTGGGAACTCCCAAAGAGAAGAGAAACCGGATTGAGGGACAAACGGAAGACACCGGTTAGTCCATCTATCTCTCTTCATTCTCAATTCATAAAGGAAGAATACTAGAATAGTTGTTTCTGTTTGTTGCTAAGGCACTGTCACACCTTAGGTGGATAAGATCGTCCTGCATAGGCATTTTTCCCCACAACATACACATATCACTTCAATGGAACTATTACGGGAATTTTTAATGCAATCTAAAATTAATTTTAAAACCCAATTTTTACAAAAATTCCTAAAAATTGAAAAACTTAATCTAATTACTTGATTATGAAAAATAAGGGTAAAATGAAGCATATATGATTGGAATAAGGTGGAATATGATGGTAATTAAGTGGGTTTATGATAGACAAAATTGACCAAAATCGAGGGCCAACATCTCCCCCTTGCTGATGTTGAAGCATGTCCTCATGCTTGTTTTCTTCGCTTTAACCTTCTGAGTGTTTATGTCCCTGTTGAACCTGTAGCATCCTTTTGTGCATCCTGAAGTAAAATTTCAATACCATCATGATCCCCTACTTTATATTGCCATAGTTTCTTCTCTTTGAGCCATCTATAATCTTGTTTTGAAATGAGCTTGTTTTGAGTTTCAATATTCTTGATTTTTTTTTCCAATTTCTTGTTCTCTTTGGCAATTTTATTGTTTTTTTCCCTGTACATCTTGCTTTCCTTCTTCAAATACCTTTCTATAATTTTATTATCTCTTATCTCATCAGTCAACTTTGTTATTTTCTTCAGATCTTCCTCATTATGCAACTCTTCTCTTACCTCTTTAGCATATGCATGTGATGAAGTAGCTTCTATCTAAGGTTCCTCAAAATAAAAGCCCTTTTCCATAGGCTCTTCCTAAACTCCCTTTTCCAATCTTTGTATGATTTCATCGATTTTCTCAACAATTTCATGTTATGGTTCTTTCTCAACAATCTCATGTTCTGGTTCAACAATTTCAAGTTATGGTTCCTTCTCTTGGTTACTTGATCCTTCTTGTGACCTCCTTCTTGGTTTCCTTGGGATAGACAAAAATGATTTTTCTTTTTCTACCATGACACTATCTTGTTTCTTTTTAGATCTTGTTCTAGGATATGAAGGGGAATTCATAATGATTTTTGTAATATGTAGTTGCTCAAGCCTTTCTTCACTCCCTATTTCCTGTTCTTCAAAGTTATTTTTGGCCAAGAACTCCTTCCAAGGTGTCCCTTTGTTTCTCACTTGATATTGAACAAGTATTTTAATCAACCCGCAATGGTATTGAGCTTTTGCTTTTTTTTTGGCTCCTTCTATCATTTTAATCAAACTCTTTGAGAAGACGTAAGGGATGTTGATTTTGCAATCTCCTTTAATATGTTGTAGCAGTTTTATATGATAAAGATAAACTAGCTTATGCCTATTGTCACAAGTAAAATATCTCTAAATGATTAGAACTAATTTGGACCAAGGCTCCTTGAACCAGTCCCTTTGAATTCCATTTGATCTATCAAAGGTGCCTTTCCTTTGTTTTTAAGGGAAGAAGGTCCAACCTTTTTCCTTGAAATGCAACCCCTTATGATATTCTTCCCCTTCCAAAGGAAGTTCTAAAGCTTGAGATATAAATGTTGGGTTTATTGATATGGGAAGGTCACCCACCTTGGTTTGCCCATTTCAAAATTTTTGATGAATTTTTGTGTTATCTTGTCATTATGGCCATTAAATTTTCTTAGGAATTCAAGTAATCCTGCTTGAAACAACTTTTCCACTGCATCTTTGCTCAAGTTTTCTAGTTTGAACTATCTAGATTCCATTCTTGTTGCCATGTGTTCTATATATCAATCAATGTATCATTGTCCTATGAATAACCTCATAAATATATATGACAGCAAAATATGCAACAAGAATTTTGGTAGATTTACTTACCAGTCCTCCCTAGCTTGTTAAAAAACATATTAACTCTTCAATTTCTATGTATTTAGCCTTCTGCTACAAATTTTATGCTGTCCGACTGAAGGAAAAATTGATTGTGTTTTAGACCCAAAACACAAAATATTTCCTCACTAACTGTGTAAAATATACAATGCACTGTGTAAATTTCTTCACTGTCTTTCAAGTCATTTTTTTTCTCTTCGTTTTGCAAAATTTATTTGTGCAAAGTATGAGAAAGAAGGGGAAAAGAATTCCTTTGTTCTAAAACATGCATATTGTAAACATTCATTTCACAAATCATTTAACGAATTTTTCATGAAGAAATCATTTAACAAATACCTGAACTAAAAGAGGAACTGGTTGAAGACTCTGTGTTAATGACTTCTCTTCCTGTTAGTCATATAGTTTAATTAAAACTACTTTCCTTTCATGTCGAGAAATCGTTGTCTCTTACAAGTGGCAGAGGATTTTAATGACAAAAAATAGCAAATGATTACGGAACTGAAGTCTCATATGACACATTTCAACTAAATATGAGTTCGATTTTCAAAATCGTTTTCATTTAATTGCTGAAGGGACTGATGCTTACCTTCACTAGGAGTTCTCTATGTAATTCAATGGAGTCTCTGCGTAATTAATGGCTAGGTTGGAGCTTGGCACCAATCCTTCTTCGAAACATCATTAAACTCCTTTTTAACGCTCCATACTGCTCAGTGTTTCCCTTATTTCTCCATGCCTCTTCTTATTTCTTCACTCTTCCCTTGTTTCCTGCACTGCACAGGGTTTTTACACTGCTCTTCTCTCAATTTTCATGGCTCACTGAGTTCTCTATGGCTGAGAGTGTATGCAAAATCTGATAGTGTATTCTCTACGGCTAGGAGTGGCTCTTCTTTACAACTCAGGACTAGCTATTTTACGTCTGAGGACTACATGAATTCACTGTGTTTCTGGAGTTGAATGAGCGATGATGACCACAAAGCATGGCTTTGAAAATTTGACCATTTTTTATTTATCCCTTTAATGTCATCTTTCAAACACTGTCACAACATAATTTATGGCTTTGTACTTCATTTGACATTTGTTGAATTAGGACCTTAGGTTATAAGTTATGTTGTATGCGCTATACTTATGTCTTCAATACATGCCTTCAACGCCTTTTATATACTCATGCCTTCAACACATTTTGTATACTCATGCCATACCATTATGCGCACCTTTGCTGCTTGTATTTTTATCATTGCTGTTTGTCCTTTATTTATCATATGCGCTCATGTTTTTATTTTCCTTTGTTTATCATATGCGCTTATGTATTTTTAAAATGACCATAGTTTTAGGTCATTTTAAATCACATTTCTTTACAATGACACTAACTTTATGAGTTTGATTTGGTATATCCATAACCTAATCTTCCTTGGTGGTATAGACAATCAAAAGGAAGGAGATGTGGTCAACAATATTGGTCAAAATTTGTAAACGAATGTATGGTAGAATAATGAATGAATAAATGTGTAGGTATAATGTATATAAATGGTGGAGATGTAAATGTATAGTGGAATAATGAATGAATAAATGTATATGGTAATGAATGTATATGGCTAGGAATTTGCATATTCAAGTTTTTAAACTAAATTATCAATCTTAGAAAAAAAAAATCAAAATCAAAAGCTTTAAAAAAAAAAAATAAACTTACAGTACATTACTTTGATAGATCATTTCTTTTGGCATCACTTGAATTTCAAAATGAATTATTGTTAATATTGGATTGTAGATAGATGTTTGTATTTGCTTCAGGTCCCTTGTATATATGTTAATGGTGATGTTTTCAGGTCCCTTCTGATACTTGTTGATGATGTTTGTTTCAGGTCCCTTCTAATAAACAATTGCTTGATATCAAACCATTGCATGGTTTATGAATCTTCCCCCCTTGCTTATCTTGACACTTGCCCTCAAGTATTTTAATTTTTTGGAGGATGATCCTACAAAATGAAATTTAATAACATAAAAGAGAATTCATATTGGCCAAACAAGTTGGTTTTCCAATATGAATTCGAGTTTGTATTGTGCCAGTATCCTGGATTTTCACAACCAAACTCCTTTATTTTTTTTATTTTTTTTTCTTTTTCTTTTCTGGATGGTGGTGGTGTATAATGGAGTAGGGAAATATGGAAATCTTATGATAATAAGATAGGTTGAAGTCATGATCTAGTAGTAAATGGATAGATAGATAGATAATAACTCTGGACTTCAACATGCATGATCGCGGAGGTTAACATACAATATGGATGATGGATGAAATCATGAACAATATGGCTTATGAAAGGATTCTTAGGTATTTGGTGTGACTTGTAATGGTACAAAACTTGACTTCTTCTAATGATTAGCTTCATGCATTTTGCCTCGATCTTGATTCATGTTGTAAGGTTGTTGGTGTTGTTGGTCAACAAATGAGAGCAAGCTTCAAGAGTTTTGATTTTATTTGAATGAACTCAAAATCAGGTGAATTCCACTTTACTTTGATTTGAGCATTTGTATTCATATTTTGAAATATGAATTTTTAAAAAATTGACTTTAAAAAGTCCTTCATCCATGGAGTTCACTCCTTAATTCTTCTTATGACCTACAAAGACATAGAATTTGCCTGCAGAGGTTTACAATCTCTATTCTTCCAATAAATATGTAAAATAATTACAATCATTACTTAAAAGCAAGTCCAAAGAAAATGCATTTGTTTACCCCTTGAGGAATGGTGGCCAACCTAGACCTCCTAGCAGTATTTTGTTCACAAAATATTTGTTTTATGTCAAATTAGAGTGATTACAAATCCAAGTTGAATTTAATTCATATGAATACTTCCAGTATAAACAGGTTTTCAAAATTATTTGAAATGATATTCTAAAAATGATGAAGAATACCCTGTTTGATAGAGTTTCTTGTGAGTTTGTTACTAGACCAACATTCATTATTTAAAGATCGGATTGATTTGATTCCACTTGGATATCAAAACATATTAATTTTTGTATACCCATTAGAAACATTTGTTTTTAAATCCTTAGGTTTGATTTCACAAAATTTCTTATGAACAGACCTAAGAGGCAGAGTTTTACTACGTTGATTTGAAGACATGCAGTCACTAAATGTGGCATAACATTTTCATTTGTCCTCCAAATGGGATGATTCAAATTGTTTATTGATTTAGACATGAATATATATCTCCCATATAAATAGGTTTTTAAAATAATATTATTTGGTATGTTAAATATTCCAATGAACAGTCAAGGCCTAGAATTGTCACTATGCATATTTTTCGACAAGCAGTTAGTATTTTGAGCATAACATTTTCATATGATATCGGATTGAGGTGATTCAAATTTATTTTGAAACTATATTCCAAGGGATATCTTCCATATAAATATCATGTTAAAATGTTTCCATTATACCCCTCAAATCACGGATGTACTAACTTCGTCCCCAGAATTTCATTTGAGACCTAGTTTTTATTTTGATCATATTTTTTATTTGTGATCCAAATTGAAAATTTCAAAATGGATTTAAAAACTATATTTCAAGAGATACCTTGTTTAAAAACATGGTTTGAAAATGATCCTGCATTTTTCCATGACATCCTTCCAAATGAATATTGAACAATGATTTGAAGAATTTGTTCATGAGGGTTTGAACCTAAAAGTCTTACTGTGAACTCATTCTACCTATTTATTTATTCATTCTATTCTATCCTACTCTATTGTATAAAAATAAAAGTAAGTCATTCTCTCAATTATAATAGAATTTCCAATGAATCCATTTGCGTAATAAGATCATAAGTAGACTCACATCCAGGTTTCAAAATATATCTTAATGAATGTTTGGACATGAAAAGTTAGTTGATCATAAAGATGTGATGCTAAGGAACGTTGAAAAATGGAGTGGTGTTGTGGCCTAATGACTAGTTGAAACCAAGTTTTGAAATGATCTTTGTTTGTTTGGTTCTCCTTAATTGTCATATCACAAAGTTCTTCTTGTGGAATGTGTTCAAAATCATGAATGCACAAGGGATCATATGCTAGATATTCTTGAATTTCTAGATCTATTGTTTGAACTTCATTGCATGTGATCCATAACTCATTAATATCCTTACAAAGATAACTAGAATAATCTTCTAGGTTCTCTTCTTTTGGATCCTCTTCATGGATGCTTTGTTCCTCTTCTATCTTTTGAAATAAAGATTCATCCCTAGTGACCATTCTAAATTATGGACATGGGCTTAAGAAGATCCTTGTGGTGGCATACCCTCCTTCTCTAAATGACTTCTTTAACATCATGTTTTCTAGATCTTTGTTTTTCAAATGGATTTTGTAGTTAGTGAGTTTTTATTAGTGGTTGGGGGTTTTGTTTTGGGATCTACCTTTCTAATTTCTATATCCAAGCATAAATGACCATAATGAAAAATCCTATTTATATAATGACATTTCCAATATCTAAGTAAGCATAAGAGAATGAAAGGAAAGCATAAGAATTTAATCTAAGAAAGCTTGAAAGAAGTGAATCTTGTTCAATCTTAGTCCTAGCTCACGGAGAAGAGGTTATTTTCTAAGAGACCTGGTTGTCTTTCCACATTCAAGCTAAGCACTAAAAGGAAGCAATATTCACCTAACACATGCCATGAAATTAATTCTCATTAAAGATATTTACAACAAATGAATATAATAGACATGGACAATTAAACTGATTCGGATTTAAATGGGAATGCAATAGATTACAAAGATAACCATAAATGCAGAGATGCAGCGGAAATAATACTTCATTTCATTAATGTAAAATACTAAAATATGCTTACAAACAGTAATGGAAAGAAACCAGCTAGGGCAATGGTAGTTTATCTCTGAGAAGAGATGTGGCGGCTACATGCCTCTGAACTGTGTTACAATGAGGCTCGAAGGCCTATTTATTGTTGAGAAGCAATGGAAAACCCTTAACATTCCAAAACCTAGCCCTAGAAGATGAAACGCCAAACTGTGCGCCCCGTTTGGGTAAATTGGTACATCAACTTCCCGGGGTCGTAACTTTGGCATACTATCTCTGTTTGACGCGTACAATAGCTCGTTAGAAAGATCTATTAAAGCACTACCACTTTGGAAAGGGAAACATCAGTCCATGGACCCATGTTGCCCCCATATTTCACAAAAAAAGTCGTTTAGGGCCTCAAAACAGCTCTGGAAGTTCAGGACCCAAAAAACTGCTCAAAATAGTAAACTGTGCTACAATTTAGGAAATTGAAAAGACTGAAAGAGACAATTGTGGGGGTCCAAATGGGATAGGTGGGTGGCCACCAACATCCACCTAGATCATTCCTCCCGCCTTAGGAAGCAATAGTCCCCATTGCGTTGAGTTCCTCCATCTGCTGAACTTGTTCCCGGGTGAGCTGTTTTGCAATCTCTGATGTGTCCAGTAATGGTGGGAAGCATGGTCGACGATAGTACACACTGAACACTCGGTGCAAGCAAAGGAATGGAGGAATGTTGTGCTTCAAAGCATTGTTGCCCATAGCCTTGGTACTGGTGTAAGGACCATGTCGGAGTGGTCTGAGTTTCTAATGGGTTTCGGTAAGGCGTTCTCTCTGCAGATGCAACCAAACTTTGTCACCCACTTGAAACTTGTGTGGTGCCCCTATGGGTGAGGAGAAGTTGTTCCTGTGTTCTGTCATGACTGTATCCCTTTGTTGCTGCTGTTGCTACGTGGAGGAACCCTTTGCAAGGGTCATGGATGTAGCAACGATCTTCCCCTTACTTTGGGAGCGAACCAGACAGAAAATAAATTTCCTAGTTTATGATATGAGCTTGTTGCCTTTCTTGGCATTGATCAAAGAGGTGGCGGTAGGTGGGGCTACCTCCGGTATCCTGTATAATGAATTATCCAAAGAAATAATGACAGCGCGAGGCCTTGACTCATACACAGCATGTCACCGCCACAAGTATGGATGGCCTAATAGTACATTGCAAACATCTAGAGGTGTAACATTACACAATACCTCGTCTGTGAAGGGCTTGATGTTGTAGGGAAGGCGGCACTGCTGGCGAACTTTGAGATCTCATCCTTCGTGAAGCCACCCGATACTGTATGGTTGCGGGTGTGGTGTAGTCGGTAGGCCCAACCGCTTCATGACCTCTGATGAAACGAGGCTCTTTTGGCTGCCACTGTGGAAAATGAATTGCAGCGGTGAACCCTTCACCCACATTTGTGAGTGGAAAAGGCGCTCCCCCTCCTCTGGGTCTTCAAGCTCATTCTTCTAGATCTTGGCGGTGGCAACAGTGGCACTGGGCTCCACATCAATGATCTACTTCCCTTTGCCATTCCCCTTGTCAGGTTCTGGCTCAGGGTCAGAACATGCATCTGATTCGGAAGCCTTCAACTCAGCCACCAGTGACTACTTGGTCTGACACTCACTTGTGTTGTGAGTCGGGCTCTTGTGGAACTCACACCACTTTCCTGTGTCCTTCTTCGGCTTTGTGGTGTTGTTCTTTTCTTGTGGCTTTGATGGGTTGTCTTGGGTCACCCCGCCTTGGCTTTGTCCTTTGGGCTTCGAATTTGTAGATCCAAAGTCTCGCTTTTTCTGTTTGAACTTTTGCTCGATTTTGACAGCGTATCGGTATGCCGTGCCGAGCGAGGAGATGTTCAGGAACTCCATCTCTTCCTAGATGTATCTGTGTAGGCAGTCGCGGTATTTGAGTACCAGATGCAGCTCAGAATCTTTGATACCCAACTGTGTGCGAAGGGTATGAAAAATGTTTGTGAACTCTAGCACATCTTGGTCTCGTCCCTGCCGCAGTGTGGTCCATTTTATGTATTTGTCCTTGTAGCTTTTGATAGGGTAGTACTGCTCCTTGATGGCATCCCGGAATGAATCCCAAGTGGGTGCAGCTAAAAATAGTAAACTGTGCTACAATTTAGGAAACTGAAAAGACTGAAAGAGACAGTTGTAGGGGTCCAAATGGGATAGGTGGGTGTCCACCAACATCCACCTGGATCATAAACTAGCATATGCACAAATATGAACATCATACAACAAAGTGTACTTAGCTTGGTATAGGGGTCATCCAACCTTGCTGGTACATTGCTAAACTAATCAGCTACAACAACTCATTAACTCCAGCAAACACAAGGAAATCATGAAACAAAATCTCTATCTTCAATTATCTCAAAATAATAATCTTCAAGTTTTTCTACATGTTCTAACTATGAATGCCTCTCTTTAAATAGGCAAAATAATAACCATATAAGCTAAAAAGTTTGAAACAACCATAATTAATGTTATCCCACTTCATTAGGTCAAAGCCATACATTAGCTACAAGTAATCTGGAAAAATTCCAAAAAATCCTAAAACTTCCCCTTTTTAATAGGGATTTTTGGGTGACAAGTCAAGTTTGACCAGCTTTGACCGAGCTTGTATTTGCTTAATTTGACCAAACCAATAGATATTCATCCATCCATGGTTCCTAAGCTTTTCAAATATGCATTCATCTTGTGCCCAGGTGTCCTGCACATCTCACTTCAATGGAGCTATTATAGGAATTTTTAATGCAGTCTAAAATTAATTTTAAAACCCAATTTTTACAAAAATTCCGAAAAATTGAAAAACTTAATCTAATTACTTGATTATGCAAAATAAGGGTAAAATTAAGCATATATGAGTGGAATAAGGTGGAATATTATGGTAAGTAAGTGGGTTTCTAGTGACTTCCTTACCTTTGTCACTAGAAAAATGTCCCGCAAATAACACATGCCCTTTCATGCGACTATGCTTCACCTGCATAGTTGTAACCATTCTAACTTATGTTGCCTTCTTCTTACCCTACAAGACTCTTTGTTCTCCATTTTCATCAAAGAACTCAATAGCTTTGTCATAACAATCCACCTTGGTTCTATGGAGATACAACCAGACTATACCCAAAAGCATGATATATGAACCTAATGGCAATACATTAAAATTTGTTGATGTAGACATACCATTCAACTCAAATGCACAAGCTCTTACCCAATGATGAACTCACTTCTTTGTACTTGTATCCAATTGTACTAACCAATATTCTGCATTCACTTATTTATTCAAACCACACTTATCCACCAAGTTAGGATTAAAATAACTATAATCAGATCCAGGGTCAATCAAAATAGAAACAACTTGATCACAAAGCTTACCTTCCATCTCGATAATAGAAGCTTGGTGATCTACCTACATGTTATCTAATGCTCCGTAAATCCGAGGAACACTATGTCCAACATCCCCCACTGTCTACGCTTCCTAAGCATTGTAGGTTTTTGTTCTACCACCCTAATGTTGTGGACAATCTCCCCTTGCCACAAGTCCAAAACTGTATAGGCTTCCAACCTGCATCCTTGTTCTAATCCTCAAACTGAAATCCCTGCCCTTTTTCAGATGCATTGAGATTCTTGTGCGGTGTTTCATTCTCCTTGTTACCTATGTCCTTAGGCATTGCTCACTTCTTATCCCATTTCCCTTTATTCCTTGCATTATATTTCTAGTCTAGTTTAGTCTCATATCTACGCTTTGATTTCTCATGACAATACTTTAGCTTCTGGATGGCCTCCTCCAATGATCTAGGCTAATCAAATGCAATCATGTTGTTGAATGCTATCAGCAACCCACTGATGAATCTCTGGATCTTGGCCTTCTCCTCCTTGAGGTAAGGAACATATGTCAACAACACCAGAAATCTGCTAGTGTACTCCTCATCGGTCATAGAGCCCATACTTAGCTCATAAAACTATTTTTCCCTATCACCATAGTACCTCTCCGATAGATACTCCTTCCTGAATAGTCTCTCGAATTCACTCCAAGTAAAATCCTCCTCATAAATATCTCTGGCATTCTTTACTTCTTCCCACAAAATATTTGTTTTACCTTTAAGACTGAAAGTAGGTATTTTGGCCTTCATGTTCTCTGAATAATCATGCAATCTAAAGAACTTATTCATTCCAAGAAACCATGCTTATGCATCATGTTTTTTCTTTATTTCCGTATCAAATTTAGTTGGATTTTATTTCCTAAACTCTCTAGAAAATATCCCCTATCACTCCTCCTATAAGGATGATAACAATGATGACCATAATACCTATCAGAATGAGAACTATAATAGTACATGTTTCCATCATCCCTCCTATACGAAGTATCCAAGAACATTCCATCTTTGATCAGGTCATCTCTATCTGACTTGTACCCACCAGGACGCCTACTTCCATATGCCCCATTATTTTTGTCCTCTTGTCCATGGTTGATACGAAGCGGTCCTCGTCTCTGTAATTTTGAAAAACTCTGAAGGATTACTGCATTAAACCCTACTTGTTTCTCCTCTGCATGCATGATTCTTACATTAGTTGTTTTACAACTTCTTATCTATGCCTTCAAACTTCTCAATGTGTCTTCTAAGTAAAAAGAATGCCCAACACCATGATGCTCATATGATCCATAGGGATAGTCTCGAGAATTGTAGTCTACCATGTTGCTAATCATCTTTGTTTTTTTCTCTTCCTGCAATCTATATCATGTCAGCTAAACCAAAATATAAATAAACCAATGTACCTCAGTGTAGTTTAGGAAAAGATATCTCATCTGCAAGACCAACCAAATTAGCGCAACAGATATATATATATATAAACATAATCATATCAACATTTATTTAATGTTTCAATCATTATATAGTTATCAATGCATGACCATACCAACCACATGCTATGACCTCATTCATGACAACTACAACCACATCAATGTATGCATAATGATATATAAACACTGACATGCAAAACCAATGCATAGCCAACATACACTCATGACGACCACATACAACAACAACACCATCAACTTCCACATGGCGACAGCACTGCAACCATGACCAACACCATGCATATGTAACAAGAATATAGACCACAAGCATAAGGAACACATATATGCAACCAACATGAATGCATGACCAACACACTGCCCATCCAGTCCAAGGGGTAAACAATGCTCTGATACCACTTTGTAGTACCCTCCTTCCACATCTACTTAAGTAACCATCCAACTAGGGTATACATGTGATGAAGAGTTACTGTGATATGATTCAACTCCCTATGTATTAGTTAAGGAAGTGGAATCGATGGAACACAGACAACCTGACCTTCTACACCTGCAATAGAACCCCGAAGATCCATCCATCCCATCCAGGTGACTAGCCCCTGAGACTAACTGACATTTTTCTTCATTAAATGCTAATCTCTCCCTTGGCATGGGCATGCATGTGAGTAGGACCTTCAAGTCACTCCCACAGTAAGGTATGCATGTGACTGGGTATTTTTCTAGGTAGTTTTGTGCTAACAACTCTGGATTATGTTCCATCTCTTCAGGCCACTGCCTAGAACTCCATGAAACTTCTAGAAATGAAAAGTAACATCAAAACAATGATACAAATGAAAATGCTTGAACAAGGACTTGACTAGACCCCTACTAGCCATGATAGGAATTTCGTCAAACATGAATCCCATAGGTTTAAACAACAGATCTTAGCATAGTGATATCAAGTTTATCTAAGAAGCATTGTTTCCTAATCACAATAACTGTAATACAATATATTAAGCCATATATTCATTGCACATTTAGTGATTAACCAAAACATGATGAGAGCCATGCATTTTCACTATCATAAAACTCACTCATAACTAGCATATAATCAACAGAAATATCAAGGATATAACAGCCATATAATCCACATATAAACAAGTCTATTTATCCATAAAGTACCAAGGATAGAGAGCTCTTATTGATTATTTCATAAGCCAACCAAGTATGGGACTTCCATGAACCACCCAACCATAAACTAGGCTAAACCAAATTTTTCTTTCAGCTAGTCACCCTTGTGCCATATTCCAAGCATGAATGTGGGATCTCATAAAACAAATCAATCCAAAACCATCCAGGGATTCCATATGCCAAACCACCTCAACCCTCAACCAGTGATTCCACCTCACAATCAGAAATCACTAACCATCACCAGATTGGTCTCTACCCAAGTTGTCTAGGGCTCTAGAGTGTTTGTTCCAACCAGGGATTCTAGGACCAGTAACTCAACCCAAAATTTCCACCAGGCTTCCATACTATTTTTCCAACTAGGGCTTTTAGGACTAGTAACTCAACCCACCAAAGGATTCCAAAGTGTTTTTCCAACCAAGGCTTCCATGACTAGTAACTCAACCCAAGTTGTTACAAGGCTTCTAGATCGTTTGTCCAACCAAGGCTTCCAGGAACTAATAACTCAACCCACATCCAAAGGCACAAGAAAACCAACTGGAAACAAAAAATTAAAACCCACGACACCATGGCTATCCAGGAAATGGCAAGGCTCGGAAAAACCTTTGTCAATATAGGCAATCATCCATGTCAATGACATATCATAATAAAATAACCACATGCATATGCCATGCGTGCCAAAACTAGCAAGGAAATTATACCTGAAACTCAGTACTTGCATGAAAATTCCATTGTAGTTGTTGATCTCGATGTCCTCCTACACTTTCCAGTTTTTCCTTTACCTTCTTGCTCCAAATAGCAAGTTTTCCACACTCCTCCAACAGTTCTCCAGGAAAACTCTAAGGGTCCAATAGTATGCGAGAGAGAGAGATAAAATTAGATCTCCAAAACTGAGTTGATCAAAAGCCACGAACTGATCCTTAAAAGCATTTTTATTAATGAGGCCTTTGTTTTCTTCAATTTTCCATTATTTTCCTTCGTTTTCTTCCTCACATGCAACCTGTGACCTTTCACCTTCCTTTTCTCATAATTTCCATTATTTTCATAAATAAATGCCATTTTTCCTTCCCAATGCTTCGCCATTGCCTTTGCTAATTTCCATAGCCATTAATTAATCACAACTGATTCCCATCACTATGTTTCTACCCAACATTCAGCTTGGAATACATGTCCCATGACCAAGGTATTATTTTATCTTTATTAAATTTTACATCAATTTTTTATTAGGGTTATTATACTGCACAGAAGGGGATGACCGGATTTCCCGAGGGACTGGGAAGCAAAGAAGGAAAGGCCAAGGAATAAATTTGTTTGGTCATTAGCATTGTTGGTTGGAATCAGAAACACATTGGGAGTGTTCCCGAAAACAATGAGTTGGTAACTGTTCACTAAGACAACAAGTAGCACAAGGACATTAGACGCAAGAAACACTCCAACAAAAAGGAAAAATCCAAGTCAGATTGAACCCATCTAAAGCATCCAAGGACTGTAAAGAGGACCATTAATATATGGTTCAATTGTAACATGATGTTAATCATCTTTTTTGGTTGAATAAAATATATGGAATATTGTAAATACTGTAAAGAGTTGGGTATATAAAGATCCATGAAATAGTATGATTGTTTTCACATGTGTCTTTTGTGGTTGTATATGTGTCAATAAACATCTAGGATGGGGTTCCCCCAAGGGGGAGAGGTTTTTGACAATCCCAAATTAGTTACATTTATGTATGCAATGTAAACATTATGATAAAATAAAATGGGTTGAGTAATGGGACACGAGTTCCAAAGAGTTGGGGTTATTATTGATGGAAAATAATATTACTATGGAGAACATCCAATGAATAAAATGAGTAGAAACACATGAGGAATATGAAGAGACACCAGAAAATAATATAAAAATTCATTTGAGAAACAAAGGAGGGGCTTTTTTCCTAGAGAAAATTTGAATTCCAAGAGAGATTGAAAAACATAAAAGAAGGATTTCTTTCGGTTGGCAAGGGAGAAGGAAGAGATACCAGGTGTGGAACTAACTACCTCTTGAGTCCCTATTTTCATATAAGGTGGAGATGGTGTTTCTCAGGAAATCCCAATGGGTTGGGGTGGAGGAATTGGTCCTAGAAAAATTTTTGAGGATTTCTAAATGCTTCCTTGATGTCTTTTTATTTTATTGTGAGTTTTGGAATCCCTGGTTTTTGGATGGAGCCGCAATGTGTATGTTTTGAATGGGTGGAGATCATTGGCCTCTAGAATCATTGTGCATGGTGTTAATTTTTAATTCAGGTTGTGGGTGGGGATGGATGGTTCTTTGGAGTCCTTGGTCCAACTAATGTTTGTGTTTATTCCCTGAGAAAAATATCCCTCAACCTATGGAATCTTGCTCGAGGGTGACAACTACAAGTGAGACGTGGTTTTATTTGTTTATGGTTGGGTCGAGATTCATAATCTGAGACCCAATTTCCCACTACTTTTTGAGATAAGTGTCTCTCATGTTCTCAAAAAATCAAGAATTTTATACATATGTACATCTATATGTGCATATTTCATTACTAGTCTGAAATGATGTTCATTGATGGCATGGTTTGTGATTTCTTTAGCTTATGAACTAACCAATGTGTTATTGTTATGGCATAAAAGGTGTTGGAATAGCATGTGGTAGAAATGATTCAATTGTTTCAGTAGCTAGCATGCAATCTTATTTATGCTAGTATGGGTTGCATGACCTTATATTAATATTTTGGATTTATGGATCATTGAGTACAATTTCTTTTATATATGTTATAAATTTTCTTTTGTGGAGTTTCAGAAGCTGAAAATTTATTCACATTGAGGTGAAATCTCATTGATCATGTGGTAAAAATTTCAGATATTGACCCGCAATTTTTAGGAGATATCAGCAGAGGAATTCGAGCCTTCTAAATGCTCCTAAAATTAGGAATCAAACAGGTTGTGTTGGAATTTCCATTATAACTTTTCTTTTGGGTGGTATTAGAAGATGAAATTTTTTCCAAAGTGAGGGGAAATCCCACTAATAATATGGTAAAAAATTCGGATATTGGGTCATTATATTTTATGTGATTCGAAGAAGGGAAGTCGAGCTTCCTAAATGCTCCTAGAAATGTGCACCAAATAGGATTTTGTTGGTATTTTTGGTTATAGATTTTCATCTGTGAGGTTCCAAAAGTTGAAACTTGAACCATAGTGAGGGAGACTCCCACTAATCATCCAGTTCAGTTTCCATAACTTTTACTTCTACAATTCAGGATATATGCACTTAATCATTTGCTATGATAATTTGCAAGAAAAGTGTTTGATGAAAGGCTTAAATGGTTTAGTGGTTCTTTTCATACAGATTGTTTGATGAAATGCCCCAATGATTATGTTGTTTTGTACTTGGGAATAGTATTGTTGTATATGATATATGCATATTTGTATGCAGGGATTTTACTACATTAGTTTGTATGCAAAGTGTTTGAAGAAATTCTTAAATGAAAATTTAATAGTGTATTAATTGTTTTGAAGAAAATGTAATAGTATAGTTATTGTTTAAAGAAAATGTTGTTTTGTGGATTGGAGAGTATTGTTGTATGATAATATTGTTGTAGCTTGCCTATGCCTATTTTCATGCAAGGAATTTGAAAAGTTGCATGAAAGGAAATGGAAAAGTGGCATGATTATGTGGCATGTTTTCAATTAGTATGTTACAAGTGGAATAAGTGTAATTTTCCTGATTTAATCTCTATTAAAATGTTTAACAAAAGGTATACAAGATAAATGCTACTAAATTATTTTTATATAGCAATATTTGAAGAAATATTTACTTGCAAAGTGCTTTACAAAATGTATGAGAAATGAAAATCAAGTTTTAGTAAGTGTGGTTAAATGTAGTAGAGGTACATGACAAATGATATCATGTGATCCAGGAGAGATTTGTAATGAATCTTTGTTCATCCGATATGTTCTCGCTGTAAATTTGATTTTGCATTGTTAAGTTTGGAGACCCCATTTCCATAATTTAACATTGGAGATTGGTTGATTATATTAGATGCCTCCTTCTACACTAGTGTGTACAATGGGTGGTAAGTGGGTATGTTTATAAGTTAGGAGGCAATTAAATACTCGTTGGAAAATTATTAAATTCCTCTACAAGTATATATAATTTTATTCTTGAGCAGGACATTCCTTTGACATCAATAACAAATATGCTTCCAACAATCTCCCCCCTTTGTTATTGATGGAAACAATCACCTCATATGCTACTTCCCTTTTCATCGTGTTGCTCCCCCTGTCATTGTGTTTCTCCCCCTATCATCGTGCTACTCCCCTTGTCATGATGTTGCTCCCCTTTTCATATTGTCCCCCTTTGACATCAATAT
Source organism: Pinus tabuliformis (assembly GCA_031772625.1). NCBI lineage: Eukaryota > Viridiplantae > Streptophyta > Pinopsida > Pinales > Pinaceae > Pinus > Pinus tabuliformis. The sequence goes on along the minus strand of CM062805.1, from coordinate 537,923,614 downwards.
AAAATGGATGCTCTAATGGTATGTAAGAGAGATGAACCCCATATTTTGACAAATATATTCAAATGTTTATCAAGGTAGGGCTTTTGTTAAGATATCTACAATTTGTTCTTTAACATTGACATACTCCATTTTGATGTTCTACTCTGCAACCTGTTCTCATAGAAAGTGGTACTTGATTGGGATATATTTTGTCTTTGAATGCATGACTAGATTCTTTGAGAGTTTTATTGCACCGATATTGTCACAGTAGATGATGATAGGCTGATTTGTTTCTATATTGACATCCTTCAAGGCTTACTTCATCCATAGGATTTGTGCACAAAAATCTACTATTGTTATGTACTTGACTTCAGTTGTGGAGAGAAATATAAATTATTGTCTCTTTCTTAACCAAGATACAAGATATACTACTAAGAAGAATGAATTCTCATTGGCACTATTTCGATCATCAACGCTTCTTGCCCAATCTGCATTAGTATATGTTTTCAAGGTAAGATTTTTTTCTCTTAGGGTACCCTAGTCCAAAATCAAGAGTGCCTTTCAGGTATCTAAGGATTCTTTTTACAGCTAGCATGTGAGATTCTTTAGGAGCTTATTGGAATCTTGATACCATGTATTACCTGCATGATTTCTGGTCGCAAAGATTTCAGATATAAGAGACCTAAAATTATTGGTTTGTAAAGAGTTCCATCCACCATAGGAGATTCGTCATCCTTACTTGGATTGCAACCTATAGTCATATGTTTTCTCACAATAGCACATTCTTCGATCCCAAATTGTTTAATCATATCCCTCAGATATTTTTCGTGTGATATGAACATTCCTAATTTTGTTTGAGTTACTTGAAGTACAATAAAGTAAGATAAATCTCCAGTCATCGAAATTTCAAATTCTTTTGTAATATCTTGGGAAAATTTGTGACTCATTTCATCATTGTTTCTCCCAAAAAGAGATCATCCACTTATACTAGTGTGCTCCATCTTCATGTAAATGTTTCTTCTTGAAAATCCTTTGTTGAATCCTTGTTGAAGATAGTGACCAATTCTAGTATACCAAGCTCATGGAGCTTGCTTTAATCCATGTAGGTCCTTCTTTAATATGAAATCAAAGTCTTTATTTTCAGACAATTCAAACCCTTCTAATTGTTCCATGCATACTTCTTCTTTTAGATATCCATTTAGAAAGGTTGACTTCACATCCATTCGATATAATTTGAAGCCTTTTGAACAAGAAAATGCAACAAGCATCCTTATAGCCTCTAGTTTTGCAACAAGAGGGAATATTTCTTCAAAGGTAATTCCTTCAATTTTAGTATATCCCTTGCACACCAATATTTCTTTGTTTCTAATTATTTGATCTTCTTCGTTCATTTTGTTCTTAAACACCCATTTCGTTCATATGACATTATTATCCTTTAGATGAGGTACTAGCTCCCATTTTTCATTCTTTTCAATTTGGTTCATCTCTTCTTCCATTTTTTTTTATCTAGTGAGGGTCCTTGTTTTAGTGAAATTTTTAGGTTCTATTGTGGATAGAAAGGCAATATCATTCCCTTTTGGTTTGTTTGTCATTTTTTTTTGTAGAAATTATGGTGTATATTTTTAATTTCTCATGAATTTTTTATCAAAATCACAAGACACAAACCTACTCTACTGCTATGTGGAATTCAATTCACAATTTGTAACATCAATCACAAACATGCAATGAGCAATAACATGCATGAACACAATATTTTTCCTAGGGAAAGCAATCTGCTAAAAATCCCTTTGCCTACTTGCATTAATCTGATGAATAGATATGTACTACAATTGCTTTGCTCAAGTGAGCATAACCTGCAAGTGGATAACCTATCTCTCTACTCACTGAGAAGCTTTGACCCAGATTTAGTAAATTCTTTCCTCTGCTTGAGCCCCTATTTACTTGCACAATTCCTGAGGAAACTAGACCCCTATTATTTAGGAAGATTCTCCAAAATTATACGCAATTCCCACGGTTAATCATCTGACTCCGTGCAACACTTGTACGCTCAAGACTAGTTTACAATTGATGTTACATTGCCTTGGAATCTCCACCACAACTGGGGAAATCGAATTCTCTACATGCATTGGTTATTTTGGGTTAATTGATCAGTGAACTAGATGATCATCGAGTTAAATTGAAGTCGTACTACTCAACTAACCTTCCACTAGTTCCTCCAATAGTTAGAACTAGTTTAACTTAAAAAAACTTGAAATAATTGACCTTGATTGCTACAAATTAGCAATCACACATGCTTAAATGAACTCCAACTCCTCTAACTTGAATTTATTGAGTAAACTGTGTGAAAAAACCATTTCACACTAGTTAACTGGATCCAAGTTGTCTGTTGATGTGGAAATTTGAATTTTCTTAATTTAAGCAAGGCAGAATCAAATTTAGACTTTCTTTCCACATTTTTCAACAATCCCTCTCAGCAAGAAATGGATTATCAACCACCCCTATCCTGCACCTGTGGAAATCGAACTTCCTTCTTGACAAGGCCTTTGTCAAAATGTCAATGTCTTGTTCCTCTATTGGAATATTTTGTAGAGACATTATCTTCCTCTACACACAATCGCGTAAATGGTGATATCAAATATCTATATGCTTGGATCGATCAAGAAATACAGGATTCTCGGAGATATTAATGCAATTGTGATTATCACAATAGATCACAATTGGATCCATCATCTGACCAAACAATCCCACGAGTATCTTTCTCATCCAGATCACCTCACATGTTGCTTGACTTGTAGCCATGTATTCTACTTTTGTCGAGCTAAGAACCACAGATCTTTGCTTCCTAATGTACTAAGAAACAGTTGCAAACCCAACACTAAAAATTCCACCTAATGTACTCTTTCAGTTTGATGGACTCCTTAACTAATCTACATCTGTGAAGCCACACAAATTCACTCCCTTTGTCTGTATGTACCATAGTCCAAACTAGGTACTACTTATGAGGTACTATAAAACATGCTTAGCTACCTTACAAAATAATTTGGTTGGCCTAACCATAGCTTGTCTTAGCAAGTTGATTGTATAACACATATTTGTTTGTGTGTTCACAAGATACATCAATGAACCCACTAGCTACCAATAAATGGTAGCATCCACTTCCTCACTTGAAGTGGCATCCTCCTTCCTCCAGTTGGTCTCTAGAGGTATATCCATGGGCTTACAACTCTCCATGTGAAATCTCTACAGTATCTCATTTGCATACTTTCGTTGAGACAAAAATAGTTCCCAACGCCTTTCCATACTTCCAACTGGAGGATGTAGTGCATGAGACCCATTTACTTCATTTGAAATTCCCTTGCAAGGTCCTCCTTACAAGATTTGATTAGTTTCTCATCATAAGTTAAAATCAAATCATCAACATATAAGACAATAATAAACAATTTGCATTCTACCAAAGTGTGGTGATTTTTGCATCTGCTTCACTTTTGGTGAAGCCCAAACCAGTGAGATAGTTTTTGATCGAAGCGTACCAAGCATGGGGTGCTTGTTTGAGACCGTACAATGCTCGCTTGAGTCTGCACACATGAGACTCCCAATCAAATGTCTCAAAACCTTCTATTTTCTTGATGTACACCTCCTCCTCAATAACCCCATTGAGAAATGCAGTCTTTACATCCATCTAGTGGATCTCCCACCCCATTTGCGTAGCCAGTGCATGAGTTGATCTAATGGATGAGTACCTTGCTACAGGATAAAAGGTCTCGTCATAATCAATTCCTTCAACCTGATAGTACCCCTTGGCCACAAATATGGCCTTATACTTCTCTATTCGTTTGTTTGCTACATGCTTAACCTTGAAGATCCATCTCAAGCCCACAATTGATTTATTTGTAGGCCTTGGGACCACTTCCCAAACATTGTTCTTTACAATGGATTTGTATTCCTCCACCATTGCATCAACCCATACAGGTTTCTCTATTGCTTCCTTGAAATAGGATGGCTCAATCTCTACAAGCTCAGTCATTAGATCCATGTTTCTAGCGTACCAATGAGCAGACATCCTCTGCCTGCACAAATTTGTAAGAGATCACACCTTCTCCCTCGCATCTTGCACAAGTCTATCAGATTCCCTAGTTATTTTCTTCCCTTCTCTAGATGTTTTTGCTTGAGTGGATGTCTCCACTCTCTTCTCCTCTACTTGTGTTTGCTCCACAACTTCATGAGGCTCCTCCTTTGGAGCTAAAAGGTCCTCTTCTGGTGGGATTTGAATCTCCCTCTCAAGAGAGCACAGCATCATTTTCTCCTCATCAAACTTTACATCCCTTCACACAATTTTCATTCTAAGGGAAGTTAAGTACACGTGGTAGTTGTGACTATTTTTTGTGTAACCCACAAATACCCCAACTATGTTTTTAGGTCAATATTCTTCCTTGATTCTTTGGAGAGATGGTAGTAATCAGAGGCTCCAAAAATCTTAAAGTGTGACACATTTATCTTTATCCCAGAGAAATCCTCCTCTGATGTAATCATACCAAGAATCTGATGAGGACTCTCATTTTGCAAATATATTGTTGTGTTTCATGCCTCAGCCCACAAATGCATAGGTAGGCCTTGGTCATGTAACATAGCTCTCGTTGCTCCCACAATGCTACGGTTATTTCTCTCATCCACCCCATTATGTTTAGGGTTGTGGGGTGTTGTCAGCTCTCTTATAATGCCTTATTTTGCATAGACATTTTTGAATTCATTTCAAACATACTCACCTCCATTATTTCTCCTGAGATCCCTCACCTTCTTGTCGGTTTCTTTCCCAACTAGTTCCTTAATTTCTACGAACTTGGAGAATGTCTCATCTTTCTTCCACGTGAAGAAGATCCAACACTTCCTTGAGAACTCATCAATAAAAATGAAAAAATATTTGTGTCTGGCACTAGAGGCTATCAAGAAATGTCCACAGACATCAGAGTGGATCCTTTCCAAGACTACATATGCTTTGTTGTCCCGATCATGGAATGTGGATTTTGCATACTTACCCAAGGTACATCCTTTGCATACATCATGTTTCTTAAGTGCTCCTTTGGAGAGGCGAGTGGTTATTTGTTGCATAATCTTCAAGGTGCCACGATGCAAACTACCAAGTCTTATGTGCCAAATTTCACTGGAATCGTGGCTCTCCACTTTCTCCGCCTTACCACTTAATGCAGCATAATCTTCCACATCTAGTTTATCAGGTTCTTCATGCAAACCCTTATCTGATGTTGTGCGGGCAATCCTTTCTGATGCCTCTAGTCCTATGGGAAGATCTAGCAATGAACTAGAAAAATATGTGCAAACTTTCCTAGCTTATACCAGAAAACAAAAACTAGGATAGATGGCCTACCTCACTCTGATGCTAACGTCCATTGGTGTGATCCTTGAGTCTTTCGCTTCCAAGCTCAATCTCCTCTTTGCTGATGGGAATGAATACCTACAAGGAAAATCACATGGAAACATCAAATGCATACATAGCAAAAACCATTCCAATATAAACCATATAACAAATAAAGGAGTATTATACTAAATGAGCAATGATTGACACATTTATGGAAAGAAAACGCATAATCTATTATTAATAGATGGTAAAGGAAACAAATACAACCACTTAAGCTTTGATGTTGGAAGCCTCCTTTAGGTGAGTTTCCAAGTCCTAGACTTAACCTTCAAGCACTCTTTTCTCCTTAGCAAAATGGGCAACATTTGGGCATAGTTCATCACTAGGAAGGCAACCAAGCAATAGCCAACCCATTTTGGATAGTATGGATCTTATTTGTGTTAAAGAAAGTGTAACTAGGTTCAGTATTCATATTGACTAAGTAATTATAAATTTATGTAATGAAGAGACAAATATAATAAAAATGTATTTTGTAATGATTGCCTCATGGGTTTCATGAGCAAGGAGTTTTTATAGGTCAAAGACTTCTTCTTGATGTCTTTATGGATTTGTCATCTTGTCATAAATATATAGTTTAGAGTCATGCATATGAAGTGGTGTTACACTTGAAAAGAACAATTTATTGAATTAATTGTATGCTTCAATACCTTGTCAAGAAGCTCCATAGAAATTGACTCAAGTATGATTGAATATACCCCATATGAAGTCGGCCTACCCACAGAATTCAAGTCGGCCTAAAAGAGGGAGACAGTCCCTATATAAAGGAGGAATGGTTTTCTCATTTGGATAGATCAATTCGATCAAATTTTGAAATTGACGTGTGAGAAAAATTCATATTTTGGTGCATAAGGAAAAGGAAATTTTAGCGAAAAACAAAGGAAGTATAGCACAGTAATAAGGGCTCATTGTTTTGGGTCTATACCTACCTCGCATCTCTGAGGTAGGCCTAAGGTCACTTCATGAGAGAACAGTAATATAAAGGATCTTATATCTAGTGCCAAAATAAGTATGAAGAAGAAGGACCATACAGCGTGAAGGGACTACAAGGTGTGCAAAAGAGAGACGATATTAGTCTTTATCTTGATCTCAGATATTTCAGGAAGAGACCGAAAGTATACATAGTGTGAAGGAGGGTTTCCATAGCAAGAAAGAGACCTTGATATTGTGTGTCCAGTATGTACAAAAAAAGGACCGAAAAGGGATCTCTAGAAGGTTGAGTCGAAATATAAGGAAGGTTGGAAAGAAACTTATTGTAAAGGGCTATTAGACTAGGGACCAAGTTTCCTTAGTTCTGGTGCAAAGCAGTGCAGAAAGGAAGATCTGCATAAGGATCCTAGAAGAGAAATGATAAGGTCTTGGAGGCATACTGAAGTAAAGGGTCTAGGGTTTAGAATTTTTCAATCGAAGATTCAATAAGAGAAAATTGCAGAAGGTTTTTCCTCTCTAGAAGAGAGAGTTTTTGCCTTGGCTGAGTGCCAACATCTTGTGTTCTTGTCTCTTTTGTTTTGGTAACTGTTTGATGAAGTAAGAGAACACACACTAATAATAATAAGAGAATATTGTGCTAATAATAAAAGTAAAAGTTCTTCACAAATATTTATCATCATTGGAAGAATCTCATCCTAATCTAAATGCCCTAGATTCTTCAACATGGTATCGGAGCTAAGTTGTTAAAGCTAAAGGAAGGGCATAAAAGAGACATTCAGGGATCAAGTTTCAAGAACAAATTCTAAATTTATGGTTACAGTGACAATCAAGGATTGTTTACAGTCATGAATGGAGATAAAATCACCTATATATACCCTCGGCATATATCACAGTTCGATGGTACATAGTCTCAAATGAAGAACTATCTTGAATAAAAGAATCTCAAACCTAGACTACAATACCCCACTTCAGAATAAGGCTACAGGGCTATAATTTCAGTTGGGTATTATAGCAAGACAATTTAGGATAATTATTACAGTGAGATTGATCCATATCCAAAGTTCTCGAATAAATTTCATGATAATAGTCTCGGGTACATGGAAATAGTTTTGGTGCCTCTCACAGTCTCGGTCTATGTCATACCACAGTGATCTCAATAATATCACAATGACATGATCTCAACATACCAATGACAATCACAACCTCAGATTGAATCCTTTCTATAAAGAGAACAGAGTTGAAAACTCATATTTCCATAACTTGATGATACATTCTCGATGGCATATAATGTATAATTTCGTGCAAATTCTCTACAAATCTACCTCTGAGATCTATGTAGAAAATATGACTGTAGATTAACTTGATAATGCAATATACCAAAGCAAAACACTATAATCTACTTCTACTATAAAACTTGCGGAATCTTAAAGATCGATTTGAATCAGAGCTGAACACATATAACCATAAGAAGAAGAATCAATACACATGAAACACAGAGAATACTCAAGGGAAAGCCTCAGCTAAAAAACCCCACTATCTGTATTATCATACAAGGTGGAAATATTTCAGAATTACACAAAGCCTTAGCTCTCATAGCTATCTAGCTCTCAGTACAATCCTCCTAGATGCTCACAAGCAATCAAAGCTTCTCACAAGCCTTCTCCTCTGCCCTCCAAGCTCCTATTTCCTTGCGCAGTTTCTCCTGGGTGATCCTCCTATTACCAAGTGGAACATTGTTCACTCATATTGATCTCACACCCTGTAAAACTGCGCAATCCTCAAGGAACCTTCTTCCTTCTCCATGGATGAGTTTCCTTTATAGGAAAACTCATGCAACTAATAGTAACGTGTCCTTGACATTTAGCTCAATTGGGTCCTTCTCTTAATATACATGCATGAGTTACTGATGAGAGAATCTTCAATTATCTGGAGTACACTAGTTGGATGCATGCATGCATTAACTGACTGAACTCACAATTTGTTCCTCAAACAGTTTGGAACTAATTTAACTGGACTTAACTCAGTAAACTGAGCTAACTAATTACAACTCAAATATAACTCAATCTTATCTCCTTAATTAAGGGATAATATACTCAATTTAAGGGATAACTTTTGCATTTCAAAAATACTTCTAACTTGAATTTCCCCAACTAATTAATCCATAATGAATTAATTAATTATTTTTCAAGCAGCTAGTGAGACTAAATTCGAATTTTAATTCACAATTTTAATTCAATGACAAATTAAATTTGGAATATACTGGATTCTATTTTTATCATTTCTTGTTGCTATTTTCAACACTCCCTCTGAACAAGAAAGGAATTCAACTCGATCCTGATCCTGAACCTTTGGAATGTTCTGCATGCAACACTTCTCTCTAGTGTTGTTGCTCTAGCACTCTCCAGAAACAAAAAAAATATATATCCAACCTGAATCAGAATGATGCCTCTGTCATCAAAGTCTCTGACTATTATTGCCTCTGCCGACTGAAAACTCTGTGCTTCTACTGACTCAACCTTTCTGCACTGTTGTCAATCCTTCTCTGCACTCTTCAGTATCTGACTGCTCTAGCCTATGTCACTTTGATCTCTGAATGCATCAATCGCACTGATTCCTCTCGCTACTATGTACTTTGGGCTCTCATAGCAAGGTATGATCCATGAGATAAAACCTCTCAATGGACCCTTCCCAATTTCAGCCTTCTTGAGACTATCACTTCACATCGCCCCACCTCATACCTGGAGGTATGGTTGCATGTGATCCCTCTGCCCACTTGGCTCGAAATTTCCCCCTACTGGAGGTCTCTACATGAGTAGATGCCTCCACTCAATCTCCTCTCAGCACCTCCACTTGTGGCTCCTCCATAATTGTCTGAGACTTCTTCTAGGGCTCCATGTTGAGAGGTAATTTACTCTCCCTCTCAACCACCAAGTCTCTAACATTTTCCTTGCTCCTCAAGGCTTTTCATGCATCTTGAACCTCAAGAGCATACATGTTCTTGACTCATGAACTGATCTATTTCACCTGTCTCGTGGTGATGTGTCTAAGGAAAACCTTTCCTTACTGAAGACAACATCGTAGCCTTTGTCCTCCAACATCGCAACCGATACCAAGTTCTTTTTTAGTCCAGGCACATACTTCACATCTTTCAAGGTGATAGGAGCTCCATGCTCCCTATGAAAAGAAACCATGCCTACTCCTGAAACACTAAGACTTTCGTTGTCACCCATCTCTATGTGCATCTTGAGGTCTTTCTCCTCCAAGGTACTGAATAAACTTTTATCATCGGTCATGTGGAATGAGGCTCCACTATCAAGATACCAACCACAACCCATCATCGATGACACCATGAATGCGATGAGGGTAAGTCCATTTCGAACTGAGAGGCTAATGCCGCACCTTCCGATCCTACCGAGGATCCCTTCTTGGACTTCTCTGATGGTAAATTAGTCACATAATGTCCCATCTCAATTTGAAGTATGATATGAATTCGATTTTATCCTACAACCCCGAACTTCAAACTTAGAATTCTCTTCTCTGTATATTGTTCACAGCTCCGATAAACTTAGCTCTGATACCATGTAGAATTTCCTGCAAATTCTCTACAAATCTACCTCTGAGATCTATGTAGAAAATCTTACTGTAGATTAACTCGATAATGCAATATACCAAAGCAAAATACTATAATCTACTTCTACTATAAAACTTGCAGAAGCTTAAAGATCGAGTTGAATCAGATCTGAACACATATAACCATAAGAAGAAGAATCAATACACATGAAACACAGAAAATACTCAGGGGAAAGCCTCAGCTAAAAAACCCCACTATCTGTATTATCATACAAGGTGGAAATATATCAAAATTACACAAAGCCTTAGCTCTCACAGCTAGCCAACTCTCAATACAATCCTCTTGGATACTCACAGGCAATCAAAGCTTCTCATAAGCCTTCTCCTCTACCCTCCAAGCTCCTATTTCCTTGCGCAGTTTCTCCTGGGTGATCCTCCTGTTACCAAGTGGAACACTGATCACTCACACTGATCTCACACCCTGTAAAACTGTGCAATCCTCAAGGAACCTTCTTCCTTCTCCATGGATGAGTTTCCTTTATAGGAAAAATCATGCAACTAACAGTAACCTGTCCTTGACATTTAGCTCAACTGGGTCTTTCTTTGAATAGACATGCATGAGTTATTGATGAGAGAATCTTCAGTTATCTGGAATACATTAGTTGGATGCATGCATGCATTAATTGACTGAACTCACAATTTGTTCCTCAAATAGTTTGGAACTAATTTAACTGGACTTAACTTAGTAAACTGAGCTAACTAATTACAACTCAAATATAACTCAATCTTATCTCCTTAATTAAGGGATAATCTTCTTAATTTAAGGGATAATTGTTGCATGACTTCAGAAAGACTTCTAACTTGAATTTCTCCAACTAATTAATCCATAATGAATTAATTAATTATTTTTCAAGCAGTTAGTGAGACTAAACTCGAACTTTAATGCACAATTTTAATTCAAGGACAAATTAAAATTGGAATATACTGGATTCTATTTTTATCATTTCTTGTTGCTATTTTCAACATATAAAAGCAGATCATCTATAGCATAGTTCTCAGAAATATATCTCGGTACTATAAGGTGATGATCATAGCAAGTGACTTCGATCCTCTATAATTCTACACGACGTTGCACGCTACAAGCCCACTTATGTGATAGAAATACGTTGCCATCTTAAGTATGTCAACAATTTGTTAATCATAAGGATCATATGTATAAGTCGAAGTATATTGAAGGGAAGAAGGCAAGCTTCCTATCATTACAACAACGATCTCATCCAGAGGAAGCATCAATAAATATTCTTCAACCACTTTCAACATGATCAAGGTGAAGAGTTCATCTTCACATGACAAGTAAGTATTTTTCATTCTTTAGTCAATTTTGGTTAAATGACTTTCTTTTGCAAGGAAATTGATAAGTTGGTTGGGTGACTGAAGGTCCTTGCATGAAATAAGGAGGATTTTCATAGTCCTTGGTGATAACTGAAGTCATGAAACATATCAATGAAAAAGGTCTCCTCTGAATTCATGAGAAGGAACTCTTAAGGTCCTCTCACATAAACAATATTGGAGACATCAAAGAAGCTGGAAGAAGAATTATGAACATTACAAGAAAATAAAGTTCATATCACTTGAAAGGATAGGAGGATCTAAGGAAAATAATTCCATGGTAAGAGGGAGTAATAAATCACTAAGATAGTCTCTCTCACTGGCTCCTAAATCCTGCATAGGTTATGCCAACAATAAGATGTGATATGACATCTTAGAAGCATTAGAAATAAAGACTCGTGACATCATCACGAGGGTAACAAAAATTCATGGGATAAGTAAGTTACCTTATTCAAATTGTGATTTCTATGCAAGATAGAAGAAGACAAGTTGAGGGAAAAAGTGTTGAGGACTCAAACATTTGCTGGAAGGAAAGGAATTTTGGAAAATTATAGTACTCAGAAAGGGAAAAAGAGCATAGCTGAAATTCAATGCTATGGAAGTAAAAGATTATGTACTTTACAGGAAATATTGTTCTTAGCTTAAGAAGGACAATACTAAGAAGAATATAGAATAAGTCCATTTCACCAAAGAAATGGAGGGAGCTGAAAGAAGGAAAACTAAGGAAAAAAATCATTAGAAGCAAGAGATTGTGACATCACCATAGGAAAACATGAAGGACTTCTGGAACAAAATCTATGGCAATCAACTTTGAAGAATATATCTCTTGGTGACCTCATTGAAAGATCAAAGGAAGAAGTCATCCAGGACAAGTCTCATCACACATCAGTCAAAAGGGAAACATCTGTTGAATAAGAATATGTGAGAAATAATTCTTATTGAAAGAATCGATGATCGAGAAAGGAAGGAAGTGTTTCATCAAGAACTCCAACTTGTGGAATTCATGTGATGATGGTATGATGAGATGAGAAATGAAGCAGATCAAGGGGTTGAAGATATTTTCAATCAAGGAAGTTTTTGAAAGAATCCTAGATGACCTAAAGGCAAAATGGGTATGTATGCTTGTATTTAATATTATAAATTCATGTTGTATAGTTGTAGATAACATGGATCACTACTTCTATATTGAGAAGCATGATCAAGAGAAAAGGATATCCTCCTCTGAAAGGATGCTGGAAGGCATAAGTCACACTAGATGAAATCAACATAATATATCCTCATATGAAGTATGAGGTGGTTGACTACAATTAAGGAACTCTGATTGGAAGCTCCTAGGAATGGAATATGTAAGGAAGGAAGAGATCGTGAGATATGAAACCATTATGAAGGTGATCAAGATCTAAAATATCAAGAAGATCTGAAGAGGAAATCTCCTGGAAAGATATGAAAACTCTGATGGAAGTCTAAAAATTATGGAGACCCTTGACAATGGATATCTTTGGGAGATGTCTCAACATGTATGCAGGATGTTGATACCTATAGGGATGTCATGATGAAGAGTCATCTCGTAAGGTATTGTTTGAATTAATGTTATGTTTTGATTTCTTGAATAAAATCTGGATGGGTTCATGCAGGGTTGTTGGAACAAGAATTGTAAGTGCAAGTACAAATAACATTCATGTGGTCGATGGAAATTCCTGAAAGAAAAATGATGAGGAAAAACTAGCCATATGACAAAGGTTACAGATATGTATCAAGAAGGCCACCTTCCATGAAGAAAGGAATGACATGACGAACCAAGAAGGAAAGTGGTGTATGGATAATGCCCTACAAGGAAGAATCTCGACTAAATTCCATGACATCAAGGAAAGAAATTGATCAAGCAGCTGAAGGACCCATTAAGAAGAATTTTCTGATGAAAAGAGAGTCCCCAATTGAGAGGGAGCTATGACAAGTCCCTAATTAAAAGGGAACTTGAGAAAGTCCCTGGTCAGAGGGATCTTGGGAACATTCCTTTATAGGAGTGGGATTATCTTCCCTAGTTGAGAGGGAGAGATAGACACAAAATTCTTGTCTTCACTTGGGAAGAAATAATGGAAGGATTGGGTAATCATCTTGCATTTGATGCTCTGTGAGGATGTCTAGGGAATCCAAGAAAAGAGTAGGCAATAGGACCGATATTCTTTGAGGGTTGGGAACCAAAGATAAGAATAGTCCTAGAAGTTCAAACTCAGTGAACACTCGGGTGGGTATGTACATTGAGAGATAATGATGGTGTTTATATTCATTGGTCTCGCCAACATTGTGCTCTGATATAATGAGAGATAGAGTTGTCAGTCAAGGCCTTGATGTGGAAGTCAAGGCCTTGCTGCGGAAGCAATGTTGGTTACTATGATGTTATAACAGATGGATTGCCAATTCCATTTCTCTTATGTGAATTATTCAGATTGAAAATGTCCAAACACCTTGTAATCATGTATGAATACCTCCCTAGTTAAGAGGGAGTGTTGAATAAAATGTAACTAGGTTCGGTCTTCATATTAACTAAGTAATTATAAATTTATGTAATGAAGAGACAAAGATAATAAAAATGTATTTTGTAATGCTTGCCTCATGGGTTTCATGAGAAAGGAGTTTTTATAGGTCAAAGACTTCTTCTTGATGTCTTTAGGGATTTGTCATCTTGCGATAAATATATAATTTAGAGTCATGTATATGAAGTGTTGTTACACTTGAAAATAATAATTTATTGAAGTAATTGTATGCTCCAAGACCTTGTCATGAAGCTCCACAGAAGTCGGCTCAAGTATGATTGAATATACCCCTTGATGAAGTCATCCTACCCATAGAATTCAAGTCATCCTAAAAGAGGGAGATAGTCCCTATATAAAGTAGGAACTATGGCCTCATTTGGAGAGATAAATTTGGTCAAATTATGAGATTGAAGTGCGAGAAAAGGTTAGCTTTCTGGTGCATAAGGAAGAGGCAATTTCAGCAAAGAAAAAAGGAAGCATAGTGCAGTAATAAGGGCTCTATGTTTTGGGTCTATACCTACCTCGCATCTTTGAGGTAGGCCAAAGTTCACTTCAGGAGAGAACAGTAATATAAAGGATTTGTTATCTAGTTCCAAAATAAGGACCATATAACAAGAAGGGACTGCAAGGTGTGAAAAATAGAGACGATATTAGTCTCTATCTTGATCTCAAATATTTCAAGAAGAGACCAAAAGTATACATAGTGTGAAGGAGGGTTTCCATAGCAAGAAAGAGAGCTTGATACTATGTATCAAGTATGTACAAAAGGACCGAAAAGGAATCTCTAGAAGGCTGATTCTAAATATAAGGAAGGCTAGAAAGAAACTTATTGTAAATGGTTATTAGACTAGGGACTGAGTTTCCTTAGTTCTGGTGCAAATCAGTGTAGAAAGGAAGATAAAAATAAGGAGCCTAGAAGAGCATTGATAAGGTCTTGGAGGCATACTAAAGTAAAGGGTATAGGGTTTGGAATTTCTCAATCGAAGCTTCAATAAGAGAAAATTGCAGAAGGGTTTTCGTCTCTAGGAGAGAAAGGTATTTCCTTGTACGATAGCCAACATCTTGTATTCTTGTCTCTTTTGTTTTTGGTAATTTTTTGATGAAGTAAGAGAACACACACTAACAATAATAAGAGAATATTGTGCTAATAAGAAAAGTAAAATTTCTTCACAAATAGTTATCATCGTTAGAAGAATACCATCTTAATCTAAATGCCCTAGATTCTTCAACAATTTATAGGGAAGGAGAGGGAGTTAAGGATCCATAGAAGGAGGGAGACATTCTACATCTTAAGGGAAATATCCAAGAAAGTAGGATCAAGGACCAAGAATGTGAGATCTCATTCTAATCCTTATACACATGTAACCAGCTCGTCGTTCTCGAGACTTCTAGTAAGAGAATCTTCTCCTCCACTTTGGGAAACTTTTCCTGAAGAGGTTTAGCACGGGTTTTCCTTATAAATTTCTTGAAGAGGTTTAGCACGGGTTTTCCTGAAGAGGTTTAGCACAGGATACCAGTGATGAAAAAAGCGTTGATCTTGAAAACAAGGTTTTTGATAAGTTTCTTTAGAAAACTTTTAAGGCAAGTTTTTCTTGTTTTCTTCAGGGATGCTTCTGAATATGTTTCATGGTGAGAACACTAACATCTTTCATCATTTTGACACTTTGGTATACAAGATGGGGAGTGAAAAAAAAATATGTATAACATATGCCCCCTAAAGCATGAAGGCAGAACAGGAAGTGATGGGTGAAATGCTTTACAAGTCAAGGAAAGGACTGGGAGAAACGTCGTCAAGAGACCTAGAAATCAAACATGATACAATATATTTGAAATCTCTGATGCAAGTATGCCTAATAATACATCTATGAGTAGGAGTCTAAAAATACATGAATCCATGGCATGGATGCAGCCATCCAAATAGAAAGGATCATGTGTATAGATCCATGGCATGGATGCATCCATCCAAATAGAAGGGATCATGTGTACAATCATGAATATCTAATAACTCCACGCAACCTTTATTCATCAAATGAAACCCAAGGTCTTCATCTTTGTCTCGATCCAATCAAAGTACAAATCCCACCATGTAAATAGATGTGTCGGAGTCAAACATGGTAGAAACCACCTGATTACTGATCAATGATGTGAATCGTTAATAGGCAAGAGAGAAACCACCAATAATGATGATGGATCTCAAGGTACAACAGAAAAATACTCGAGTGTGAACAATGAAGTTGAATTTGAACACTCGTAGAATCATTCAATCAAAGGCCAATGATGTGAACCTATCGTTGAATGTGAAGAACCGTCCATTGAGGCATGCAAGATCCAAGGTACTGAAAGGGAGTTTCTAGATCATCTTCCTGGATAATGAGTTGGAGTTGAAAGGAAGCGATCCGTCGAAGGAGGGCCATAATTTTTCCCACATCATCGACACGAAACATAAGATTTTGCAGAGTTGGAAAGATTGATTCAGGATTGTTGTAGAAAATTCAAATAGAGTATAAGGGGTTTAAATTGCAAACGAGACTTCTCTTGAACATATCGGCGACACAACTCTGGAATTTTGCAACATTTGACTCAACATAGCATCAGAGGTCATGGTGACAATAGGATGTAATCAAATGAGAGGAAAATGGATTCCAAAAACCCAGTAAGGCAAGTGACGAAGTGAGGATAACCCAAACCCAACACAAGATACATAAAAGTGTCATGTTCAAGAGAAACATGCTACCTTTATACATTATATATGTTTACTTCCATTTTTCCCCACTATTTCTAGCGAGTACATCATTATTTTTAATCTCAAGCTTGAAGAGGATACCATATGCTTGTCGTATAAGTTCATCCTTTGGATGAATATTTCCTAGTATTTTTAACGAGCCATAGGAAGGAGTAGCTCGGTCTCTTCATGCTAACAATCCCTTCATCTTTTTAGTTTTGTGAGTGTGACGAAGTGGTAACTCAACATATTTTTCATGTTTAGAGAGTTTGAAAAAGAGGCAGAAAAGAAAACTCCAGATGTACCTTTTCGTAGATAGTCTCTTAAGTCCTTAAAGGTAGAAAAACAATACTCAAGAGAACCTCTTAACCATGTTCGACTAAGGTATTCCTTTTTCATAGCTTGTCTATCTTAGTCAAGAAAAGGGTTAAACTTATACTGGGTAGACATCTTTTCATTTAATTTTACGAGTTCAAAAAGACAAGTGCTCGAAAATCTTTTCATATTTTGAGAGTCTGAAAAGAGCTAAAAGAGGACTCCTCTTGGAGGAACAAGTGATATAAAATGATAACAATTGGTTTCAGTCATTATGGAACTTATCAAAACATGTAAAGGTCAAGAGGCTGGCTAATAATACCACTCATCATAGATGTTCCGCAGGCAAGGGTAAAATAACCAAGTGAAAGCATATGATCGGCCAAAGAGATGGTGACGATGGAATGTAAAAACCAAGGCTCATCTGGAAAAAATAGGCTGGTAAAAACGGAAATCATGAGAGGTAAAATGGGAATGGTTTCATTTTTACACAATCTTGAAACATAGGAAACTATGCTTGAATTTGGTTTCATTTTTACACAAACTTGAAATGGAGACAAACAATGCTTGAATATTGGTTTGCATGCCCCCAGCATAATGAATCAATTTGAGGTACATGCCTCCCAAGCTTCATTTCATTCACCTAAGTAGAATACTAGTTACTAATAGGTGGATGGAATGAAGTTTTATTTACGAGGTCAAGTGAAAGACTCGACTGGAATTTTATGAGATCTAATCAAAGGCTCAAATTGGAAGGGGATTTGTTTCATTTTTTAATGAGCTTGACATGGGAAAAGAACCATGATCATGACACCTTGTTTCATTTTTAATGAGCTTGACACAAGTAAAGGAACTCCGCTCTGACACCTTGATTCATTTTTTAAGGAGCTTGACACAAGTAAGGAACTCTACTCCGAGAACCTTGATTCATTTTTTAAGGAGCTTGACATAAGTAAAGGAACTCTACTCCGAGACCTTGATTCATTTTTTAACGAGCTTGACACAAGAAAAGGAACTGTGCTCTAGGAACCTTTTCTCATGGTCCATAAGAGGCCATGGCTTCCAAGAGGTTCTCATCATATGTGAGAACAATTCTCTGAAAGGGATACATGTCAAGGGATCTAATGGAAAGATCTGGCTCCAATGCCCCTAGTACATGATGCATTGTATCACTGACTAGATGATTAGTATATGCAGGCACATAGCAGGAGGCCACATAATTAACCTGTGGTGGGGGCGATACCACTTTCATACAAGTACCATTTAGGGAATATGGTTCATTGGGAATTAAATTAGAACCAACGAATGAAAATTGATCAATGGCCACAATTCTTCCTTCATGCAGGAAACACATTACTCGAAAGAGATAATAGGAAATAGCTCCAGTGACATAAACATAGTCATGGCCAAGGACTAAATTAAAATCCAAAGGGCCTTGGACAACCATCAAATCGATATAGATGATATTTCCTCCTAAAGTAATAGGCACCTTAGGAAGGATCCCTAACGGTTGAATGGTTCCTTTGTTAAAAGCCAACGGATTATGGGTAATGGGCACAAGTTGTGAAGAACCTAAAGCTTTCCAAGTAGTTGACGACAGAATACTAACCGATGTGCCTTCATCTATGATTGTGCCAAGTACGGGTATATTATAATCTTGTACTATGATTTGAAAGGGCATGTAAGAAGGAAGATGATATCCTACTAGTCAACTCCAATCAAAGGAAGTGACCATACTACTTTGAGGGGGTTCCATGGGAATGGGAGAACTTCCCCCTTGCATTATGGGAATGGGAGTATCACCCCCCTATATTGTGGAATAGGAGGATTTCCCCCCAATTCATGGGAATCTAAAGAAACAAGAAGAACTTGAGCAGTATGAAGTTCACTCTCTATGGGAAAGATAAGATCATTTGAAGGTTGAATTGAGTCAAAAAATTTCTCAACCAATGGTTGGTCGGGAAAGGGCTCACGAGATTCACTTTCAGAGAGAGTGGGATTGA
Source organism: Pinus tabuliformis (assembly GCA_031772625.1). NCBI lineage: Eukaryota > Viridiplantae > Streptophyta > Pinopsida > Pinales > Pinaceae > Pinus > Pinus tabuliformis. The sequence goes on along the minus strand of CM062805.1, from coordinate 537,904,744 downwards.
CCATAAATGAATTTTGATCAATCACTTGATCAACTAGTGGAGGATCAGGGGAAATCTTTTGATAACCATTCGGAAGATGAGGTTGAGAAGTTATAAGTTTGTCCAATGCTTTTGAGGCTTCATCTATATAAGGACAAAGGTGAATAGGATGATTTCCTTCACATAACCTACAGCAAAATTTGACTTTACCCTTTTTCCCATGGACCTTGTTGTCACTATTTGAGGGTTTATCACAAGCATGATCTCTAGAGGTTGATGACAAAGGCTGATGTGAGCTTATGGACCACACTTCCAATACCTTGAGAATACCAGGAAAATCTCTAAGAAGGAGGTCACCCTTACATAACATGTAAGGGAACTTCACTTTGTAGGGATGATTTGAAGGTTTCTCCACATTAGTTGCATCTGTAGCAATGGTTTCTTGGTTTCCCCCTTGCTTATTTTTCTTCTTCTTAATCTTCCTTTTCTTCTTCTTCTTATCCACCTAGTTACTAAATTTCAGGCTTTCACCAAACAAAGAGGAAGAAGACCGAACAGGTCAAGAAGGAAAAGAGTCAACTTTAGGATCAATTGGAGGTTGATATGGTTCAGGTGGAGGAGAACCCAATTGAGAAGCAATTTGGGCATTCAGAACCATAGGGGTCGAAAATAACCAAACTGGAAAACCAAGGGTAAATCTGCGAAGGGACAACATTTCCATATAAGGAGCACCAACATTTCCAAAAGAAGGAAAATGACTAGGATTCCCGTTAGAGAGTTTTCCTTAATTGTGGACTCAAGAACTGTTGCCCTTAGTCTCAACATAATATCTACTAAGGAGTATTTCCACGGGAAGGATGTTTTTCCACAATCAATTAATTTTAGAACTTAACAAAAAATAAATCACAAAAGGGTAACTAGGAATAAAGGTTTACCAAGCAACCGTGAATTGCAATATACACCTTGGCAAACCAAGGACTTAACGTATGGAAGCTAATATCCCTAAATGTTTTTTTTGGTGTATCATGGTATACAAGGTGGCAGACTCGGTTACCTATGGATGGATAGCAACCTATAGTGGACTCCCAAAATATAATCTATGGTAAATGGGAGTAAAGTCCATAGTAGTGCTATCAAATGTGTAACCATTCAATGAGAGTATTCCCATATACTTACCAAGTGTGGAGCGCCTCCGATATACCGGAAAGTACTGGAGAACGGTCCTATACGCTTCCGTATGTGGAATGGGATTTCACTCTCGTGATGTAATGTTGGGAAACAACGACATCTCCTACGTTTAACGATGTCAGAACACGTCTCTAGCCTAGACATCTAAATGTTTCATTAATGTTCCATGTTCTCTTTAGGTTAATTGAGATAAATTTTAAGTTGATCTTGAATTAAGTTTCCATTTTATGGCTCAAAAATCACCTGAACACACCTATGATGCAACTAGTATGAAAAAATGATTCTTTTCATTTCAATGAAATCTATCTAGCATAGGGAAGAATATCAAGCATTGATACAACAACCAAGTATGTAGCAAACAAAGATTCCTAACTAGATATTTCACTTTCACTATTCCAATGCACCCACCAAAAGTAAAATGAATTTCAATTCACTAAGATGCACCTACATGAATTTTTTCACTTTTCCTTTTCAATGAATGAAAATTCACTTTTCATCTTTCCATACTAAGTGATCTAATCTATGCTCAATGATAATCCCAAAATGATTTTTCAATGCAATGTAATCTAATGCAATTCAAAAAGTAAAATTTGAGATGAAAGCTAAGAATATGCAAATGCCATTTCTTTTATGATTTCCAAAAGAACTAATAATGCTTTAATCAACAGCAAATCAGTATTCCTTCCACAACACATGCAGCAAACAGCAAATTCAATTGACCTAAAGAACTAAATACTCAACCCAAATTTACTTTCACTACTTCAAACAATGGGATGGACTTTTGCAAACCAATAAGAAATCAACAAAAATAATGGCAACTTCTATGCACACAGAGCAGGAAAAAGACTTTAGATATGAAGGCATTCTAGATATTTTGTCAAAAACCCTAACAAATATTATTTTTTGGATCAATGAGACTTTGATGGTCAAAAGTCGTGCTAATAGGGTCTTTAGCGCTACTTTTATAGTAAAAATCTATGTTGATAGGCTAACAGGTCCTTCGACACGACTGTAATGGGTAAAACCGGCACTGACAGCATGATTGTTTTTGGATAAAACGCATTGGGCGAGAATGACTTAGGAAAATGAAAAAAAAAAACAAAGAGACATCCAAACTTGTCACTCTAAAGAACATACTACTTAGAATGTGGACTCATATTGAATCTAAGTTATAGATCACTCGGAGATTGGCCAAACTAATAAAAAAGACCAAACATAAAAAGGAGGTTTGAAGGGTTATAAGCTCCCAAACGAATTTGTCATTTTTTTGTGCAAGCAATCCTTTTTTGTGGAGAGAAATGATCCCTCTAGTCCTATGGGAGGATCTAGCAACAAACAAAGACAAATATGTGCAAAATTTCCTAGTTTATACCAGAAAACATAAATGAGTATAGATGACCTACCTCACTCTGATGTTAACGTCTATTAGTGTCATCCTTGATTCTTCTGCTTCCAAACTCAATATCCTCTTCATCGTTATGGATGAATACCTACAAGGAATATCGCGTGGAGGCACCAAACGCATAAATAGTGAAATTTATTCCAATATAAACCACGTAATAGATCAAGAAGTATTACACTAAATGAGCAATAATTGACACATTTATGGAAAGAAAACTCATAATGTATAATAAATAATGGTAAAGGGAAGAATTATAGCGACTTAATCCTTCATGTTGGAAGCTTCCTTTAGGTGATTTTCCAATTCCTAGCATGAACTTTCAAGCACTCCTTTCTCCTTAGAAAAATGGGCAGCATTTGGGCATAGTTCAGCATTAGGAAGACAACCAAGCAATAGCCAACTAGTTGTGGATAGTATGGATCTTATTTATAGGTAAGGAGAGGTATTTAAGGATCCATAAAAGCAGCGAGAGGTTCCACATCTTAAGGGAAATATCCATGAAAGTAGGATCAAGGACCAAGAATGGGAGATCTCATTCCAATCCTTATTCACCTGTAACCAACTCGTCGTTCTCAAGACTTCTAGTAAGATAATATTCTTCTTCACTTTAGGAAAAACTACTTGAAGATGTTCAGTGCGTGTTTTCCTTTAAAAGTTGTGCTGACAGAGCTAGGTTAGTATAGTGCAACAAGTTACTAGCACGGGTTACCAGTAATAAAAAAAGCGTTGATCCTGGAAACAAGGTTTTTGATAAGTTTCTTCAAAAATCTTTTAAGGCAACTTTTTCTTCTTTTCTTTAGGGATGCTTCTAAATATGTTTCATGGTGAGGACATGATATGGGGAGAGAGACAAAATACTATGTAACATTTGATTCACCTATTCTATGGCTATGTGTCTCAGGAAATCTTTCCCTTTGCTGAAGATCACATCATAACCATGGTCTTCCAAAACTGCAATAGAGATGAGATTTTTCTTTAGGCCTGGAATGAAAATGACATCCTTGAGTCTGAGAAGGGAGCCTAGCTCCCTATGAAAGGTGAGTGTACCAATCCTGGTCGCATTGTACCTTCTGTTGTGCCCGAGCTCGATGTGCATCTAGAGATATTTCTCCTCTAGGTCACTGAAAAAATCTCTACACCCTATCATGTGGAACGATGCACCTGATTCCAAGTACCACATGCTCCCCATAATTGTGATGGTCATGCATGTGATAAGGGTGAAGTCGAGCTTGAACTGTGAAGCTAAAGCTTCACCTGCTACTCCTCCTGAGGTCTTTTTGCTTGACCTTTTGTGTGGACACTTCGTGGCATAGTGCCTGAATTCATGACAATTGAAGCATTTAATTTTGGTAAAATATTTCTTCTTTCCCCCTTGGCTAGATTCTGGTTTAGTTTGAGATTTATTCCATTTTCCCTTCTTTCCCTTTCTAAGCAATGTAAAGTGTTCTTCATCCTCGCCCTTGGATGAAGTCCCATCTCTGGTATTCTTCCTTATTTCCTCCTATACCAAATCATACCATAAGCATTCCCAATTCAATATTTTCTCCCTCTTGTTCAACGAATCTTGGTAGCTATGCTAGCTCTTAGGAAGGCATATAAAGGCTAGCCTTACCAAGTCATCTTCTGAAACATTAAAACCAACCCCACCAAGTTCTTCAAGAAATTGTGTAAATATGCTCAGATACTGCGGGATAGTGTCATTCTTCTGCATCTTGATATTTCAAAGTTTATCCTTGAGCGCCAGCTTCCTATGGTCAATACTATTCTCGAACAATTATGTCGGTGTTTTCCACATTGTGAATGGAGTTTCTTTCCCATGGATATTTGAGACAATGTGATCATGTACTCCCTCTAATATTATTCCCCTAGCCTTGGCTACATCTTTCTTCAATTGGGCTAGGTTATGTGCATCAGATTCTTGTGGTTTTGCAACATATGTCTTGATGTATTCTAGCAATCCGTTGTCATCCAATACTGCCTCCATGTGATCCTTCCATGCAATGAAATTCGAGTTTCCTTCCATGACATACTCAACTCTCAACCCTTTGAAGGTCATTCTCCCAACTCTAAAGAGATCCTACTACACTAAACTGCAAATTCAAAACTCCTGAGAAACAACTTTGAGATTCTTATCCTAATGTGAATCCTGCATTGATACCATGTAGAAATTATGGTGTATATTTGCAACTGCTAAGGAAATTTGATCAAAACCACAAGACACAAACCGACTCTACTACTTTGCAGAATTCAATTCACAATTTAGAACATCAATCACAAACATGCAATGATAAATAACACACATGCACACATTATTTTTCCAAGTGAAATAAATCTACTAAAAACCCCTTTTCCTACTTGCATTAATCTGATGAATAGAGATGTATTACAATTGCTTTGATCAACTAATCATAACCTGCAAGGGAATAACCTCTCTTTTCTCACTAAGAATACCTGACCTAGACTTAGTCAATTTATGATTCTGCTTGAGCCCTTATTTCCTTGTGCAATTCCTAAGGAAATTAGGCCCCTATTATTTAGGAATTTCCTCCAAAATGATTTTGCAATTCTCAAGGTTGATCATCTAACCGCATGTAACACCTATACACTCAAGACTAGTCTACAACTGATGTTACACTTCCTTGGAATCTCCACCACAACTAGGGAACTTGAATTCTCTACATGCACTAGATATTTTGGGTTGATTGATCAGTTAACTAGATGATCACTAAGTTAGACTGAAGTCTCACTACACAACTGACCTTCCACTAGTTCCTCCAACAGTTAGAACTAGTTTAACTAAAAACAACTTGAAATAATTTACCTTGATTGCTTCAAATTAGAAATCACACATGGTTAACTAAACTCTAACTCCTCTAACTCGAATTTACTGAGTAAACTAAGTGACAATATCCATGTCACACAAGTTAACTGCATCCAATTTGTCTGTTGATGTGAAAATTTGAATTTTCTCAATTTGACCAAGGCAAAATTGAATTAAGACTTTCTTGCTACATTTTTCAACATTCTTCAAGTTTTATTCCTCCATCCACATCTCTAATGATTTGGTCTTCTCAATGATGTTGTGTACAAACTTTAACCTTGAATTTTTTTGAGACGGTTCCTCCTTTTGATTTTTTGGCTCCTTCTCTTCCTTTGCACTGCCTTCCTCTAGATCTACAAGGACAGGCTCTTCTTCACTGGTTTAAACTACTTATTTTTCAAGAAGAGCCTCATATACCTTTAAATTCATGCTTTCAACTATCTTCCACAACTAATTGTTGTAGCATTTGTAGGCCTTTCTTCTTAATGAGTATCCAAGGAAAATTATTTTGTCAAAACGTGAATCAAATTTTCCAAGTGAATCGTCATTAATCTTCATAAAGCACTTTCTTCCAATATGTTGAAGTGTTTCATAGTTGCATACCTTCCTTTCCATAGTTCATATGGATTTGTAACATTGTTTACTCGAATTTTTTCTCTATTCATGATATAGATTTTTGCTCCAACTGCCTCCCTCTATAATTTAGTTGGTAAGCCAGCTTCCAACAACATTGTTCTTGCAATTTATTATACAAATTTATTTTTTCTTTATACTACTCCATTTTGTTATGGAGTCCCAACAACAAAAATCTCCCTCTTGATTCCATATTTTTCACAAAATTTATTGAATTCTCCTTAGGTAAATTCTCCACCTCTATCCATTCTTAATCATTTGATCTTCAAGTCACTTTCATTTTCAACCATTACTTTGAAATTTTAAAACACTATAGTGTTTAACATACATATAATCAATAATACCCACATCATTTTAGTATAATCGTCTATAAATAAACTAGAGTACCTTTCTCCTTGTATAGCTTGATTTCTAATTGGATCACACAGATCTACATGAATGATTTCCATAGGATTTGATGTCAAAAATTCCTTTGATTTGAAGTTGTTCTTGGTTTGCTTTCCATGTTGACATGGTGCACAAATAGCATTTGTTGGCTTTGGAATTTTGGGGATATCTCTTATTGCTTGATTTGTGTTAATATTCACCAAGTTATCAAATTTTAGGTGTCCCAAGTACTTGTGCCATAACCAGCTTTCATCTACTTGACTCATGTAACATCTCTCTTCTTGAATTTCACTAAGATTGTATACATTATATGTTGTTCTTAATCCTCTTCCTACCAGTTTTTTTGAAGATGATCTCCTTGTCTCACAGTCCTTGGAATAGAAGATAAGATCATGTCCTTGATCGCATATTTGGATGACACTTAGAATATTGTGCTTGATTCCTTCAACATATAGTGCATTTTGTGATTTTCCCTTGCCATTGAATGATACTCATTGTGCCTTTACCAACAACTTTAGAAGATCCATTGTCTCCAAAGATCACATTTCCATATTTTTCTTTGATTACTGAGATGAAATGTTTCTGGTCACCTGTCATGCTCCTAGAACATCCACTATCTACAAACCATTTATTTTCCTTTTTCCGAACACGTAAAGCTAGACTGCAATTCTCAAAGGTAGATTCTCCAATTTCCTTTCTCCAAGCTTTCTCTTTTTCCTCTAGAGGACAGTTTCGTGCTATATGGCCTAGATTATTGCATTTGTAAAATTCTATACTATACTTTGAAAGAGGAGCAAAGGATTTATAAGTCTTTATTTGGCCTTGCCTCTTTGGATCAGAAATATTATTTTGATGATTAGCCATATAAGGCTTGTAATGTTTTACCTTATGACCATTTTTTTTGACCAAGGAAAATAGTTTGATAATTGTTAGGAATCTTTCCTTGATGAGATATTACTTTCAAGAAGGGGCTACTTTTCATTCCTTGGATTAAATTTGTTTCATGCAATCTTAAAATGATAGGATCCTTTAAGGACATCAACAAAACTTGTATTCTTTTCTTCATGATGAACATTGGTTTCTTCCCTTGAATTAGAATATTATCATGTATACCCAAGTCCATATTTGTCATGTAGTGGCCTTTGAGAGTTGAGAATGACGTCCAAAGTATGAGAACTCTTCAAACTCTTTTTGGCTTTCCCCAATTCTTCTTTTAGAGATACAACTTATGCTTCCAATTTTTTGTAGATTTCTTCCTTTTCCTTTAGCTTGTTTCCCAACACTTCTTTTATTCTTGTAGCTTCTTCCTTCTTAGTTTTGAGAGAGTTGATTTATTGATATAAATTTTCTTTCTTCTATCTAAGGCTCTCATTTTATTCTATGGAACTAATGAATAATTCTTCCACAATTCCTTCAACTTCTTGTAGACTTTATTCTTCTTTTGGACTATTTGTTTCATTTATGAAGGCCATGAATAATACTTCATTTCTTCCACCATATTCTTCTTCTTCTTCAGATTCATAATTGTCTTGTTTGGAGAAGAAATTATTTATCTTTGAGCCTTTCCTCTTGTGTTGTGGGGAAAAGTATCCGATGCGGATGACACTAACCCTTTCTAAAGGTGACAGACTTTAGCAACAACTGAATGACAAAGTTTTCATGTTCATCTTTATAAAAGCACAGAGAGAATAGAAAGAGGATCAACCAACCTGGTGTCTTGCGCTTAGTCGATCCTTGTCCTTCTCGCTTTGTATCCCGTTCCCAGCTCTTTACTCTCCAAGCCGATCCAGCTATACACAGAATCTGCACAACAAAAGGGAGCAAACTACGAGATACAAGCAATCATAATTGAAGCATGGATTAGGTTGCATCAAATATACATGTAAACACAAAAGCATCTATGTAAAACAAGTATATAGAAGAACATGCAAACTTTATTGATAGAAAGTAACAGGGTTCCAGAGGAAGTTACAACCAATGATGTTGGCCCCAATCCAGCAGCACCTCCTCGGTAGCAAGAACTCTCTTCTTCACCTCTAGTAAAACAATCACCCAATAATCCTGGCAGTATACCAACAGCACCTCCTTGCTTATACAAAATTCCAGCCTCCTTAGACCTCATAGAAGAGCTCTATATATAGGAGAGAAGAGGAAAGGATGAGTCAGCTTGAGACTGACATGAAGCTGCCTTGTGTCCTCTCCATCTTCAGTTAATCTTCAGTTCCTGTGTCCACTTGGAGATCCTTGCTTACACATGGTGATCAAGTACCTCTTACTCATCACAGGGCGAATCTCATGACCCAAGTGTCAGTTTGGAAGCTTCCTGGGCAATTGACACCTTGCAGGGTGACTGTGCCACTTGGCCAATCTCGCCCAGCGCAGGTAGCCTTCATTGTTTTTGACTTCCAGCACAGGTACAGAGTGGGACAGTTGCAATACAGCGCAGAAGCTCAGTTAAGCAGCTGACATGATCCAAAATAAGCCTGTTCTGAAGTGATTTCAGGTGGAGAACTGATTGGAAGTGCTGTTGATTGATGACCTTGTTCTTTTAGGGGTAAGAACAACATGTTTAGGGACTGAGGATCCCTGTAATTATCGACATTTCCTGCTCCTTGACGCGAGGCACAAAAATGTCTATAACAGTTGCCCCCTAAAGTATGAGGCCGTTAATCGGGTGAAATGCTTTAGCTAGAGGGTCCGAAGTTCGTTCCAGTGCTGAGGAGAGTGCCCTGTAATACAATACAATACAATACATTATCTTTCATTCATCATTATTCTCATGATCTAGCTGAGGCGGGTATTCCCATGCTCAGCTTTCTATAAATACATTTTGGTACATATGACAGACGATCGTCTGAAGACAGACTGATAATCTTCCGCTAAAATTATCATCCTTTGAGGAGGATGATCATCTGTTGCAATGATGTACATGGCAAATGCTTTTATATTTCCTGAATATATATCGCAGCCCGGATGGATGAAACTAGATCCGGGGTCTTCAAACTCGTTCGATCTTCACTCTAAGTACAAGTCGATCCATGTGAGAATTACGTTGAAGTCGAACATGGAAAGACATCGCTTGATTACCGGTCAATAATGAAAACCGTTAACAAGCGCGAGAGGAATCACCAATAATGACGATGACCCTCAAGGTACGGCAGTACAATTCACGTGGCATGAATAAAGGACTTGGCGTCGAACGCCACGCAAAATCTTCTGGTCGAAGGTCATTGATGTATACCTGTCGCCAGAAGTGAGAAACTTGCCATTGAGGCATGCAAGCTTCAAAGTACTGATGGGGGTGTTCCTAGATCGACTTCTTGGATAATGAGCTGAAGTCGACAAGAAGTGATCCGTCAAAGGAGGGCCTTGATGAATCCCACATCAATGACACGGAACGGAGCTAATGATTTAGTGGAGGTGAAACAAACTGTGACATATGATTCAGGGTGGCGATCATGAAATGGATGAAGGAAAATGTATGGTAGTGGATGGGACACGGTTGACACTTTCTGAATGACCCCTCTTGAACATATAACGACACTGATGTGATGGATCGTTAGCATTACCCCGAATGGATGGTGTGGCGACGACCATGGTGATGAAACCGGTGAATGAGACAACCCAACCCGATGTGATACGGAAGAAAAGTGTCATGTTCAAGAGTGACTTGCTACCTCTAAACTTTGATGTTCTCCCAATTTTTCCCCAGTCATTTCTGACCAGTACCTCTTTATTTTTGTCAAGCTTGAGGAGGATAACATATGCTTGTTCTATAACCTGCCCTTCGGGCAAGCCCATCGCTAAGATTTAACGAGCCTAGCGATAGGGAAACTCGTTCTCGTCTAAAGACAAGTTTGTCGCTATTTAATCATTTTAACGAGTCTAACGACAAGGAAAACTCGGTCCTTTTCATTTTTAGAGAGTCTAAAAAGGTACATAAAGTCAACTCCATAATTCCTTTTTCGTCAGCTAATCCCTTAAGTCCGAAAAAGTATAAAACAATACAGAAGGGATGGCTGTTCGGTATTTTAACGAGCTGAACCAGGCAAGCGCTCGATCCTTTTGTGCAATAATCCCTCAAGTCCAAAAAGATTAAAATTTAGAGGAGGGATAGCGTTCCGGTCATTTTAACGAGCTGGAAGGCCAAAACTCGACAAACTTTTCATATTTTACGAGTCAGTGAAAAGAGCTGAAAGAAGACTCGTCTTTTGAGGAACGAGTGATAAACAGGGATAGCTACAGATTCCAGGTACAGGTTGGAAATTCCAATCACGGCAGTGTCACAAGGATGGCTAGATGAAATCACTCTTCGCAGCTGTTTCTCAAAAGAGGTAAACACACCAATGGAAGTGAATGATCGGCCAAATGAACGGTGGAGGTGGTGGATGAAAACACGATCAAGGTTCTTATGGCTAATGAATTTACGATCTCAAAAGGTTATTTACCGGTTCATTTTTTCCATGAGCTTGAACTCTGGGGGAAACATTTGCTCACACTTTTCTATTTTTTAACGAGCATAAATTCAGGCCTAAAACTGCTCGAATTTCGCGTTTATTTTTTAACGAGCATGAACTATATGCTAAAACTGCTCGATATACCAGTCATAAGAATGCCTCCTATAAGGACCAATTTTTATAGAGCTTATGCCTTACTACAGCTATGCTCTTATTTTGGCAAATTTTACTTCTGCCCCACAGGCTTTCTTTCATGTAAGTTTGGAAACGGCTAATCTTAAAACCAGATAAATAACCGCCCCTAGCTTGCACTCCAGAAAGTTTGCATGCCCCCAGGTATAGGATAGAATTTCGAGGTTGCCCCTCCTCTCTCCTACTTCTGCTTTTCTTTGGGTGTTCACAGTTATTTGTCATCTTGCTAATCTAATGCTAACGATACTTGTCTTCTCGTTATTTTAAGGGGTCTTACGCAGTACTCAGACTTCCTGTCGGCCCACTTTTAACAAACAGCTATTGTGACAATAGAAGAACACTACTCAAAGATAAAACATTGGTATTATCGAGGGAGGCTTGCCTCTTTCTTATTATCCGAAGAGTGGTTCTATTCGCTGCCGCAAATCAATCTCTTTCTTCGGCGGTGTCTATCATTGGGTTGTCCAAAGATGGTTACCCTCTGTCACAACAATACGGTCTCCTTCTTAGTTTACTGCCCCTGCTTATCCTCCAAAACATATGTTTCGATGGGCGAGGCTTGAATTTAAAGATGGTGACTACTTGTTATAATAAGGGAATTCCTACTTGGGCATTGCCCACTTTTTTAGACAAAGGTGAATGATTCCCAAACACATAACTTTAACAAAAGATCATTATTCCAGAACAACCCCACTTCCTTCGGACGGGGTACGGACTAGTCATGTTCTCCTGCGGAAATTCTTCCTTATACCCGGAGTTTCTTCTGCCCGAAGCAGACCAGGGTGCATGCCCCCTGGGTCCTAGTCTTTCTTTCCGAATTACTCGCGCTCATCGGGAAGGAGGACTGGGGGCGGAGGCGAATCTTGAGTGAACAGACCATTTAGGATTGGTATTTGACTATTTGCGATGCGAGATCCCGGAAATGAAAGCTGGTCTACGAGCTTGACCACCCTTCCTTCGTGTGGAAAACACATTACTCTAAAGAGTGAGGAGACTATCGCTCCCATGCAATAAATATAGTCGCGTCCAAGGAGTAGGTTATAATCCAAGGGTCCTTGAACTACCAACACGTTCATCCTGACGGTCTTCCCCTTCAATGTAACAGGTACATCGGGGAGGATTCCTAATGGTCGACTGGTTCCTTTATCAAAACCTGAGAGATTTCTCAACTCAGGTAAAAGCGCTGGGGAACCCAGTGCTTTCCAAGCAATAGAGGAAAGGATACTCACAGACGCCCCTTCATCAATGATAGTACCAGCCATAACCATTCTATAGATCTGGACAATGATTCTAAATGGTGTACTGGCTGGTAACCGGGGTCTGCCTAGTTGATTCCAATCAAAGGATACAACCAGGTTGCTTGGTGGTGGGACCGAATATACGGCCGGATATGACTCAGATGATGTTCCTTCCTGCGATAAAGGAATGGGCGCATTGCCCGGATGCTCGTCGGAGTCGGTGCTGATAAAGAGAACTTGGATGGTGTCATCCTTGTTCTCATCAGTGAGGGTGTCACATGAAGACGATACTTCGGTGACGGTGTCATTTGAAGACGGGTCTTCAATGACGGAGTCATTGGACGATAGAACCTTTGAAGGAAGAACCGGGTCAACTGCCGTTTCGACCTTTAGACTTTCGTCTGGTCTAGATTCGGTAGGTTCACTCTCAATGACTGACACATCAGCTGACCACTTGAGTGGTTCAACTGGATTTTCAACTATCGAGGGATTAGGCGCGAGTTTTCGGTATCCAGGCGGAAGTTGCACCGGTGACACCGGGCGATCTTCCAAAACTCTCTTTGCCTCATCTAAGAATGGACATTTGTGGATGGCATGGTGACCTTCACACAATAGACAGGGTGATCTTGGTCCCCTTCTTCGTCCTTCACTCTCGCTAGTTGAGGGAATGCAATCAACTTGACAACCAGAGGTTGATGCTACCGGATTGTGCAACCTCGGGGACCAGTCCCTTAGTATCCGGGGAATACAAGGACAATCACGATGGAAATGGATCCCTTTGCAAATGACACATGGCGATTTAGGCCCGGTCGGTGCAGTGTGTGGGTTTTTGTCATTTTTCTTCTGCTTGCCCCCAGTCGCCTTCGCCAGAGGCTCCTTCTGCTTCTTCCCTTTCTTCTTCTTTTCCTTCTTCTCTTCGGGAGGCTGACTTTTGCCGGCTCTACCCTGCGAAGATGAAGGATCAGAGGAAGTATCACAAGAGGTAGAAGGCTGGTGGGTAGTTCTAGATTGTTCTGACAGTTGATTCGACTGCTCAGGATTAGTGGCGATTTGGACAACATTAGTTGAAAAGAGCCAAACAGGAAGGCCGATTGTCAATCCTGGAAGTGACAATGTAGCCATATGAGGCGCACCAACATCTCCCCAAGAGGAGAAGGGATTTGGACTTCCGCCAAGGTTACTTCCTTGGTTGGTGGGCTCCATACTTTTCAACTGAAAGATCAACGTGGGAATAACAGGTGATTATGTTCCGCTTTAAAATAAGTTTTATTTACGATGCTTTTAGACACAAACTTGCTTTTTCATGTTTTAAGAGTCGAGAAAAAGCTAAAGATGACTCTAGTCGCCTTCGATGTATTAACGAGCCCGAAGTGACAAATGCTCGGTTGGACCTTTTCAGTTATAGAGTTTGAAAAGGGCCAAAAGAAACTGCTCTGGAGATCTAGGCAGAGGGTGTGCCAAACCTTTCGCGAAACCACAGAATACGTTTTACGGTACGGGTGGTCGATCTTCGTGAATGCTGTGTTCACTGCATCGCGATCAGTAGGGCGGCCGACACGGTTTCCTAAGGATAAAGGATAAAAGCCTACAGGGGTCTCCCAATATACGCGACGGTACGCGGGAGCTCAAATCCGTGTTAGTGCCACCGACTCTCAGGAGGAATCACCCACCTTCGTAGAGATCGACAGTCACTATGTTTAACGACGCCGGAACACGTCTCTACCTAGACCTCTAGATGTTTGCGTTAAATTCCAAAGCGTTGTTATGTAAATTGAGTTTATTTTAATGTTGATCTTCCTTAACAGTTTGCCTTTCAGGTTCGCCACGAGATGTATATATACAACTTCCTATATGCAATCTAAGAATGAGAAGCAAAATCTTTTCAATCTTTCAACTTTGAAAACCTTAATCTACTTGAGGAAAGAGCAAGACACAACTTTTTCCACAGATCAAAGAACACACACTAAAATGCACATTTTTCCTAAATCGTCAAGCATACAGTCAAATGCAAAATGCACAATGCATGTATTTCTTTTCGTTATCCTTAATGTTGATGCTTAACAAAAGGAAACTGTTGCATGATTTTTGAATCAACTTTCAAGTAAAAATAAACAAGCTTGTCCACAATCAAAAGAACACCTTATGAAAGACTTGTTTTAAATACAAGAAAAGTATAGATTCAAACCATAAAGTGAGAAGCAAACCAATCCAAAACAGCTATGAACAGCAATAACACTAACTCATAAGATCGCAATCTAAGAGGCCACAGCTACTAGGTTCGCTTTTCACAATGGGAAATTGTAACTGAAACAAGAAATACTGAAAGAACGTTTACAATTTCATCACACAACTGAGGCGGAATAATGTCAAGGAGATAAGGTCTACAGCAAATACAATAACCAGCAAGCAATCAGCCAAAAACAAGTGCAAACAGGGCCAAGACACAAAGGAAGAGCTGAGCTAGACTAAGGCCAACTGGACCAGCGCAGGCACTGGTCTGCCAATCTCACTCTCAGCGCAGTTCCCGAAGGGAGCACCTGCGCTGTAATGCAGACTGCCTGTGGACAGCCTGCACTGACTTGCGAGAGTTACGTCTGCTAAGAATTCCGGGTCATAAAAAGCTCAAAAATGTACTGTTTTGACTGAAATAAAATGCTATGGGTTAAGTACAGGCTAAGGGATGATCAAGAGGATAAAGATCTATCACAAAGAGTAAGGATTCATCTGTAGATTAGCTCTTTAAATCTTGAATTTGCTCAGCAAAGGAGCAAGAGTAGCAAAACCCTCTACTTCGCTTTTGATAGAGTCAAAAGCTTTTCGATTCGGTACTCCTTTCTTCAAGAAATGAATAGCAAAATACTACAACAACAAGATACTAGGATCTCCCCAGCGGAGTCGCCAGTTTGTTGTGGGGAAAAGTATCCGATGCGGATGACACTAACCCTTTCTAAAGGTGACAGACTTTAGCAACAACTGAATGACAAAGTTTTCATGTTCATCTTTATAAAAGCACAGAGAGAATAGAAAGAGGATCAACCAACCTGGTGTCTTGCGCTTAGTCGATCCTTGTCCTTCTCGCTTTGTATCCCGTTCCCAGCTCTTTACTCTCCAAGCCGATCCAGCTATACACAGAATCTGCACAACAAAAGGGAGCAAACTACGAGATACAAGCAATCATAATTGAAGCATGGATTAGGTTGCATCAAATATACATGTAAACACAAAAGCATCTATGTAAAACAAGTATATAGAAGAACATGCAAACTTTATTGATAGAAAGTAACAGGGTTCCAGAGGAAGTTACAACCAATGATGTTGGCCCCAATCCAGCAGCACCTCCTCGGTAGCAAGAACTCTCTTCTTCACCTCTAGTAAAACAATCACCCAATAATCCTGGCAGTATACCAACAGCACCTCCTTGCTTATACAAAATTCCAGCCTCCTTAGACCTCATAGAAGAGCTCTATATATAGGAGAGAAGAGGAAAGGATGAGTCAGCTTGAGACTGACATGAAGCTGCCTTGTGTCCTCTCCATCTTCAGTTAATCTTCAGTTCCTGTGTCCACTTGGAGATCCTTGCTTACACATGGTGATCAAGTACCTCTTACTCATCACAGGGCGAATCTCATGACCCAAGTGTCAGTTTGGAAGCTTCCTGGGCAATTGACACCTTGCAGGGTGACTGTGCCACTTGGCCAATCTCGCCCAGCGCAGGTAGCCTTCATTGTTTTTGACTTCCAGCGCAGGTACAGAGTGGGACAGTTGCAATACAGCGCAGAAGCTCAGTTAAGCAGCTGACATGATCCAAAATAAGCCTGTTCTGAAGTGATTTCAGGTGGAGAACTGATTGGAAGTGCTGTTGATTGATGACCTTGTTCTTTTAGGGGTAAGAACAACATGTTTAGGGACTGAGGATCCCTGTAATTATCGACATTTCCTGCTCCTTGACGCGAGGCACAAAAATGTCTATAACATCTTGGAGGTTCCTCTCTTAGGTTTATCTCCATCATCATTATCATATTTAAAAGTGCACTTTGCTGCATAATATCCTATTTTACCACATCTAAAGCAAATGAGTGAGAACTTACCTTTGAGTTCCTATCCTTTCTTCAACTTCTTGACAAATTGTTCCATTTCAATATCAAAACCATCATTGTTTCAATCACAATTCTTTCCCTTTCTTGATGTCTTGGATTCCTTAAATGTGGATTCCTTATGAATTGAATTTCCTAACCTCATCTCGGATGTTGTGAAAATTCCATGAAGTTCATCCATTAATAGAGAGTCCAAATATGATATTTCTTCTATGGCAGAAATCTTAGCATTAAAACAATCTGGAATAGATCTCAAAGCCTTTTGTACAATCATATTTTCTTTGACTTCTTCACCTAATCCTTTGAGACAGTTGACTATCTCATCTACTCGAAGAAACTAAGCAGCAATATCTTCTTCATCATTCATCTTGATACTTTCAAACTACCTTCTATAGTTTTGAAGCTTTTCCTTTTTGACCTAGTCATATCCTTCATAAATATGGATGAGCTTGCCCCACATATATTTAGTTATTTTAATACCCATAAATTTGGTGAATTATGAATCTAAGATACCACTAGCCATAGAATTCAAGGCCTTTGCAATTTCCACATATTCTTTCTTCTTGTCCAGATTTGTTGGAAGAGGAGATGGGATCTTGTGATCATATGTGACAAATTTTCAAACGTCAACTCCAAGATACATTAACTAGTACTCCATTTTTACCTTCCAAAAGGAAAAATGTGTTCCATCAAATTGTTGAAAAGTGCAACTAGGTTTGGTCTTCATAATGACATGTGTAATTGTGATTTTATGTAATTGATGTAAAGAAGAAAAATACAATTATTATTGTAATGCTTGTCTCATGGGTTTCATGAGCAAGGAATTTTATTTTTAGTGATGGCTCCCATTGTGAGCCTTTAGGATTTGTCATCTAGTCATAAAAGTCTATGTCATGTATGAAGGACCCTTCTTGGGAAAGTTACACATTTTTATAAGTCATTAAAAGATTCAAAATACCCTCCAAGACAAGGACAAGCATAACTTAGTATGTTGTCTTCAATATGGAATTAATAAACTCCTCCAACAAAAATGTCGGCTCACCCTCTTCAAGTCGGCTAATTTGAGGAAGAAACAACTATAAATAGGCATCTCGGCCTTAGTTCAGAAGACAAAATTTTGATGGAGCAGATATATGAAACAAAAGTGAGAAAAAGGTAAAAATAAGAAACCTCCAAACCAACGAAGTAAGAAGAAGGAAGAGTGAAGTTCTTAGGGCTATTTTTGAGTCTGTTTTAAAACCTCCATATGTGCAAGGAAGAAAGAGGTTTGTTGCAACAGTGGAAGCCGAGGAGAATTGCAGTCCTCCCGGAGAGCCGAAGTGGAATAAGGGCTAGTCAAAAGAGAAGTCGAGACAAGCCAAGAGGATACTCTATCCTAAGGAAGGGTATCAAGGATATTTACCTAGGAGAAGGTTCTGAATTAGGGTTAAGGATTTCAGATATAATTCAAGAAGGCCGAAGGTCTAAAGCAGAAGGAAGCTAAGATTGAAGAAGAAGTCGAGAAGGAGGAAGGAGTAGAAGGTTGAATATCGTTGTCTAAGGATCTCATCAAGAGAAATTGTTTCTTTTTCTTGGAGTGGAAAATAGGTCAAGGGTCTTGGTCTTGGTATTTTTCAATTGGAATCTCTATAAGAAGAAGAATTTGTTCGGGTTTTCCTCTCAGGTGGGAGAGGTTTTGTCCTAGTTGATAGCCTATATTTTATGTCTCTTGTCTCTTTATGGTTTATGCATTGGTATTTGTTTGATGAATAAGAACACTAATAACCTATGTAAAAGAACATCCTAATCTAAAGAAGTAAAAATCACTCACAAGAAGTTACTAATAGAAGAGAAATCACTTAATTTCTATGCCCTAGATTTCTCAACATGGTATCAGAGTGAAGGTGACAAATTCAAGGAAGGGAATCTTATTAAGGGACACTCAGGATCAAATATCGAGGAAGGAATCGAATCAAATATCATATTCAAGACAATATCTACAAAGGAAGCATTATAACCCAAGATCGAAGAAGGAGTTTACAAAGAAGTCTTGTGATCATCATCAAGAAAAGTAGGCCAAGTTGAAGAGATTATCAATCAAGGTCCTTACCATTGAAGACATCACCAAGAAGTCATCATTGATCTTCATCAAAGGATCCAAAGATATCTCACTCTTTGTGGGATCAAGGATCACTCCTGAAGAAAAATGCCTTCATCAAGGAGAAGTTTTCTACTCTTTATATCATCATCAACATCAAGGAAGAAGCAAGGACTATCAAGTAAGTATCTGAACCTGTCAAATTGTCCTTTTGCAAGAAAAGCAACAAATTGGTTGGGGATTTCAAACTATCTTGCATGGAAGAAAAGGATAGATCTTAACTCATTGAAAATGAAGTTATGGAACATGCTAGATGATTTATCACTAAACCAAGAAAGGAATATGCCCAAGCTCTTGAAAATTTTATGAAAGGGGAAGTTAGGGCTCAAATATTTATTATAGAATCTATCAAGGATCCCCTCATCCCATATGTATCCAAACTAGAAAATTCAAATTAAATCTATGACAAACTAGTAGATTTGTATTCCGTAAGCACTGCTGGAGAAGTCATCTCATTAAGGAAAGAACTCTACAAATTGAAGATGTTAAGGGAATATTGAATAGCCTCATACTTTATGAGGATATCTAAAATCTGGGATCAACTACAAGATTTGAGAGAAGTCATGTCTAATAGAGAAATGACTATAGTTGTATTAAATTCACTACTGAAGGAGTGGGGTAACTTTACTTCAAGTATTGGGAAGAAATGAGCTACTCCATTCCAAGATATATGCTCACTGTGCAAGATTGAAGAATCTAGACTAAAGGTCAAATCTGATGTGGGAGCAAGTGAGAAAAATCAAGCATATGCTTCAATGACAAAAATAAAGGGAAAATTTGGAAAATTTGATCCTCAAAAAAGAAGAAGAACATGGTTAAAATACAATGCTATGGGTGTCAAGAATATGGGAAATATAGGAGAGATTGTCCTAAGATCAAGAAGGACAATTAAAAAAGAGGAAGAGAAGAATCCCACATCACTGAGGAAGTGGAGAAAGTTGAAAAGAAGAAATCCAAGAAGGAGGAAGTAATATATCTCCACTATTGAGATAGTATTCCTTGCCTAAGTTATTTTCAAGTTCCTAAGTATTTTATTGTAAGATATGGCTATCATGATTCATTAAATGGGATGTATCAAGGCATCATAGAAGCATTGAAAGAAACATCTCGAGACATCATCATACAGAAGCATTAAATATGGTTAGGATCTACGAAAGTCAAAGATATATCTCTTGGGAATCTCATTGGAAACACAAGTGGCAAGGTCATATAGATCAAGGTTAATCATGCATCTATCAAAGGAAACATATACTAATGGGGATACTTTAGATCCTAAAGATTCTCTAATGGAATCTTCATTGAAAGGTTCACCGATCATGAGGGGAAGAAAGTGTTTCATCAAGAATTCCAAACTTTTTGAATTCTTGGGATGATGGTATGATGACATAAAAGTAAATCAGATTAACGGATTGAAGCTCTTTCATTCAAGGAAGCTATTACAAGAAGTTTGGATGACCCAAAGGAAAAATGAGGTATGAGTGCTTACATTTGATATTGTGGAAGTCATGTCATATGGTTGTGTTGAAGGCTCAAAAATCTCTGCCTACAACATTATAAGGGATACCACCCAGTTGGGAACTTAGAGCATCTCCTTTTCTGTTGAAATGGTGGTTCTGACTGGGTAAACTAGGTCTAATTACCTTCTCTCTATATCCATTGGCTTAAAGTATGACTTTCATATATCAATAGAGAAGAGACATCAGATCAGCCCTCTTGTTGATTAGGCAAGAAAGTGATCCTTAAGCTGATTTGGGGCTCAACCAAGCCACAACTAAAGTTTTCCTCTCTGATAAGAGGACTTATAGAAATGTATTAATTTATCTAAATATAAACTAACAATAGAATACAAGTAAAATGATAGAAAACCTAAATCTATCTCGATTAGGAAGATGTAGATCTAACCCAACCCAAAGCAAGATAACTAATTGAATTGAGATTTAAATATGTCTGTCATATAGTGAATATCAAGTTAACGAAGTAGTTCAATCAGTTGATATTATGATTACCAAATATATCATGTTCAGCGATCCTTTAACCAGAATTATTAATCAACGGCATTTAGGAAGTAATTTACAGAAATGATGATGATTAGTAATCCAACAACTCGAATGATTAAACAATAATACAAGGAAATAGTTCACATACTATTATTATTTGTTAAGAAAAAATTAAAAGGTTGATCTCTGAGTAAGTAGTTACTCAAAAATCAAAGTTCAGCACATAAGAACATAGATAAACAACAGATAATTGCAATAAATCACTCACATAGACAATAGTGCACAAATATGACTGAAAATCACAAGTCTCTGCTATTATAAAATGAAATTAGTATTAAAACAATAGTATCTTGAATATCAATTTATTAAGTCCAATTCCCTTGCTCTAATCTCAAATAGTCCTCTACAACTCATAAACTATGCTAATGAAATAAGAGTTGTAATAGTTCAAGATCTTCTCAACATACACAGTTCAGATATGTAAAAGATAAATCTCTCTATTCCTCATATTTGAGTGTAAACTCTCCTCTCCTCTACAGCCCTAAATCCCTATTACAGTAGTTCTTTTAGAATCCTAAATTGCAGAGTAGAGAAGGCCTTTTTCCATGATTCAAAATCCTCTTCAACTCGGCAAAGCGATGATTATGTATACATGATTTATAAATAATAACAGTTTCCCCAAATCTCTCAATAGCGGAGTATATTATAGCAAAGATGGCTTTAATTGGAATTTTGCCGAAAATGCAGATGAGCACAGTGGAACAGAGTTCTCAATTTGGTTTATGCAGATAAGGATGATCTCACTGTTGGAAATAATACTGAGAGGGGGGGGGTGAATCAGTATTATCAAATCAATAAAACTTTTTCATTTCCATACTTAGATACATATACACTACTTCAATTAATGGAACCCGCGTGTATACGCAACTGTGTCTAATGCAACTAGCGTATATCCAGAATACTTATGATTCAGTTAATCCATTAAATGTTGATCTTTAGTTAGTGCATTAGAACTTCATTAACCATATGAACAGTAAGCAGGTGCAGTAAAATAGAACAAATCATCACACACAAGAAGCACACATGAACACCATGATATAAGGTGGAAACCCAATGTGGGTGAAAACCACCTGCTGCAAGTCATCTCTATCTTCTTTTAATAAGAAACTTCATTTTACAATATTTCTGTACTGGTGCAGTCTTATACCAGTACACAGGCTTCTACCTGCAGAAGGCTACAACCTTCTCTCGTTCTCCAGACTCTCCTGGATGGGAGCTACAACCCCCTTAGCTCTTGTACTAGCTGATCCATTTACTAGTACGTAGGTGCCTGCCTACTGAATGCTCCAATCTTCACTTGTTCTCTAGCTGCTACTAGAAGGGAGCTACTACCCCCTTTGCTCTTGTACTAGTTGATGTACTAGTACGTAGGCGCCGGCCTACAATCTCCTTTCATCCTCCAGGGACCACATTTCATACATTTTTAGATTGGATACTCCTGAAGCACAACACTATAATCTGAAGGCAATGTTTCATCAAATTTTCATACTGGACCCATAAATATCATTGAAGCACAAAACAATCAATACTAGCATCATCAATTTCTGAATCACTGAAACACTGAAAGCCTATCAACAACACAGACACTAGAACACTGAACTCTGCAACAATATTCAGAACCAATTGTATCATCAAAATCATGCATCAGAGTGCATACACTACTTGGAAGTGCTGAACTAGCGTGTATACGCAACTTCACCAAGGTGAACTAGCATATATGTCATCAATTACTTACTTATAACTTGATGCACTTCCTGACTTTAGACATATCCATATCATTACATATACAAGGATAATATGTGTGTTAGCACCCAGATCTAGTCCATCAGATCACATAAATATGAGTCATTATGATCCTGATCCAATATTAGTTCTCATTCATCAATACTGAAGCTAAACACAATCAACCAAACAGGATATGCAGAATACTGACACCATTAAACTGTCATCAGAACTCATCAACAACCAGAACCACCTGTAACTTCAAACATCATAGCTCAAATGGTATACGCTACTACAATGAACCAAACCCATGTACATACGTGCTTACACCAAAGCCAACCCGCGTACAAATCTATAAATATTCAATCGTGACTTGCAGCAATTTCAAACTTAAGTTATACCCAGTTCAGATCATTACATGCGTCAGTATACAAATCTAGAATAAACATAATCAATCATACAGATATAGTTCATTTCAAACCATTTAATCCCGATCTATCCTTAGATCTTGTTCTCCATCAACCGGTGAGATCCCTCCTTAGCTCAGATCAAGCAATGCATCATCAACCCATAACTTGCATATTGGATCTCATACTTCATCAGATATTCAAGACTTTCTCAAAAAAAAAATTTCCTAATGATTTTCTTCTCCTTTTATAGTCTTAGCCCTTTCTCAATACCATGGTCCAAAACCATAACAAAACAATACCTTGGACCCAATACTTGGGATCAACACTTCTGACGAGATACCATGGTCCAAAACCATAGGTTCAAATACCAAGGACTAAATACCATGGACCAAACATAAGTTCTTCAACGTGTACGCGATTTTCCTTGCATGAAAGTGCATGTATACACATACGCGTCTTTTCAATGACTAACCCGCGTGTATACACAGCTCGGTCATGATGAACCCACGTATATATATTTTCTCTTCATTCTTGTAGTCTGATCATCAATTCCTTACTGTTGACCTCCTACACTATGATCTGTCATCTGTGTGATTTTCCATCAAGGACAACACTTATCTCATAATGCCAACAATCTCCCCCTTTGGACTTGATGGCAAAGCTAACTTGTCACACTTAGAACTATCATCTGATTCCTTTGAGTTGTCCTGCATTTGATATCTCTTATGTAGATTCATCTAGTTATATGTAAGTGAGTTTCTCTTCTACGAGAGGGTTTCCATCAAGTACAACACATGCATCATAATGCCAACAATCTCCCCCTTTGGACTTGATGGCAACAACACCAAATCACTCTCCCCCTTTGACATCAAGGGCAAAGGGTGAACCAAGATATTCTCTTTCCTAGATAAACATTCCGTTGTCCATACTCCCCCTGAGTACCTGCTGAAATCTCTGAATGAGCTCCCCCTTTGTATATGCCAAGGTGTACCAATCTGTCCATGCTACATGCTGAAAGCTCTGCTCTTGCTGAATTGTGTTGTTCATGCTCCCCCTGTCTGTAAGCAAGGTCTGCAAAAAGGTGTTCTACAAGAACATGACTCTATACATCATAAGTGACCTTCCTAGCACCAAAGACTCATACATACATCCATCTCCCAACCAAGTGGGGATATACCAGAAAATGACAACCAAGTACATTACATCATTCATCCCAGGCATAGTGGGGAAACCAACATAGGCCGTTACATGACCTTGATATGACTGAAATATTTCATCATCCTTCTTATGCATAAAGGGGTTACAAATTACATCATGTGACCAGAAGAGATTTCATCAAATGACTACAATAGATAGAGACACACTATTACATCATGAGTCTTGATATGACCTTTGCATGAGACCAAACATCTAGATAAGACCATGATAGTCATCATACACAATGTATGATCTTCTCTATAAGCATCTGTCAACAAAATCTAGACCATCAATCATGTTTTCCCTCTGTACCTATTCCATCTGTGCCAGATGGTTTCTGTCAGGCCCATATCAAGCTCTTCTCATTCTAAGTTTGGCCCACTGATTTCCTTCAAATTAACATATATGCATCTGTATCCACATGAACAAGCGTATATACGCGGATACTCCTTACTAAACTCGCGTACAACCATTTCCAGATCAGCAACCTGTAAATTTCCTATGACAAGATATGTCTGCATATAGATATCAACTCATCATCATAAAATCATTCACATTATATCATATGTGTAAAACACCATAGCCATCTTATCAACACAATCATCCATGTATCATCACTTGGGAATATCTGCATCAATTAACATATGTAAGTATCAACCTATCAACATATAGGTAAGAACTCATCATCATCATATCTCCAACAATGCAACTTTGAGTAATCATTCATGTATCCAGCATAGTACTGTGTATCTTGATATCATCAACAGCATCAATGAGCGCCAAGAACTATAGGAATCCTGCAACATAACTATATTACATGATCTTTATGCATATGACGACAGCAGCATAGTAGTGACTCATCATCAAGTAATGAAGATGTATATTCAAGCTTTGTACTTCTCCTTATCCTTATGAGGATCACCATGTAAGCACCATATATGCATCATCAGAGAATCAACCATAAATCTGATCTGAACATCAACTATGTAGCCCCAAGAATCATATGAGATTTTGTCATGGACAACTCATAACCATATCATAGCAAAATGTATCATTTAGCCATATAAGCATTATTACCAAGGATTACTACCCATAATGCCAACAATGCTTTATTTAAAAGCATATGCTCCCCCCGAACATGTGCCATCCTGTCTATTGTCAGATCTAATCATGCATATATCAGCAAGAAGTATCAAGGCATTATCATCATCAAGTTAGGATAAAAAACACTTCTAAACATCTTATGAGTATCAAGACATTGCCACCCAGCATTAGCAGATTATAACCATTATCAAACAGAGCAAATAATGGACTGAATCATATCAGACCCTTTTCCTGAGCATGTCCCTACTGCTTTTCCTCAGACTGACATATACGCGACTGTGCAGTGTCTAACTCGCGTATATACGTGACTTCCCTTTATGGAACTTGCGTATGAGATTTAGGACACTGAAGTTTTTACACTTTCAACTCCCCCTAAGTCTATTATGTCTGTATATGGTGCCGTGCCACATCTTCCTGACTGTACTTCCTTCTTCTTCCATATCTTCAAGTGTGATGATGTTTTCTCCTTTTGGTGTGGTGCCTGAACCTTATTCATGCATTCCTTTGCTATATGTCCAAGCTTGTTACATGCATAACATCTCATATGTTTCATATTCCTCCTATAGCAATCAACAACTTTGTAACCAAACATATTGCAAGAAAAACAATATCCCTGAAAGTACCTGGAATGTGATGATCTTTCTGTGTGATGATCTTGAACCATTCTTCTTCTACATATCGTTGTAACATGTCCAAGATTATGACATACATAACATTCAACATTGTGCATTGGAGGAGTAAAAGATTTCCTTTGAAGAATTTCTTTCCTTGGTTGTTGATGGGGTTTTCTTCTCCTCTTCGTTGTGCATTTCAGATTTATCATTAGAGTTTCTTGCCTCTCCTTGTGAGCTAGATTCACTTTCATAAAAACCAAGACTAGTTTTGATAGCAGGAGACCTTTGACTACTAAGAATATCATCCAAGATCTTAGTACTATCGTGAAATTGTAAGAGCTTATCCTTTTCTTCTAATTTATCATTTAGAATATTTACCTCAACCTAAAGATGCTCTTCCTTTTCATGATAGTGCTTCTTCATGTCTTCTTCAAATTTCCTTCCTTCTTCCAACTGATGCCTCAATTCAAGAACTTCGTTTTCTTGTTTTTGGAGTAGATCTTTATTCTGCTTCTTTGATTCTTCAAGATCTTCCTTTAGTGAGCGGATCATAGCTTCAAGCCTTTCATAATAACTAGATCTATCTCTTAGTTTCTTGATGATTGAGCTCCTTTCATTGACTTCATTTCTTAATGATGTCACTTCATCCTGCAACTTTTGACATTGGTCTTCCTTGTTCTTGAATAACTTCCTTACCTTGTTTCTTTCCTCTAGTTGAACTTTTAGTTTGGTAGCTTCTTCTTTGAAAGCACATTCCCTTTTGTTCAATAGATCTTGTTGATCTCTAATTTTGTCTGTAAGCCTTTTAAATTCTGCCTCTATTTGATATCTTTCTTGCTCATCCATAAGTGAAAATTCAGTTGTTTCGCTATCACATTCATCATATTTAAGAGGATAAATAGATGTATCACCAGAGGATAACAAATTCATAACTGATAGATCTTGTTCATCTTCATTCTGAAGTGATTCTGAATCTGATGTGCTCCTTCCACATATTCCCCAATCAATACACCCACTGTCATAGTTCTTCTGAGATGCCTTCTTCTTCTTAGGTGCTTTCTTCTTAAGCTTCTTTCCCATAGTTCCATGGATCTCCTTCAAGCGATCAAGCTTCTACCAAAGGACCTGCTCTGATACCAATTGTTGGAAATAATACTGAGAGGGGACGGGGGTGAATCAGTATTATCAAATCAATTAAACTTTTTCACTTCCATACTTAGATACATATACGCTACTTCAGTTAATGGAACCCGCATGTATACGCAACTGTGTCTAATGCAACTAGCGTATATCCAGAATACTTATGATTCAGTTAATCCATTAAATGTTGATCTTTAGTTAGTGCATCAGAACTTCATTAACCATATGAACAGTAAGTAGGTGCAGTAAAACAGAACAGATCATCACACACAAGAAGCACACATGAACACCATGATATAAGGTGGAAACCCAATGTGGGTGAAAACCACCTGCTGCAAGTCATCTCTATCTTTTTTTAATAAGAAACTTCATTTTACAATATTTATGTACTGGTGCAGTCTTATACCAATACACAGGCTTCTACCTGCAAAAGGCTATTGTTGGGTCCCTATATTACTAGTGATTACCCCATTACTATTGTAGTTATACCCCTTATTAATATTGTTGTGCCCCTATTTCCCCCATATTTTTATTACTGCGCCGCATAGAATCCCTCTATTGTTATTTTTGTGGCTTTATATTACTATTGTTAGGTCGGCTAGATTATATTGTGACTCCTTAGACTCCTATATATAGAAAGGAGGTTTTGTCATTTGAATCATCAAAGAATTGTTCATTTATGTAATGTAAAGGAGGTTGCCCCCTCGAAGAGGCTGAATTCTAAGGCGTTGATCTATCTTTTCTATCTTTTCTTGAGCTGGTTTCATAACATTTGGTATCAGAGCTTTGGATTCTAGGGTTTCATTGCTCCAAACAGGTCATCGTGGAATTTTCACTATAACTTTTTTTCTGCGACGTTTAAGAAGTTGAAAAAAAACCCATTTGAGAAGAAATCACACTGAACCTCGAGTCCGAATTTCAGAGCTTTTTGCGCTATATTTGCGGAGATATGATCTGAGGAAGTTGGTCTTTTTGCAGACTCCTGAATTACATTCCAAACAGGTGACCTGGGGAAAATTGTCATAACTTTCTCTCTGGGGATCGGATTGAAATTTAGTAAGAAGGTACAGAAAGAAGACGGACTTTAGTTTCTTGTATGCATTTTTCAGATCCAAAGGTCGAAACAGTGACTCATGGCATGTCGTACAAGTTCGCTCTACTGAACTAGTCTATAATCAAGTCACTGTGGGAGATTTCGCATAACTCTTCCTTGGAGAAACCAATTTGGTTCAGACTTGTGGCATTGGAAAGAGGGCACAAAGGGCTACCACGGGTCACAAATTCAGAACTAGATGATAAGAAAGGACAGAGATACATCAGAGGCAATATCGAGCTCCTACAAAGTGAAAAAATGTGTGTAGATTTTCTTAAATTTTTGCTTAAGCTTGGTTTGAAAATTTGTTTTGAAGGAATTAAAAGGGCATAATAGAGCATTATTATCGGTAACTGATGCCCCGAGGAAAGAAAATGCAAACACCTAGTAAGGAACCTGGAAGCTCTAGCATGACTCATGAAGAAGAAGAAAAAATGCTATATGATATATCAAAATTACAAGAACAAGTGCAACAAGTGTCACTTGCACAAAAAGCAACAGAATCTAAGATGGATGGTTTAAGGAAAGATGTATAAACTAAGATGGATGGTTTAAAGAAAGGCGTAGAAGCTAAAATTGATGGCATGGATGATAAGATGGAAGAATTGAAGATAAATATGAATAAGTTGCTACAAGAAATGGTCAATAAGGGTGAAAGGGTACTAAAGGAAACTCATGATGAGAACAAAAGAAATGTTAATCATGATTCCATAGACTCTAATGTTGGATCGAAGACTCACCATATTCCAAAAATCGATATGAGGAAGTTTGATGGCAAGGATCCCGCCACATGGATATTACAGATGGAGCAATTCTTCGATCTCAATAATGTGCAAAACACACAAAAGGTACGTATGGCAACTTTATATTTGGAACCAAATCAGTTTGTATGGTATCAATGGCTTTGCTCTCGTAAACAATTTATCACTTGGGAAATTTTTACAGAAGAATTGATAGCACATTATGAGGATACAAAAAGCAACACTTTTTTTAGCCAATTGATAAGTCTCAAACAAAAGGGTTCAATAATGGAGCACATTGAGGAGTTCCAAAAATTGAACATAAGGGTAAAAGATATTCCAGAGGAGCATAGGATTGATGTGTTCATAGGGTCTTTAAAGGATAATATCCAACATGATGTTCACCTTTGGGAACCTGATTCATTAGAGAAGGCATTCAGGTTAGCAAGAAAAATGGAAAGCAAAATTATGGCAACCAGGAAGCATACCACTCACAACTATAAAGACGGAAGTGTTGTTGCCCCTAGTCTTCCACAACCTATAAGGTTGACACCACAACAATTGGAAGAAAAAAGAGCAAAAGGGCTTTGTTACAGTTGTGATAGCAAATACACTAAAGGTCATAAGTGTGCTGAGAAGAAATTATTCTACATAGATTGTGAAGAGGAAGAAGAAAAGGAGCAAGAAAGGTCAAAAGAAGAGGATATACTCCAGGAACAAAGCCTAGATGAAGAAAAAATAAATCCGACCATATCTTGTAATGCATTGGCGAGAATTACCACTCCTCAAACCATCAAGATAGAAGGACAAATCAAGAAGAAAAAGGTAATAGTGTTGATTGATTCAGGAAGCACCCACAATTTTATTCATTGTAGGGTAGCAAAAGAATTGAATTGCTTCCTATATCCAGCACCAGAGTGTCAAGTGATGATTGCAAATGGAGGAACAATAAATTGCTCTGGAAAGTGCCATAATATCAAGCTATCCATGGGAGAATATGTATTGACTAGCCCAATGCTTTCCATTCCAATGGGAGGTGCTGATGTTGTACTAGGAGTCCAATGGCTACAATCCTTGGGTACAATAGCTTTTAATTTTCAAGAACTTTTCATCAAATTTTCTATGGAAGGAAAGGAAGTTGAATTAAGGGGTATTGCAGGGAAACCAGGAAAGATAATCAGCTCTAATGGTATGACAAAGCTTCTAAAAAAGGAGCAAAGAGGTGTAATTGCACAATTATGTTCGCTAGATGTTTCCACATCGGAATCATCTATTTCTCCAGATCTCCAAAAAGTCCTGGACAATCATTCCAAGGTATTTGAGACTCCCAAAGGTCTCCCACCTATGCGTGATCATGATCATGCTATTCATCTGATTCCAGGAAGTGTTCCTCCAAACATCAGGCCGTACAGATATCCCTATGTCCAAAAGAGTGAAATTGAACGTATGGTTGCAGAAATGCTAGAGGCTGGTATAATTCAACCGAGTCAAAGTTCTTTCTCTGCTCCAGTAGTATTGGTGCACAAGAAGGATGGATCATGGCGCATGTGTCCAGATTATAGGGAGCTCAACAAGCTCACTATTAAAGATAAGTTCCCCATTCCTGTCATTGATGAATTACTGGATGAATTGCATGGATCAATTTACTTCACCAAGTTGGATCTTCGTTCAGGATATCATCAAATCAGAATGAAGATTGAAGACATTCCGAAAACAGAATTTAGAACTCATGAGGGTCATTATGAATTTTTGGTCATGCCTTTTGGCCTTACCAATGCACCTTCAACATTTCAAGGTTTGATGAATTCAATTTTCAAACCATTCCTTAGAAAATTTGTGTTAGTATTTTTTGATGATATACTAATCTACAGCAAGTCTTGGAAGGATCATGTTGAACATGTTGACAAGGTGCTACAACTATTGGAGGAGAAACAATTATATGCAAAAAGATCCAAATGTTTCTTTGGAGTCCAGGAGGTGGAATATTTGGGTCATATTGTATCTCATGAAGGAGTTAAGGTAGACCCTAGCAAAATTAAAGCCATTAAGGAATGGAAAATCCCCACATCCATAAAGCATCTGCGAGGATTTCTTGGGTTGACAGGGTATTATCGCAAGTTTGTTAAGAATTATGGGAGAATAGCAGCACCTCTAACAACATTATTGAAGAAAGATGCATTTTCATGGACTCTAGAAGCAACAAAGGCCTTTGAACATCTTAAAGAGGCAATGTGCCAAGCAACGGTCTTAGCTACACCGGACTTCACAAAAACCTTTATTGTGGAATGTGATGCTTCAGGAAATGGAATTGGTGTTGTTCTAATGCAAGATGAAAGACCCATTGCTTTTGAAAGTCGTCCAATCAAGGGAAAGTTTTTAAGAAAAGCTATTTATGAGAAGGAAATGTTGGCAATACTCCATGCACTTAAGAAATGGCGACCCTACCTAATGGGAAGACACTTCAAGGTAAAAACGGATCATGATAGCCTTAAATACTTTTTAGAACAAAGATTATCCTCTGAAGAGCAACAAAAGTGGGTCACAAAGATGTTGGGTTATGACTTTGAAATCATCTACAAAAAAGGGAAGCAAAATGTGGTGGCAGATGCACTCTCAAGAAAGGATGAGGATGTGGAAGCATTGTTGTGCGCCATTTCTATTATCCAACCAGATTGGATAAACGAAGCAAGGGAGGAATGGAAGAATGACGAAGAAGTGTGGGCACTTATTCGAAAGCTACAACAAGATTCCAGTACATCTGATACATTTAGCTGGCAAAATGATTCGTTATGGTACAAAGATCGCTTATACCTCTGTAAGAATTCCCAGCTAAAACAAAAGATTCTTATGGAATTGCACACTTCTCCCTTAGGAGGGCACTCAGGATTTTAAAAACTTACCCAGGGTTAAGAAGGAATTTTTTTGGGATGGCCTTAAATCAGATATTCAAAAGTTTGTGGCGGAATGTTTGGTTTGCCAACAAAATAAAGTTGAAACAATTAAGACACCGGGTCTATTACAACCTTTATCCATTCCAAGCCAACGTTGGGAGGAGGTTTCAATGGATTTTATCACAGGTTTACCCAAGTCTGAGGGAAAGAGTGTCATCATGGTGGTAGTTGACAGACTTACCAAGTATGCACACTTTTGTGCATTATCACATCCATTTAAAGCCAGTACAGTTTCTACTGCATTTATGGAAACAATTCAAAAGCTACATGGAAACCCAAAGATTATTGTAAGTGACAGAGATCCCATTTTCACTGGAAATTTTTGGACAGAATTATTTTCTTGTCTTGGTACTCAGTTAGCTCATAGCTCATCTTATCATCCTCAATCTGATGGGAAAACTGAGATAGTAAACAAATGTTTGGAAGGATATCTTCGTTGCTTTGTATCTGATAAACAGACACAATGGGTCAAATGGTTGCCTCTGGCTGAATGGTGGTATAACACTTCCTTCCATACAGCAACAAAAATGACCCCATTTATGGCACTTTATGGGTATCAACCACCATCCATCACATCATATTTAAGAGAAAATTCTAAGGTTCAGGCAGTGGAACATCACATCGAACATCAACAACAAGTCCTCCAACTCTTAAAGGATAACCTCGTGTTGGCACAGAATAGAATGAAACAACAGGCAGATCAACATCGCAGTGAAAGAAGTTTTGATGTAGGTGATTGGGTATTCCTACGGCTACAACCATATAAGCAAATGTCCCTCAAGCAAGCTAAGAAGGATAATAAATTATCACCAAAGTATTATGGTCCATACAAGGTGTTGCAAAAGATTGGTACTATGGCATACAAATTGGAGCTTCCTGCAGCTTCTCGATTGCACCCAATTTTCCATGTTTCATGTTTAAAGAAGGTTATAGGCGACAAGCTCCCAGTTCAAACAATATTGCCAAAACTTGACAAGGAAGGAAAAATTATATTGGAACCGGAAGCAGTCATAGAAACAAGAACTCGACAGCTACGAAATCGATCAATTTCAGAGTATCTTATCAAGTGGAAGAACTTATCCGTTGAAGATTCCACATGGGAGGATGAGAATTTTATGCAAAAGTATCCAGAACTACTCAAGCGTTGAGGACAACACTTTTTTGAAGGCGAGGGGCATGTTGGGTCCATATATTACTAGTGATTACCCCATTATTATTGTAGTTATACCTCTTATTAATATTGTTGTGCCCCTATTGCCCCCATATTGTTATTACTGCGCCGCATAGAATCCCTCATTTGTTATTTTTGTGGCTTTATATTATTGTTAGGTCGGCTGGATTATATTGTGACTCCTTAGACTCCTATATATAGAAAGGAGGTTTTGTCATTTGAATCATCGAAGAATTGTTCATTTATGTAATGTAAAGGAAGTTGCTCCCTCGAAGAGGCTGAATTCTAAGGCGTTGATCTATCTTTTCTATCTTTTCTTAAGCTGGTTTCATAACAGCTACAACCTTCTCTCGTTCTCCAGACTCTCCTGGATGGGAGCTACAACCCCCTTAGCTCTTGTACTAGCTGATCCATTTACTAGTACGTAGGTGCCTGCCTACTGAATGCTCCAACCTTCACTTGTTCTCTAGCTGCTACTGGAAGGGAGCTACTACCCCCTTTGCTCTTGTACTAGCTAATGTACTAGTACGTAAGCGCCAGCCTACAATATCCTTTCATCCTCCAGGGACCACATTTCATACATTTTCAGACTGGATACTCCTAAAGCACAACACTATAATCTGAAGGCCATGTTTCATCAAATTTTCATACTGGACCCATAAATATCATTGAAGCACAAAACAATCAATACTAGCATCATCAATTTCTGAATCACTGAAACACTGAAACCCTGTCAACAACACAGTCACCAGAACACAGAGAAAAACACTGAACTCTGCAACAATATTCAGAACCAACTGTATCATCAAAATCATGCATCAAAGTGCATACGCTACTTGGAAGTGTTGAACCAGCGTGTATACGCAACTTCACCAAGGTGAACCAGCGTATATGTCATCAATTACTTACTTATAACTTGATGCACTTCCTGACTTCAGACATATCCAGATTATTACATATACAAGGATAATATGTGTGTTAGCACCCAGATCTAGTCCATCAGATCACATAAATATGAGTCATTATGATCCTGATCCAATATTAGTTCTCATTCATCAATACTGAAGCTAAACACAATCAACCAAACAGGATATGAAGAATACTGACACCATTAAACTGTCATCAGAACTCATCAACAACCAAAACCACCTGTAACTTCAAACATCATAGCTCAAATGGTATACGCTACTACAATGAACCAAACCCACGTAAATACTTACTTACACCAAAGCCAACCCGCGTACAGATCTATAAATATTCAATCATGACTTGCAGCGATTTCAAACTTAAGTTATACCCAGTTCAGATCATTACATGCATCAGTATACAGATCTAGAATAAACATAATCAATCATATATAGATATTTCATTTCAAACCATTTGATCCCGATCTATCCTCAGATCTTGTTCTCCATCAACCGGTGAGATCCCTCCTTAGCTCAGATCAAGCAATGCATCATCAACCCATAACCTGCATACTGGATCTCATACTTCATCAGATATTCAAGACTTTCTCAAAAAAAAAAATTGCCTAATGATCTTCTTCTCCTTTTATAGTCTTAGCCCTTTCTCAATACCATGGTCCAAAACCATAACAAAACAATACCATGGACCCAATACTTGGGATCAACACTTTTGACGAGATACCATGGTCCAAAACCATAGGTTCAAATACCAAGGACTAAATACCATGGACCAAACATAAGTTCTTCGACATGTACGCGCTTTTCCTTGCGTGAAAGTGTGTGTATACGCATACGCGTCTTTTCAACGACTAACCCGCATGTATACTTGGCTCGGTCACGATGAACCTACGTATATATATTTTCTCTTCATTCTTGTAGTCTGATCATCAATTCCTTGCTGCTAAACTCCTACACTATGATCTGTCATCTGTGTGATTTCCCATCAAGGACAACACTTGTCTCATAATGCCAACACTCGCTTATCTCCCACTTGTTTCGAACCAATAGGTGAAATTACATGCGAGGAAAAACCGATTCAACGGATTTCTTCTATTACAATATCCCTTTACCATCTGGACGAATTTCATAGGTGATAGACTAGATCTATTTCAATACTAGCCTTAATCGGAAATATTTTTTATAACATAAAAAAATAATTAGCGATAGTGTAAAACAAACTTTATAAATAAACTCTAATTATTCCCAAAACCAATAGAAAAATCAAGCAGCTTTTTCAATAAATATGACAGCAACCCCTAAAAGTGACAAGTGGTAAGCATTAACCGATATTGGGAGATGGATATTGGAGGTCTTAACAATGGCTACACCGTAGAAATTCCGATATATAATGGACGCGATATAAATATTAATATGTGGTATATATGCCCATCGGATCCAAAAATATATTGACAACTAGAAGTTTAGCTTTATCAGATATTTACTTAGTGCGATAATTAACAAAAATTACGATACATGTGCAAAACCATGATTTGAATTAGTTCTTTTAAATAACTACATCAGGTTCGTAAAGCTAACAGGTGGCAGGCGAAGGCGTATATCGTAAGATTTAAGATATCAGAGGTTTTATGATTGTTACCATATAAAAAGTTCTGATGTAAGGGGCGGATGCGATGTTCTAATTAGACCATCATTATTACGCATATCGGGTTTGGATATCGGAGCCTGGAAGATATCAGAAGTCGGAGGGTGGATAATTGGAATATCAGTGATAGAGATATTATTGGAGATCGGAGGGGGAGGTTATATTGCTATCAAATATCGGAGATCGGAGAGAGTGTTGTATTGGAGGTCGGAGATCAGAGGGATATGTTGTATCGGCATATTGGCGAGAAAAACCATATCGGAGCATTAGAGAATGGTGTTATCAGAGTTTTTGAAATATGTCTCGAAAGGAAATCTCTGATATGCACTACCTCCAATATGCAAGAGTAGAAATAATGATGTGGAATGTGGGTACTTCGACAGTCACTTTATTATATAGTTTCGAAAGTTATATGGCCACTTATATATTCATTTGATTATTGAAAAGGGCCACTTGATGGATTGGACTTTGAATATCGAGGATTTCAAATGAATTCCTCTGATATCAAAGTGCTGATATCAAAGCTCTGATATTAGATTTGATATATGCATTATTTTCAATAGGTCTTCCTTCGCTTTTATCAATAAGCCAATTCATAATATAAAAGTCACTTTGTAATATAAGACTTGGTCTTGGTCTCGGGGGCTATGTAATGAATTAAATAAATATTTTACAAATAAAAGTAAAAATAAATAAATAAAACCTATAAAATAAAAAGGTAAAATACATTATATACATATCATTAGGCCAAGGTAGTGAAAAATATCCAATCGACAATTAGGCGCCATTTACAAACCAAATGTCCAAATGAGATCAAACGAGTTATGATATGAAGCTACGAATAGATCGAACTCATTGAAGCAATCCAAACTCTCAATATCAAATAGTAATATGACCAACCACTCAATTAAATGGTACCCATAATGAGAATTAAGTGAATAATGGGGGGGTTGTGTTTTTACCACAACAATGGTGACACACTCAGAAGGAATAGATATCTCTAGTGAAAGATAATGAACTTTAATTTACCTAAAGGTTAAAAATAATGGAGTTCACAAAATAGTCTAACCGTAAAAAACCATGGTTCCCACATAAATATATTAAGCAATATGACTTTAAAAATATAAGTACTCAAAAGCATACTTGAGTAAAAATCATGGATCTAAACTTTGGGAAAAAATTGTTTTAAAATTACCCCTTATGAGAAATAGAAGAAGGTAGAGATAGGAGTTTTTTTTATAAAGCATCTATCCATTGTTATGAATGGTCTCTGACATCACTTCACTACCAGGGAGCCTAAACAGTACCCCAGTGAAGTTGTATTTTATGCCATAAAAGCCTAGCCCCGCTGCCAGCGAGTGTCCATAACCCCGATGGGTTTACTTGTATTTCCCATGCTTCCTGTTTTGATCACCCTTTTGATAAGCGCATTTGCAAGCTTTATTTTTATGATGTATCTGAGTGAAATAGGTGGGATGGTAATAAAGACTTATGTTAATGCATACAATACTTTCATAATGTTGACTCCAATTTTTTTTCCCATGACTATCAATCAGAGGCTTTTATAAAGTGGAGGGGTGGGAGGGATCCATTGAGTTAAACTTAGGTCAGTTCTTTCCTTGAAAAGGTAAACCCTATCACTTAGAAAGGATGTGTGTTCCTCCATGAAAAAGATTTAAAGCAAGAGGACTTTATGGTTCCATAAAGATATACCTTTAATGATAAATGAAATTCATTGAAATAGATAGAGTAAAGATTTCCCATGTATGCCAACCATTGTTGGGTGAGGAAAAGGCATTCCACATGAATCATGGCGGAGTCACCAAAATCAAACCATAGGAAACGGAAAAAATAAAAGAGACCTAGACTGAAATCAAAGAAGAAAACAAAAACTCCAATCATGTCAAAAATGAGGAAAGGAGAAGTTGAAAGACAAGCCCAAATTAAACTAAAAAACCAACCCAACAAGACTAACTATACAAAAGTCTCAACATAATAGTAAAAAAAGATGAGCATGTGAGCGTTCAATCTATGTTGAGATCTTAATAAATTTTATCTTGCAGAGTTATAAGAAATGAGTCCCTCAAAATGTAAAGGGTGAATAGCAATGTTGAGAGATAATAAGCTAATGAGAAGTCTTCGTCTGCTAAAACTTTTCTTGTTCCAAAGAAAAATCCTACATAAAATCATCTTAACCATTTTCTAATAAAAGAAATGTTTTAAGAAAAAATATTAAAGGTTCTTAAACTCTCCCATCTAGCTGATTCGATGAGGATCATTACTGTTTCTCCCAAAAACCTCAAGTCTCCAAAATCAAGCCAATGAAGACCTCCAAAAAGAAACAAAATAGAAATAAGAAATAAACTTTTGAAAAAACTAAAATCAAACAACAGATTGAGATGAACCTTTTAAAGCATTCCTGGAAGAATTTTGATTATAAGTTTACCTCATGAATCTTCAAGTTCTCCCATGCATTTCTCATAATTTTCATATGGTCAATATCATCTACTTATTTAATCTAAAATGCTAAGTAATGAACTTTCAAATTGCATCCACGTCAAATTTACATCGGAGGACAAGAGTGGTGAATATGAGACCTTTAGAAATACTCGTGAATCAAAGATTGTTAAGCCATAGAAATTCCTTGGAATTTCTTCATATAGGATCAATGTGATGAATTTTTTTTGCAAAAACAAGACAATTCAGTGCTTTCACTGAGTGTGTATGATCTGACTATGTAAGAACTTATGATATGTTCTAAGCTACTTTGCCAGCAAATGAAAGGGAATTCCAAGGGAAAAGTTTGGGCTCATTAATAAGTTTATTGAAATTCTAAAATAATGAAATAAATGAAAACATAAAAAGAATTTAATCTAAATTAATCTATTCCTATTGTTAACTAAATGGAAAGAAACATGACTAAGTATAGACATACTTCCAATGTAACCATTCTCTCATTCTAACTCATGCATGTATGTACACATCAAACATTAGCAACAAGAATATAGTTAAATGAAAAAAATAGTGTGTACATTAATTGTTAATATATTTATAGGAAGAAACTTATTTATAATTACCTTCTCTTGAAATGTCCTTTCTAGCTAAATTTCAACTGGATCATAGAAATTTGGATGGATTTCCATTAATGATTGGAAGAGGTTCAGAAGAAGGGATAACAAGCCAGATTGTGGATATGCATTTTTATATACAATGGACTAAATAAAATTGGCAGTCTTATGTACATATGTTAAATTATTAATAATCTTATGTGAAGGAAAATTTTCCAAGTGTCTTTCAAATGGGTCAATGAAAAATGGATGGAAATCTAATAGATTCAACGGAAGATAATTAATTGGGTTACATTGTTGGTTATATTGCAAAGATATACTCTCTTGTTGGCACTTCTTTTGAGGGAAAAGGAACAAGTGAAAAGAAATGAACATCAATTGGAATTGGAAGAGTATAGCTCTTGAGGTTCATGATTATGATTTGAAACTTCATTTTCCCATTCAGGAAATGCATTAATTGAGTGTTCAATATTGAACTTCTCAATATGCCAGCATTATGTTGAAAATAGCAACAAGAAATGCTAAAAATAGCACTGCGATAAATAGCAGTTCAGCCGGTGTTGATCTTAGCAACAATGGATGGAAAAATGGTAGTGCTAAAAATAGCATTTTGGGATACATTCCTATTTTAGTCAGTCCCTAAACTAAAATAGTGAAGTAAAATTCGAATTTGATCTTAGCAGTTGTTTGTAAAATAATTAACTAATTCATCTTGAGTTAATTAGTTAAGGAAAATCTAACATGAAGTCTATGTGGGGACATGCAACAGTTTCTCCATTAATTGAGGAATTTATCCATCAGTTAAAGAGATAAGGATGAGTTGTAATATTGAGTTGTAATTAGTTGGCTCAGTTAACTGAGTGAAGTCCAGTTAGATTAATTCAAACAGTTTGTTGAATTAATGTAAGTTCAGTTAGTTAATTCTTGCATGCATGTAACTACTGCACTTCATATAACTGAGTATTCTCTCATAAATTACTCATGCATGTCAGTTCATACAGAGACCTAGTTGAGATCAGATGGAGGGGTAGTGTACTATCAGTTGCTAGAATATTCCATTGTGAATATTCTTTGCATGCAGAAGGAATTCTTTCCTTGAGGATTGTGCAGTTACTTCTTCAGGTTTAATGAGTGTGATGAGGCCAATTCACACATGTGACATCATTGGGCCCCAAGAAAAACTTTGCAAGGAAATAGGAGGCTTGGAGGGCTTGAGGAGGACATATACAGTGTCTATTCAATCTGTGAGCTGTATTGTTTGATTGGAGAGAGAGAGCAAGATAGCTTGAGAGCTAATTCTCTTTGTAACTTGAACAATTTTTCCACTTGTATGATAATACAGAGATTGGGGTTTTAGGCTGAGGCTTTCCCCGAGTTATTTCTTCTGTGTTATGTGTGATTGATATTTCATTTCTCAGTTATATGTGTTCTCTTGATCTTGCTCAATTCGATTAAGCTTCTGCAAAGTGTTGTAGAAGTAGATCATGTATTGTGTTTTAGTATATTGCATAAGCTGTTGATCTACAGTGGGAATTTCTACATGGTATTGGAGAAAAGGTGATCAAGGCGAAGAACAGTATACAAGAAAGAGAATTTCGAAGTTTATGGTTCCTGAATATAGAAATCGAGTTCTTATCACATCTCAATTTCACCGATGGCGTTCAGTGGTTTAAGACTCGAGTATGCCCTTGATGGTAGCTCTAATTATATAGCCTAGAAGGATTGCATGGAAGCAGTGTTTGAGGATAACGATCTAAATTACTTCATTGATTAAGAAGTCCCCAAGCCGATTGATGCTACTCATTTGGCGGAATGGAAGAAAAGTGTGGCTAGAGCAAGGAGAATCCTCCTGGAGGGAGTTCAAGACCACATTTTCTTGAGCCTCCATGGGAAGGAGACACCGTTTTCAATGTGGAAAACATTGAAAGATCTATATCAGAACAATAGTGATCAGAGGAAGTTGGCGCTGAAAGACAAGCTTCGTAAGAACAAGTGTGAAAATGGCGACACGATCTCTACATATTTGAACAAGCTCACCACCTACAGGGATGAGCTTGGAAGTGTAGGGATCATGACCGTTAATGATGACATGGTGAGTCTTGCACTCCTCGATCTTTCTAAGAGCTGGCATAGCTACCAAGACTCGGTTAATGGAAAATAAAATCTGCCAGATTAGGAACGACTTTGGTCAGATCTGATGTAGGAGGAAATAAGAAGAAGCACCAAAGATGGATCCTCATCGAAGCAAGATGAT
This sequence comes from Pinus tabuliformis, assembly GCA_031772625.1. NCBI lineage: Eukaryota > Viridiplantae > Streptophyta > Pinopsida > Pinales > Pinaceae > Pinus > Pinus tabuliformis. The sequence continues at coordinate 537,864,127 of CM062805.1, read as the reverse complement.
GAGGAAAATCTAGCCTTAGCAAGTAAGGCGAGGAAAGGGAAATGGAAGGCGTCCCATTCCAAATCCGGTACTTCCCATGGTGGGAAGAAGATTGACAAATCGAAAGTGTGATGCTTTCATTGTCATGAAGTGGGCCATTATGCTATGAATTGTCCACAGAAGAAATCCAAGAAGGGTTCCTCAAAGGGATCTGATGGTGAGGCACTGGCCTCACAGTTTGAGCTAGATTTCTTGCTTATAACATGCATGGTTTCATCCATGGTGGGATGTGTGTGGTACCTGGACAGTGGAGCTTCATTCCACATGTCAGGTGAAAAGAATCTTTTCAATACCTTGGAGGAGAAGGATCTCCAGATGCGGATCGAGATGGGCGATGATAGAAAGTGTCATGTTTCAGGTGAAGGTACAGTTGTGTTTCAGAGGGAGCATGGAGCTCCCCTCACCCTGACTAATGTAAAGTATGTACTAGGTCTGAAGAAGAATCTTGTGTTTGTCGCTATGCTAGAAGATAAAGGCTATGATGTAGTCTTTAGTAAAGGAAAGGTATTCCTCAGGCATATCAGTACTAGACAAACAAAGCGAATAGGGATCCGAATCAAGAATCTCTACAAGCTAGAGGTAGACGATGTGTTGCTTTGAGTTCCAAAGCTGAGATGGTGCATAGCCAAGATATTGGTGAGCTATGGCATAGAAGACTGGGCCACTTGCACCATTGAGCCCTGAAGATCATGCAGTAGATTTATACCGGATTACCCAAGGGAAAAATTGAGCAAACGACTACATGCAAAGGTTGTACCTTGGGTAAGTATGTGAAATCTTCCTTTCCAAATCGAGACAGTAGAGCTGGAGCAATCCTGGAGTGAGTTCACTCAGATGTTTATGGACCTTTCTTTAAAGCCTCCAACACTAAAAAAAGGTACTACGTTATTTTTATTGTTGATTTTTCTCGTAGATGCTGGATCTACTTTATGAAAAAGAAGGATCAGACCTTCTTGAGGTTTTGTGAGTTTAAAGCCTTGGCAGAGAAAGAATCTAGAAAGAAAATAAAAGCCTTGCATAGCGACAATGGTGGAGAGTATGTCTCCCAACAGTTTAAAGACTTTTGCGCAGCAGAAGGAATTAAACGGGAATTAACAGCACCCCATAACCCACAGCAAAACGGGGTGGCCGAAAGGAAGAACAGATCAATTGTGGGAACAGCTCGAGCGATGTTGCATAACCAAAGCCTACCACTACATTTGTGGGCTGAGGCATGCAATACAGCAGTATACTTGCAGAACAAAAGCCCACACCATATACTGGGAATGAAGACACCTATGGAGGCCTATTCCGGGAAGCGACCTGATGTAAGTCACTTCTGAATCTTTGGATCATCAGTTTACTGTCATGTGACCAAAGATGCCAGGAAGAAGCTGGACCCAACAGTTGAGTTGGGAATACTTGTGGGATACATGGATACACCCCACAACTATCGGGTGTACCTGCCTTCCACTCAAAGGACAGTGGTATGCAGGGATCTGAAGTTCAACGAGCAGAAATCCATGCAATTATCACTTGAGAGGGAGCCTGAGTTGCATGCAAATGAGGAACCTTTAGTTCCTAAGGAGGAGGAGCCTCAAATTGATGCGGAGCAGCCGCATGCAGAGGATCTGGGAGTGGACACATCCACTCATGCTGAGACTTCTAGAGATGAGCGAAAATGCTCAAGGGAAGTTGACAGGTTGACGCCGGATGCGCGGGAGAATGTGGGACAGCCATCTTCTCAGCGCAGACAGATAAGGTCACCAGAGCGGTACACTGGGTACATGGCCCTGGATGGGGAGTGTGTAGATACCGAACCTTCTTCATTCGAGCAGCAGTACAGCAACCAGTCTGGGTTGATGCAATGGTAGAGGAGTACGATTCTATCATTCGAAATAGTGTGTGGGATGTTGTCCCAAGGCCTTAGGGCAAGTCAGTGGTGAGTTCCAAATGGCTTTACAAGGTAAAGAAGGCAGTTGATGGCAGTGTTGAGAAACATAAGGCAAGGTTTGTTGCCCGGGGTTTCTCATAGGTCAAGGGTATCTACTACGATGAGACTCTTGCTCCCGTAGTAAGGTACTCATAGATTAGATCGATATTGGCACTATCAGCTCAGATGGGGTGGAAGATCCACCAGATGGATGTGAAGATAACATTCCTCAATGGGAAGATTGAGGAGGAGGTGTACATTGAGCAGCCAGAAGGTTTCGAAACCTTCGATCGTGAGTCACATGTGTGCAGACTCAAGAGGGCTCTGTATGGGCTGAAGCAAGCACCCCATGCTTGGTACACCAGGATCGACAGTTATTTCACCGGGTTGGGCTTCACCAAGAGTGAAGCAGATGCAAACCTTTACCACATCATGTTAGAAGGTAAACCATTGATCATTGTTCTTTATGTCGATGATCTGATTTTGACAGGTGATGATCAGCTGATACAGTCTTGCAAGGAGGACCTTACAAGAGAGTTCAAGATGAAGGACATGGGCCTTATGCACTACTTTATAGGCATGGAGGTGTCGCAGAAAGATGGGGAAGTACTTGTGTCTCAAGGCAAGTATGCCAATGAGATACTTAGGCGCTTTCACATAGAGAAGTGCAAGCCCATGTAGACTCCTCTAGCTGCGAACTGGAGGAAGGAGGATGCTACTTTAGGTGAGCTAGTAGATGCTACTGTTTATCGGTAGCTGGTGGGTTCACTTATGTATCTGGTGAACACACGACCCGACTTATGCTTTGCGGTGAACCAGCTAATTCAAGCTATGGTTCAGCCTACCAAGCTGTTTTGGAAGGCAGTGAAGCATGAGCTGAGATACCTTAGAGGCACATCTCAGTTCGGATTGTGGTACAAATGGGCAAAAGGAGTGAAGCTTCAGGGCTTCACAGATGCAATTAGGGAGGGAGTCCATCAAACCAGAAGAGCACTTCTGGAGGAATCTTCAACCTTAGTTCAGCTGCAGTTTCCTGGTACAGCAGGAAACAGAGATCAGTTGCACTTAGCTCAGCAAAGGCTGAATACATGGCTGCTAGTCAGGCTACATGTGAGGCCATTTGGATGCGGAAGATTCTAGTGGGATTGTTTGGTCAGATGATGGATCCTACAATGATCTACTACGATAACCAGAGTTGTATTAAACTCTCTAAGAATCCAGTTTTTTATGACAGGTCCAAGCACATTGATATTTAGTATCACCATCTTTGAGACTGTGTGATCAAGAGGATCATGTTGTTGTTGTATGTTTCAACCGAGGAACAGGATGCAGATATTTTGACTAAGGCATTTTCAAAATGCAAGTTCAAGTTCCACAGAGACAGGATTGGGGTTGCTGATAATCCCTTTCTTGTTGAGAGGGAGTGTTGAAAATAGCAACAAGAAATGCTAAAAATAGAATTGCTAAAAAAAGCACTGCTATAAATAGCAGTTCAGCCAATGTTGATCTTAACAACAATGGATGGAAAAATGGAAGTGCTAAAAATGGCATTCTATAAATAGCATTTCGGGACACCTTCCTATTTTAGTCAGTCCCTAAACTAAAATAGTGAAGTAAAATTCGAATTTGATCTTAGCAGCTATTTGTAAAATAATTAATTAATTCATCTTGAGTTAATTAGTTAAGGAAAATCAAACATGAAGTCTATGTGGGGACATGCAACAATTTCTCCATTAATTGAGGAATTTATCCATCAGTTAAAGAGATAAGGATGAGTTGTAATTAGTTGGCTCAGTTAACTAATTCAAGTCCAGTTAGATTAATTCAAACAGTTTTTTGAATTAATGTAAGTTCAATTAGTTAATGCTTGCATGCATGTAACTACTGCACTTCAGATAATTGAGTATTCTCTCACAAATAACTCATGCATGTCAGTTCAGACAGAGACCTAGTTGAGATCAGATGGAGGGGTAGTGTACTATCAGTTGCTAGAATATTCCATTGTGAATATTCCTTGCATGCATAAGGAATTCTTTCCTTGAGGATTGCGCAGTTACTTCTTCAGGTTTAGTGAGTGTGATGAGGCCAATTCACACATGTGACATCATCGGACCCCAAGAAAAACTGCGCAAGGAAATAGGAGGCTTGGAGGGCTTGAGGAGGACATATATAGTGTTTATTCAGTCTGTGAGTTGTATTGTTTGATTGCAGAGAGAACAGGATAGCTTGAGAGTTGATTCTTTTTGTAACTTGAATAATATTTCCACTTGTATGATAATACAGATATTGGGATTTTAGGCTAAGGCTTTCCCCCGGTTATTTCTTCTGTGTTATGTGTGATTGATTTCTCATTTCTCAATTATATGTGTTCTCTTGATCTTGCTCAATTCGATTAAGCTTCTGCAAAGTGTTGTAGAAGTAGATCTTGTATTGTGTTTTAGTATATTGCATAATCTTTTGATCTACAGTGGTAATTTCTACACATTAGATATATGAACACTGAGAAATGAAAACAGAAAATAAATCTGCAACTAAACAAAATAAGTGAACGAACAATAACAAAATTAAAACATAATTTACACTATTGTTAGAACTAGTGTTACAACACAATTGAGACTAGTTTGAAGCAATTTCCATGTCACAAGAATTGGTCATAATAATGGAATTAGAATGATTGCCAACACCAACTTGTCAATTAAAGAGAGGGTCACGACTATGAATATGAGTGAGAATTCGATCATCATAAAAAACATAGATTGGAATGGATTCTTGAATGTTGAAATCATGAGTATGATTAATTGTTTGAAAATGAGGGCTAGTTGAAACAATTTTTGAGTTGTGTTCTTCATTTTCACATGTGATTTGACTTTGATTATGAGGGTTTAATAAACGAGAAGATGAATTGACTTCCTCAATATCAGATTAATCATCATAATTAGCTTCACGACATTCATTAAAATTCTCTTCACTCCCATCCGAAGTATGAAAACAAGAAGGAATATGGAACACATGTTCATTTATGTCAGAAGAATGATCAATAATTGTCTCTCTATCTTGATAAAAACTAATAGGAAATTCATTTATATCAGCATCTCTGTTTTCTAGAATAACATTAAAGCAAAGAGGGGATAGATTTCTATCAGCAAAAGTATCAGTATAGAGGTGAAAATGAGAATCATAAGCAATGAATTTAAAAGTATCTCTATATATGAATTCTTGTGCATTTTCTTCATTGTAAATATCAGACTCCAGATCACTTACTTGGCTAATTGTGATTTCTTGAAGAATTTTCTTTCGCTGCGTTGAATTTTGTATTTGATAAACATGATCAAATTCAGAAATTTGTACAATAGGTCGCATATTATTGGAAATTTCAATCTCTGCTTGTACTTGTTGATTTATAATTTGATTTTATGAATTTAATTCATAGTGATTTTCATATTTCGCCACATATGCTCCTTCAAGTTTATTTTTTATTTCTTCTTGTAGTTGTTTATCAAATTCTTGCAAGCTTTGTGATAATGGTTCATCGGCTTGATTATCATTAACACTGTAAGAGGTGTGTACTAAATTTAGGAATTTATCATACATGGTTGAGGCCACTTCATCATGATTAATATGCACCTCTATATCATAGTTTTTGATAATATTACTAGAAGTTGAAGGAGAGTCATCAAAGCTTGCAATTGTTACATATGGATTTGAAATGGGAGGGACATAACAAATATATTCAAACCAATCGATTAGTTCAATTGTTGAAGGTTTGTCTTCAGCTTTGAATCTCAAGAAAATTAATTGAAATCTAACAGTAAAATCTAAGAGAGATTCATTTTCAAATCTTCGTAAATCTTTGAATTCATCACATACCTGCTCATAGTCATAACTATCAAAATTATAAAGGAACATTGTGATAAATTGATCCCAGCTGTGAATAGAGGAAACTGGAAGAGATTTCCACCAATTTATGGCTTTTCCTGTGAATGTAAGAGTAAAAATCTTGCATAGAATCCCTTCATCAATATCATGAAAAGTAGAATTTGAAAAATTATGAATGAATTGTAAAGCATGATTAAATGCAGAAGTATTACTCTTACTATTAAACTTTACCTTTGACAAGTGTCTTACTATTTTTGGTGGAGTATTGCCAGATGCATGTCCAAAGATACAACTTCAAATGGGAAGTTTAAGAGGAGCCACTATGATTAAAATAAAACTTCCAAATACAGAAACTCCAAAAGAAAACAAGTCTTCAAGCCCTCCTTCTAGCGCAAAATATGTTGAACGCTCAAAAATCTCTGCCTACAACATTATAATGGAGACCACCCAGTCGGGAACTTATAGCAACACCTTTTCTATTGAAATGGTGGTTTCGACTGGTTAAACTAGGTCTAATTGCCTTCTCTTTATCTCTGTTGGTTTAAAGTATGACTTTCATCTACCAGTAGAGAAGAGACATTAGATCAACCCTCTTGTTGATCAAGAAAGAAAGTGATCTTTAATATGATTTGGGGCTCAGCCAAGCCAAAACTAAATTTTGCCTCTTTGATAAGAGGACTTCTAGGAATGTATTAATTAATCTAAATATAAACTAACACTAGAATACAAGCAAAATGATAGAAAACCTAAAGCTATCTCGATTAGGAAGATGTATATCTAACCCAACCGAGAGAAATATGACTAATTGAATTGAGATTTAAATATGTTTGGCTTATAGTGAATATCAAGTTAACGAAGCAATTCAGTTAATTGGTATTATGATTACCAAACATATCATTCAGAGATCCTTTAACTAGAATTATTAATCAACAAAATTTAGGAAGTAGTTCACAAAAACGATGATGATTAGTGATCCAACAACTCGAATGATTAAACAATAATACAAGGAAATAGTTAACATAATATTATTTTTTGTTAAGACATAATTAAAAGGCTGATCTCTAAGTAAGTAGTTACTCAAAAATCAGAGTTCAACACATAAGAGCAGAGATAAACTACAGATAATTTCAATAAAACACTCACATAGACAATAGTGCACAAATATGATTGAAAATCACAAGTCCCGGCTATTATAGAATAAAATAGTATTAAAACAATAGTATCTTAAATACCAATTTATTAAGTCCAATTCCCTTGCTCTGATATCCAACTGTCCTCTACAACTCATAAACTTTGCTAATGAAACAGGAGTTACAATAGTGCAAGCTCTTCTCATCATACATAGTTCAGATATGTAAAAGATAAATCTATCTATTCCTTAGATCTGAGATTAAACTATCCTCTCCTATATAGCCCTAAATCCCTATTACATTAGTGCTTTTAGAATACTTAATTACAAAGTAGAGAAGGCCTTTTTCCATGATTTGAAATCCTCTTCAACTCAGTCCAGTAATGAATAATTATAAATGATTTAGAAATAATAACAATTTCCCCAAAGCTCTTAACAGCAAAGTTAATTATAACATAGATGGATTTAATTGGAATTATGGCCAAAATGCAGATGGGCACATTGGAATGGATTTCTCAGTTTTGTTTGCACAGATAAAGATGATCTCGCTTGTCTCCTGCTTGTTTCGAACCAATAGGTGAAATTACATGCGAGGAACCAACCAATTCAATAGATTTCTTCTATTACAATATCCCTTTACCATCTTGAGGAATTGCATTGGTGATAGACTAGATATGTTTTAATACTAGCCTTATTCAGAAATCTTTGTTATAGCATAAAACAGAATTAGCGATGGCGTAAAACAAACTTTATAAACAAACTCTAATTATGCCCACAACCAATAGAAAAATCAAGCGTATTTTTCAATTAACATGATAGCAGCCCCTAGAAATGAAAAGTGGCAAGCATTGATTGATATCGGGAGATGGACATCAGAGGTTTTAACAATGGCTACACCGTAGAAATTCCGATATATAATGGATGTTCTCCCATGAATTCCTCAAAATTTTCATATGTTCAACATCATCTACTTATCTAATCTAAAATGCTAAGTAATGAACTTTCAGATTGCATCCACCTCAAATTTACATCGGAGGACAAGAGTGGTAAATATGAGCCTTTGAGAAATACTCGTGAATCAAATCTTGCCAAGCCATAGAAATTCCTTGGAATTTCTTCATATATGATCAATGTGATGAAGTTTTTTGCAAAAACAAGACAATCAAGTGCTTTCACAAGTGTGTATGATCCAACTATATAAGAACTTTTGATATGTTCTAAGCCACTTTTCTAGCAAATGAAAGGGAATGGCAAGGGAAAAGTTTGGGCTCATTACTTTTTTATTGAAATTCTGAAATAATGAAATAAATGAAAACATAAAAGGAATTTAATCTAAATCAATCTATTCCTATTGCTAACTGAACGGAAGGAAACATGACTCCAATGTAACCATTCTCTCATTCTAACTCGTGCATCTATGTACAAGTCAAACATTATCAACAAGAATATAGTTAAATGAAAAAAATAGTATCTACATTACTTGTTAATATATTTACAGGAAGAAACTTATTTACAATTACATTCTCTTGAAATGTCCTTTCTAGCTGAATTTAAATTGGATCGTAGAAATCTGGATGGATTTCCATTAATGATTGGAAGAGGTTCAGAAAGGGGATAACAGTCGAGATTGTGGATATGCATTTTAGATACAATGGTCTGCATAAAATTTTTAGTCTTATGTACATACGCTAAATTATTAATAATATTTTGTGAAGGAAATTTTTCCAAGTGCCTTTCAAATGGGTCAATGAAAAATGGATGGAAATCTGATAGATTCAATGGAAGATCATTAATTGGGTTAGATTGTTGGTTATATTGCGAAGATATACTCTCTTGTTGGCACTGCTTTTGAGGGAAAATGAACAAGTGATAAGAAATGAACATCAATTGGAATTGGAAGAGTAATAGCTCTTGATGTTCATGATTATGATTTGAAACTTCATTTTCCCATTCAAGCAATGCATTAATTGAGTGTTCAATAGTGAATTGCTCAATATGCCAGCATGAGATATCTGAACATTGAAAAATGAAAACCAAAAATAAATCTGCAATTAAACAAAATAAGTGAAGGAACAATAATAAAATTAAATCATAATTTACATTATTGTTACAACTAGTGTTACAACACAATTGGCACTAGTTTGAAGCAATTTCCTTGTCTCAATAATTGGCCAGAATAATGGAATTAGAATGATTGCCAACACCAACTTGTTAAAGAGAGGGTCGGGACTATGAATATGATTGAGAATTTGACCATCATAAAAATCATAGATTGGAATGGGTTCTTAAATATTGAAATCATGAGTATGATTAATTGTTTGAAAATGAGAACTAGTTGAAACAATTTTTGAGTTAGAGTGTTCTTGATTTTCACATGTGATTTGACTTTGATTATGAGGGTTTAATAAAAGAGAATATGAATCAACATCCTCAATATGAGAGTAATCAACATAATTTGATTCACAAAATTCAATAAAATTCTCTTCACTCCCATTTGAAGTATCAAAACAAGAAGGAATATGGAACACATGTTCATTTATGTCAGAAGAATGATCTATAATTGTCTCTCTATTTTGATAAAAACTAATAGGAAATTCATTTATATGAGCCTTTGTTTTCTAGAATAACATTAAATCAAAGAGGGGATATATTGTTATTCGCAAAAATATCAGTATAGAGGTGAAAATAAGAATCATAAGTAATGAATTTAAAAATATCTTGTTTGTGAATTCTTGTGCATTTTCTTCATTGCAAGTTTTAGATTCCAGATCATTTACTTGGCTAATCGTGATTTCTTGTAGAATTTTCTTTGGATGCCCTTAATTTTGTATTTGATCAACATGATCAAATTCATAAATTTGTACAGTAGGTTCCATATTATTGGAAATTTCAATTTCTGCTTGTACTTGCTTATTTATAATTTGATTTTCTGAATTTAATTCATAGTGATTTTCAGATTTTGTGGCAGATGGTCCTTCAAGTTTATTTGTGATTTCTTCTTGTAGTTTTTTATCAAATTCTTGCAAGCTTTTTATAATGGTTAATCATCATGATTATCATTAACATGTAAGAGGTGTGTATTAAATTTAGGAATTTATCATACATGGCTTAGGCCACTTCATCATGATTAATATGCACCTCTATATCATATTTTTTGATAATATTGTTAGAAGTTAAAGGAGAGTCATCAAACCTTTCAATTGTTACATATGGATTTCAAATGGGAGGAAGAAAACAAATATATTCAAACCAATCGATCAGTTCAATTGCTGAAGGTTTATCTTTAGCTTTGAATCTCAAGCAAATTTATTGAAATCTAACAGTAAAATCTAAGAGAGATTCATTTTCAATCTTCGTAAATCTTTGAATTCATCGCATACATGTTCATAATCATAACTATCAAATTTATAAAGGAACAATGTGATAAATTGATCCCAACTCAGAATAGAGGCAATTGGAAGAGATTGACACTAGTTTATGGCTTTTCCTGAGAATGTAAGAGTAAAAATCCTACAAAGAATACCTTCATCAATATCATGAAAAGTAGAATTTGAAAAATTTTGAATGAATTGTAAATCATGATTAAATGCGGAAGTATTCCTCTTACCATTAAACTTTACCTTTGACAAGTGTCGTACTATTTCAGGTGTAGTATTGACATATGCATGTCTAGAGATACAACTCCAAATGGGAAGTTTAAGAGGAGCCATTATGATTAAAATAAAACTTTAAAATACAAAAAATCCAAAAGACAACAAGTCTTCAGGCCCTCTTCCTAGCGCCAAAAATGTTGAAGGCTCGAAAATCTCTACCTACAACATTATAAGGGAGACCACTTAGTCGGAAACGTAGAGAAGCTCCTTTTCTGTTGAAATGGTGGTTATGAATGGTTAAACTAGTTCCAGTTACCTTCTCTCTGTCTCCACTGGCTTAAAGTGGGACTTTCATCCACTAGTAGAAAAGAGACATCAAATCGGCCCTCTTGTTGATCAAGCAAGAAAGTGATCCTTCAGATGATTTGGAGCTCAGCCAAGCCACAACTAAAGTTTTCCTCTTTGATTAGAGGACTTCTAGGAATATATTAATTAATCTAAATATATACTAACACTAGAATATGAGCAAAAGGATAGAAAACCTAAAGCTATCTTGATTAGGAAGATGTATATCTAACCCAACCAAGAGCAAGATAACTAATTGAATTGAGATTTAAAAATGTCTGGCTTATAGTGAATATCAACTTAATGAAGCAGGTCAATTAGTTGATATTATGATTACCAAACATATCATGTTCAAAGATCCTTTAACTAGAATTATTAATCAACAGCACTTAGGAAGTAGTTCACAAAAATGATGATGATTAGTAATCCAACAACTCAAATGATTAAACAATAATACAAGGAAATAGTTCACATAATATTACTATTTGTTAATACTGAAATAAAAGGTTGATCTCTAAGTAATTAGTTACTCAAAAATCAGAGTTCAACACATAAGAGCATAGATAAACAACAGATAATTGCAATAAATCACTCACATAGACAATAGTGTACAAATATGACTGAAAATCAAAAGACTTTGCTATTATAAAATGAAACTAGTATTAAAACAATAGTATCTTGAATACCAATTTATTAAGTCCAATTCCCTTGCTCTAATCTCTAAGAGTCCTCTACAACTCATAAACTCTATTAATGAAACATGAGTTGCAATAGTGCAATCTCTTCTCAGCATACACAGTTCAGATATGTAAAAAATAAATCTCTCTATTCCTCAGGTCTGATATTAAACTCTCCTCTCCTCTATAGCCCTAAATCCCTATTACAGTAGTGCTTTTAGAATCCTGAATTACAAAGTAGAGAAGGCCTTTTTCCATGATTCGAAATCCGCTTTAACTCAGCCCAGCAATGAGCATTTATACATGATTTAGAAATAATAACAATTTCCCCAAATCTCTCAACAGCAGGGTTAATTATAGCATAGATGGATTTAATTGGAATTCTAGCCAAAATGTAGATGAGCAGAGTGGAACAGATTTCTCAGTTTGGTTTGCGCATATAAGGATGATCTTGTTTGTCTCCCACTTGTTTCAAACCGATAGGTGAAATTACATGCAAGCAATAATTGATTCCTTCTATTACAATATCCCTTTACCATTTGGAGGAATTTCATTGATGACAGACTGTATTTGTTTCAATACTGGTCTTAATCGGAAATCTCTGTTAAAAATAATAATAATAATAATAATAAATAAATAAAAATAAAAATAAAAAAACTAGCGATGGCATAAAACAAACTTTATAAACAAACTCTAATTATGCCCAAAACCAATAGAAAAACCAAGTGGCTTTTTCAATTAATATGACAGTGGCCTCTAGAAGTGAAAAGTGGCAGGCATTTACTGATATCAAGAGATGGACATTGGAGGTTTTAACAATGGCTACACTATAGAAATTCTGGTATATAATGGATGTGATATAACGATGTGGTTTATATGCCCATCAGATCAAGAAATATATTGACAATCAGAAGTTTAGCTTTTTGGTTGATTTACGTAGTGTGATAATTAACAAAAATTACGATGTGTGTGTGGAACTGGGATTTGAATTAGTATGTTTAAATAACTACATCGGGTCTGTAAAGCTAACAGGTGGCAGGCGGAGGCGTATATCGGAAGATTTAAGATATCGGAGGTTTTATGATTGTTACCATATAAAAAGTTTTGATGTAAGGGGCGGATGTGATGTTTCGATTATACCATTGTTAACATGCATATCGGGTCTAGATATCAGAGCTTGGCAGATATCGTAAGTTGGAGGGTGAAGAAATGGAATATCGGTGATGGAGTGGAGATCAGAGTGGGAGTTTATGTCGTTATCAAAGATCGTAGATTGGAGAGAGCATTGTATCGGAGATCGGAGGGATATGTTGTATCAGAATATCGGTGGGAAATGCCATATCGGAGTATCAAATAATGGTGTTATCAGAGTTTTTTAAATATTTCTCAAAAGGAAATCTCTTATATGCACTACCTCTTATATGTGAGAGCGGAAACAATGATGTGGAATGTGGGTCCTCCCACAATTGCTTTATTATATAGTTCCATAAGTTATATGGCCAATTAATATATTCATTTGATTATTGAAAAGGGCCACTTCATGGATTGCACTTTGAATATCAAGGATTTCAAATGAATTCCTTCGATATCAAATCTATGATATATGCATTCTTTTCAATAGGTATTTCTCCACTTTTATCAATAAGCCAATTCATAATATAAAAACCACTTTGTAATATAAGACTTGGCCTTGGTCTCGGGGACTATGTAATGAATTAAATAAATATTTTAAATAAAAGTAAATAAATAAAGCCTATAAAACAAAAAGGTAAAATACATTATATACATATCATTAGGCCAAGGCAGTAAAAAATATCCAATCGACAATTAGGCGCCATTTACAAACCAAATGTCCAAATGAGATCAAACGAGTTATGATAGGAAGATAAGAACAGATCAAACGCATTGAAGCAATCCAAACTCTCAAAATCAAATAGTAATATGACAAATCATTCAATTAGAGGGTCCCCATAATGATAATTAAGTGAATAATGGGGGGTTTGTGTTTTTACCACAACAGGTTGCAAATATCATGAACCAATTCTCTATCTTAAGAGCATGATCAGAAGAAAGGATCTCCTCCCTCAAAGGGATGCAGGAATTCTTGATTCGCACATTTACTAAATGAAATCAACATAATATGTCCTCATATGAAATATGAGGTGGTTGACTACAATTGAGGATTTCTAATTGGAAGCTCCTGGAAATGAAATGTGTGAAGAAAAGAAGGAATATATCGTGGAATATGCAACCATGGTAAAGGCAATCAACATCTGAAAGACCATGAACATTTTACTAGGATATCTCCATGGAAGATATGAAGATTATGATGGAGTCTAAAAAATGAAGATACCTTTGACAATATATATCTTTGGGAGATGTCTCAATATGTATGTAGGATGTTGATGCAAACTAGAAGATGTCATATTGAATGACCATGACAAAGGTAATGATGATTTTAATTTTCATTCCTTTATTTTTGAACAAATATTTGGATGGGTTTATGCAAAGCTGTCGAGGAAAGATCTATGGATGTCTTCCACCACCGATGCACATGTAGTAGGATGAAATATCCTTAAGTAAACATGGCATGAAGGAAGGCCGGATATGGACTGATGGATCACTTTCCGGTGATGACCTGGATGAAAGTGATGGATGGTTGGCGCTCTATGTAGAAGTACCAAACATGAAGACTCCTAAATAATTAAAAGAATTGCATGACATCGTGAGGAGGATTTGTTCAAATAGTTGGTTTTCCCATCATCTCCACCTAAGGAGTTGTTGTAGGTCCCTAATTAAGAGGGATCCTGGAAACAATTTTCTTACTTCGAAGAAACTTGGAAATTCCTAAGCCAAGATGGAGCTTAGGTACATATCTTCCATAAGAATGAGTACATCCCTTTATTGGAATAGATATGTCCTCCCTAATTAAGAGGGAGAGATAGGCACATCATTCTTGTCTTCACTTGGGAAGACAAAATCAAGGATTGGATAAACATATGGAATCAGATACTCTTTGAGGATGAGTTAGGGCATCCAATATAAGAGTAATCGTAGAGGATTTATATTCTTTGAGGACTGAGAATCCAAGATAAGAATAGTCTTGGTGGAACACACCCTGAGAACTCGGTTTTAAAATTAAGAATTTGCAGTCAAATTCCACCTTGGATAGCTTAAATGACATAGATGATGATTGCATTGAATTCCTATTTTTGAGAGGACCAAAATTGACCTAAATATCACCACATTTGGACAAGCAAAAGGTAGTTTTCAAATTTATGTACCCACTCATGTATATTGGACAGGTCGGCCTCAACATCAAGTGGACCCTCATGGAAGCCTATAAACAGAAGAGACCTCAAGCTCATTTGGAAACAATTGATCAAGCTCGCTCTCTTTTCCTCTTCTATTTTGTCTTAGTTCACACAGGTCTGATGGAGGAAGCTCGCACAAGGTTCTACAACTACATGATCGAAGCTCGCATGAATCTAAGGTTTCTCGTTTTCGAATGCTGGCACAAAACTGGTCATTTTAGTCCCTAGATGTTGGCTCACGGGCTTATGGGAGCGTCCAAGGAGCCTTGGGCACTCGAATAGTGAGTTATGGGAGCATCTAGGGCTTGAGGGTTAGATAAGAGCATATTAGTCCCCGATGCTCGCACAGAGTGGTCCTAAGAGTGTTTGGGTTGTCATAGATGCTTGAACAACAACCCTAAGGGTGTGTCCAAGGGTTTGAGGTAGAACAGAGCATATGTCCCCAGACGCATGCACATAGTCCACCTAGGAGAATCCAGCACTGTTATAGATGCTTACACGGCCCCTCCTCCCTACGTCCAATACTCAAAGGTGAAATTGCAATACTATTAATATTTCACTCAGTGACAGCAGTGTTCAGCAATAGACTACAAGAAGTGACAGTACATTATAGTCATCAGAATCAGAGTTCTAATGTTTAGATGCATTTCATGGATATTCTAGTTGTTGTAAAGATATGTATCTTGTACTCTCTTTTGTTGGATCATTTAATGACAATCTATTAGAAGAAGAATTTGCAAGGGCTTCCCCATAGTGGGTTTTTCCCTAGTCTCCGACCAATCCTAGTGTCCCTATGTATGCATGCTTTTCTTCCTATGTTCCTTTATGTTCCGCTGCATTGATGATGATGATGTTTTTCTTTCTACATATTTGCATATGTTGATGAATAATGATGTAAATTGTATAATGTTATGATGTTATGGGGTGAACTTAATGTGTTAATAAATAAATGCAATTATCAAAGAAAAGAACAATATAGCCTTATGGAAAATTAACACTCAGGTTGGTATGTTCTAAGAGAGGCAATGATGAGGATCTCTATATATCATTGGTCTTGCCAACATCGTGCCCAGATCTCGTGGAGAGATAGAGTTTTTAGTCAAGGCCTTGCTATGTGACAATGCTGGTTGATATGATGCTAAATAGATGGGTTACCAATCTGACTCTTCTTATGAGAGATTGTTTAGATTGAGAATGGCCAAGTACCATTATGAATACCTCCCTAGTTAAGAGGGAGCGTTGAAAAGTGTAACTAGGTTTGGTATTCATAATGACATGTGTAGTTGTGATTTTATGTAATTGATGTAAAGAAGAAAAAAAAATTATTATTGTAATGCTTGTCTCATGGGTTTCATGAGCAAGAAATTTTATTTTTAGTGATGGCTCCCATTGTGAGCCTTTAGGATTTGTCATCTAGTCATAAAATTATATGTCACGTATGAAGGACCCTTCTTGGGAAAGTTACACATTTTTATAAGTCATTCAAAGAGTCAAAAGACCCTCCAAGGAAAGCACAAGCATCTCCTAGCATATCGGCTTCAAGATGGAATTAATAAACTCCTCCAACATACATGTTAGCTCACCCTCTTCAAGCCGGCTAATTTGAGGGGGAAATAACTATAAATAGGCAACTCGGCCTTAGTTCAGAAGATAGAATTTTGATGGAGCAGATATCTTAAACAAAAGTGTGAAAAAGGTAAAAGAAGAAGCCTCCCAACCAGCGAAGTAAGAAGAAGGAAGAGCGAAGTTCTTACAGCTATTTTTGGGTATGTTTTAAGGGTTTTAAACCTCCATACGTGCAAGGAAGAAAGAGGTTTGTTGCAATAGTGGAAGCCGAGGAGAATCGCAGTCCTCCTAGGGAGTCGAAGTGGAAGAAGGGATAGTCAAAAGAGAAGTTGATACAAGCCAAGAGGATACTCTATCCTAAGCAAGGGTATCAATGATATTTTTCTAGAAGAAGATTTTGAAGTAAGGTAAAGGATTGCAGATATAATTCAAGAAGGTCAAAGGTATGAAGCAGAAGGAAGTCGAGGTTGAAGAAGAATCTGAGAAGGAGGAAGGAGCAGAAGTTTGACTACCGTTGTCTAAGGATCTCATAAAGAGAACTTGTATCTTGGTCTTGGAGTGTAAAATAGGTCAAGGGTCTTGGTATTGGTATTCGTCAATTGGAATATCTATAAGAAGAATAATTTGTTCAGGTTTTTGTCTCAAGTGGGAGAGTTTTTTGCCCTGGTTGATAACCTATATTTTTGTCTCTTGTCTTTTTATGGTTTATGCATTGGTAGTTGTTTGATGAAGAAGAACACTAATAACCTAAGTAAAAGTAGATCCTAATCTAAAGAAGTAAAAAGCACTCACAAGCAGTTACTAATAGAAGATAAATCACTTAATTGTTATGCCCTTGATTTCTTAACACAAATTGGGGGACCTTACCATCTTCACTGACCACTGTGATTCAAAAATCTTCTTCCAGTTGATAAGCTAATCTTGAATAAGTTGGCTCTAAAACCAATTGTTGGAAACACTGAGAGGAGGGTGAAATAGTATTTCTTTCAATTGTTATATTATGCTAGTTAATATTTTATCACAAATTAAACCCAAACATAATAAGTAGAATAAGAAAATGATTTTATTAATGAATATGGTGATGACTCCATTCCTCTTTTACAAAAATATAAGCTCCAACATGTACAACAAATATTTAATTTCTTCAAGCCTCCAGTCCTAAATGAGGACTCCAATCCTCCCAACAAACGAAAGCACCAAATTGGTCAAAATGACAGCTTCAATCCTCACAAAAAATCTAGGCTCCAACCTGGTCTCTCATAGGGCTCCAACCTTGGACTGATTCAATACTTCAAAAGAATCTTTCCAAAACGTTGATTTAAAACATTATTCAAGTAACTTCAAACCTGTTACAATAAGTTTCTTCAAATATGCTTCACATGTTACTTCAAGAAGTCTTAAAAAATGCTCCAAAGATGTTCTCAACTCAGCTCCAAAGATGGCCTTGAATCTTTCAATAAGGTTGTTTAGGATTGCTTCAAAGGTTTGCTACAACAAAGCATTAAAATAGGTTTCTCTCAAGGGCCTAAAAGGTCTCCTCCAAAGCTCTTAAAATTTCATTCAAGTTTGCACTATCCACATATTCAAAAAGCCTGAGTGTTATTTTTCTTCAAGAGGTTGGGACTATTGTTCTAAAAGGCCAAGAGTCTTGCTTCAAGAGGCCAAGATTATTTCTCAAAGAGGGTCTATATTTTTGCTCCAAGAGGCAAAAGGTTTTGCTCCAAATAAAAGTTGTCTGCTCCAGAAAGTTTGAGAATTATGTGCCAAAAGGGCCAAGAATTCTGCTCCAGAAGGATGAGTATAGGGGTCTGAAGAAATCAGAGGTTGAGGTATATTCTAGGCCTAAAACTTCCACCGGACGACCAAGTTTAGGTCAAAGAAAGAGGTTTGAATTCTTCTCCAGAAGAAGAAACAAAGGAGTTCAAAATATAGCAAAAGATGGCTCCAAAAACTAAACAGAAATCCACCAATAAACCTTGATCCAAAATAGAGATAACAATCACAAACCTTTCTTTGACTTACCTCTAGGTTCATGAGCTATGAACCTTATCTCTCTAACTCAAGTCTAAATTACTTATGCTTCTCTTGCTCTGAGTTCCTTGCTGAAATGGAGGAGGCATGACTTGTATTTATACGAGTTTGATCCCACACTTGAGCCAACATGTCTTTTGGAGGGGGGGGGGGGCCAGCTTATGTTTATGTGGGCCGACTTGAAAAGGATAAGAAATAGGTGTTTTCAAACTTGTAAATTCAAATTTTCTTCAATGAGGAAGAGTTAGGAGGCAAGTAAATACTCGTTTGAAAGGGCTTAAATCCCTCTACAATCCTATATAATTTTCTTCTTGAGCAAGACATTTCTTGGACATCAATAACAAATATTCTTCCAACAATTTGAATTTTTAATGCAACTTATGATTTGTTCTTAAGCTTGATTAATGGTTAATTGTGTAACTTATGATTAGACCTTAAGCTTGATTAATGATTAATTTATGTGATTTTTATGTTAATTTAATATTGAATTAAATAATGTTTTTTGTGACTTGTTGATTTTGGCTAGACCATTAAGATTGGTAGATTTTTTGTATTTATTTAATTGTTGAACCCAATGCTTTTTCTATCATGTTAGGGACATAATTCGATACCCTAACATTAATGGGGTAGGTGAAGCTTTAAAGGGGACCAAGATTTCATATGGGGAGGATTAATGCAATGGTAAGCAAGTCATTAATGAGGGAGGATATTTTTTATATTTGTGATTGACAAACAAAGGGAGGAAGAGAATGGTGGGGGGAATTTTTTCATCTTTGGTTTTGTTTGGATTCTTTGGGGGGGGGGGCGAATAGAGTTGGGGAAATAGGGAGGAGTTTTAAACAAAGGAGTTGTTGCATTCTACGAGTGTTAAGAGAAGTGTTGGGCACCTAGTGGTTTGGACACACTATTGGCCACCAGGGAACCTGTGGAGGTTCCTTGGGGATAGGAAGTTGTATAGACTGCTCTTAGTTAGATGGGTAGAAAATTCAGTTGTGCAGTTTGAGAGAATATATTTACAAATCTCACCCTCAACTCAGCTCAAGGTCGAAGGGAAATATACTATAATAAGATGGTAATAGTAATCTTGTGGATGCCAAAATGCTAGAAAATCAAACAAACTATTCATTCAACTAATTCCTTGTTAGATAGGAGAACTGGTTATAGTATTAAGTTTTAAGGTTCTCACAAAAGATATCACTTTCAAAGTATGAAGTTAGAGTTTGAAGTGTTTAAAGGATCTTCTCAACTTGCTCTTCCAATGACCAACCTCATTCCTTCAAACATGTTTCAATTTTTTTTACCATTGCATTTCAAACCCTCAACCTCTCTTTGAGTAATCTAACATTTAAATAAAACCCACTATGCTATAAAATTTTAAAAATATATTACTAAAATTAATAGTTTATTTTAATTCAGTGGCAATTTCAATGAGAATATGACACCTTTTATAAATAAATAAAAAGGCTAGAAAAGTTTCCTAGATAATGTTACAAATATAATTGATAAAACATCCATATGATCTCATTTTCAACCAAAATAATGCTCTTATTTAAATCACATAAACATTCATAATATTATTTAGAAATAGTCATGATTGAGTCCACAATTATGTGTAAATTAAAAACTTTAGTTATGTGTCTAATTACAACTTTAACAACGTTTAAAATTAAATATATATTTTAGATGTTATGTTCAAATTGTTTTATCTAAGTTAAAAGAAAGGGAAAAAAAGAACGGGTGTTTTTTCTCTTTAGAGTTTTGTTGTAATCTATTAACATCTAAATTTGATATGAGTTTTGTTGTAATCTATTAGCATCTAAGTTTGATAGAAGTTTTGATATGTGTGTGTCTTATAATAGCAATAAATTTATGTAAAATTGATGTATAAATTCTTTGTTCATGATAGAAACAACTTTTTTTTATTTGTTAAAATTATTGAACTATAATGATTTAAAAATATTTTAATCCATCAAAATTATAATAATTATAATATATTTTCAAAAATTTTAAAATGAAAAGAAAAATTGTAAATAAATTATATATTTTTTATTTTTTAAAATTTTGATAAATTTAATTTAATTTCAATAAATACTTATCATTATTTATAAAGCCATGAAATATATGTCATCGTTATATGTTACCAAAAAAAAAAAAAAAAAAAAAGCTATTTCTTACTAAATCAATACATATATTTCTAAAAAAATGACAAGTTCCTTATGACATCAAAAGTTAAAATATATTAATGCCTTAATAAAATCAATACTAAAAAAACTAAAGGTTCAAAATTATCCTCTCAAGCAAGCATTACAATACATTTATGGATGAGAAACCAAAAATCATACCCTATCAAAAAGTATATATATCATGAATCCAAAGGAGAGAACTACCATAAAACTTTACAACAACTTATGAAGTTCATGAGAGAAAATAGAGAATATCATTATCTTATATATACACATATACTCAAATAAAAAACAAAAAAGATACCAAAAATCAACTTAACCATCATTAAGATATGAAATAACTATAAATACTAGATAAAGCAGATACAACAAAAATATTCTGTGGCCATAAATCTGACATTTGAATAGTTCATAAGTTGATTCTATAGACAAAAAAGTGTGACCCCTCAGAAAGATCATGATTATGTTCCACAATGGCCCAATTATCTTTTCCCATATTGTGTTCATCTTTTGGTACGCAGTTTGCAGCCTAGTTCCTTTCCTTGTAGATATGTGAACATGTAAGATATGTGAAAGAACCAATAATATAAGGAATCTCTTCAATAATTGGACCCATTAAAATGTTCTTGCGAGAAATCCTAGTTCATTTCCTTGTAGATATGTGAACATGTAAAATATGTGAAAGAACCAATAATATAAGAAATATCTTCAATAATAGGCCCAAGTAAAATGTTCTTGCAAGAAAATAAGTCATTGATATAGTTAAGAGAAAGCTTTGAATCCCCAGAAATATGAATCCTCGAACATCCCTTCTCTTTTGCGAATAGTAATAGACGTTTG
The DNA here is from genome assembly GCA_031772625.1 of Pinus tabuliformis. Classification (NCBI taxonomy): domain Eukaryota; kingdom Viridiplantae; phylum Streptophyta; class Pinopsida; order Pinales; family Pinaceae; genus Pinus; species Pinus tabuliformis. Next base: position 537,842,622 of record CM062805.1, on the reverse strand, counting down.
CAAGCAAGGAGTTTTGCTCTATTATTGGTCCCTGGACCAAAGCCAATCTTTATTTTAAAAAAGTGATTTGGATTAAATTAAAAATTCAACATTATAGACTCTTTGTAAAAAGTTTATAAAGTTGTTTAATTTCATGTTGTTATGTTGTGACTTCAATTTTTCTACCTCAATGCAAAAGCCATTCTTCATATTGTGCCCCTCCATATCAAAATATTCCATGATTATGCATTTAGTTTTTTAATAATGATAACCAGTTTTAGAATAATCGAAGAATCATTTTTTGTGTTATGTAGATATAATTTGATCTTTCATGAAGATAATAAACTATAAAACAATTTGAAAAATCATTGTTCGCCCTGGTACATTTAATTCACTTTTACCTCATCTATTCTTGCATAGTGCATACTTGTAACATAAAAACAATAATTATTAGATTTAAGCAAATAACCTAATGTTTTTCATGTGCTTTTCAAATGCTAACAATGCTGGCATTTCCTATACAGTGGACAATTTTCTTTTATGTTAATAAATCAACTCAAAATTTGATATGATGTGATCCAACCTAATAAACACATACTCGTCATTATCACTTCCAGTTACATTCACGTTGACCAACCTAACACTTCATGTGCTCTCTAATATCTCCATTTAATAGTTCATAACCACAAAACACGTGAAAGTGATCATGAAAATGCATGGGAACGTTTACAACTATATCCATAAGGATACGTACAGATCTTATTAAAAGTGTGCTCTAATTCACTTATTGTTCGTTAGGTAAAATCAATCTCGAATTTCTTTGGAAAATATAATGTCCACATTATTGCTAATTGATTATCTCTAAAACATTAATTGCTACATTAAAACACTCATACAAATATATTTATTGCATTTTTAAGCTCTTAATAAACAAAAACAATATAGATAGAAATGTTCATTGCAAAACACCTTGTGGCCAGGAGCATGGCATTATAGCCACATCATCTTTCATCCTTGCAATGATTTTTAATTTGTATAACCTTGAATATCAAGTGTTTAAGAAAAATCAACACTTCCATTTTTTTTTTAAAGAACTAGATGAATTTATTTTTACATTTATATTCAATTATGTATAAACCAATATAATGATATTTTTATAAAAGCAATGCATAATTTTTTTTCTTGGAAAATAATTTTATTTAATTTCAATGTAATTAAGCATTAATCTTATATTGCAATAACTTAAATCAAACTAAATTGACAACGGGAGATGACTTTTACACATGTTAGGTATTTAAACACCAAGTTTTTCCATCAAAATCACAACAAAATAAAGTAGTGTATGATTATTGACATTGTAATTTCCCAACCCACTATGAAGAGTTAAATGACATAAATTCATAGAAACTCCAAATTTGCTTCTGGATATAAAGCTATTTTTACTTCGCTTTAACATAATTAAGAATTTATATTATATTACAATAAAATTAACTCAAGCTAAATTGACAATAGGATGTGACCTTTAAAAGATACTAAATATTCTAATACCAAGTTCCTCCATCAAAGGTATCATTGTGGCACATGACTTCCAGTGTTCTTGGCGTGTATCAATTTAAAATTTGAGGTTTTACAGGTTCAAAATTTTATTTTTTTTATTACATAAATTTGAAATTCATATGCATTCTTCCCTTCCACATTGAGAGAGCACATTGTCAGTGCACATAGATCAATGACTCTCAACCATTTTGGGATCCCCCAATATGATCGATGATTAACTTGGGGGTGGGGTGGAAGTTGTTGAAGTAGTAGACTGCTAAGACTATGTGGCACCTAATCAATAGATTCAGGGGCCCATCTCCCAATTGCCACAACCACCATCAACCCCTCATGGAAACCATCTTGGGGCAATGTGTGACTAGTGGACTTGATGTGTGACAGGTGGACTCGAAAAGCATCCAACACTAGCTAATAAGGAATCTAGGTAGCAGCCATCCATCAACCTATGTGTAACCCACGTAATCATGATGTCATAAAAATTCAAAAATAGGCAGGAACATGTGCTCACATGGTTTTTCCCCAATTGGGAGGTGTCACATGCCTAGAAAAGGGAGGCTCGGTCGTAAAAGGATAAAAAGTGATAATGTGTCCCATTCACAAGGATTGAAGAACAAAGATGACTTGGGCCATCAATATACTCGAAGCAATGACCTTTGGAGACTTATCAATACTTCTTATCAGTTATTTCCTAGGTAAAATTCAATCTTGTCATGTTTTGTTTCAAAATGAAAGACAAGAAAATTAACCCTGAATCTACAAGGGTTCCAAACCTATAAATGTTGAATAATTTCCCATAATTGACCAGGAAGGGGGCGATCATTATACCCATTGTGAATTTTACCTTCACGAACTGAGGGAATGGGTTTGCCAATGTTTTACAGGTCTACAAGATATATCTTTGGTCTTTGAATCGTATTTGGTTCAATTCACTATTCCTCATACTTACCCTTTTCCCGAGTTTGTAACATAGAGTACCAATAACTACCTTCCAAGTAAACAAGTTATTGTTTCCAAGAATGGAGTAATTTTATTTCTTTTAAAACCCCAATCAATCCAAGAAATGCTTAGCATTTATTCCAATTAAAACCCAACCTATGGATGGAGATACACTAGGTCTTAATTACTATGAATTAACTTCATAAGAGAAGGCAACTTTAGTTGAGTCATATTTGCTTGTGGATGCTCCATTACCAGAAATTGTATTTTCATACCCTTTTAACATTTTCCTTGAATTATCGAGACAAATTATATCCATGGTGTGTTGTTTATTAACATATGATCATGATCATTTTGTTGCAGAAACTATTCTAAGGTTCTTAGAATCTATTTCCCCTCTTAAAAAATATGTTAGATATCATTTTTTTTTATTCAACTGCATTAAGAAAGTCAATCATCTATGACCATTTCCATGAGAGGTATTCGTAACTGACTAATTTCTCATGATTTTTGAATAGTCCACTTAGCACTCATTGCATCGGGTGATGCTCACAAGGGTGAAGAAGTGGGATTGAAACTAGTGAAATTAATCACAGTGTCAATCATCACTTCTAGGGCCTACACCCAGTAACCAGGACTTCTCGGGAGGTCACCCATCCTAGATCGCCTCTGGCTCAAGTGCGCCTAACTATGGAGTTTTCCCTACAATCAAGCCCACTTAGCTTGCTACCCCATTTGCAAAACCTTAGCAAGTATTGTGCCTCATGAACCATTCAAGTAGAGCTCCCTTCACTCTTATGTATTTAAGTATTGAGGGTCTTTCGCAATGCATTATATTAGATATCATTTTTTGGGATTCAACTACATTAAGAAAGTCATTCATCTATGACCATTTCCATGAGAGGTAGTCGTAACTGACTAATTTCTCATGATTTTTGAATAGTCCACTTAGCACTCATTACATCGGGTGATGCTCACAGGGGTGAAGAAGTGGGATTGAAACTAGTGAAATGAATCACATAGCGTCAATCATCACTTTCGAGGCTTGCACCCGATAACCAGGACTTCTCAGGAGGTCATCCATCCCAGATCGCCTCTGGCTCAAGTGCGCTTAATTGTGGAGTTTTCACCACAATCAAGCCCATTTAGCTTGCTACCCCATTTGCAAAACCTTAGCAAGTATTGTGCCTCATGAACCATTCAAGTGGAGCTCCCTCAAATCTTATGTATTTAAGTATTGAGGGTCTTTCGCAGTGCATTATATTAGATATCATTTTTTGGGATTCAACTGCGTTAAGAAAGTCATTCATCTATGACCATTTCCACGAGAGGAAGTCATAACTGACTAATTTCTCATTATTTTTTAATAGTCCACTTAGCACTCATTGCATTGGGTGATGCTCACAAGGGTGAAGAAGTGGGATTGAAACTAGTGAAATGAATCACATAGCGTCAATCATTACTTCCGGGGCTTGCACTCGATAACCAAGACTGTCCGGGAGGTCACCCATCCCAAATCGCCTCTGGCTCAAGCGCACTTAATTGATGGAACCTAATATGTTATTAAGTTCCATCAATTAGTATCTTGCAGATGCCATCAACGTTCAATTGTCTCAACATAATTTAACTAAGGAGTTCAAGTTTCAATCATCCTTAGCCTATTTGTTTCTCTACTTTCAGGTTGAAAAATTCTCCAATCTGCATTTAGAAGCTTCAAGATTAAAGTGGAAATCTAAGCGCTATCATTTATTGAATTCTATTGCAATAAGACAACCTCAAAACTCAATATTTTCTAATTATATTAATAAATTCATGTCAATTATATATTGTATAATGTATTAAGAATCTCCTCCCATAATTTTTCGTGAGATAAGGAAAATTATTAAGCTCAGCCCAAACGCCAGAGTGGGAGATTGGTTTTTATTCAAGATTTTCACATATATCACGATATATGGTTGTGAACTTCCTCCTTACTGACTTCCAACTTTCCTGGCTATGAGGATTCTTGCTCTAGAATATATTACACAAGGTTTGAGTTCAGATCGGCGACATTTTATTTTTAAGAAACATCAAACTATGTATAAATTAAAGAAAGAGGTGGGCCCCTTCCTTTATAACACTAGAGCTTCTCTCCAAGAGGTGGAGAAAATTATCAAACAAATGAATTTCCCTCAAGGAGAAGTTTGGCCTTCTAATCCTAATAACATTATACTAGATAGAAGAACCAAATAGGGCTCCACACCCTATATACATGTGGTCAAACAAGGTATTTGAAAGACTGGCTAATAGTGATGCTTGGGAAATGGAGCAAACTCAAAGCACAGAGCAAATTACAGAAGTTGGACAATCATCTCAACGTCTTGTTATAGAAACTCCTTAATCAAAGGAGAAAAGTTTAAAAAAAATGTATAGTCTTCAGATAATTTTTGGGATAGATGAAGAATATCGACAATATGAAAAGAAGCAAAAAACAAAAGAAGAAGGAGAAGCAGAAATGTTAGTGCAGAGTGCAAAAGATGCAACATCAAGTGAGCCTACTTTCAATTGATAATTTAAGCCATCATCATCTATAATTCAAGAAAATCATGCAAGAATGTCACCCTCAACCTCAAGAAGGTAAGATAACATATTTTCCCAATTCATGGAAATTAAGAATAAAAACATCAAAATCAAACAACATTCATATTCAAAGCTTGGGAAACATGGGTCAAGGTCATCTTAGACAAGGCTATAATCTACCTTAGATTATGAAAAGGGACAATTAAACATGGTTGTATTAGAGCCAAAGACTCAAGTGATCAAAACAACAAAAGATTATAAAGCAATGAAATTTTCAATAGACTTGAAGAAGATACAATTGGTAGACCAAATGGACCTCCATACGCAAACAGGTGAGATGATATTCATAAATCTTACAAACACAACATTAAATGTATCTAAGATAGAAAATGTGGTCTCAAAAGTTACTAATCAACTCACGCAAAAGAAGATTGCTACAAAGACTAAACATATGAAAATAGATGAGATGAGCATTGGATCATCAAGCTGGGAATAGACCCAGGGGATATATCCTCAATACAAGCTCTGATTAAATCAAGAGATACCAATATTCAACCATTGATGAGGAAATTAAAATCCCCAACATAGAGCATGTGCAACACCTAAGTTGCAGGAAATGCAGAAGGAAAAAGAAAAAATATTAACAATAATAATTGAGTTAAACAAAAAGGTGGAAAATTATGAAAAAAAAAGATTGAAATTATGTCAAAAAAAATAGTGACTATCTTTGTCCAACAACCTCATCAGTGCTATCAGCCCCTGAATATCCATCTAAAAACTTGGTTGAAATTGTCTGATTTAAGCTTGAACAATGTGGATATTGAAAATATTAGAAGGATAACTTCAGTCAAAAATGAACAAATTAGTGTTTTAAAGCCACAAGTAGCTGAGAGGAATGCAACCATAAACATTAACCAAGACTTAAAGGAAGACTTCAAGAAAATGAACAACTACAAAATCAACTGGTAGGTACAAGAGCTTTGATTGAAGTAAAACCATTTATATGGGTTGAGATTGTCACTAAAATTTCACACTATGTGGAATTGTTTCAAAATAATGGGAGATGATTCAATTTACAATATAGAGTAATCTATCCAACAAACTCAAACTAAATTGGGAAATAAACCATAGATAGCCACCAAAATTATCAAACTTCTCAATTCCAAGACCTAGAAACAACAGTGTTTTGAGTTCAAGACAGAACTTCAATCATAATGGAAACTAATAGGGTTTTGACCAAAGAATCTACTTCAGTAGGCCTAAGACAAATGTGGAATCGTGAAAAGGGTGTAGACGAATTCATAATAAACTTAATGCTTTGAGGGAAATGGGTCTTCCATCCTGTTGCGACTTGAATGAAAGTTTGATATCTTTAAGATGCATACAAAGCATTGTTGTTGAGATAAACGAATAAAGTGGATAAATGTTCACATATGTTAAGAATTCTAAAAGGGAAAACCATTGTTAACTAGTTGATTGATGACTTTCACTTTCTCTACCAAGTGAAAAATATGTTTCAAGTTGTTCCCAATTATCAAAAATATACTAAGCTCAACGTCACTTATAGAGAGTTGACACCATTTCATCATCTAGTTGGAGCGGAGTCGAACAAGGTGGCCAAGTTTGCTCAATAAAGCTTCCATAATTACATCAATAGAATGCATTTGGATTGAGGCATTGTTGGCAAATGATTAGTTTGAGTTGTTGAACTGTATTTTATTTTATAAATTAATCTTAAAAAGTTGCATCTGCAATGAATGTTTTTTTTTAATCATTTTGTATAAATATAAGGAAACTTTAAGCAAGAGTTGGATTTTGGAGAGATTGAATTGAATTACATTTTGTAAGTAAGTCTATGGACAATATTTTTTATGATCAGTCATAATAGATTCTTTTTTTTAGCTATTTGTATTTTTTCTCTGTGTTAATTTATTTCTTATAAATCATTATGTTTGCATCTATACGACAATGTGGAGTTACATGAATTACTCTCCAAGAGGCTAAATTTGAGTATCAATTTTCCCTTTGGCCAATTGCAATGTTTTATTAAGTGAAGATATTTATGCTACATTTAATATGGCTTATTGTACCTCTTTTTGGTGAGATTGTATCCTAAGTATTTCATATAATTGTTTTTTATTAAAATGTTTGATTGCTAGAATATTTTCCAGTTCATCTTCATTGAGAGATTTGATCATTAGTTTAATATTTGAAGTCTTTAAGTTTATATTTTTCATTCTGAGACTCATCCATTTTATACACAAAGGTGTTTGTTTTGGTTGGAAAGTAGCTTGTTGAATGATCTAACTAAACCTATTGTCCCACAATTCTGAGAGTAAAATACTCTATCTATTCAATCATTTATTAAAAAAACATAATCTAGTGCCTTGGCATGGTTCGTCAAGGACAATATCAAGGAACAACAATCGTGAGAAGATAAAGTAGTGCATAGTTATTGACCTTGTAGTTTTGCATCCCAAAATGAAAGATTTAAATAACATAAGTTCATAGAAATTCTAAATTTGCTTCTAAGTACAACTAATAAGCTTTAGATATAACAAGAAATAATAATGAAGATGAAAATAAATAAATAAAAAATAAGTGTGGATGTATTGTGATGGAATGAATAATCCATATCGTTAAGTTTCATTATGCCACAATTTCTAGCATGTCATAAGTTAGTCATAAGTTAGCATTAACGTACTTTTGTATAGTCTAATTGAAAATATTATAAACATCTCAAAATATATGGAAATAAAAGTCGTTTTAATTTCCAAAACCTTGTGCTTGATTTCTCTATACAACATTCTAGTTCATAAATTAAATCCATAAGGTTATTGTTACACTATAATATTGTCTAATAGCATTTTTATGGTCATGACCATTGCACGTGTTTATTTTTCAATGCTTTCATGAGTAAAAAATAATGTGTTATTATTTCACTTAATTATATAAATGCATATTTTTAAAAAATCAATGTTAAAGATGAAATACAAATGCATACTTGAGTGGGAAAAGTGGTATAGTTAAAAAGTGGTTGTTTGGTTTAATGCATTTTCTGAAAAGGCCTAGTATGTGAGAGATTTGTGAGCCATCCAACAAAGATGGAAGGGATATTTCAAAGTATTAACATTGTCATTCTAATCATCAATTAGGCTTGGGTAAGTATAGACGCATCATAGTCATCAATTAGGGTTCTTTAATGAAGATTTAAAGCATTAATAATTTTAAATATCGGATATTTCAAAGTATTAACATTGTCATTCTAATCATCAATTAGGCTTGGGTAAGTATAGACGCATCATAGTTATCAATTAGGGTTCTTTAATGAAGATTTAAAGCATAAATAATTTTAAATATCAATGAAAACTAGGGGCCTTTTTCAAGTCGAACACAGGATTCAAAGTATTATGATATTTTTTGGTCGAATTATAAAAGTATATAAATATTTAATGCAAATATTAGACACTTGCAAAATTGTCGGCCTTTTTCAAGTCGAACACAGGATTCAAAGTATTATGATATTTTTTGGTCGAATTATAAAAGTATATAAATATTTAATGCAAATATTAGACACTTGCAAAATTGTCAAAGAATATTATCTTTGGTTGATATGTCTACATTTATAATATGGTTTCAAAACATTAACAATTAATCTCTTAACTTTATTTTATTTAGAGGATATTATTACATGACTCCATGCTAAAATTGTAAACAAATAAATCATCCATATCATAAATTTTTAAATGATCAATAACTATGTTATAATGAGAATTTGGATGACTAATAACAATGGAGTAGCTTGTAGCTTGAGCTTCCTAGCTCAAAATCACAAATAATTAAGCCATTGCCTTGGTGGAAGGTGCTCTCACATATTATTTAGAAGTTCTTTGAGCGATCTTTGAGTGAACAAATAAATCATCCATATCATAAATTTTTAAATGATCAATAACTATGTTATAATGAGAATTTGGATGACTAATAACAATGGAGTAGCTTGTAGCTTGAGCTTCCTAGCTCAAAATCACAAATAATTAAGCCATTGCCTTGGTGGAAGGTGCTCTCACATATTATTTAGAAGTTCTTTGAGCGATCTTTGAGTGATGAGTGATAGTTAAGTTCAATTCCAACCCAATCCAACATATATGAATAATTTATGAAGTGTGGGTTAAAAGCATTTAAGGAAATAAGTTCTTGTTAACTCATTACGTTGGGTAGGTGGTACAACTTAAATGTTATTTTAATTAATATATTTTTTTAAATGACCTTAGCCTATCTAAAAGACTTATGATCTGATGAGTGATAGTTAAGTTCAATTCCAACTCAATCCAACATATATGAATAATTTATGAAGTGTGGGTTAAAAGCATTTAAGGAAATAAGCTCTTGTTAACTCATTACGTTGGGTAGGTGGTACAACTTAAATGTTATTTTAATTAATATATTTTTTTAAATGACCTTAGCCTATCTAAAAGACTTATGATCTGACACAAAAGTTTAAGCGATATTTTCGAAGTTTTATTCTTACACAAAAAAAATTAAGTGATATTTTCGAAGTTTTATTCTTCTCATATGGACAAGTTTATATGTATTTTGGTAATCATGGAACACATCTTAACCATAATTTAGGTTAACCTTGTGAAGATTTAAAGTGAATATATTACAAAATCGGGGACGTCCTTGAGTCAGAGAAAAGTTTCAAAGGTTTCAAAGTTGTTAAATTGGCAACTAGGGCCAAACTCCATCTTGGTCAGCTTATTTATGGCAGCTGATATTTTTATTGGATCCCTCTCGTCGAGAGGTGTAGGATTGATCTAAAGATCATCCGATTCCGATAAGTATTTATGGAGATATGAATTTATTTTGGTTATGTGATTATTATCAAACCGACCAGCTCTTACGTAGGCTCTAGAAGCCCAAACGTCGTGTCTATTCATCATCTACACGTTAGTATAAATAGAAGAGGATTTGAAGTCATTTGGCAACTCACCTCAAGTGATCTCCTCTCCACGTTTGGGTTTTTGGAGAAGGAGATACACTATGAATTATACTGGCCTAATATGATGATGCCCTAATGGATAAACACAGCGATGAATCCACAAGCAATGGAGATGATACGTGAAGGGTAGCCGCAGTGGACTCAATGCTGTAATGAAGGACATTACCACGCAGTCCATACAAGGCAGCAAACTTAACGCAGTCATGGCAGCAACAACGCTGGCAAAGGAATATACGCAGGGCATGAAAGATTATACACAGGTCATCCACGTACAGGTATACGCTATGATGGAAAGGACAGATCACGCAATATATATTGAAACGCAGTCAGGACTCAGGCAAATATGCGTGGACACATATATATCACGCAAGCCCTAGATCTGGCAGCGTGGTTCACGCTGTAGAACGCAGTCATATATAAAATTGGAACGCAGTTGGAACACAGTGATATATGAAATTGAAACGCAGGTGGAATGTAGTCACATATGGTAACTACGCAGTCATGGTAACTACACAATCATGGCACGCAGCATGGCACGCAGCAATCAATGTATGCATGTAGGGTATGGTTGACACTCTCTATAATAGATCTGGCAGCATGGTTACACACATACGCATCAACATACACTGTCCTGAAGACATATATACACAGGCACGCAGGCCCTAATCTATGAAGACATATATACACAGGCACGCAGGCCCTAATCTATGTAGTTAATGAAGACTCCTTCAACGCAGACAATGGAGACATCTACGCGCAGCTAGGAGACCTTTTCTCGTTGTCAAAAGGAGACACAGAACTTCCCATATATGAGCACATGTATACACCAGAACTCGGGTGTCATCCTTGTAATTTCATGTGAATATGGGTGCAAAGATCCGTAAGCAAGAAGTGACAAAACTTACAAATACCTCTGAGATCTTCCCATGTTAGGGCAAGCTGCCATAAGGTGTGACTGCACCTCGTTTTGGTTTTGAGATGGAGCGGTGAATGAAACCCTGTATGATGATGTAAGTTAAAAGCCTCGTATCTAAGATCTGAAGGTGGTATTCCTGTGGCAAAGAAGATCTATGAAACCCTACAGCTGTAATAACTCAGCATAGGAGTATATTACAATGAGAAGACCGAATCTATCATTCTCAGTATACTTGTTGATTTAGGGTAGCAATGTGATGCTGTATGATGAGAGCAGCATAACAGTCATTGAGTATACATCAGATGGGTGCAGATCCGAACAGCTCAGTGATATTTGGGTGCAGCACAACATAACGATATGAGCATGGACAGCTTGATGATGAATAAGACCATGGAAGATGCAGCATGATGAGCAACATGAAGATGATGAACGAAAGGCAGCACTATGATGGATAGAAGTCGTCACCTAGGAGAATCAGTTGAAGCAGAATGTCTTCAACTGATCTCATGTATGCTCAGATCTAGATAAGTCAAAATGTTGACTTATGATGTATATGTACCATCTCTCTCACTTTCTCTGCTAAACTTTGAAGAACATAAAAGAAGAATTGATCAAGGGTTTCCCCACAATTGTGGGGTTTGTCCCTGGCTAGCGCCACATCTTGTGTCCTCTTGTCTTGGCTTGTCTTCTGCGATTTATATTTATGTTCTATCTGAAATTTATCTTAATGTTGATGTGATTGCTAACTATGAAAATTTAAATAAATTTCTTTAGCATAGAACATACCTAAAAATAACTAATAAGATGATTAGGTTAATGGCATAAAAGTTTTTCTCCTTTTTTCTTTGAAAAAAATGTATATTAGTTTGAGATAAACAAAAAAAAAATAGGACACTCAATGATTTCAAAGCTCAATAGTATGGTTTGGTTAATGTTATAAAAGTTTTTTCCTTTTCTTTTCTTTTTTTCCAAGTATAAGAAAACGTGATTTTATTTCAAATAAACAAAATTACAATACTCAAGTGCTCTAAACACATTCCAAAAAGTATCTTCTAGAGATAGATCTCTACATAAACACATTCCAAAAAGTATCATCTAGAGATAGATCTGGCTCCTCGTCTTTCTTGGTGAGATTGGTGCTGTAGCTTTCTTTTTTTTCTCCATGGTCTTCCAACTTCCTTTATCTTGCATCTCCTTCATCTCTTCTAGTTCTTGGGACATTGGTGTTTTAGCTTCGCAATCTATTGTGTTCGTCCTTTTGTAGTCGGAGAAGAAGTTTGGTCTAGGAGATCTATTTTGCTGTTAAATGAAGATTTATTTTGTGCGGTATTTGAATCCTCATAACTGTTGATTTGTTAGGTGGGGCTTTCTCCCTGCTTGTCTTGAGAGTTGTTTCTTTCTTGCTCGATTTCTTGTGATTTAGAGTTTTCTCTAGAGTATTCTTCTTTGATGACAGTGTAGTGTTTTTTTGGTGCTCCTTCCCACCATGTAGATCTATGGTGGTTTTTTCTAGCAAAATTTTTCTGGGAGGATTTTGGGCAATTTTTGGCTAGATGGCCTCTCTCAAAGCAAGATCGACATCTGAAGAGGACACTTTCATAATCGAGTTTCTGGTTCCACACAGAGTCTTTACTTGTTAGGTTTATTTCAGCGGGGAATCCCGCGTTGAAGTCCATTTCCACACAGATGTGTGCATAGGTGGTTCTGGCATATTCCTTTGTTTCTGGGCACCTGCAGTAAAATTTCCCAATTGCATTTCCAATGGCTTTTAGCGAGGAGAGATTCCAGAGATGCAAGGGTAGGCTTGGCAATCTCACCCAAACTGGTGTTGAGGTTGACTGTTGTAGAGGGATCGAATGATGGGTTCCATGGCTTCATGAATAGGCCTGATTTTTCCCAAAACCAAGAGCCGGAATCTAAAATACATTGTCTGCTTTCAAGATTTTCAAAATCTACTATAAAGAAACCCCTAGCACAGGGGTAGATATTAATTTCATTAAAATGGCAAGCTTCCATACCTCCGAGATCCAATTGTGGAGAGCTGTCAGTCGCAGCCAAAAACCATTGAACTGGCAAATGAGAGCACTTTCAGAAAACTTCAAAGCCTCATCGAGTGAGGCTTGGACCACCTGGACAATGGGAGTTGGGGCTTCACTAACGATATGGGCAACAGCTTGCCCTCCAGAAGCGGATGAACCAGCGCCTATTTTCGTGAAGCTGGGAGCCATATTTTACTCGCTTGTAGAACCTAGACGCAGAGAAATAAGGCAGAAGATAAGATTAGATCTAGATCTAGCCGCAAAAGATTAGATCCGCACCGAGCCAGATAGATCCACAATCCACCAATCTTGAAAGAAAAAAAACACGCAGGAATCACATCTACACCCACGAAGAAAAAAAATACAGCACCATGTCTTCGAACAGGGTTTTACCGCTGATCTAAAAGGTACATAGTAGTGCTGATCTGCTCGGCCACATTATAGTTCTCAGACAAATCCACCAAACTTTGGCGATCTGTGGAATTCGACCAACCAGCAAGACAACTGGCGCCGAGAGAAAGGAAAAAAAAAACGATTCTCACTGGACCAAACTTCTCCACGCCCGACAGCTACACTGCAGCCACGAAATGCTTCCACCACACCTGCTCAGCCTCCCGCGCGAACGAATAGTACATGCAAAAAGATCCACATCCTTCATAATATCAAGTAATTGAAAATAAATAATGAATTCAAAAGTAACATGTAATGACATATTACAAATTCAAAACGAGTTTAAAAAACATTTTAATAGAAATTGTTGTAAAACCATTACATCGCCATTCGATGTGATGGAACAATTTTAAAAGATTAAAACTCTATAAACACCACAACTTAAAATTACAATTCACCAATTTCTAACGAAATTTCAAACAAACTCAACCCAAAAAAAAAAAAAATTTGTCTTGTTAAACTATTGCGACCACAATGATAATGATAATAAGCAGAGGAGAATAAGGAAATAGACAATACTCAAATCCATCCTAGCATTGCAAGGCCTCATGGATACGTACATATCCTTGTTAAACTTGGATAGCATCTCTTTCCTTCCTTATAGCTTTGATAATAAGCAATGAGTGAGTGGGTGGTTTGGATAGCTTGATAAGCTTAGCGTGGATTTGTCCCAATCCAGTAGCAACGAAAATTCTCCTAGCATTGCAAGGCCTCGTGGATACGTACTTATCCTTGTTAAACTTGGATAGCATCTCTTTCCTTCCTTATAGCTTTGATAATAAGTAGTGAGTGAGTGGGTGGTTTCGATAACTTGATAAGCTTAGCGTGGATTTGTCCCAATCCAGTAGCAATAAAATTGAGTACTTTGGATACAGCACACTAGATGAAAAAGCCTTTAGTCTCCTTAGCCCACTCATAATAATGAATAGAAGAGAAATATTACTCATACTCTGAATATTCATAGTAGAACATAATAGAAGAGTACAACTATATACTTTCCTTGATTTATTAATTGGACTTACACAATGGGAAGTGAATTAGATAAGAAATCCATAAATGTAGCTCTCTAAGAGAATATAAATGTCGTTTGTTTACCTCATTTTGACATGTTTCTTTTCCTTGTCCCATTAATTAAGCATACTCTTTGGGAACAAAACTCAAACTCAAATTAGCTTCTCTTTTCATATCCTTTGTCCCTGTCACCCACCCTCAAATATAGATAAAGGGCCCTACTACTACCAACTAGTTGGGTATAGGTGATAGAGTTTGTCTTCTCCCATATCCCTATTTTTGTTTCTAGCTCCAATTCAACAAGGGAAATCATAAACATTCACAGAAGAAGAGCATCCACAAAGTCATGTTCCTAGGGTCTAGAGAACATTTACATAACATCTCTTTAGTCGTTCCTCAAATCAAAATATCTCGACCGGTTGTTCCCGAATGGTAAGTGCTAAGATTGCCAAAACTTATTCAGAGCAAGTATTGGTATCAGAGTGAGTATCCAAGCAAGTAACTAAAGAGGATAGAATTGATTGGGCTACTCATCACCTCTAGAGGAGTCAAACAATGAATTAAACTACTTGGTCCTATCTTGCATATTGTTTTCCCCCTCCCCTCCCCCACCCCTCACAACTTAAACAAACCTAGGTATATTTCTCACCTTCTACGTCCAGAAAGCACTCCCTCCACCTCTACATAAACAAACCTCACCCCCCACCCCTCACAACTTAAACAAACCTAGGTCTCTTTCTCACCTTCTATGTCCAAAAAGAACTCCTTCCACCCCTACATAAACAAACTTCACCCCCCTTCCCCCACCCCTTCCTTCCAAGTCCAAAAAGCGGTCCCTAAACAAACCTCACCCCTTCCAAGTCCAAAAATCACTCCCCTTTGTCCCCACACAAACAACCCCCCCCCCCCCCCCACACAAGTCCAAAACCTTCCTCCCCCCCCCCCCCTGCAAACCTTCTACATCCAAAAAGTACTCCCCACTTCCCTCTGCCCCAACACAAACCCCCCCCAGCCACCCACCACCACCACCTTGCCTTGCCCCACATAAACAAACCTAGGTTTCTTTCTCACCTTCCAGGTCCAAAAAGCACTCCCTACGCCCCCGCATAAACAAACTACAATCCGATTCTCACCTTCCAGGTCTAAAAATCACTTCCCCTTACTTAAACAAACCTAGGTCTCTTTCTAGCCTTCTAGGTCTAAAAAGCAACAACCCCCCCCAATGCACACGTAAACAAACCTCAATCTCTTTCTTGTCTTCTAGGTCCAAAAAACACTTCTCCTCACTTAAAAAAACCCAGGTCACTTTCACTCTCCCCCGTCCTCTACCCCCACATAAACAAACCTCCCCCCTACTTAAAAAACCTAAGTCTCGTTGTCGCCTTCCAGGTTTCAAAAGTACTCCCTATGGCCCCACATAAACAAACCTCAGTCTCTTTCTCACCTTCCCGAACCAAAAATAACTCCCCCCCCCCACTTAAACAAACCTAGGTCACTTTCCATCCTTTTAGGTCGAAAAAGCACTACACCCTCACCCCCGCCACACACATAAACAAACCTTAATCTCTTTCCTGCCTTCCAAGTCCAAAAAGCACTCTCATTTGCTTAAACAAACCTAGGTCTCTTTCTCGCCTTCCCTTGTAATGAATACCACTAAAGGAAGCAACACGAATGGGAAAAGTTTCCAAAACTAAATATCTATCTCGCATTGAAAACCACTACACAAGGGTTAACACAAATGGTATAAGCGTCTGAAACTGATGATCTATCCCACATTAACAACCAATATACCTCAAGTTTTGTTGTATCTATAGTTGTGAATCTATAAAGAGATGTAATAGAGTCAAAGAGAAAATTAAACTACTTGGTCCTTTCATGCACATCAACATGAATGGTAAAAGTGTCTGAATTTGGTGATTTATCTCTCATTCACAACCACTACACCACAAGGACTAACACGAATGGTAAATGTGTTTGAAACTAGAAATCTATCTCGCATTGAAAACCACTACACTACAAGGGCTATTGTATCTATAGTTGTGAAGCTATAAAGAGATGTGATAGAGGAGTTAGAGAGCGAATTAAACTACTTGGTCCTATCCTACACATTGTCTTCCCTATCCAAAATCACTTCCCCTCCATGCCTCACACCCCCTTGCATAAACAAAACTAGGTCTCTTTCTCGCCTTCTAGGTCCAAAAGGTGCTTCTCGCTTCATCCCTGCACCCCTTTAAACAAACCTAAGTATCATTCTATCCTTCCAGGTCGAAAAAGCACTTCCGCCCCCAAGCCCCCTAAACAAACCTAGGTCTCTTTCTCGCCTTCTAGGTGTTGTAGCGGTTGCAACACCCTCCAAACTTTTGGCTTACATCCAAATTTCAAAGCCTGCCTTGGGTTTTCCTTTGATGGTTGCAAACACTCGAGCTCACCGCATGAGCTCTTATGAAGTATTTTCACCCTTTTCCCTATTTGACTAGTAGTCATCTTTTTGCATATTGATTGCTTTCTCATGTTTTCGATCTTGTTCTAGTGAGTTAGAAGGTTTCTCTTTGTGTGTTTGGGTTGTCTTCGCTATGTAAACATTCGTCATACTCACAAACAAAGTTGTAAGCATTGTCACGCAAGTGTTGTCATGGTCGTCCGAAGGTCTATCTCAAGTGTCGTACTTGTCGCTTTCAGCTCTAAGACAGTCTCACCGAGGGCATGTTTTGTCTTGTTGTATTGGTGGTATGTGTTGTCTCGTCATCGAAGTATGCTAAGTGTATGATCACAATGTCAAGTCTGCACAAGTTCACTTGCTTTCAACACAGCCATTTTCCTAAAAATTCATCCGACCAGACAACCCTCTTCCACCAAATCCCGACTAAGTTGCAATGCACAGTCTCAACCCTTAGTGACCTTGCTCTGCTGCCAGGAACTGCGCAGTGCTTGACACTGTCCTCTAGGTCAGTTTCACTGCGTAATCCCGGAGGTGAACAGCGTGTCTACCTCCCAGAACTGTGTAGAAAATGCCTCCATGTCCAAACTAAACTGTGCATTTCTCAAGCACAGTCATCAAGCCTCCTTCTGGTTTGTCAGAACCTTGCACTGCACCAAGACTTGGGTCTGCAGTAATCTCCAAAACTACATAGACATGTCTTGTTGGTCCTTTGTTGCCTTACTCTGCCTTTAAAATATGCGCAAACATGTCCAACAGGCCCTTTGCTGCCTGTCCTACACTGTTCTCCAAAAATGCGCAAACATGTCCAGCTGGTCCTTTGTTGCCTTGCTCTGAGTTGCCTTCAAAAATTGTGCAAACATGTCTAGCAGGCCCTCTACTGCCTATCCTGCACTGTTCTCCAAAACTGCGCAGTCATGTCTAGCAATCCCTTAGCTCCCTGTCCTGCATTGTTCTCCCAAACTGCGTAGTCATGCTCAACAGGTCCCTTGTAACCTTGTCATGCCTTGCTCTTGAAAATTGCACAGAACTATCGAGCAGGTCCCCTGCAGCCCTATCTTGCCTCCCTCCAGGAACTGCGCAAAAGTGCCCCTCATGGTCCCACCTCGTGGCTGCCACTGGTGTCCTTCACTGCGCAATCCTACCTCCTAGTGGTCACTGTGCAGTTTTTCTCAGGTTGTCCTCCCGGAGTTCCTCATTCCAGCTTGAGTTGTGCTTTGCGCTATCTCAGTGAGTTGTCCTCCCTCCCTGTCATCACCCAGAACACGATAACAATGCATCATGCTAGACTAGGAGGTTTTTGGATTTGATGTCGTCCAGTCATGAGTGAATTGCAGGAACAGGTACACTGATAGATCATGGTGAGACGACAAACGGGATGAAGGAGAAGCGCACATGCTAGAAGACTTGCTTGCAGCTGGACGGACGTACCAAGCACATCAAGCAAGAAGCAAAATGAACATATGAATTGAACCATCATGCAAGACCAAGACCATCAAAGACCCCACAACACTATGCCATGTAGAGGAGAAGACAAAGCACACCAAGAGTACATCCATCACTAAGCAGCGTAGCAACTTGACACAGACACCAAAGTCTGCCAGTGTCATGTTGAGATGTGTCATGAGTTGTCTTGGCCACATCACCACTATGGGCCATATCCGTCGTAACTCAATGTAATGTAAAGTGAAGTCCAAGGGACGCTCACAAGAAGTTGAAGAATCATGTCAGTTGAAAAATCATTGGATGTTGAATGGTCATGAGGGTAGTCCAAAAGTCACAAGGGTCAAGCATCATCCTTGGCTATATATACCCCTCCCATTATATGAGCAAGGACTTTTCACCTTGGCTCCTCCCACATAGCCTTAAGAGTTTGTAGTTTGTTCTTTGAGGAGCGAGGAGTGGCTCCAATGTTCCACTACTGGGACTAGTGATGTATGGTGTACAAATGTGTCTTGGGACTTTTGCTTAATTCATAAGCATGTTAAGGCGAGCACATTTTCACGCATGTTTTATAAATGTTTGTAAGACTACTCTTTAAACATTTGTAATGCATGTTTTCTTAACCTGTATTAAGATAGTTGAACTACTTTAGTTGTTTTAGTACTTACGTTGTTGAAGATGTGGTGTATTGCTTATCGTCATTGTCTCATCCCTGTGGACTACTCCACGGGATACTAGACAGACCACCTTTGTGTATTGGCTATCACCGTTGTCACATCCTTGTGGACTACTCCGCGGGATACTCGACAAACCATCTTTGTTTTTCTAGTTATAATGGTTGTCACATTTGTGTGGACTAGTCTGTTGGGTGGTGTACGTGTTGTCCCCTTCACCTCAGTTTTAACGATTGTCGCGTCCATTGTGGACTATTCCGCTGGACGCTGGACAAACCCTTTCTAGTTCGCGTGTCTCTTCTTGGGTTGTACTACTACCTCTCATTTAGAGGCTCACTTTACTCTTCCCCTTTGTAGTAAGAGAACCTTGACACAATTACATTACGCACTCACCAAGCACATGTACCTTGTTGTTTGAAGATACCAGCGTAACACTCTCATGTGCTGACAGTTAGAACCAAGGCAGATCTCTAAGTATATGGTAATCGGGCCTTCATACCGAATGGGACTCCTACACCAAACAGTGTGAGGTCTAGTTGGGAGCTCACATCGGGGATATCCCCTTTGGTGGCAAGTCTACCACCGTCAACACTAGGTCAAAAAAGCACTCCCCCCCACTTAAACAAACATAGGTCTCTTTCTTGCCTTCTAGGTCAAAAAAGCACTCCCCCCACTTAAACAAACCTAGGTCTCTTTTTCACCTTCCCTTGTAATGAATGTAACAAGGGATACATATAGCTCACAAAAACAACACGAATGGAAAGTGTCTGAACAAACCTAGGTCTCTTTCTCACCTTCCTTCTTACATCTCTTTATAGATTCACACCATAGATACGACAAACCTTATGAAGTGGATCTGACAAAAGAGGAAGACATGGCTTTACATTGTTCGCATAGCAAGGATACATTCGCTAATCATTGCCATGTGGCAGAGGAAGTCGATGTGGGTGGAACTCTACCACATGGCAGACATATGACATTCCACGTGAGTGGTTGGAATAATGTTACATGGCAGGAATATATACAACTCACTTCAACAAAATGAACAACAAGTGTCTGGAACTAGCGATCTATTGCATATTAACAACCACTACACTCTTATATCTATTTATAGATTTGTATCTATAGATACAACAACCCTTGTGGCATATATTTGATGAAAGTGAAAGACATGGATTTACACCATTCATGTAACAGGCATACATTGGCTAATCATTGCCATGTTGCAAAGGAAGTCCAAATGGGCAAAACTCTGCCACATGGCAGTGCACATGAGTAGTTGGAACAATACTACGTGGAAAGCACCTTTCACATGAGATGTTGATCAATGCCAACATGGCAAACATCTACAAGCCCATGTGCATGGTTGGATCAATTCCACTTGGAAGATATATGACGATCCACATGAGTTGTTGGACAATGCCATGTTTTAGACATCTAACAGTCCACATGAGTGGTTATTTTCTGCCACATGGCAAAGATAATCTTCCACATGAGTGGTAGACAATGCCACATGGCAGATCTTTGCTTATACACATGGCATCCATCCAATGGTTGAATAGTGTGATGTGGCATACATTTGATTGTCCACATGAGTTATATATGGTTGTACACATGGCAGCCATCTAATGATTGAATAGTGTCATATGGCAGACATTTGATTGTCCACATGAGTCAATGGATTCCTTAACACATGATAGATATCTAAAAATCCACATATTTAGATATGTGAAATGTGGTAGACACCTGATGGTACAAGTGAGTAGTTAGATTAGTACCGTGTGGCAGACATCTAGTGGATGGATTAGTGCCACATGGTAGAAATATAGTGCCTTAACAATGCCAGCTAATAGAAAAAGATAATCCACATGGAAAGCATAAAGTAGTTCTATCTGTACCACATCGTAGAAAATCTTGTGATTGAATATGTCATATGGTAGGCAAATGCTAGTTGAATTGTACCACGTGGAAAGCATTTGGTTGTTAGAACAGTGACAAGTGGCAAGCATACAATGGCTAAACCAATGGCATGTATTTGGGGTCTAGTCATTATATTGGTGCCATGTGGCAAAGTTTTGACAGTCCACATGCCAATGATAAGAGTGGTTGCATCAGTGCCATGTGTTAGGCATCTAATGCTTATGTTAATGACAAATGGCAAGTGTACAATAGCTCGAACAATGCCACTTGGGAGGAAAGCATTGGTTAGATCAATGCCACGTAGCAAAGATATAATAGTACATGTGGTAGGATTAGAGTGGTTGGGTCAATACCATGTGCTAGGCATCCAATGGCGATGTTTGTGCCACATGGTACAGGTACAGTGGGCTTGATCAGTGCCAAATGGAAGTCATCTAATGGCTAGGTCAGTGACACTAGTGTTATCGAAACTGAATCAAAACTAGTGGAACCGACCAATTCGATTGTTTTCTGCCTAATCTAGTCTGACCGGTGGCATAGAGCTAGTAAAGGTTGTTTCAGAACCGAACCAACTTTTTTCACCAAACCATCCAATTCTAAAAGGTAACAATGACCATCTGAATGCAAGTTAAAGATAAATAAATAAATTACAAGTGGGGCAGCGTAATATTCAATCCTAGGGCCCTACTAATTCTATGTAATTAATGGTAATGTTGAATTATGAATCTTCTTTATATTTCATTTTCATCCTTTTACTTGATTTTTTAACATTACTGTTAATTGCTTCGAGATGTTTGAGAGTGGTTTCAACCTCATTGGATTTCATATGGAGCAAGTATAATTTTAGATTAAACTCAAAATCCAACAAACTTAATATTTTTAGGGTTTCATGAGGGGATTGCAACGTTTCCATTCGATTTTGTCGTCTATGAGGGTATGGAACATTCATTTAATCAAGAGAACCAAACCCTCTATGTACCTTAATGTTAGAGGCATTGATTGTTGAACTTCTCTATCAAAACCTTAGTAAAAATGTACCCATCACTCAAACAAAATTTTAATTTGACATGTTAGGATTTTTCTATCTTATTTTAATCCTTGGATGGTGATATTACTGATGCATTAGGGGAATTTTGGGGTCTAAAATGAGCTTTCTAAGAAAAATGTACAACAAAAATAAACTTTATAAGAACCAATTGGATTCATGATGATGATGTCAACCATGGGGGATGATTCACCGTTTTTGGAGTAAAAAAGTACAAAGATTAAAAAATAATAAAATAATAAAACTACTTTTTCAACTTGTATTTTCAACTTATCTCCCTAAGGTTTTACTCATCCAAGGAGTACCCATCCAAGGAGTACCCATGTTGCATACTTTTGAAGGACCATGCTACACTAAAAATGAGAAATACATGAAAAACGTGATTGCATTTTCAACTTATCTCCCTATGGCTTTACTCAAATTTCGAGCGCAAACAATCGTTGGATGCAAAATTCGATTCTTCATCCAAGGAGTACACATGTTGCATACTTTTGATGGACCCTACTACACTAAAAATGAAATTAATTAAAATCGTGATTGCAATCACGATTTTCATGTATTTTTTATTTTACATGTAGTACGGTCTATCAAAAGTATGCAACATGGGTACTCCTTGGATGAAGAATCAAATTTTGCATCCAACGATTGTTTCCGCTCGAAATTTGAGTAAAGCCATAGGGAGAGATAAGTTGAAAATAAGAGTTGAAAAAATAGTTTTATCTTTTTTCCATTTAAAATTTGATGATGTAATCTAATCTTATTTTATTATTTCCTCTATTATTTTATAATTTCCTTGGGAGGCCCATTTTAGACCTCAAAATTCCCCTAATGGGGATCCCAATATAGGTAATGATTTTGATGATATGTAAGTATTTGTTGTGGTATGATTTTTTTTAATGATATATGCCATCTAGAGCCTCTTTGTTGACTTATATTTGGTTCAGAGGCATATTGCAATAAGTTTTATTTTTTGTTATATGCATTCTTCCTATATAAAATAATGATAATAATATTGCATATTTGTGTATAAATGGTTTGGATTCATATGAACACACATGAATATGTATGTTTTCTTTAAAATTTGAATATTTTATGTATTTTTTAGTCAACCTGCGTTTGGTCTTGTTTTTCCAATTCCAAACCGATTCCCAGTTCATGGGGTCAACTAGTGTAATGATCGATTTGATTTTGATAACATTGAGTGACACATGTCAAATATCTAACGTTCCACATGGTAGTCATCCCATGGCTATGTCAGTGCCGCGTGGTATGGGTACATCCCATCGCCATGTCATTGCCACATGGTACGGGTACATCCCATGCAGCAAGTGTAAAAGTGATTGGAAATGTGTCGTGTGACAAACTTCAATATCCATGTGGTAAGTGTTACCCACCAAAAAGGGTAACGCAATAGGAGAAAATGTTTCTCCTGCATTTGACAACTAGCTAGTCAGCCAAACAACCAACAGCCCCTTCCAACCACCATTAGATCATGATATGCCCTGTGTCTCAGCCACTTGCATCAGCCATGTGTGATCCAGGTGGATATTGGTGGCCACCTGCCTATTCCACTTGATCACCCACCATTATTTCTTTCAGTTTTTCAGTTTCCTTAATTGTAGCACAGTTTACTATTTTCGCAGTGTTTCGGGTCCTGAACTTCTAGAGCCGTTTTGAGGTCCTAAACGACGTTTTTTGGGAAAATCATCGAGCGGCAAATAGAAGTTTTGAACTCAGTATTCGATGTTAGCAGTTGTAGTCCTCGAATAGATCTTTCTAACAAGGTGATCTTATACCAAAGTTACGACCCCAGGAAATTGATGTACCAATTTACCCCAACGAGGCCCATAGTTTGGTGTTTCATCTCTTAGGGTTAGGTTTTTGGATGTTTGGGGTTTTCCATTGCTTCTCAATAATAAATAGGCTCTCAAGCCTCAATGTAACACAATTCATAGGCATGTAGCCGCCACATCTCTTCTCAGAGATAAGCTACCATCGCCCGAGCTAGTCTATTTCCATTCTATATGTAAGCATATATCAGTTCTTTGATATTCATGAAATGAAGTTTTATTTCTGATGCATCTCTGTGTTTATGGTTATATTTGCAATTTGTTGTGTTCCTGTTTAAATTCGGATCAGTGGTATCAGAGCAGTCTACTCTTTCTCGATCCTTCTTTGCATGTCCCCAACGAGGTTGGGGTATAAGGAGTTAGGGCTCGATCTAGTTGAACCTTTGCAGGATCAGTCTCACAAACCCCCACGGCCACCCATGGGGGGAGAAAAGAAAGACGAGGGAGCACGAGATCCTATCAAAATATTCTCGAGGGCCTTTCTCGAGGAGGCCCTCGAGAAACAAAGGAATGCAATGATGGATAACTTTGCCCAGATCCTTCAACGCTTGCCCACCAGCGGCGCATCCACATCTAACAGCCACTCTGGAGGCACCACTCCTTTTAAGGTACAAGTAAGCTTTGGCATTCCCATATTTGAGGGCCAAATAGATGCAGACGCAGTAGATAAATGGCTAAATCTATTAGAAGGATATTTTATGTTCATGATTTTTCCAGCTGGAAAAAGATTACTTTTTCCCTCCTCAAATTCGCCCCCCACGTCAAAGACTGGTGGGAAACCTACCGTGAGCAGAAGGATGAGTATGCCCTCACTGTTTTCAACGGCACCCACTTGGAATTCGTTCCAGGATGCCATCAAGGAGCAGTACTACCCTGTCGGGAGATATGAGGATAAATACATCAAATGGACCACGCTGCGGAAGGGAAGGGACCAAGACGTGCTAGAGTTTACCAATGTTTTTCATACCCTTCACACAAAGTTGGGTATCAAGGATTCTGAGAAACATTTGGAACTCAATTACCACGGTTGCCTACATAGGTACATCCGGGATGAGATGGAGTTCATGGACATCTCCTCGCTCGGCACGGCGTACCGATACGATATCAAGATCGAGCAAAAGCTTAAACAAAAAAGCGAGACTTTGAATCTGCAAATCCGAAGCAAGGGAAAGGTGCCCCCAAACCGCAGAACAAAGGACAAAGCCAAGGCGAGGAGGCTCGGGACAACCCGCCAAAGTCGCAAGCAAAGAACAATATCATGAAGCCAAAGAAGGACACGGGAAAGTGGTGTGAGTTCCATAAGAGCTCCACTCACAACACAAGTGAGTGTCGAGCCAAGCAGTCACTGGTGGCCGAGCTGAAGACTTCTGAATCAAATGCATATTCTGACTCTGAGTCAGAACCCGACAAGGGGAATGACAAAGGGAAGCAGATTATTGATGCGGAGCCCAATGCCACTGTTGCCACCACGAAGATCCAGGAGGAGGAACCTGGAGATCCAAAGGAGGAGCGCCTCTTCCACTCCCAGATGTGGGTAAAGAGTTCCCCGCTATAGTTCATTGTCAACAACGGGAGCCAAAAGAACCCCATTTCAGCAGGATGCCGTGAAGTGGTTGGGCTTACCAACCACAGCACACCAACAACTGTACACCATCGGATGGCTTCACCAAGGACGGGATCTTCGCATCAACCTACAGTGTCGTCATCCATACAGCATCAAGCCTTTCACGAATGAGGTATTATGTGACGTGGCTCCTTTTGATGTTTGTGATGTATTATTAGGGCAACCATACTTGTGGAAGTGACATCTTGTGTATGAGTCAGGGCCTCGCGTTGTTATTGTTGCCTTAGGAAATAAGTTGTAAAGGATACTAGAGGTAGCCGCCATCTATTTGGTTACTGCAAAACAATGCAGTAAGATCATTTCCAAAACCAGAAAATTTGTTTCCTTGATGATACGCCCTTAGGGAAAGAAGAAGACTGTGGCCACGACCTCCAAACAAGGCCCCTCCGCACGACAACAACAGATAGACAAGGTCATGGAGGAGTACGAGGACACCTCACCTCTCCCAAGGGTGCCCCTGCACTATCAAGTCAAGCACTCCATCGATCTGACCCCAGGTGCGTCGTTGCCCAATGGACTAATATATCAACGCTTTGTTCTAGAGAACAACGAAATCAATAGGCAGATTGAGGAGCTGCTGCAGAAAGGCCACAACTGGCCGAGTTCATCGCCCTATGGGAGCCTGATCGTGTTGGTACAAAAGAATGATGGGACTTGGAGACTTTGTATTGACTATCAGGCGTTGAACAAGATCACTGTCTGGAATAAGTCCCTGATCCCAATGATTGATGACCTTATGGACCAACTCAAGGGGGCAAAATATTTCAGCAAGATCGACTTGAAGTCCAGATAACCAAGTACCAATCGAACCCTCTGATGTGTGGAAGACTGCCTTCAAAGCCAAGGATGGCCTTTTCGAATGGCTGGTTATGCCTTTCGGGTTGACGAATGCTCCTGCAACCTTCATGAGGTTGATGGATGACATCTTGCAGTGATTAACCAACTCATTTTTAGTGCTATACTTGGATGACATCCTGATCTTCAGCGAAAGTTGGGAAGAGCACCTCTACCACTTCCGACAGGTTCTCCAAACACTACAGCAAATACAGCTTGTGTGCCAATTTGAAGAAATGCACTTTTGGCATGACCCATGTTCAGTATTTGGGATACATTATTGATGAACGGGGGGTGCATGTGGATCCATCCAAGATCCAAGTCATTCGGGATTGGCCAGCCACAACCACTCTGACAGAGTTCCGCGGCTTTCTCGGTCTTGCCAATTTCTACCAGAGGTTTGTGTTGGGGTTCTCTCATATCACTTGGCCCTCGAGTCATGTCACCAAGGGAGGAGCGAAAGCAAAATTCTTTTGGTCTGAATCTCAACAAAAGGTGTTCACAGAGTTGAAACATCGCCTCTACTTTACATCAATTCTCACATTACCAGACTTGCAACAACCATTTGAGATCGAGACAGATGTCTATGACTACGCTGTTGGGGCAATCCTTACTCAACAAGGGCATCCAGTGGCATATCACAGTGAGACACTTTCAGACACAATCCAGAAGTATCCCACTTATGACAAAGAGATGTATTCCATTGTGCAAGTCTGCCGACAATGGAAGCATTACATTTTGGGGAAGGAAATGATCATCCACACAAACCACTATGTTGAAGGAAATGTAAGTAGGTTTGGTCTTCATAAATGTATTTTTGACATTTGTATTTATTCAAGAAAAGAAATATTATTTTTATAATATATGTCAATGATTTTCTTGCTCATTGCAGTAGGTCTAGCACATGTCAAAGTGTTATAGGTGAGTCAAAGAGTCAAAAGAATTATGTTGAAGACCTTAAGGGTATGTTACATTATGTATATTTATGTATAAAAGTCAAAGAAGACACATCCAAGCAAAGTCAAGTATCCTCCAAAAAAAGACATCAGCAAAAGAAGCAATGGCACCATTAAAAACACTTATTGCAGCGAAGAAATAGTCAAGTCAACCTCAATTCGGCCTAAAGGAGGGACAGTCCTCTATATATAGAGGTTGTCCACTCCCTCTCAACGTCATCCATCTCTCTGAAATCAGCGAAGGTAGCCGAGAAAAAGGGTGAAGAAGGACGAAGAAAGGGTCTACAAGTATAGCGAAAAAGGAGGAAGAAATACCAAAGCCTAAGTATGTTCTAGGGCTAAAAGACAGTCACACGTGCAAAGAAGGAAAGGGTCTCTCTACTGTCATAGCAGCTCTCTATTACAGTCACACAAACTTCATTATTTGGGATAAGAACATAAGCCTAAAGGGTCTTCAAGACAAGCGAAGGAAGGAGGAAGAAGGCCAAAGTGAAGAGGACTATTTCTAGGGCTAGAAACAATCACACGTGTGAAGAAGAGGTGGGTAAGTCTGCGGATATAATAGTAGGATCAAATAGTTCATGAATCAGTGTTGGTTGGGTTTGAAATTAGGCCTACAAAGCCTACCAAGTCAAGCAAAGAAGCCTATCTCTCTAGCAAAGAAAAAAGGACCCTAATTCTCTAGGGTACCTCCCACACGTGTGAGAATTAGGGTTGCAGTGTTGTCACACTAAGCCTTCCACCATACACCAAGAAGGAACACGGGTGATCAAGAGAAGGAATGAGTATCCTTAGGTGACGGATATCACTAAGGAAAAGTATCTCTTCTAGAAGATTTACTTACAGTGGAAGGAAGAACGAAGCATCGGAAGAAGGACGAAGTGCCGGAAGGAGGTAGACAAAGTGTCGGGGAAACATAGTGCAGAGAAAAGGAAGGACTTAACTTGTGCTTGGAGGTTCTTCTAGTCAAGGGTCTAGGGTTTGACATTGATCAAGAAAGAAAGAAGCTTCAATAAGAGAAAACTTACCGCAAGGCTTTCCTCTCAAGAGAAGAGAGGTTTTGGCCCTGGCAGAGAGCCAACATCTTGTGTTCTTGTT
The DNA here is from genome assembly GCA_031772625.1 of Pinus tabuliformis. Taxonomy (NCBI): domain Eukaryota; kingdom Viridiplantae; phylum Streptophyta; class Pinopsida; order Pinales; family Pinaceae; genus Pinus; species Pinus tabuliformis. The sequence goes on along the minus strand of CM062805.1, from coordinate 537,814,295 downwards.
CTTATGTTTTGGTCACAGTTTGATGAAGTACACTGACATGAATTAATAAGACGAAGAAGAAGATTAAGTTAACAAGAAAAAGTAAAAAGACTCCACAAATTGTTATCAAGTAACGAAGAATCCTACCATACCTTATTGCCCTAGATTCTTCAACATTCTATCAGAGCTAAGGTGACACATCAAGGAAAGGGAAACTCAAGAACACTCATCAAGGAAAGTCATCTACATGGTTGAAGCATCAAGCCAAATCTACTCAAGGAAAAGAAGAGCCTTACATAAAGGCACCTACAAAGAAGAGTAGATTGAAGTAGGACCTACATCAAGCTACAATTCATCAAGCAAGTCCACTTGGAGAAGGCAACTTGAAGAACATCAAGATCCTAGGAAGGCAAGCCATCAAGTCTTCAAGGAGAAAGCAAATCCACTACATATCAAAATATATCAAGTACATGTCCCCTTCTGAATATACATCAATGTCTTTTTGCACAATAACTTTCTTGCATGGAAGAAGAGGACTGATTTACTTCTTAAAGAGAATTAACTTTTAGAACATGTCAAAGGGAATATCACTATCCCTGCTAAGGAAAAAACTCAAGCCTTAGCTAAGTACAATAAGGATGAGACAAGAGCTCAAAGGATTCTAATAGAATCAATCAAAGACTCTCTCATTCCATATGTCTCCAAATTTGAAACATCAAAAGAAATTTATGATAAGCTAGTAGATTTATTCTCAATATCCACTACCGAAGAAGTAATATCTTTAAGGAATGAATTGTACAAGATGAAGATAACAAAGGAAGGAATAGCTCCCTACTTCATGAAAATCTCTTAAATGAGAGATCAACTTCAAAAGCTTGGGGAAGTCATGTCTGACAGAGAGACGACAATTGTAGTACTCAATGCTCTACCTGAGCATTGGGGCAACTTCACATCAAGCATATATGCCAAGAAGGAAGCAACCGCACTCAGTGAAATGTGGTCTCTATGCAGGACAAAGGAAACCAAACTTAAAGCAAAGGAAAATGTGGGATCAAAGGAGTAAGCATTTGCTACCATGGCCAAAAGAAAGGGTAAATTTGGAAAATTTGGTCCACGAAGAACAAACAACAAACACATGTCCAAAATCCAATGTTTTGGATGCCAAGAATATGGACACTACAAAAGGAATTGTCCTAAGCTTAAGAAGGACAACAACAAAAAAAGGAAAAGGGAAGAAGCTCATGTGACTCAAGAAATAAAAGAAGAAAAAAAGAAGCAAAAGAAGGAAGATCCTTCGGATCTCTACTATGACTAGGTCAAACTCTTTACTTCAAGTCTTCTTTCAAAGTTTTAAGTAGGATAGGAGCATGTAGGAATAAAATAAAATTACCTGGCTAGAAACATCTTCTAGAATCTAGAAGCATGAAGTACATAGAGCTCTAGATACCCATAAAGATGTAGCATTTATAATGAGCATAAAAATGCATGGGTAGAAATATCTTCTAGAACATAGGAGCATGGTAGATATAGCTCAAGATATTCATGTAGAAAGAGCATACCTAGTATAGGACCTCATCCACGATGAAAGGAAAATTGATCATGATTAAGAATCTTAGAAGACCTCCATCATCAAAAAGAAAAGAAACATTTGCAAGGCAAGGGTCTTTAAGATCCAATGATGGAATCTTCAAAAGAAGGTTCATAAACCACAGCAGATGTCTCATTGGGAATATCATTCATGGGATTCAAGAAAAATATGATATGCAGGCAAGTTAAGATGAAGCAAGAAGGACCACATCAAGGACAACCAAATGAAGCTAAGATGATCAAAGGAGAATCAAGATGAGGTATGTATGCATCAAAGTTTAGTCATGTTATCTTTTGTATATTATTGAGTCATGGGAATGGTTCTATAACATGATTAAGTATGAAAGAATCTCTTTCACCAAGAACATGCTCGAAGGCATGTACTACAATGCAATGAAGGTCAACAAAAGAATATGCTCACATAAGGACTATAAGATTGACGACTAAGAAGCAAGAAGAAATGCTAACTAGTCCAGAAAGAAAGCAATGAAGAAACACTCTCACAAGAAGCATAAGATGCTTGAGCTATCTATCTAAGAAGAAGTGAATGAAGAAAGAGATCAAGCATGTGAAGAACACCATGATCACCGATAATCACTATCTGACAAGATACTCTGAAGATATCTCCTGAAAGAAGGCAGGACAACTCTGACAAAGGAAGGAAGGACCTTTGACACCTATGAAGGCCTTAGAGATATGAAAGATGTAGATAATTGATTCTACTCTACAAATATGGTGTGATGAAGAAGCCATCCAAGAAAAGAAAAAGCAATGTTGAAGCAATATCAGGATGAAGTCATGATGGGCTACTAGTTCAAAGCATGTAAACAAACAAGTACAACGAAGCATCCATGAGAAGAGTACTTCGAAGCATGGACAAGATGCAAAGGAGTAGCCTGATGACAAGAAATCCTGATGTATGACAAGAAAGACACTTTCCAATGACATGACAAACCAAAAAGGAAAGTGATCGATGGATGGTGCCCTGCCTAGAAGAAGTTCGAACAAAGACTTCATGACATCAAAGAAAAGAAGGAGATCAAGCAGTTGAAGGACCCATGAAGAAGAAGTTGTTGATGAATGAAAGAAAGAGTCCCTAGTTATGAGGGAGCTCTGACAAGTCTCTGATCAAGAGGGAGTTTTGGATCACCCCTGATTACAAAGGAGTGACAATTGTGTTTTTCCATTTCATGGGTCATGCACTAGACCAAGACTAACAACCGTAAGTCTAGATGAAGGCCATGAATGGAAATGTAGACATAAGATAGACACAACATTCTTGTCTTCACTTGGGAAGAAAGAATGGGAGGATTGGGTAATCATCTTGCATCTGATAGTCTTTGAGGATGTGTAGGGCATCCAAGACAAGAGTAGGCAAGAGGATAGATATTCTTTGAGGGTTGGGAACCGAAGATAAGAATAGTCCTAGAAGGTCATACTCAGAGAACACCCAGGTGGGTATGTACCTTGAGAGACAATGATGAAGGTGTCTATTAATCATTGGTCTCGCCAACATTGTAGCTCATGATCTCATGAAGAGATGGAGTTGTTAGTCAAGGCCTTGCACCATGACAATGTTGATTGATATGATGCTATAACAGATGGATTGAAATCCATTTTCTCTTATGTGAATTCTTCAAAGATTGATAACAGCCAAACACCTTGTAATGTTGTATGAATACCTCCCTAGTTAAGAGGGAGTGTTGAAGGAAATGTAACTAGGTTCAATCATCATAAATGTACTTTTGACATTTGTATTTATTCAAGAAAAGAAATATTATTTTTATAATATATGTCAATGAGTTTCTTGCTCATTGCAGTAGGTCTAGCACATGTCAAAGTGCTATAGGTGAGTCAAAGAGTCAAAAGAATTATGTTGAAGACCTTAAGGGTATGTTACATTATGTATATTTATGTATAAAAGTCAAAGAAGACACCTCCAAGCAAATTCAAGTATCCTCCAAGCAAAGACATCATCAAAAGAAGCAATGGCAACATTAAAAGTACCTATTGCAGCAAAGAAATAGTCAAGTCGGCCTAAGGATAACTAGTCGGCCTAAAGGAGAGACAGTGATCTATATATAGAGGTTGCCCACTCCCTCTCAATGTCATCCATCTCTCTGAAATCAGCGAAGGCAGCCGAGAAAAAGGGTGAAGAAGGACGAAGAAAGGGTCTACAAGTATCGCGAAAAAGGAGGAAGAAATACCGAAGCCTTGGAAGTTTGTTTTAGGGCTAAAAGATAGTCACACGTGCGAAGAACGAGAGGGTCTCTCTACTATCATAGCAGCACACTATTACAGTCACAAAAACTTCATTATTTGGAATAAGAACATAAGCCTAAAGGGTCTCCAAGACAAGCACAGGAAGGAGGAAGAAGGCCGAAGTGAAGAGGATTGTTTCTAGGGCTAGAAACAGTCACATGTGCAAAGAAGAGGTGGGTAAGTCTGCGGGTATACCAGCAGGGTCAAACAGTTCATGAATTAGTGTTGGTTGGGTTTGAAATTAGGCCTACAAGGCCTCCCAAGTCAAGCAAAGAAGCCTCTCTCTAGCAAAGGAAAAAGGACCCTAATTCTCTAGGGTACCTCCCACACGTGCGAGAAATAGGGTTGCAGTGTTGTCACACTAAGCCTTCCACCATACACCAAGAAGAAACACGGATGATCAAGAGAAGGAATGAGTATCCTTATGTGAAGGATATAACTAAGGAAAAGTATATCTTCTAGAAGATCTACTTACAGTGGAAGGAAGGACGAAGTGCCGGAAGAAGGACGAAGTGCTGGGGAACGAAGTGCTGGAAGGAGGTAGACAAAGTGTCGGGGAAACATAGTGGAGAGAAAAAGAAGGATTTGACTTGTGCTTGGAGGTTCTTCTAGTCAAGGGTCTACGGTTTGGCATTAATCAAGAAAGAAGCTTCAATAAGAGAAAACTTACCGAAGGGTTTTCCTCTCAAGAGAAGAGAGGTTTTGGCCCTGGCAGAGAGTCAACATCTTGTGTTCTTGTTCTTATGTTTTGGTAGTAGATTGATGAAGTACACACACATGCATTAATAAGAAGAAGAAGAAGATTAAGGTAACAAGAAAAAGTAAAAAGACTCCACAAATTGTTATCAAGTAATGAAGAATCCTACTATACCTTATTGCCCTAGATTCTTGAACACACTGACCCTGTAGTTCATACAGACGCAAGGGAAGTTGCAGAATGATCGCCATTAGAAGTGGTCCACATCCCTGCAACAGTTCCATTTGAATATCAAATAGAAGAAGGGCAGCACCAATAACGTTGCATATTGCCTCAGCCGACTACCAATCATAGCATTAACCACCGTGCTCAACTCTTATGGGCACGAGACTTCTAATTGGCCACTTCTCTACAAAAGCGACCCAGAATTTGGCCACACATACCAGATGCTCTTGGAGGGCAAGCAAGTTCCAGATTTTCACCTCCAGGATGCACTGTTATGCCACCTGGGACGCCTTTGTCTTCCTTCAAGCAAGCGTGCCAAGATGATTTGGGAGGCGCACTACAGTCGGGTCGTTGGGCATTTCAGGGTCGAGAAAACAGTGGCAGTACTGCAGAAGTATAACTATTGGTCGAATCTTCGACAAGATGTCAGGAAGTACATCAGATCTTGCACTTCCTGCGCCATTACCAAACCGACCATCAAGAAAGAAGGCATCTATACTCCATTGCCTACCCCTATTCGACCTTAGGAATCCATCTCCATGGATTACATATCGAGCCTTCCTTCTACTAAGCATGGCAACGACTGTGTTTTCGTGGCCATCAACCAATTCTCGTAGATGGTCATTATGGCGACCTGCAAGAATAATATCACAACAGAAGCCACTACTAAACTCTTCTTTGAACTAGTGTGGGTACACTTTGGGATCCCAAAGCCTATCATCTCAAATCGGGACAGCAAGTTCCTCAGTACGTTTTGGTCCAATCTCTAGGCAATGTTGGACAACAAGCTCACTAAGTCCACATCTTTCCATCCCCAAACTAATGGCCAGATAGAGATCGTCAACAGGTTGATCGTACACATTTTGTGCAAGTACAACTCAAAGCCTCCACGCACATGGGATGAGAGTCTCCCCTATGTCTAGCATAGCTATAACCGGGCTCTCCATAACTCGACTAGCCACAGCCCTTTTCAGGTGGACTTGGGATTCCAGCGACTATGTCCCATTGATGTGGTCATACCATTTGCAGCCACCTAAGCAGATTCGGCTCATGTCCAGTCTGAAGCCGACAAGGCAAACAGCTTCATTGAGCACATTCATCACATCCACCAACAGGTCCACGACATTTTGGAGAAATCAAACGCCAAGTACAAGTAACAACATGATCAACATTGGTTCCCACACAAGTTTCAGGTGGGCGACAAAGTTTGGTTGCATTTGCAAAATGAACGCCTTCCCGGAGCCTATCGAAAATTCAAACCACTCTAATATGGTCCTTACACCATTACCAAGGTTGTGGGAGACAATGCATTAAGCTAAGCATTCCCCCATTGCTCAGCCTGCACCCAGTGTTCAATGTGAACCGCCTTCAACCATACTTCCCACCATTATTTGACACATCAGACATTGCAGAACATCTCACACCAACAAAGTTAAATCCATACTGCATGGAACAAGCCACAACTGATCAGATCATGGACACACAGATCAAGAATACCCGATAGCAAAGGATCGAACTATATCGAGTTGTCAACGCAGGCCAACTCCTTCACCAAGGCAAGTGGCTCACTAGGGACCAAGTTCAGCAAAAGTTTCCTCATCTCATTGAGGAAATCAATGGAATGGGGACCACTGCTTCCTAAGGGGAGAGGAATGATCCAAGTGGATATTGGTGGCCACCCGCCTATTCCACTAGGGCCCCCACCATTGTTTCTTTCAGTTTTTCAGTTTCTTTAATTGTAGCACAGTTTTCTATTTTGGTAGTTTTTCGGGTCCTGAACTTCCGAAGCCGTTTTGAGGTCCTAAACGACGTTTTTTGGGAGAATCACTGGGTGGCGAATATGAATTTTCAACTTAGTATTCGGTGTTAACAGTTGTAGTTCTCGGATAGATCTTTCTAACGAGGTATCGTATGCGTCAAATGGAGATCGTATGCCAAAGTTACGACCCCGGGAAGTTGATGTATCAATTTACCCCAACGAGGCCCATAGTTTGATGTTTCATCTCCTAGGGTTAGGTTTTTGGATGTTTGGGGTTTTCCATTGCTTTTCAATAATAAATAGGCCCTCAAGCCTCAGTTTAACACAGTTCAGAGTCATGTAGCCACCACATCTCTTCTCAGAAATAAGCTACCACTGCCCGAGCTAGTGTAAATTCGGATCAGTCCCAAAAAACATCATTTAGGGCCTCAAAAAGGCTCTGAGAGTTCAGTACCCGAAAAACTGCCAAAAATAGTAAATTGTGCTACAATTAAGTGAAAAATTGAAAGAAACAATGGTGGGGGTCCAAGTGGAACAAGTGGGTGGCCACCAATATCCACCTGGAGCAATGTGCATCTCACCCATCTAACATTAGCACTTGGATGAAGGTGGATTGCCACTCAAAAGGTACTTTGATCATTTTGCAATCAAGTGCCTATACTTGTTTGTTTTTAGGAATTTAGTATGGAGAATGGGGTGATCTGGAAGATTGACAGACCTCGACCGTATTCTTGTTCTCTCACCTCACCTGGGGGTTTAATCTTTGATCTTAGTCTAGTGTGACCTCCGTTAAGGACCTTTGGGTTATAAGAGGGGCACTACCTAGAAAACCATGATTGAGATAACATAGTTACATCTTCCCATATATCATAACTAACTCCACCCATCTCACATTACAAACCTTATATCCCACCTCCATTCTTCGAGTACAACTTGTCATTAGTTCTTGTCGATTTGGCACTCGCATGTTTACATACCTTGAGTAGGGACTAGATACTTTTCCCTGGGACGTTGATGCAACTAAAAGAAAAAGGAAAGATCATATCATGGCCACAATAAAACAAAGAAAGCAAATCAAAATGCAAAAGATGGCCAAACACATAAAGATTAGCATGTGGGGAAAAGCCTAGCATGATCTCTACCTCACTCCTATGGCCATCACCCCATTCTTGAGCACATGTTGCTCCATTACATCAAAAGAAGAAACCCTTGCATGTTCCAACCCCGATGAGCGATAAACTAACTCATTTTAAAGGGGTAATAAAACTGCTACATCATACAAAGCAAGCTCTAAACCTTGAGCTATAAGTGATAATACAAGGAAAAAATCAAGAAGCAGCAAAAGGGGCACAAGAGAGGTGGAAAAAACAAAGTTGAGTCGATAACTCATGTATCCATGAATGCTCCCTATACACTCGGGATGTGGACACCCCCATTAGTCGGTCCCTTTGACCATGGCACTTGGCCATGAAGCACCCTCCCCTCCATTACCACATTATTATTCACTAACACCTATCAATTGAAGGGTCGAATAGGGAACTATTACTTCCCCTTAGGGGCTGGAAGCACCTAATAAGGTTGACGTTTAACCACCCCTACTTAAAGAGAAAACACCTTTGCGAGATCTAGGTCTTGATTTTGTAAATGGATCCTTGTTTGAAGTATTAGATTACCCTTAACATTCAAGTTTGGTTCACTTAAATGCATTATTCATCTTTGTCCCTAATGACTAGTTGCTTTCACTAGAATCCATGTTGTTCTTGTTAGGTGATTCAGCAACACATGCCTTAGGCACCCACTCCACAGGTACCCATGCCCTCCAAAGGAGTACATTGGTCAAAACTAGTGTAACGTTGAGAGTTTACAGCCTCCTAGCAGCATTAGTAGATGACGTGTCCTAGAGCACCTCCAGGACCCAGGACATTGGTTGACTTTGACCCAAATTTGAGTTCTTCGGGATGACACCACTAGACCCAACATGCCCCCAAGCTGGCGTTAATGAAACTTGATGGGCAGGCATTGATTCAGAGCTCAAATGAGGATGGTCTCACACTAAGAGTCAAGGGAGGGCTTGTTGCACCAAAGGAAGACCTAATGTTGGAGAGGAGGAGGCCCTGTTTGACAGATAGAGACCCATGGAGACCACTTTATGGCACCCCAACTAGATCTTGGGACCCCATAGGAGATGACACATCACAGTCCTTGTCATGTCATATGCCTCTTATACTTTTTGTTAAATGGATATTGATTATAATTTTTTTTTACTTTTCACTTGAATCTTAACCTAAGTACTTCTCGTTTCAAAATCTCTTGCCTTTGGTATCTAAATACCTCGTCTTTCGTGAATTTTGATACCCTTTCACAGTGGCTTTTAAGTGAGGGTGCAAAAAACCATGCACCTTTATTCTTTGAAGATTTTGTTTTAAATACAAACCTAGAGTTAGAGTGTTTATTTTGAAGAATGAAACAGCTTCTATTCTAAATGCGACTCTTATCACTGAATTATAATGTTTGAATCGAGCGGATCCTTATAGCTTGAAAAGTTGTGAATTCAAGTCGTGAATTCCATCAGCCCAAGTATCGAATTAGAATAATGCTATGAGTATAAAGGGTTCTGCCCTCTTCCCGACAAATGCAACCCCTTGCTAGCAGGACATGTCTTGCAGATTTTAATCTATCTTGACTAAACCCTTTTTGGTATTTCCCATACACAGCCTCAACACAGAAGTAGGTATATCTTCGCCTTCTCTCATGCAACGATGCGATGGGTGGCGTGAATTTAACTTGCAAACTTGGCAAACGAAATTCTAAGCAACCCTAATATGCACCAATGGTTACACAAGGATGAGAGAGACTTGGCACAAGTTTTATTCCATTTACTCTATGTCGATGCTCAATCGGTGTATTTTGTTATTTTTATTTTTTAAATGACTCTACCAACATCATAGTGATTTGGCAGCTCACAGATTAAATGCTCCTGTAATTTCCATAAAACCCAATTTGAATCTTTTGTTTTCTGATACTCCACCTGATCTGCTTAAGAATTTTGATAAATTGCCTCAATTTGAATAGTAAAGGTGAGATTTTGGTGATTGTAGTTCTATCTTGCTAATGGTGCAATTTTCTGCCCACATACGTTCATTTAACTATTTGGCCTCAACTATATTTTGACACAAACAATAAGTGATGGTTTTTATTATATGGTATCAGCACCTTTGTAATTCAATGTTGTCTTTTGATTTTAATCAACTATCTGTCCTCGTTTGTTATAAGCAGGGAAATATTTTATTTTATCTTATTTTTTCTTTTTCAATATATATATTTGCAGCAGAGCTCCGTTAGCAGAATCTGAATAGCCAAGAGCCTGAAGTGGTCTAAGACTAATGTAGCCAGAGAAACTTGGAAGTTTATATGGCAAAATGCCAAATTACACAGGGTCTTGAAATAGAAATGGCCAATGGCCAGATCAGAGTAGCTCTAATACCAATGTAACAAACAAGGTTCATACATAAGAATATTCAGAATATATGGAATATGTAAATATCCATTTATAGGACAAATAATATATTCATATAAAAATATAGAAATGTATAAAAGATATGAGATGATATGATGTAGTTATAAACAATGTTGCAAACATCGGCATCGGGATAAAATCGGCAAGGCTCTGGAAAACCAAAAAATCGCAAAAATCGGAAAAATATCGGCAAACATTGGCAAAATCAAGATACCATCAAAATATTGGTAAAAATCGGCATACATCGGCTAGGCCAAAAAATCATGATTTCGAGATAAAATCGTGATGTTATCGAGATGTTTGCAACACTGGTTATAAATGAGGATCCACTTGTATACCTGGGCAGGTGCCCTTTCATGAACAGTCATGTCCTTACCCTTTAGTATACTAATCATCATTAACTATTAATTAATTATTTATATTCATAACACTAGTTTATTTTAATGTGTATATGTTGGTCCCACACAAAGCTATGTGTGAACATCCCACACCTCATGAGGTATGTGTGGGCATCCACAGCATGAGCTTACCTGTGTACCTGCATGTTTCATCCTTCAGGTATGACTGGGTTTTACCAATGATGTACCCCATGTTGCAGAAATGACACCCAGGTATGCTGTGTACCAAAGGTGTGGAGATGTGTACACTTGTAACCATATTAAAAAGAGATGAGCTGGATGTGTTAAAATTTCAGTACATGGTAAACAGACCTGCAAATTTTAACCCTAGACAGTTGGAAAGCTTAAGTAACTCTCAAATTTACTTCTGTTTGCTAGATTTAAAACATATACCCTAAGTGAAAAGAACTATTGCAGCACTCAGAAGATCATCTCTGTTTTATATATTATCTTGGGATAAAAGGAAACACTGCACACTCACAGGTTAAACTAAATAATTAAAAAAAATTAACCAAAGAGCACCCTGCCATTTTCGTATGTATGAGAAGACCTATAGTTTACGTCTGACTCAACCTATCTTAGGAACCTAGGTAGGAGTGTCCAGCCTGAATGCAACGCATGCAATGAGACCTCTATATAGCTGTGCCAAAACTAGATTAGGTATCCTCATGCAGAACACCCTCACACTGCTATTGAGATCAGTGCATCCCCTATCTAATTCCGAAATTAATTCTGACAAAGTGAAACCAAAAACAAAAACTCCTAATCTGGAAAAATCTAATTCCAAATAGCAGTTAATTCTGGACAATGCCAGCACGCACCTTCACTGGTTTCTAGAAAACTGAATAACGCCTTCACTCTTCCTTTATTGCTGCACCATCTCTCTGACCTGCTGCACGCTCTGAAAGAATGAGCCATCACTGTGGAAAACCAGCTCCAGGAGCAACCAAAGTATCCAGGTATGCAAGTCACAGGCAAATTTCGTGGACTAGATGCCCCTCAGACCTGGTTATGAGGCACATCCTCTCAAGGCATGTTTCTGGAAGTACTTTTGACAAAAGAAAAAGAATTCGGTCTTGCTCTCTCTTCCAACAGCAGTTAACTGGATTTTGAAGAACTGGAACATGCTGGAAACAGAAAAGATAATAATGCTAATTATACGCTACCATGTATTCATCTCTGATTTCGAAGATGCCAATGGTTTTTTAGCAAGATCCTTGGTTTACAGAAAGAACCATCCTGTTGATGAACTATTGAACAGTAGAAATTGATCCTCTAGAAAATTCCCCTAGAGCAGCCCCAGTTTATGTGCAACTTCATAATCATTATTGTATTATTGTAATACATCTGTAATATTAGTAAGCATTGGCCTTGCAAACTATTGGAACTACTGACTCAACCAATCTGCAGCTACATGTGGAAACAAGTATAATAGTACGGATATGCTCCATTGAAATAAAGTACATAATTTTAGTACAAACACTTTGCAAACTATTGCTCCAAAATTTCGAAATGAAGTGCTCAGAGATGAGTAACTTTGAATGGAAAACAATGGGTAAATACAATGAAAAAAAAACATAAAAGATAATGTCTGAACAACAAAAGAAGTTAAAACAAGTAAAATACAGAAACCCTTCCAAAGTTCTGCAATTAGTAGATGAAGTGCTCAGAGATGAGTAACTTTGAATGGAAAACAATGGGTAAATACAATGAAAAAACACCTAAAAGATAATGTCTGGACTCTGAACAACAAAAGAAGTTAAAACAAGTAAAATACAGAAACCCTTCCAAAGAACAAAACAATTTGCCACTGCAGCGTTAAAATGATCAACAAAAACAGCAGATGTTGATGATAGAATAGGAGAAGCAGGCTTGGCAGCAAGATAATCTGCCTACTGACAAACAAATTAATGATCAAATGGGCAGCAGATTAGAAGCGACCAAGGGAACAGGGAAGCGATCCTTAAAAAATTAACTATGATTATAAATAATAAGGTAACAAGAAGTGAGGTCCAATGAGGAGTTTCCAGGTTTAGATAAGATACAAAAGATAATTTTATTAGCATACACTTAATGACCACTGAAGTAGGTCAATGGGACTGCCAAATACAATAATGTTGATACAAAGCAGGAACACAAAGATGCCTCCTAAAGAGAGGAACAGATCCATAAAGTAAGGTGCTGATCTAAGCTAAAGAATGAGAACAAAACTTCAGAAGAGGAGAGCAGATTTGAGAGGAAGATGTACAAATAGCATGAATTCAGAATCTGGAGAAGCCAAGAAGCCCGTGTATCAGAGACCACGACAGCTAGCTCTTCTAACATCCAAGGCCAAGTGGAGAAAACTCAGAATAGAAGACTGTCCAGAGGAGGACCCAGAGGATGATCTTGACTGCATACTGCACTGCTGCCCGGAAGAGGTCAACCTCTATTAGGGCCATGGTGAGTTCATCTAGCTGCCTGGGTGAGATCTGGACCAACAATGTTGTTGAGGCCTCCAGGAAGTGGGGATAGACCCACCAGCTCACATTGATTTGGAATCGGAGCCAAGGTCACTGTCCATCTCTCTTTGTGACCCTGGCAGATGAGAGGACCATACAAAAGGAATTGGTCTTCCAGTGGAATAGGGTCTACAACGTGGCCAAAGAGTATGGTGGGATCTGGAATGACAATGTCGTCAAGGCCTCCAGGAAGTGGGGATAGACCCACCAGCCCACATTGATTTGGAATCGGAGCCAAGTTCACTGTCCATCTCTCTTTGTGACCCTGGCAGATGAGAGGACCATATAAAAGGAATTGGTCTTCCAGTGGAATAGGGTCTACAAGGTGGCCAAAGAGTATGGGAATGAATCCTAAAGGCTTCCTGCATGTACAAGGCCAAGCATCTCTTGTCAGATTACCTGAAGAATCTAGAAAGGATTTGTAACTCCTTGAAAAGAAAATCGTACCTCCCACATATCTCGTAGTATATGGGGCAAGGGAAAATGAAGTGCACCTCTATCTCAACCTCTTAAAGATTGCACAACTACAAATTCCATTCAACATCTTGAGTTGGTGCTCCATCTCCACTTGAAGTCTATGCGAACCTACTCTGAATTGGCCCAAGGAAATACAAAGGGAATGCATCCAATGACGATAAGTGTAGCGAGGCCAAACAATGGGTCCATATCTCAACTCCATGAAGTACTCAACAAAGAAAGCCATCTTGGAAATAACCCACCCTGTAGGTTTATCCAAATAGTCTGTATGATACTATGAACCACCTATAAATGTCATCCAAGATGGATCCTGTTCAACACTTGCCTAGTAGGGAGGAGGCAACCTGGAGCATCAAAAGAGTCTCTGAATGGAAGAAGTCAATGCATTGTAACACCCATAGACTCTAGAAGATCTGAGACCCTTGCAAACCAACATCGAGCACAACTCAAGGGGCTTGCCAAAGCAATAGACTTTGATGAACAGTAGGCCAGGTACAGATATCGAAGATTGCACTACAAATCTTATTTAACAACTTGAGGTGGTGCTCCATCTCCACTTGAAGTCTATGTGAACCTACTCTGAACTGGCCCAGGGAAATACAAAGGGCATGTGTCCAATAATGACAAGTGTAGGGAGGCCAAGCAATGAGTCTGTCTCCCAACTCCATGAAGTGCTCAACATAGAAAGCCATCTTTCGACATAACCCACACTGTGCGTTTACCCAAATAATCTGTATGAACTGTCTATAGATGTCACCCTAGATAGATCTTGTTCAACTCTGAAGGCAACCTAAACCATTAAAAGAGGCTCTAAATGGAGGACGTCAATGCATTGTAATACCCATGTACTCTAGAAGATTTGAGAGTCGCGCAAGACAACACCAAGCACAACCCAAGGGGCTCGCTAAAGCAATGGACTCTGATTAACAGTAGACCAGTTACCGATATCAATCGCACCCCACTGCCAAGACAACGAAACTCCAAACCCAATTCGGAGTTGCAACAACACTAAACATTGGCACAAGTCAGAGGGGTTCAACCCAATGTTATGAACATCGTGATCGAGATTAAATCAGCGAGGGTCTGAAATCGGAAAAAAATCAGTAAAAATCAACAAAAAATAGGCAAAATTAAAAAACACAAAAACTAAAAACAAAAACAAGATTAAATCGCGTTTTTTTCAAAATGAAAAAATCGCCGATTTAATCGTTTCAGACAAAAAATCGCGATTAAATCACGATTTTCGCAACACTGGTTCAACCCCATACTCTGCCAGGATGATGTGTGGAGGGACTGTCTGTTTGCATCTAACGATACAACAGTGAAGAAGGATCTGCAATCTCTCAGCCAAGGCCCAATCAAACTCTAGTAAACAAGGCCCCCAAACCTTGAAACCATAAAGAACTGTGGGTCAGATGATCTCCATGAGAGACATCTTTGATAGAATGTCATGAAAATGGTGACAGAAACACCATGTCTGGTGAAGGGCGAGGTATCCGTAGCCCTTGTTGACCCGGGGCTAAAGAGCATGCCTGAACCCAAAACAAGGCCCTAAGAATTGCACCTCCAAGTAAGTGTAGGTGTAGGTGCTTGTTGGAATGAAAAGGAAACCAACTCCTCCAAAAAAATTAACAACAGAAAGAAAGGAAATCAAAAAATGAAACACGGTGAACACACGGGCAGAACCTGGTAAAGTTGGGTATGCAATACCATTTGAAACAAATGTGGATTTTATTTAAAGCAAGAATCATTACAGTATGTCAATGTTAGGTCCTCTACCTACAATAGGCATGCTTGCAGCCAAATTTATTAAAACCAAAGTTCTCTAGTTTCATGATGTATTATATTCATTGTCTAATCCAGAAACAATGCAACTTTTTCAGTTTCCGTATGTGTAATATGTTGAAGAAAGTGTAACTAGGTTCAGTCTTCATAATGACATGTAATTATGCCTGATGTAAATAATGTAATAAAGAGAACAAAATATATTTATTGTATTCCTTGCATCATGGGTTTCATGAGCAAGAAGTGTTATTCATAGGTCAATGACTTCTTCTTGTTGTCTTTAGGATTTGTCATAATGAATAGGAGTCATTGTAATATTTATAGTCATGTTATAATTGGAAGAAGCCCTCCAAATGACAAGCACAATCCTCGTCATCACGTCGGCCTGCAAATGAATTAAAAGACCGTCATGTCAGCTTGCATAAATGACACATCTCTTTGCTGGTTCAAGTCGGCTTATTATGGAGACATAACTACTATAAATACCCAGCTAGGGTATCTGCAAAACAGAAGTGAAGAACTTGGATTTGTCTGAAATTTTCGGAGGTCTGTCACAGGGTGATTTTTGGATGGGTACAAGTCTGCAATCTGCATTACAGGAGAACAGTATCTCGGACCTCTGAAATCTCGGACAAGGTACAGGGGAGCAGACATCTCGGATAAAGTGCAGTGGGACAGTATTTCACACTGTTGATAATATCGGCAATATTCAAAAATATCGCGATATTTTGAGCAAAATAATATATCGCCGAGAAAATATCACGATATTTTCTGTTTTAAAAATATCGCGATATTTTCAAAATATCAGCAAATATCGGCAAAATATCGGCTATGTTTAAAAATTTGAAAAAATTATTTTTTATGCTTGCCGATATTTGCCAATATTTTCGCCAATATTGCCGATAAGATGTTTTATGGACCCTCACCGATATTTTGCCGATACCGATATTAGCAACACTGGTATTTCAGATGAATGAAGTGGCTCAGAATCTCAGATGAGGACAGCAGTCCTATGTTTCTCGGATGGACATCATGATCTCTGTCTCGGCATACCTAACACAGTCGTGTGATGTGGAGGATCCATGTGATCTCATAGTTACATAGTTACAGTCTCACGAGGAGGATCTCAATGTGGCATACATCCTAAACATAGTCATGAACTCGGCATAGTTGCAATCATGATGAAGACCTCAGTACAGCTATCATATATATACCTCAGAATGGAGATCTCATTGTTGTAACAAAAATCTTGGTGAAGATGTAGCATTGGTGCAGCAGTGATGAAGATCTCAATGAAGGTGCAGTCATGGTGCAGCAGTAATGAAGATCTTTGTGGTGCAATAACGATGGCCTCAATGGTCGAGCAATGATGATGATCTCAGTAGTGACAAAGAAGAGGATTGGTGCCTTGATCTTGGAGTGGCATAATAGGTCAAGGGTCATGGTCTTGGTATTCGTCAATTGGAATCTCTATAAGAAGAATTTTGTGGGGGTTTTTCTCTCCAAGAGGGAGAGGTTTTGGCACTGGCAGAAAGCCAACAACTTGTGTTCTTGTCTCTTTGTTTTGGTAGCTATTTGATAAACTAAAGGAAGACACACTCTAATAATAACAAGTGAAGATTGGAATAAGAAGAAAAGTTAAAAACACCTCACAAATAGTTATCATGACTAGAAGAATCTCATTAACTCTAATTGCCCTAGACTCTTCAACATAATATATATACAAAAGCTACCAGAATTCGGGCTTTTCTTCAAGGCAAACAGATGTGCAGCTTAAAAATCTTTTTAAGGGAGTATCATGATATTTGACGAGAAAAGTTACTGAAAATATACAGCAACAAGAGGGAAAGAAAATAATTAAAGATGTTCATTTTCCATATTTCTTTCCAAATCTAATCAAAAATGAGTTTGCTAAATGGCATACATAGGCTTGTCGCTTTACCCTGCATGCAGTAGGCAGCTGGAACAACGACCAAACATTCACCGAAAGACATAGTAGCATTTATTTCTTACATCATTTGAGAAAATAAAGATAAAATGCCCATTAATAATTTTTAGTTGTAAATTTATGCTGAGCTATTACCAACCTTGCAACATATTCTCCGTTTCTTTCCCATATTCTTAAATAATTAGTACTCGAAGCAGTACAAATCTAGAATTAGCCATTACTTTTCCTGCTATTCTTTTCTTCAATACCTGATTGACCAAATCGAGCTCTTAAAATCTCAAGAACTTCCTCCATTCTGACATTTTTAACTGCAAGTAACACCATGGCATGATAAAGAACATCAGCCATTTCTGAAGCAGTGCGTGACTTGTCTTCATTGTCTTCTAATGTATGGCACAGTTCACTAGCTTCCTCACTGCAATATAAGGTGACATCATGTTAGAGGATAAAAATACAAAAAAAATGGGCAACATATGGAGGACGTTGGGCAGACACAAAAGAAAAGCTTAGAAAGAGCATCCAACAAAATTATCAGATAAAATAGATACCGTTAAGAGCTGAACAAAAAATTCATGAAGAACAACCACATTGATGTTCAGAATGCATATAAAATAGCACAAGGTTCTTACTTTAATTTCCTAAAAGAATCGTAAAATACAAGAGAGGCATTCAATTATTCCATCATGACAGGAAACGGGACGCCGAATAGACCTGCCACTTTAAGGGATCATGTACTTCATGTTTAGCATTTAAGGGATGATTTTGATGATATAATCAAGTTATTTGTCATGGTATCACAGTATAGTATTCTTGGACTCTAGAGGCCATTCAGAACTTCAATATTTGTCTATCTGTGTTCAAATATGTATCACAGTCACTATTATTTTGTCATACTCACTTTTACAGGCTATATACATGAACAAATTTTGCATGCTTGGTGTCTAACAGTTTAAATATACATTGATATACACGAATACACTTTTTAATCAAAAATTCATATATTATTATATTTTATGAATTTCTGAATCGATTAGTTCTTCAACCCAATTTTGTCCCTATTCCAATCCAATTTGAGTTTTGGTCTTTTTCAATTCTGCTCCAATCCTGCTTTTCCAATTCTAGTCCAACTCTACTTCTCATAACTTGTGTGAAACGTTCACCTTCCCATGTGAGTTCTCTAGAGGCATTTTCTACCACTTTATGAGGTACATTGGGATGGATTTATTTCTAAAATGGCAAGTCTAAAGATCAAGAACTATGTCATACTCTAGAATCAAATTACCCTAATGTCAAATTTTGGAAGTTCAATTTACATTAGAAGTTTCATCCAATTACCTTCTTTAGGGCAAGAGACATGGAAAACTTGGGGAATGCACTAAAAGGAAAGCAGCATTCCCATCTGACTTCTTTTAGAGGAATTTTCTACCACTTGATGAGGTACATTGGGATAGATTTATTTCTAAGGTGACAAGTCTAACAATCAAGAACTATGTCATTCTAGAATCAAATTACCCTCATGTCAAATTTTTAAAGTTCAATCTGTTGAGAAATCCTAGGGCAGCTAGATAGGGCTTATTTAAATTGATTTCTCTTTATCATGATAATTTTTTGTGAGATTATTATTACTTCTTCTATGATTTTGTTCAGATCATCAAGATAATTGTCAAAACAACGAAGATCACAAAGACAACAAGAAAACACCAAAGATAGGCTCCAAGCCAGGGCAAAACCCCTCCAAGGGGAAAACCCAAAAGATCTTATGTTCTTATAGAAACAACTTTAAAGGAGACTTCCAAGACCAAACAAGACCTCTAGTTCTCACAAACATACAAGTCACCCGACCAGGAAAATGAGTCTTCTTCACTTCTGCAATTTTGGATATACAGTAACCCTTCTGCAACTTCGGGCTGTGGTAACCCTCTGCAACTTCGAATAGCGGTAACCCTCTGCAACTTCGAACTGTAGTAACCCTTCTGTAATTTCGGATTGTGGTAACCTTCTCCAAACCGCAGATCAGAGAATAATGGGATGCGAGCTTCCTTTAACGATTTCTTTCTTCCTTCATTTTAGGCTTCATCTAGCCTCTCAAGAGCTTTTCTAATCCTTCCTAGCCACAAAACCATATCAAGAGATATCTGTCTGTGTGTCACTTATGAGGTCAAAGATCCACTTATTTATAGCCTTCCAAGTGGCTCTACAAGCTCACTCTAGGTCGACTTTACTCGCTGGCCGATTTGACCTGGAGAAGATACCTAGACACTTCTAAAAATAAAATAAAAAAACTTCGATACAAATGCCCAAATGGGTCTTGACAATGACACTTTGATTTTGACTCAAGACAAGAACCTTAGAGCACACAATGGGTGCTTTGACGTAGGACCCAAATACTTTAAGAATGAAACCCATGCTCTAAATAAATAATTTTCTTTAAAAAAAAAAATAGTTTTCTTTCATTTGACAAGTACAATAATAATTACATGTCATGAGCCAAATACAATTATGAACACCGATACTAGTTACATTTTTCAACACTCCCTCTTAACTAGGGAGGTATTCATAATTGATCAACTGGTACAAGGATAGTACTCACTTTGACAAGTTCTCATAAGAAGAGTATCATCATATGCAATGCTAGGGATCTAGATACCATAACTGCCAAGGTATCCCCCGAATAGGGACTAAGGTGTCATCAAAGCAACTTCTACTTTAGGTACAATCAGGCTACAGCCCTGGTATCAATCCAACTGGATATAGATACCATCCAGGTCTCCATGCCAAGACACCAACCCTAAGGGGTCCAAGTATCTTAAAGGTAAAACACTAAAACAAAGCTCCACAAGACCAAGATACCCTCCCACACTGTGATCCAGACATCATCAAGGCCAAACAACAACTAAGATCTCAATACTAACCATCCCAAGATGTCCTCCCAAGTACCATCATATGGGCACGCAGCCTAAGGTACTTCATCTCTCCCTCTCAACCAAATCAAAACTTCTTAGGGAAAGATCAACACATCAGCTACTTTTCATCTTTCAGAACATCATGTAGCTCCACAAACCCAACCAATATCAAACTTCCAATATATTGGTTCTCAATACGCTAGTACAAAATTTGGGGTCCTCAGTCATTCTAATGCTACTTTGTTCATCAAAATATTCAAAAAAATCTTGAAGGAAGCTTCCTTTTCCAACCGCTCAAGCAACACCAAACTCAACGTCAACACTTCTCAAAACATCCGAGTCTTATTCACGAGACATCCAAACTAACCATCAGTAGTGCTTTAGCTATTCTCCAATCTCTTTCTCTCCTCATGTACAGTTGTTAGTCTTGGCCTCGTGTATGATACATGAAGTAGATAATCATGTCCTCCCTCTCAACTAGGGGCATATACTTTCCTTCATCCAAGCGCCTTCTCAACTTAGGGAGATAAGTCCATCATCAACAACTTTATTCTTCCAACTACACAGGCTCTTTCTTTTGCATCAACATATCATCAAAGAACTTTGACCTTCCAAAACTTTATTCTTTTTATCAAGGTCATATTTCAAACATTAATATAAACTTCAATGTCATCAAGGTTATTATAGCTCCCTCTTTCCATCATGCTCGGCATCATTATAAAGTCATCATCAAGTGAGAGGTAGGCATACATCTTTACAACCTCTTGAAAACTATGTACCTGCAAATCTCATCAACAAGTACAACCAACCACAAGTATATATGTATAAGAGCATGGAGTTAATCTTTATCAATCTAGGGTTAGCATGGAATCATAATGAGAGCATCTAGGGTTATCAAAACTTTGAATAACATCCAACAATTCAACCAAGTTAGGGTTTCAACCATAGCCGAAATATTTACACCTAGGGTTTCATTTTCATGCCATAGGGTCTTTTATCAATTTCTATAAGGGTATTTTCATAGACCCTAAATATTATCATCAAACCCTAAAAAGCTAGGGTTTCAACGTATGCCCTAGATACCATCAACAAACCCTAAAAAATCAAAAGGCTACGACAAGAGTTGATTTAATCTAGAGATCAAACACCCTAACAGATAAGAATCTTCATGATTCTATAGCAAGCCCTAGATACAAGAGAGTTATTAATATAAAGCAAATTTACAATTGATCGTACCTTTTTATATGATGGAGACATAATATAAATTTTATAATCTTAATCATATTTTGAAGGGCTACCTCTCACCATGACAATCTTTAATCAATGTCTTCACAGTTCATCTTCATATGAGTCTACCTTTACCAGAGTGCCCAAGGATCCAATTTGATTACCAAACTACCATTTCCTCTATTCATCATGCTTTTCACAAGATCAACATATCTTTCTAATTTTGTTTCCTTCATTAAGGACCTGCAACATTCATTGACAAGTACTACCAAGCAAAATATAAAAGTACAAAAGCATGAAGACAATTTCATTGATCTAAGGAATCTACTAGAGTGATTTCCTAGGGTTTTCAAATACAAACCCTAAACAATTCTAGAGACATAATGATATACCCTAAATTTCATCCTAGTGAAGATTTGCCACATACCCTAGACTAGCTACAAGCCCTAGAAATCAAGAGCTAGGGTTTCTAAGAATGAACAAATTAGGGTTACGGTTCCCTTATTGACTATAGTTTACTATCCCTAGATGTAAATAATCTTTAACAAGATGAAGATAATAAACCCTAAACTTTAAATATGTCACAAAACCCTAATGTATTTCATGTTAGACTTTTAACAAATGAACAAGCTATACATACCTCAAGATTACATACCTTTATCTTCCATGATCATATGAAGTCTCCACAATGCCGACTTCTAGATGCTATGAACTCCTTATTGTCTTCAAAGATGCCAAAGTATGCCTTCAAGGGATACTACATCCTTCATTGATGTTATGAGCAACGCCAAAGTAAGATGTTTTGTAGTTTCTTCGACTTTCTTACGCAACTTTCCCACCAAACATACTTCTTTCATTGATTTTGTATTCTTGAATCTAAGTGTTATTTCTAGTTAGGGTAGAGTTGTTGCAGGAACAAAACTTTCCTTTCTTCAATTCCCTCATTCTTGTTGCAAAGGCTTGTGACTTTCCATGAGGATCAGTTTCATCCTTTGGCTTTAATCGGGTTTCTTCCATTACACAATGAGACCACAACTCATCGAATTTGGGAGTTTGAATATATGGTGGTCACAAAAGAATTCCATTCTGGAGGCAAAGCATAGAGAACATATGTTGTTATTTATGCATCAAAGATTGTCTTTCCAAGGGCATGCAACTGATCTCTTAATTGAGATATCTTCACAAGGTAGGATGCAATGTCTTTTTCAAACGATACCCTTGTTTTGTATAATTTGATCCTCAAGGATATTTCCTTGTACTGAATAGAGCTTCATCAATTTGAGTTTGATGAGATCTTCTAGGCACACAGTAATGTTGGCTTGCTTCAAGTTGGTCCCAAGATGGTAAGATGCTTTCACCAAAGATTTCCAAGAATAAGAGGCAATACCACTACTCTTCAAAATCTGGTTAGGGCTTCATTTATCACTGAAGTAAACCTTTCAAATAGACCCAATATGCCTTACAAAACAGAGATTCTTCTTATCCTTCTAGGTCAACTTCTTTGTCACTAATAGAGCTCAGTCCTCCTATATAAATGTGTATAGTAACCAAAAGTTCCTGAGATGATTTCAAGACCCTTAAACTTGAGCACAAGTTTTTGTTCCTCTTCACAAATCTTCATTTCTCTTCTTAAGTATGCGGCCTAATACAGGACTCTTTTACGCATTTCAAGAGAAAGATGTTATGGTTGCCTATACGGTAGTTCTTTCAAGCTCTCGTCCTTCTAGAATTGGAATTCGATCCTAATTACAGAGGTTTGGTCATACAAAAGTAGCCCAGAAATATTCTATTCCAGTGTGGTTCACCTTCTAGGTAGCTCGGCCTTGCTAGACTTGAAACCTATGTTGCCAGGAAACGTGGGTGCGGGGATGGGGATGGGGACGGCATTTTTGGAAACATGGTGCATGGGTTCGTCGGGTAATATAATAATATTAAATTTTAATAATTATATTTAACAAAATTCAAAGTAAAAGTTATGTTAAAACTTAATAGATGTTAATAGTAAATATTAATGAGAGACTAAGCTATATTTTATGACAGCATAACATTCTTTTGAATCTTTTCCATGTAACCATGACACTGTGACAGCTATGTGAGAGAGCTCAAGGCTACTACTAAAACTGAAAATTCAAAATACATACTAGGATAAATGCTAGACTCAGCTATTTGGGTGAAAGTTGAAACTTGGGACAGATTTTGTCACACACAGGCTTTAAAATTAAAAATAACTATGCAGCTTAGGTTCATTTGCAAGGATGCCTATCAATGAATCAGGTTGTAGTCGTACAGACCCTTCCTCCTACACAGCCAAGGAGTGTTAGGCTGTTAGCATTTCTGCCTCCTGCTCTAATTTCAAGACAGCTTTTCTCCTTATTGAAATTGCTCATTCTGGCTGGAGCTTGAGCTTGTAACTTTGCTTTGAATGTTTAGTCTCTCCCATATAAAAACACAATTTTTTCATAGGAGATTCTTCTCAACCTGATAGTGGTCTAGAATTTTCTTGATGTCTAATCATCCACCTGCCCCATGCATGGTGTGCTCTGTGGTAAAGCAATCCCAAAAAGTTAAAAGTTAAAACAGTGGCAGCCTTACCCTTCCACAAAACACGCTTATTCATTTAGGCATATTTTCCTAGTTTTAATCTTAACATGATGTTTTCAGAATGCTGTGAGAAATTGGCAGATTTTGATACTTAATTTAGCCATTGTCCAAAATAGCCCTTCGCCATTTAACAACATCAGCTAATTACAACTTATGGCTGGTCTCAATCCTACTTTCTATTTGACCGAAAATGTCTGAACCTGTATGTGTGCATTTATAGTTTATAATTTGATGGTTATTAACTTATTAACTTATTTGGCTCAGGAATGAATGTTTCATAAATTATTAAATTCATTCCAAATTGATTTACAAGAATCTACAGGCTCAAATTACAGAGTAAGAGGTCTCTTTTCCAGTTCTGGTTTCGATGCCATATAATATTAAAGGCATTGAAGATCCACAAATACAGGAGATTCATAATTTACATTGAGACTCTAACAAACCTTGGGCATAAGTTTTGAAATTGTTTTTATAGCATAAGACTAATGGAGAGACTGATAATAAGAGTCTCCTGCGGTAGGAAGGGACTCATGAATGTGCAAACAGCTACCCTTTTTTTCCAACTATGGTCATCACCTTATTAAATATTTCCACAAAGCTACAGGCAATATGATATGATATTCTGCTTGTGGGATTGTACACCCATAATGTTCCTTTTATAATATTGAGATATCATAATCATATATGATTTCAGAATACAGTGTCGCTCATAAGTTTTGAAAAACTTATCACTGTTGATAAATTTTTACAATGATTCATTACCCTTGAGCAGCACGTCATGCCCACAGAGCAATGCTAAGGCATGTGAACAAAGACAGTCTTTGGAAACTGTAATCTTTGGAAATGAGAACACGGGTCTACAGAGAACAGAGAACACGGGTCTACAGGCCTGGGTTTTTGGTTTTAAACTTTTATGGAAAATTGAAATAATAAAATTGCAAAGGAAAACTTGTAAATACCACGGTCCACTGTCGTTGAAGCTGCTCTGTCCACTGCTGCTGACGCTGCCCACTGCCCACTGCTGCTGAAGCTGCCCACTGCCGCTAAAAATGGTAAACGGGGACGGCTCAAGCCTCAAATCAGTGATCATAGTGTTTGTTCCAAGAATAATCACGTATCACGGTATCAGTATATTTGCTTGTGTAAAGACTCAAGAGTTAAAGTCTTAAAGATTTAGGGTTTCTTAAGTTTACCTTTGTTATAAGTTATTTATTAAATTTCAATAAAAAAAAATTATTTGAAAATTAAATTTTTAATATAGTTTTTTTATGAAGAACCCAAAGAACCCAACCCGAAGAACCCAAGAACCCAAGCACCCGAAGAATCCGAAGAACCCGAAGAACCCAAGAACCCAAGCACCCGAAGAACCCAAGAACCCGTTAAAGGAAAAGAACCCAATTTTTTTTTTTGAAGAACCCGGTTCTTCATGGAAGAACCTGGTTCTTTTGGGTTCGTCTGGGAAGAACCCGTACCCGAATCCGGTACTTGGGTGCGGGAACCCGGGACGGGTTCGAGAACCCCACCCCCGGGTGCGTGTACCCATGCAACACAGCTTGAAACCCTTTTCCTTTTCCTTCCTAATCAGTGATATTCTAGTTCCCTTATGTTATTGAACTTACCTCTGATACCATGTTGAGAAATCTTAGGGCAGCTAGATAGGGCTTATTTAAATTGATTTCTCTTTATCATGACAATTTCTTGTGATATTATTATTACTTCTTCTATTATTTTGTTCAGATCATCAAGATAATTGTCAAAACAATGAAGATCACGGAGACAACAAGAGAACACCAGAGATAGGCTCCAAGCCAAGGCAAAAACCCTCCAAGGGGAAAACCCAAAAGAACTTCTCTTCTTATAGAAACAACTTCAAAGGAGACTTCCAAGACCAAACAAGACCTCTAGTTCTCACCAAGATACAAGTCAACCAACCAAGAAAACAAGTCTTCTTCACTTCTGCAATTTTGGATCTGTGGTAACCCTTCTGCAACTTCGGATTGTGGTATCCTTCTGCAACTTCGGACTGTGGTAGCCTTCTGCAACTTCAAACTACGGTAACCCTCTGCAATTGGACTCTATTAACCCTTCTACAATTTCGGACTGTGCTAACCTTCTCCAAACCGCAAATTAGAGAATAATTGGATGTGTGCTTCCTTAAAGGGTTTCTTTCATCCTCCGCTTTAGGCTTTGTCTAGACCCTCAAGAGCTTTTCTAATCTTTCCTAGCTACAAAACCATATCAAGAGAGATCCATCAACGTGTATATTTATAGCCTTCCAAGTTGCCCTACAAGCCCACTCTAGGCCAACTTTACCGGTTGGCTGACTTGATCTGGAGAACATACCTAGACACTTCTAAAAATAAAATAAAATTCTTTGATACAAATGCCCAAATGGGTCTTGACAATGACACTTTGACTTTGACTAAAAACCCTAGAGCACACAATGGGTGCTTTGACCTAGGACCCAAATACTTTGAGCATGAAACCCATGCTTTAAATAAATAATTTTCTTTACTAAAAAAAAACTTTTTCTTTCTTTTGACAAGTACAATAATAATTACATCATGTCATGAGCCAAATACAATTATGAAGACCAATACTAGTTACACTTTTCAACACAATCTACATTAGAAAGTTCCATCCAATTACCTTCTTTAGAGCAATAGACATGGAAAACTTGGAGAATGCATTAAAAGGAAAACAACTTCAACTCATAAGCTACTTATCCACTCTTGCAAGGGAATTGTAGGATCTAAAAACAATTAATCCAATCTCTAATACTTCTTTTGTTTGAGGTCAGATTACCTATAAGACTTAATTAGTATGTAAACCCACTTGCCAAATGAGGATTGCCTATCACTACAAAATCCATATACCTATTTTGCTTATCTTGTTCTTGTTAAGAAATCTTGGGCGGCTAGGTTAGTAGATTTCTCTTACTTTGATAACTGCTTGTGATGTATTTTAAACTTATCTTGATTAGTTTCTTCTTTCACTTATTATTATTATGTTCTTATCATCAAACAACTACCAAACCATAAAGAACAATGAGACAAGAGAACACAAGATATAGGCTATCAGCCAGGGCCAAAACCTCTCCTTTTGAGAGGAAAACCTACAAGAACTCCTCTTCTTATAGAACTTCAAATGATGAATTCCAAGACCTATGACCCTTGACCAAGACCCCTCCAAGACCAAGTCAAACTTCTCCTTGAAGCACTTTCTCAACCCAAGTCAAACTTGCCTTCTAGCAACCTCCACTTCTCCTTTGACCAAGAATTTCGACCTGCAATTTTGAGAGCGACTTCGGCCTCTCTTACCTGCAACTTTTGGCCTCCCTATTATCCCTGCAATTTTGCACATGTGACCAATCTAGGGCAGATTGAAGTGATTCTTTTCTTCGCTTGTCTAGGACTTATCTCCTTGGAACTTCAGCTTGCAAGAATGATCCTTCACATGCTAAATTTTGGCTTCTTCAAGGTCTACAATATTCCACTTCAAAAACCCTAATTGCAGTCACACATGTGAGAGATTTTGTCCAAAACAGTCTTCCAAAACCTTCATTCTTCCTTCCTTTCATTACTCCTCTTCCTTGCTTGGCTATTTCTTGTCCTCTTGAGCTATTGATCGAACTTCTTCTCTGATCGAATGTGTCCACAAAGTGGTCGAGATCAACCTTATATGCTTCTTGAGGTGGTTGAACAGCCCTTCCAATAGGCCGACCTGGTCTCCTTGAAGGCCAACATGTTATAGCATGTTTGACTAGGTCTTGGAGGGTCTTTGACTCAAATAACTTTTTCCTTACAATATGTAACATGCCCAAAAGGGTCTTTCATACATGACAATGACTCAATTGACTTGTTGACTTAATGACAAGCCCTATAAGCACTCAATGGGTGCTTGACCTATATAAATAAATTTTCCTTGAGCATGAAACCCATGCCTCAAGAATGACAATAATAAATTTATTTTCTCTTTACATCAAATACATAAAAACATGATTACATATGTCATTATGAAGACCGAACCTAGTTACATATTTCAACAGTTCTAAGTTGATTAAAGGATTTTATTAAGTACTTGTAGCATCTCCTAGGCCATTTGATGATCAAATTTAACTAATTGGCTCATGGAATAGCACTACATGTACAACGCAACAATAGGGCGAGTACTACCTACTATAAGCTCAATGGTGTTGATTATCTTGTTCCAAGGAAAGTCCCTTGGAAATCATTGCCTGACTCATGGTAAACAATATCAATCAACTCTCCAGATTAGTAGTTTCATAAGTGAGAGTAACAATATGCCTTCTTGGTTGAGCGGATCACAGCACTCTAAGTCACCAGGTTCGTGTTCGAGTTCGAGTTCGGCGACCATGAAATTCGAATAAAGTTCGGCAACTAAAATTTTGTCGATAAAGTTCGACATAAAATTCAACATATAGAAATTCGAAAAAAAATAAAAAAATAAATAAATAAAATTAAAAAATAAAAAATAAAAAATGTATATATATAAAAAATCAATTTAAAGTCAAAATCATATAAATTTTCTAGCCTCCGTAGCTTATTACCAAGTTACAAACTTACAAGTACAAGTATATACAATTACATAAAATTCACCAAGGTTTCAAGAAATAAGAGCTAGAACATTTGTCAACTTTTTTTATGATCATTGTGTGTTACTTCAGCGACAAACAACCAATTTACCTGATTATTTTATTCTAAACATAGTAGCATTTTAGCGAATATTTTTGTTGTTTTTTAAAGATTAGATTTTAGAGCTAAGTTGAGGAATTGAAACTTCTTTGTTTAAAAATGGACTACTGAAGAATCTCTGAGGTCAAACTTCCTTTGAATTTTTTTTTAACAGGTGTAGTCCCTTTAGATCGGTTTCTTGAGGTGTATTGTAAGATGGGAGTATCCTTTCTAATTCATCTAAAGAGGAACAGAAGATACTACCATCACCGTATTCTAATGAACCTGCTAAGAAACAGGAGATGTATAGGATATTTCAAATAGATAAACATGTTTTTTTGCCCACGGATACACTGATCAATTAAATCATCGTAACGATGTTTATCCCTCTTAAATAGTTAAACCAGAAGTTGCTTACGTTTGCCCAAATTTTTTCACAAACCCCTTTGGGATGAATAGTCTTTTCGTGCATTTGCAAATGTTGGGTTTGACTGATATTAATCTCAGTCTAAGAAACTTTCCGAACAATGACTCTGTAGACTGGACTGCAGACTCTGTAGACTAGACCCTCTGGCGAACAATGAAACCCTTCGAACAATGAAACCCGCGCAAAGTTGCAAACAATGAAACTATCGTTTAACCCGGCAAACAATGAAACCCACAGACTGCTGTTGATTTGGTAAAACAGGCCCGCAATGCTTTTGTAAATTTATTTAAAATAGCATAACAAAACGAACCTAAACGAATTTATTCGAACCCTAAACGAATTTTATCAAACCATAAACGAACCTCAACGAATTTGTTCGCCATAAAATTCGCATTCGTGATGAAGTTCGAGTTCGCCATAAAATTCGGTGAACTTGAACGATTAAGTTCGTTTTCCCTTGAAGTTCGGCGAATTTCGAACTTATTTGATAAAATTCGCCAAACCTAGTGACTAAGAGAGCACTGAGACCCTAGTACGATATGAAGGGGACCTGTGGGCTCTAGTGTACCAATTATCGTGTGGTATTAGGTAGTGTGGGCAGCTACTAAATGCATCCAAGGGAAGGATTAAATACAAAGCCCACCCAAGATGAGCACTCACTTGCAGCCAACTTTGTCATGTCATGCTTATCCAAGAAATATTTCAAGTCTATGAGAAAGTTTCTTGCTTCCTATTGAGCTTCCATAGAATAAATCTTTGCAAATAAATCCATTAGCAACATTCTTGAAAAACTTCTCCATCCTACGTGTAATTATCACTCAAGTGGGTAAAGCCTCAAGGCCTTGAAGTGGATATAACTTCCCTCCATGGACTAAAACATAAGCAATTCCTTTAATTTCATGGCAAATGTACCCATAGTTTTTTAGCCACTACACACCTAGAACCACATCTAACTTTCAATATGAATGGCATACATGGGAATCAAATAGTTGTAATCTCGCATGTTTGAGTTTGATGTTGTGGCTTTTTCATCCACAAGTTATAATTCCCTTGTAATCATAAGTTGGAATTTTGTAGTTCAACAAGTGATGTAGTAGAGTAGGTTTGCTAATTTTTTCATCATGAAGTTGTGGTAGTACTTTGGTCAATGAAGACTATAAAACTTGCCTTGCTAAAGTATCCTTCAATCTCAAGGGCTTGAAGGGTACTAATACCTACCAAGGCATGCATCAATATAATGGAAACTTCTTCCTAAGACTTCAATGGAGGATCAAACTATACTCAAGGCTCCTAACGAAGCTCCTTGTCATTGTCCCCATTGTTTCTTAATGTAAACAATCTTTTTTCATAATACTTATGCCCCTTGGACAATTTTGTTACAAATAAAGTACAATGTTTTAGCTCGCCTTTCTTCCATCTCCTTTAATGTGATTTCAGCAACCTAGGGTGTTATTGTATTGATCAGAGCATATCTATCCTTGCCTCCTACCATGGATCCCACAAAAAACATTTATTCTTAGCTACAATATGCAAGCTAACTTAATTAGCTAGGACCAATATCCTAAGATCATGTTGAATTACATCTTTTAGATAGCAATATAAAACTCAAAAATCTTATGACCACTTAAGTGCTCTACCCTAGTGGCCAATTTTTGATGTTGCAAGGCATATTCCACCACCAGCTTTGACTAGCTCAATTTGGACAATAGATTGAGATAGTCTCACTCTCGTGTGCTACGATATTACCATAGCAAGGAATAAAGTGCCCCACAAATTTAGCACAAGGGAAAATTAATCTTGAAGTCTCCTCTTTGGTATCCATTGAAACAATTGGATTGTTAATGTTTCCAAGTAAAGTGGCATTAAGGCCACCTAATCTAGCAAAAAATTTTGCAAGAATGAATACTGCTCTAGTTGGCTAACCCAATTCAAGACATCGTTCATACCAAATATTTTTATGTCTATCTCTAGGAAGAGTGATTCCCTTTTGTAGTCAACCAGTTGTATGATAAACAATAATTCCAGCTAGGGAGGTGAATCTTGACAAACTGGAAGTTGGCTTCTATTGATTTGATTAACGCTGAGAAATGGCATTTTATAGGGAAACAAAGATCATGTTCATTGTACCCTTTTGTAAAATATTTGGTCCTTTAACCCATCTATTTGCACCCTTAAAGTTGCTCACAATTTCATAGCATGTAGTAGCCTTCAATTCTTGGAAGGCCTCATCCAAAGCTTGGCCTTCAACCTAAGATAGTGTCTAGGGGAGGCATAACAAAAACAAAGGAAATTTGACACTTTTAAAGAAAGCAAAAGATAGAGAGGAAACAAGGTTTTAAGTAGTTAATTAACAGGGATGTATTGTTCTCTCTAAATAAAATTTGGATCTGAAATAATATGAGAAAGATACATTTGGTTTCCTACTTCAAACAACTTGATGTTGACCTCAAACAAACCTTTGATGAGCTTACCACAAGTTGTTGAAAGGGATAGCTTTCTTATCCTTACGGGCATTTGATACGAGGTCACCTTGTTCATTAGTTAATGCATTTAGAAAAATGGAGACCATTTCTTTATCAGATATCATCTCTCTTAGATCTTGTAGATGAGTTCTTATTTGAGATGCTTTTGAGAGATATGTAGATATCCCTTCATCCTTTGATACCTTCAATTTGTATAGATCAGATCACAAATTAATCAGATCTAAGTGATATGATCTTTCTTATCGCACTTTCAAAGAATAGTTCTACCAGCGTCTCATATATCTCTTTTGATGCCTCCAGCTCTGCTATATAGGGAATGAGGGGATCTTTAACAGACTCCATAAGAATCTCTTGAGCCCTTAGATCCCTTTCCATGTATTTAGATAGTGCTTGTCCTTTGGATGGTTTGGAGACTTTTCCATTGACATGATCAATAACTTCATTTTCTTCGAGGACTATGTCTATCCTCCTTTTCCATGCAAGGAAGTTCGATGACCCAACCAGCTTATAGATCTCCTTGCAAAATGAAGTCATTTTACTAGATTAGATTATAGAAGAAAAGGTACTTACTTGTCAAGTGAAGAAAGAATCTTCAACTCGATCCCTTTGTTGATGATTGATGATGACTTGATGCTTCTTGAATGATCTTCTTCAAGATGAAATCCCTGCTTCAATTTTTGATGATGACAACGTTTTTTTATCTAGCTTCCTTTGGATGCGCAGTCTTTAAGATACTTCCACTCAAGGATTGAGTGTGCATCTAAGAATGCTTCCAGGGTTTTGTCTTTCTTCAAGATAATAATGTGATCTTTGTTCTTGAAGTGCTTCTCTTGGATGAATGGATTTCAAGTTGCTTGGATTTGTAGATTTCTTCAACTTGACTAGATGTAGAGTCTTGGCCTTCTTTTCTTGATGATGATTCCAAGACTTCTTTTGGTGCAGATTTCTTCGTAGATCTCTTCTTTAGATAACCGCTTGTGAATGCTTTGTACCTCTTCGATTAGGATCTCCTTTACTTAGATTATTATAGTTTTCTTCTTCATCAAACAGCTACCAATGCATAAACAATAAAGAGACAAGAGACACATAATATAGGCAATCAGCGAGGGCCAAAACCTCTCCCACTTGAGAGGAAATCCCAAACGAATTCTTCTTCTTATAGAGACTTCAATTGACGAATACCAAGACCAAGACCCTTGACCTATTTGCCTCTCCAAGACCAAGTCACAAAGCTTCCTTAATAAGATCCTTCTTGATAGTCAACTCTCTTGCTTCTTCCTCCTTCTTGGCTACCCTTCAAAACTTCGGTCTCTTGAACAGATCTGAAACTTTTCGGCCCTAATTCAGAGAGCCCTAGATTTGGTCCTTGAGCAATTTTGTCCTTCAACCTTCTTCGTTGGAGAGAGAGAAACTCACCTTCCTTAACTCGATTAGAGGATCTATTAGACTTCCTCCAAATCTGCCTTCTTCATGATGATTGTAATACCTGAAGTATCTCGGCTCTTTCTACAACAGAGGTTCTGAAATCTCGCACGTGTGAAGTGTATATTACCCAAAAACAGTCCCAAAACACTTCGCTTTTTCTTGCCTTCTCTTCGTTGGTTATATGGCTCCTTCTCTAGTGATTTCCGCACTTCTCCTTATTTCAGACCTTGACCGAAATTCTTGCTTCTGAAATGAGGCCGAGTTGCCTATTTATAGTGGTTGCCCATGAAAATAAGTCGACATAACATGTATGTGAGTCAACATGTCCTTTTGATGTAGATCCTTTATTCCATCTTCAAGCCGCCTTGAAGGAGATGTTTTAGCTTGGTCTTGGAGGGGCTTTTTATCCTTTTAATGACTTATACAAATAAGTAGCATACCCAAGAAGGGTCCTTCATACATGACATTGATTCAATTTGACTTTTATGACTTGATGACAAAATCCTAAAGGTTCACAATGGGAACCTTAACTAAAATAAAATTTCTTGATCATGAAACCCATGATTCAAGTACTACAAAAATAATTTTATTTTCTTCTTTACATCAATTACATAAAATCTCAATTACACATGTCCTTATGAAGACCGAACCTAGTTACACTTTCCAACAAAAAGAGGGAAAAGGGATCTCATTCTTCACTCAAACTTGAGAGAGCATAAGGAGGAGAAGAGAGAAAACTTCAAGGAGAAATTGCAGCAGAGAAAGGAGGGCCCAAATTCCAAGGAGGGGAGCTGAACTGAGCATGATTTTCAAGAGGAGGCACAAAAATTGAGGGATAGGCTGCATAAAATTCAAGGGGCAGCAACACAAATTTCGAGGGTCTACAGCAGGATTTTCAAGGAGAACTAGGCATGATTTTCGAGGAGGAAGCAACTCAGGTCAGGCACGAATTTCGGGACAGTCAGCAACAGGCAACGTGAAAATCGAGGATTTCAACAGCTGTCTGGCATGAAAATCAAGGAGGCTCAGTCACTTGTTTGCCAAAAAATCAAGGCAGATTTGGCACCGATTTCGAGGCAGAATTTGGGCACAAAATTCGAGGAGTTGGGCAGTGAGAAAATTAAGAAATTATGGGCATGAGATTTTGCGAAAATCTGAAAATTGCAGTGGGCAAAAAATCCAGAAACTGCATTTATTGCTTCAGCTGAAAAGGGAGATAAGTATTGTCTTTATTTTATGTACTTAGTCTAAATTTCTCAAGCAATAAAATCCTCTTTGAAGATCGGTTTTGCCCAAGATGTTGCGGAGTTTTTCTGGGGTGACCAAAAATAAGTGTCTCATATGTGTGAATGCCTGCCTAAATTTTGTCTTAATTACCAGCTGATAGGAAAGTGAAAAATAGTGGAACTACTCTTATAATGTTTGCAATGAATGCATACTGAAATTTATATCAGCGTCACAAAACATGTGGATTGGGCCTAAACAAACACATGCAAACTTGTAAATTGGGTTAACGGTGCAGATCAAAAATTTTCTACATGGTATCAAAGCTAAGTTGAGGCTCAAATCTCCAATTTCAGTCAGTTGATAAAGAGGGCAGCAAGCATCTAAAGTCTTCAAACATTGAACCAAAACCTTTGAAACTTTGCCAGAAATCCAAAGACTTCCGCAGATTGGAGGGAGGAAGGTTCTAGCTTCCAGATTTGCTCCATTTTGTTGGTTGTGGGGTCATGGCAAATGGGTTGAGAGTAGAGAACAGATTGATGGGGGCTGAAAACTTTGGCCCATGGAAGGAGAGGATTATGTTTTCACTGGAGGAGGTGCAAGTGTGGGATGTTGTTGATGCAGTTGGTGGAATTCAACAAGAAGAATGTGAAGGCAAAGAGGATCCTTCTAGATGCCATCAACGTCCATTTATTCCCTCATGTTTCAAGGATGAGATATGCATATCAGATGTGGGATTCCTTGGTCTCTTTGCATCAAAGTTCTAATGGGAATAGGAAGACGGTGCTGAGACAAAAAACAACGCAACACCAAGATGACCAAGACCAACAGTGTCACTTCTTTCCTCACCAGAGTCTCACAGGTGAAGGATGAGTTAGCTTCCATTGGAGGTTCCAGAGGAGCAGTTGGTTAGGATTGCCTTAGATGGGTTCACCGAGAAGTGCGATGGATTTATCCAAGGCTTGGTGGCCAGAGAGCACTTTCCTGGTTAAAGGAAGATGTGGGACGATTTCATCCAAGAGGGAGATCAGGAGGAGTGCAAGAGGTGGCAGCAAGAGCGGTGAGGGAGTTGAAGAGGAGAATGTTGCTATTGCGGCTAAGGGAAAGAAGGGAAAGAAGGTCAAGAAGGGGTCTTCTAGTGGAGCACCATAGGAGAAGGGAAAGCAGAAGGCTAATGAGAAGGACATGAGCAAAGTGAAATGCTTTGCTTGTGGGAAGATGGGTCACTATGTTGTTCAATGTAAGAAAAAGAAGGGTAAGAAAAAACACGGAGTTGCAACTTCAACAGATGTGGATGATGTTGGATTTAGAGTGTGCTTTGGTGGTGAGTTTAGCCACTCATGTCACATACTACTTTTTGTTAGAAAATCGGAAAGGCAAAAAGGATTTTCTTATGTTGATAATTACTTGTGATAACTTTGAATTCTTATTAACTTTCTTATGTTCTTCTTTTATCTTTGTTTCATCAAGCAATTATCAAAAGCAAAATACGAAGATCAAAGACATCGGATATAGGCACTCTACCAGGGCTAAAACCCCTCTATAAGGGAAAACCTAGTCAAACTATTCCACTAGCAAATTCAAGTTGAGATAGACCAAGACCTTAGACCCAAAGACCTTCCTACCCCACCAAGTCAGCCTTCCAATGCAATTCAGTAACCTTCAATAGTCTCTTCTTGTCCAACAGCTACAACCCATCAATAAATTTCGGCCCTCAATAACTCAGAATTTCAGCCCAACTTCAGCACTACAGTTTCCGCCCCTCCAGCAGCTCAGCAGCTTCACACGTGAGAGAGAGAGAGAGAGAGAGAGAGAATTTCGACTTCTTGTGCTTGATAGAGACCTCCTTCTCCTTCGCTAGCCCTTTCCTCTTCTTCCCTTGAATTTCGCAATTTTTTTGGCCCCAAAAGTTTTAGATCAAACTTGATGAGTGAGTGTATCAAATGAGGTCGAGTTGTTGCCTTTATACAGGAGTTTCTACCCTTCAGTTAGGCTGACTTGTCCAGTTTGAGGTCGACTTGGTGGAGGTGGGATAATTGGCCTATTTTACATTAAAATTAATTTCTTTCTTGACAAATGAAGCTCAAGAAGGGACTTTTATATTATGACATGGACAACAACATTTGACATAAACCCTAGAAGCCTTCAATGGAGGCTTTGACCTAAAAACAATTGACCCAAGCATGAAACCCATTTTTTAATAAGTCAATTTCTTTTATAATAAAATTTCTTTTTCTTTCCTCTGACAAATACATTACATCATGACTCAAATACAATTATGAAGACCGACATTAGTTACATTCTTCAACACTCCCTCTAAACTAGGGAAGTATTCATAATTAAATATATATACAGAGGTACATGGAAGATCTCAAAATGATGTACTCTATGAAGAGTCATAGCACACCCAATGCTATAGATTAGATACCTGACCAGGGTACTCTAATCGAGTGGGACTAAGATGGACTCAAGCTTTAGCCACTCTAGGTACCATCAAGCTTTTAAGCTCTACCATCCATTGTTTTAAAAAACGGCCGAGTCGACTCCGACTCAACCGAGTCAGATCGAGCCAATACATGGCCGAGTTGGCTTGGTGGCTGAAACGGAACGGCTGGTCGAGTTGTTATCGAGCCAATCATTGACTCGGTCGACTCGCTAACAACTCAGCCGACTCGGTAATGACTCAGCCAAATCGGTAACAACTCGATCGGCTCAGCTCTTCGACAAAAATCCTGAAGCACGCTTGTCAAAAGTTGTTCCACCACCTACATATCAATGGTTGGGTTGTCGTTTATTGCATATTTATAGCTCTAAAGTAATCTATCACTGTGAGAAAGTTTTGAAAATTACAAGGCCGAAGTATGGTTATTATCCTAGTGGCATCAATTAGAAAACTGAAACAATGCACTCAACACGATACAGAACATAAGTTACTACATCCGCTAACACTTACCAATACGGAACACAGGGAGGGTAAAAAATAGTGAGGAATTTCTTGCTCGACCGTAAGGGAGACGTGGCCTAGAATCTATCTGATGATGAAGAAGATGCATTGGCTGATAATAAGACAGGTGATAGTTTCAAGCAAGGTTGAGCCATACAATGTTTTTAAAAAGGCAAATGTTCTAGTAATGGACTAATAAATACATATTTACCTCTGATTGTCCTAGAGCTTGACCAAAATTAAATCAAGGGTTTTGAGACTTCATTAGGGGTAGAGAATTGGTATTATTGTTGTTGTAGTCTAGTGATTGTCTTTAGGGTGAAGGCAAAAAAAATCCTGGCATTGGTGGCTAAGTATGAACTTTGTATTGGACAGTGCACTGGGTGCCATTTTGATATAATGGATATACTCATGAGCTTACTTTGATCATATGTTGTTTTCTCTCTATATTCTAAAGCTTTGTGTTTGGAAACTTAAATGAAAATCTTTAAAATTATGTTTTTTATAAAAAAATAAATATTTAATGTATTTTTTACAACAATTGAGTCATTGAAATCAAACCGGCCAAGTCAATACCGAGTCGGAGTCGAAGTCGACCCTCGATCGTTTCCAAGTCAGAGTCGGAGTTTTAAAACATTGCTACCATCAACCCACGAATCTAGGTGCGTATGCAAGGTCGAAGCTCCATGACCAAAGCCACCCTCCCTATTTCAGGATCTAGACATCAACACATAGGTCGCCCAGATGTCCTCCCAAGCATCTTGCCATTAGATGTTTCATCTCTCCCTATTAACTAAATTAGATATATCCATTTGTCAAGCATGTTTCCAAAGTGTTCAACCTTCTTATGGAGCAATTTACCCGTACAAATACAACCTCAATCAGTGATAGACTTTCAAATATATATATATATATACATACAAGCAAACACAAACCTTTGAGGTCCTCAATCATTAGGATGTTGCTTATATAATCATCACGTTATCCAAATACATCTTGTCGAAAGCACCAAATACAGCCTCAGTACTTCTCAAGTCTTTTGATTGCAACTTCATGGATCATGAATATTCATTTGTAGTACTTTCACTTACTTCAAGGTATTCATTGTCATAATATGCCCTCCCTCTCAACTGGGGAGATATACCCTTACTTCTATCTAGGCTCCCTTTCAACTTAGGGAGATCAACCACTTCCTTCTTCTATAACATCAAAGAACCTTTCACGGCATCATTCTTTCTTACGGCACCAAGGTCATCTTGATCATCATCATTCATATCACTTCCTTCATCATGTTTATTATTATACAAACATCTTCATCATCTTGAAGATTATGTACCTGCAAAAATTTAATAGCAACTACAACCAAATACAAACATACAAAAGCATGAAGTTAAATATGTCATTATAATGGAAGCATTAAAACATTCAAACTTTAGATATGAGATACCTAAACCTAGTTAGGTTCATAATCAGCAAAGGTTACATCCTTTTATATTATAGATTTTAACAACTTGCTAGGGTTTTGTCATAAACCCTAGACTCCATCTTTGAGACACAAAGCTTCATCAAATAACAATCCCATCATAGTACTACACATCTAAGGTTTCAATAATATGCTTTTGGGATTACATGTCAGACTTTACTAAGATTTGTTGCAAACCCTAGATCAAAATTAAATCATCATATCCTAGATTATCAATCTCTACCAAGGTTTTGTTACAAACACTAGAATTCACAAACTATAACATGAGTATCAACAATTAGGTTAGCATACTAACATTTCTCATCAATACAAATATCAATACATCGAATTTAGATATACAACAAATTTCTCCAGGCTAGGGTTTTGATCATACGAACTAATATACATCTAAGGTCTCATTCCTAGAATCTTACTATAAATATTACAAGGGTTTTGTGCATAAACCATAATTCACCAAACCCTAAACATCTAGGGTTTCAATACATAACTTGGATATTAACAGCAAACACTAAAGAACTAGGGTTTCTATCATAACAATACCAAAACCCTAAATATCCAAACAATAGGATTTCTAGACTTTATCAACAACCCTAAGAGGACTAGTGTTTCAACATTATTAACATACCCTTAGCATCAATAGCCTAGGGTTTTATAGTGAACCCTAAAGGTTAGGGTTTCACAAGAATGATCAAAACAATGGTATGACGAAGGTAGACTTAATCTAATGATCAATCACCCTAACAAGAATTTTTTAGATTCAAAACCCTAGACATAGCGATGTTAGTAATGTAAAGCAAATTTCAAAAGAGAATGGACATACATTTTATTATGAAGAGAACTTCGTAATACAACTTGTAATTTAAGACATACCTTGAATTGTTCTTTAACAAACCTTGTAGGACATCAATGCTTGAAAGGCTTCCTTTGCAATAGAACTTTTCCATGCTTCAACTTTATCTTTTGAAGTATCCTCCATAATCTTTGTGTATTCTACAATCTTTCTTACCAAGGAAAAGATATAAAGAAAAGGATATTAGCATACGATACAAACAAATCTTGATGTGAGAAGGAAACCCAACATGAAAAGAAGAAAACAAAGAACATAATACTTATCTTTTCACAAAATGGCGGAGGCGTCCTCTTAATTCAATCTTTCTGAGGGACACCTACTGTTGAGAAATCTGGGGCAGTAGCATAAAGATGATTTCTCTTGCAATGATAACTACTTGTGAAGACTTTTTCTTTTTCTTGATTAGGTTCTTCTTTATCTTTGATTATTATTGTGTTTTCTTCATCAAACAACTACCAAAACCATAATGAAAAATGAGACAAAAGACACAAGATATAGGCAATCAGCCAGGGCCAAAACCTCTCCAATCTTGAGAGGAAAACCCACAGAATTATTCTTCTTATAGAATCTTCAATTGACGAATTCCAAGACCTAGACCCTTGACCAATAACTTCTCCAAGACCAAGTCAACTTGCCTCAAGTCAAAGTTAATCCTTTCTTGATTCAACTGCAATTTCTTCTTCCACTTTAGCCTTCGCTCCTGCAACACTAGTCTGAGATTCTCGGCCTCCTTGACTACAACTTTCAGCTTCCTACAATGGACTGTACTTTTCGCACATGTGGCAAACTTGGGGTAATTTCAATCCTTTTCCTCCTTCGCTTGACTAGAGTTAATCTTCTTGTGATCTCGGCTTGAAAGATAGATCAATTCCTTGTCTTGATCTAGCTTCCTAAGGGTTTGCACTTCAACGTTTCTGCAATGGGTGAATTCCCTAATCCTTCCTCGCATGTATGAGAAATTCAAGCCTTAAAACAGATGCAAACCTTCAATTTCTTCTGCTGGAGATTATCTCTTTCTTCACTGCCCTTTTCAGTCACTTCTTCTCCCTTAGATCGAACTTGATGATGATGAATGAATGCCTCCTTAAGTGAGGCCAAGTCCTCCTATATATAGACTCTTCCTCCATGCTTTTAGGCTAACTTGAAGTTGTCTTTAGGCCACTTGATGCTTGAGAAGGCCGACTTGTTCTTTTGCATTATGACTTGGTCTTTGGAGAGTTCTTTGACTTGACTTTGACTTTCATAAATCTTTTTACAATATATAACATGCCCAAAAAGGTCATTCATACATGATAATTACTCATAAGCCCTAGAAGCTCTCAATGGGAGCTTGACCTATAAACTAAATTCCTCTTGAGCATGAAACACATGCCTCAAGGTCAACAATAATAATTTACTTTTCTCATTACATCAAATACATAAAATCATGATTACATGTGTCATTATGAAGACCGAACCTAGTTACATATTTCAACACTCCCTCGGGAGGTATTCATAAGCCATACAAGGTACCTGGACATTCTCAATCTTGGGAATTCTCATACGAAGAGTTGGATTGGTAATCCATCTGTATAGCATCATATCATCCAGCATTGTCACATAGCAAGGGCTTGACTAACAGCTCTATCTCTCCACAAGATCAGAGCACAATGTTGGTGAGACCAATGATTTATAGACACCTTCATCATTGTCTCTCAAGGAGCATACCCCACCCAGGTGTTCACAGGGTATGTCCTTCCAGGACTATTCTTATCTTGGATTCCCAATCCTCAAAGAATATCGGTCCTCTACGACTACTCTTATCTTGGATGCCCTACCACATCCTCAAAGAGTATCGAATGCCAAATGCTTACCCAATTCTCCATTCCTTCTTCCCAAGTGAAGACAAGAATGATGTGTCTATCTCTCCCTCTCAACTAGGGAGGATATACCCATTCCAATGAAGGAATGTACCCATTCCTATAAAAGGAATGTACCCAAGCTCCCTCTTAATCAGGGACTTGTTTCCAAATTTCTCCTTAATCAGAAACTTGCTTCCAGGCTCCCTCTTAACCAGGGACCTGTTTCCAGCAACAGCTCTTTCTTCATTGGTGGAGATCATGGGACCTTCAGCTGCTTGTAGTGCTCCTCCATTCAATGTCATGAATTTAATTTTAACATTATGGAGCCTTCATCTTTTGGGATTTCTTTGTAGGGCATCAACCATCCATCACTTTCCCTCTTGAATCAGGGGAGTCATGCCATTCTTCCTTTCCTCGAAGGGTGATCCATTGGACCATATCTGGCTTTTCCTCATATAGCTACCTTTTTCACATCATGTCTCTTTCAGGATCTTCCATCCTTCCACATGAGTATCAATTGTAGATGATATCCACACTTCTCTTTATGTAGCCCTGTATTAGCCCATCCAGATATTATTCGAAAAATCAAAAATGAACATCAAATCAAAAGTTATCTTTTGTGATGGCCCTTCATCATGACATCTGCTTGTTGCAACATCAATATCCTACATTTATATTGACACATCTCCAAGATATTCATTTGTCAAGGGTCTTCTTTCTTTTCAAACTTTTCCAAGGTCTTCATATGTTTCCCATGGAGATATCATATCAATTCTTCTAGTCATGAGATGTTGATTGCCTTCTCTATAGTTGCATCTTTCACGATCTCCTTTTTTCTCTTTATCCTCATCTTGCAGATGCTCCTTCCCCATGATGTATGAAGAGCTTCATACTAAATGATTCTCATTTTACCCATAAGTGCTACTTATGCTTCTAATGAGGTTACCAAGAGTTATTTTCTTCCAATTATGACTGCCATAGACTTCAACTATCTTTCAAGCTTCCCATAATTATGTCATGAGCTCTCGCTTTCAATCGTATGCCATTGTTAATGTGATGCAACCTTTCATACTTTATTGACTGTAATTCTTTAACCATGGTTGACATCTTCAACCTTCTACTTCTTCCAAGTATCCATACATCATGAATAGTGCCCAAGGGTCTGTATAATTCCCTCCTATCGTGCTTCTTAAAATGAAGGCTTAGCCTATTCACCTTTACTTCTTATACCTACAATATTTATTGACAAGCACCCCAAGCAGATGCTCCTTCCCAATGATGTATGATGAGCTTCATACTAAATGATTCTTATTTTACCCATGCTACTTATGCTTCTAATGAGGTTACCAAGAGTTATTTCCTTTCAATAATGATTGCCATAGACTTCAGCTATCTTTCAAGCTTCCCAAAGACAAAAGACACAAGATATAGGTGATCAGCCAGGGCCAAAACCTCTCCAAGATTGAGAGGAAAACCCACAGAATTCTTCTTCTTATATTATCTTCAATTGATAAATTTCAAGACATAGACCCTTGACCAAGAACTTCTCCAAGACCAAGTCAACTTGCCTCAAGTAAAAGTTAGTCTTTTCTTGATTCAGCTACAATTTCTTCTTCCACTTTAGCCTTCACTCCTGCAACACTAGTCTGAGATTATCAGCCTCCTTGACTACAACTTTTCGCTTCCTGCAATGGACTGTACTTTTCGCTCGTGTGGCAGACTTGGGGTAATTTCAGTCATTTTCCTCCTTCGCTTGACTAGAGTTAATCTTCTTGCGATCTCGGCGTGAAAGATAGATCAATTCCTTGTCTTGCTCTGGCTTCCTAAGGGTAAGCACTTGAGCCTTTCTGCAACAGGTGAATGCCCTAATCCTTCCTCGCATGTGTGACAGATTCAAGCCTTGAAACATATGCAAACCTTCGATGTCTTCTGCTGGAGATTATCTCTTTCTTCATTGCCCTTTTCAGTCACTTCTTCTCGCTTAGATCGAACTTGATGATGTTGAATGAATGCCTCCTTAGGCCAACTTGAAGTTGTCTTTAAGCCAACTTGATGCTTGAGAAGGCCGACTTGTTCTTTTGCATTATGACTTGTTCTTTTGCAAGTTCTTTGACTTGACTTTGACTTTCATAAATCTTTTTACAATATGTAACATGCCCAAAAGGGTCATTCATACATGACAATGACTCATAAGCCCTAAAAGCTCTCAATAGGAGCTTGACCTATAAATTAAATTCCTCGTGAGCGTGAAAACCATGCCTCAAGGTTAACAATAATAATTTATTTTTCTCATTACATTGAATACAAAAAAATCGTGATGACATATGTCATTATGAAGACCAAACCTAGTTACATATTTCAACACCTACAACTTATCAAAATAATTCAAAAAATTTCTAACAAGGCATGTTAGACCTATAATTCTAGAAATCAAAACCTAAAGGAAAACAATACAAAACTTGGAAAAGAAGACTAGGAGGGATATGTGAGAGAGGACTTAGTAGTATAAGTCCTTGACTTCCGATTCTTCAGTCTTGTTCTTCTTAGGCAGAGCTTCATCGTAATATTTGTTTGTTCCCTATCTCTCTTTTTATTCTTTGGATTCTCAAGAAATTGATTTTTGTAATGACCCATCTTATGACAGTTGTAGCATTCAACCTTGGATAGTTCAACTTTCTTATTTGGTCCTTTGAAC
Organism: Pinus tabuliformis; assembly: GCA_031772625.1. Classification (NCBI taxonomy): domain Eukaryota; kingdom Viridiplantae; phylum Streptophyta; class Pinopsida; order Pinales; family Pinaceae; genus Pinus; species Pinus tabuliformis. The sequence goes on along the minus strand of CM062805.1, from coordinate 537,770,363 downwards.
TTCTTGAAGGTTCCCTTCTTTTTGTGATGAGAAGAATAGGCATTAGAGGTGTTTTCTTCTTCATCCTCCTTCTTCTTGTTTACTAATGATATTCGGGCTTCTTCTTGACTGCATGCATTCCACATTTGTTCGAATGTTAGAGTATCCTTCCAACTGCTAATTCCTGATGCAAATGCACTCGAAGATTTTGGTAGTTCTAGAAGAGACAATTACGAGCTCTTTTTCTGGAATAACTTCATCTATTTGCTTGAGTTCATCTCTGATTCTAGATATCCTTACAAAGTAGGATGATACAGTATCATCTCCTATCATCTTTATGGTCCTCAATTCATTTTTGAGGCTCGCTATTTGACCAATGTTTTTGATGGTGAATAATTTAGAGAGAGCCTCATATATTTCTTGAGCAGAATCTATGTTGGATATGTATGGAATTAGGTTGTCCTTTACTCCATCCACTATTAGGTTCATGGTCAGGATTTCGGTTTCTTTGAACTTCTCTTATTCTGCTTCATCTGCAGGTTTCTTGACTTTTCCTTAAACAAGATTCAAAACTTTGTGTTTTTCGAGGATAAGATCTATCCTCTTTTTCCATGCCCTGTAGTTGGAGGGTCCTTGTAGTTTGTTTTCTCCCTTCATTGAGTTTGTCATGTTTCTATCTTCTACTCCTTGTGACCTTTCCTTGAAACTCTTTCTCTTATATCTCTCCTTTCAATAGATTTCAGTCAGCCTCTTTCTTTCCTCTTCACCTTAGCTCTAATACCATGTTAGAAAATCGGAAATGCAGGTAATTAAATAAATAAATAAATCTTATGTTGATAATTACTTGTGATATCTTTGAGTTCTTATTAACTTTCTTATGTTCTTCTTTTATCTTTGTTTCATCAAGCAATTATCAAAAGCAAAACATGAAGATCAAAGACACCAGATATAGGCACTCTGCCAGGGCTAAAACCCCTCTATAGGGGAAAACCAAGTCAAACTCTTCCACTAGCAAATTCAAGTTGAGATAGACCAAGACCTTAGACCCAAAGACCTTCCTCCTCCACCAATTCAACCTTCCAAATAAATTCAGCAACCTTCAATAGTCTCTTATTGTCCAGCAGCTACAACCCAACAACAATTTAGAATTTCAGCCCTCAACAACTCAGAGTTTCGGCCGAGCTTTAGCACTGCAATTTCAACCCCTTAGCAGCTCAACAGCTTCACATGTGTGACAGAGAGAGAATTTCAACTTCTTGTGCTCGATCAAGACCTCCTCCTTCGCTATCCCTTTCCTCTTCTTCCCTTGAATTGCGCACTTTTTTTGGCCCCAAAAGTTTCAAATCAAACTCGATGAGGAGGTGTATCAAATGAGGTCGAGTTGTTGCCTTTATATAGGAGTTTCTACCCCTCAGTTAGGACGACTTGGTGGAGGAGGCCTAATTGACCTATTTTACATTAAAATAGATTTCTTTCTTGACAAATGAAGTCGAAGAAGGGTCTTTTACATTGTGACATGAACAAGGACACTTGACATAAACCATAGAAGCCTTCAATGGAGGCTTTGACCTAAAAGCAATTGACCCAAGCATGAAACCTATGCTTTAATATTTCAATTTCTTTTATAATAAAATTACTATTTCTTTCTTTTGACAAATACATTACATCATGACTCAAATACAATTATGAAGATCGACACTAGTTACATTCTTCATAACTTTTTGCAACCAAAAAAGATATCCCTCTTCACAGGCTTGTGCATAGACTTCAACCCAACATTACCTTATCTTACCTCAAGATAAGATCATCAAATTTGTATAATTTTTTCTTATTGTAGCCAATATAGGTAGGACACCATAAAAGGATACAAATGTGCTATGGAGATCCATGCCTTAGTATTGAAGTTGTCAACATGGTTTTTTCCCAAGGAAAATTCATAATTTTATTCAACCTTAAGCCAAGGAACAAAATTACATTTTGCATATGCTAGTAAGCATTCAGTCATGTCATCTTGTCGGCTGATGCACAAATAAAGAAAAGAACTATAAAAAATGCATAATTTTGTCGGGGCTAAATGTGATAAAAGTCACTTTAGTTTCTCCTTTTTTCCTTTCTTTTTCTCCACTTTTTGTCGAACTCCTTGTTTGGGAGTGGTTATTTGCCTGTCACTATTGCCAAGTGATTTCCTTATCCCTTCGAGGGGCTTTTTTGCCCAAGTTTGAGCTCTCGTATACATGGGACCTCTTTATGCCCCCAAATTCCTTTTCAGCGAGTGTTTCCACTGTTGATTTTTGAATAGCTTGGAAGGTACTCCAAGCCCTAAGGTTCGAGGTTTGGAGAGTGAAGCACCACAAAAGTCATTTGTGGGCTTGGAACCCAAGGTTGTGGTTTTGCACCCACCAATGTTTCGGCCAAAACCATGAGGCACTTGGATATGTGAGGGATGGAGATGATAAAGGATGTCGAGAAGAATCCAACACTTTGAGAATTGTCAAAATCCAAGTTGTCCTTGATGAGATATGAATTTTTGAAGATCGTGATGGGTTTTTGGACAGTCAAGTCATGTAGGCTTGAGTCAAATTGGTCCAAAAGACATGTCTTTTCAAAAATTCGTTGAGCCCTCTTGTTAGGTATAAATAAGAGGAGATGTGATGTCATTTCAATCATCCAAGTGCATTCATCTCTTATGTAAACACATTTGAGGCAACGAAGTTGTGGAGGACAAGATGTGGAGGAGAGAGGGTTGGGTTTGGCGTGATTCTTCCTCTATTACAGGTCTGAGTTACTTCAGGAGCAAGCCGGAGGAAAAAGGTAAGTGTTAAAGGTTATTTGTAACAGTTTTAGTGTGGGTTGTCTCTCCTAAGTAGGTCGCAACTCTAGTTGTGCCTTATAGGAAGGTCGCAGGCCTAAAAACACATGTACAGGGAGCCACAATTTTGTTGTAAGTATTACAGAGAAGCCGCAGGTGTATAGGAGTGTTGGGAGGTATGTTTGGGGGTTGATTTTAGCCCAGAACTATAGCCTTGCATTGGGAGACTATTGTGAAAGGAAGTTGCAGCATTTGAGGGTTGTTTGGGTGAATTTAATAGGGTTGTTGTAGCGTGTCAGGTGCCCTAACCAGGAACAGCCAAGGACAACAGTCTACATCAGCACTTTATGATATGAGATATGCATGGTTGATGTGTTTTGTGTAGAATTGAATGTTGGAGGATCAGTCCTAATGTTTGGACAGTTGTTGCAGCCTGTGGGAGCCATGCGTTGGGGTTGTCTTGGTTGTTAAGAAACCACAACTAGGAGCAGATCTTACAGTGTAAGGATTGGGTGCCATTGGACTGGTGGAGGGTAGCGCGTTGGCGACCCAAAGTAACCCTTGACAAGCAGTCATAAAGAGAGCTTGACAGCTGCAAATTGGAGCTCAGGTATTGGCCAGGCTAGAAGAGCAGATTGGATCAGCCCATGTTCATTGTAGCAGAAGCGACTTACAGCAATGATAGGTCGCAGCCCTCCTAGAGAACCTATGCATTGTCCTTTGATGGACTAAGGGGCAGCTAAAGAGCAAAACGAAAGCGAAGGACCGGCAGGACGAGATACAACATAGAGGTTGCAGCAAGATTGTCAACGTATCTTGTATTCTTGTACTTGTGGATAATTGAGGGCCATTATCCCTTGTATGCGAGCCCTGGATAGTTGTATTATATGTTGATTAATATAATGAAGTTGGGTTGAAATTTGTAAAAAGTTGTCTATACTTGTGCATGTTTGATTTATTGCTATTTATATTCCGATGTGCAAAGTAGCTTTGTTGAGATTCTTGGTTTGGTAGCATTAGAGATTTTAAGATTCTATCCTAGACCCAAGGTCGTGGAAATTCAACATCCACTTTTTGTTGCACTATTGCTATAATTTGCTATAATAATGATCCTTTGACAAAATATTGCAAGACTTCCATAGAAATTGTGCCATAAATAGTATTCAATTGAAATCATTTTTGCAAGCATTGACTCCTTTTATCAGACTTCATATAGAAAGACTACTTTGTTGGTGTTTGGACCTTTCTCTCAATCCTTCTTATTAGCCTGTTGGTCCTTTCACTGAGATACTTCGAATTTATGAGGCACTTTGGACTGACTGAGAAACTTCCTTCGATTTCTTTTTCGGTCCTCTAACAGATGAACTAAGGCTATAAACCTAAGGCTTCAACTTTCTTCCTTTAATTAAGAGCTTCGCTAGCATATTCACTGACTCAGTCATTTCATGCTACTTTTGATCACTTTCTAAGGTTCTTCGGCCTTGGATACTATTAACCCTGATGCCTTTCGTCCCTCTATAAAGCCTATGGCCTAGCCTATGACTAAGACTCTTCGATCTTCCTTCAATTTCACTAAGGAGTTTTTAAATCCAAACTAGGACTTAGAACCTTTCTCTTGGACTCTCGGTTTAAACAATAGATAAAGTTTTCCTTCATTTATTTACCAAATGATTTCATCATTGATTTGCTCTGTTGAGCATAATAGAGCGTAGATTTTCTAGGGCACAAACATGAAGGAAGATCTTGGCTTCTTTTTCAAAATATTCCTCATGCTTCTAGGACTAGGCATTCTAGGGCTAAAACCAGCTTCTTCTTCAAGGTTGTCCTTTTCACCATAGCTCTAATACCATGTTGATTTTTCAAGTGCAATAGATACAAGCACTAATTTGCTTCTTATGATGTAGATATTCTTTTACCACTTTCAGTTTATCATTAAGCAATTACACTTCAGAAATTCAACCATAAAACCACGAGGACAGTAGAGATCACAATGCAAAAAGATAACACAAGATTTACCCTTGGAAAAGCCCAACAACCTTTTCCTTAGAGAAATTCTTTAATTCAACAAAAGATACTCCTAATTCTTCTAGTCAAATACAAAGGTAAAACTAACCAACAATATAACTTTGGTCAAACTACCCTTTTGTCAAGTCACCAATCCGCCCCAACAAACTCGGCCCTATTTGATTTGCCTAGGCCAAAATTTTGCCTTCTTCTATTCTCAAAAATTTGACCATGTTGCCCAGAAGATCACATGTGCGACGCTACAGACAAAGAGAAAGATGTCACACGTGCATGGTCAAAAAAAAAGAGAGAAAATATGCTTGAGATGTTTTCATCCTTCTTCTTCGTCCTTCTTTTGTCTTCTTGTCTTCTTCGCTTGGATGCCGAGAAGATATCTTTATGTGATCTGAATTGTACTTGAAGGAGATTGAATGGAGTATATATAGAGATCAAGCTACCCGAATGAGTCCCTGTTTGACTGAGGCTGACTTGACTTGAAGGAGTGCCAACTTGATCACTTTTGGAGCCAAAAATTCAAATTTCAAAATTCAAAATTTCTCTTTTGAAACATGTTGGAGAACCCAATATGGCAGTTTAAAACCTAAGAAACTAGATTCACTCTCCTGGCCCCACGTGTCCTGAATCAAACGAATCGAACACAATTCGGTGGGACACGTGTCCTCCAAATCGTGTCTCGATTCCAGGACACGTGTCACGGCTTTTTGCCCTTCGCGTGGCTTTAAAAGTGTGATTTGGCCATTCTTTCTTCACCAAAGTCATTGTGGGTTTGATGTGGGTGTGTGAGAGCTAAGAGCAAAGGGTGTGGGAGCATTTTGGAGGCAAGTAAAGCAACAAGTGCGTGCATTTTTTCTCTGTATTTTTTGCGTTTTTATTACAACAATTTGCATGTGCATTTGTTTTACAAATTTGTGCATTTTTTCTTTTTTTTTACAACATTCATGTCTCAATCAAGGGCAGCAGGGAAGGGGCAAAGGAAGAGGAAGAATGTCCCCATTAGAGATGCCCCTCCTCTTCCAATTTCATCAGGGTCTGCAAGTGTTCCCTCTATTGCAAGTGGGGTTGCAACAACAGCTTCAAATGTTGAGGGAAGACAGCAGCCTCAAGTTAACAAAAATCCCTTATGGAAATATGTCACAAGAGAGCAAGGGCCACGCAACAAGATGAAGGGGGGAGGCAATGTTGCTTGGAAATGCAACTATTGCAAAAATCATTTCATGAGCACATATTTCCGTGCGAAAGCTCATTTGTTGGCTTTACCAAGTTGTGGAATTGCAGCATACTAAGAGGAAGGAAATGGAAAAAGAGGCCAACATTCATATGGCAAAGGTGGCTGCAACATCTAAAAAAACAAGAATGAAGACCCCCTTCCATTCCTAAGGAAAAGCAGCAACAAATTTCCATTTGAGAGTTCTAGTGGGGGGCAAGCAACAAAAAGAAAGGCAATGGCACTTGGTCCACTATACAAGATTTTACAGAAAGAGAAACGAGAAGAGCTTGATCTCACCATTGCATTTTTTTTCTATCAGAACTTCATATCCTTTAATGTTGCACGCTCACCTTTATTTATTGAGATGTGCCGAGCTCTAACTCAAGGGGCTTCATCAGGGTATGTGCCTCCTGGGTCAAAGAAGCTTAGAACCACATTGTTGAAAAAGGCAAAGAAAGAGGTGGAAAAAATGCTTGAGCCTATTAAATCAACATGGCCAACATCTGGGGTTAGCATTGTTTCTGATGGATGGACAAATCCAGCACGGCACCCACTTACCAACTTCATGGTGTCTTCCTTGAATGGTCCAGTTTTCATGAAATCAGTGGATGCACTTGGACAATACAAGGATACACAATATATGGATGAGTTGTTTATTAAAGTTATTGAAGATGTAGGTGTTGATTCTTGTGTGCAAATCATTACAGATAATGCACCTGTTTGCAAGGTTGTTGGCATGATTGTGGAAGCTAAATATCCACAAGTATTTTGAAAACCTTGCATTGTCCATTCTTTGAATTTAGCACTTAAATCTATTGCTTCTGATGTGATTTGGATTGGAAGCATTGTTGAGGATGCCAGCATATCCGCAACTTTGTACAAAATCATACAAATGCCCTCACTATCTACAAGGAGTACACCAATATATCATTGTTGAATATTGCGGATACACGCTTTGCCTCTTCATTCATCATGTTGAAGAGGTTGAGGGAGGTCAAGACCGCTCTTGGAGCCATGGTTATTTCAAATTTTTGGTCTTTTTGGAGAAAGACAGATCAAGCAACCTCAAAAAGTGTGAAGGACACAGTGTTAGATGATGCTTAGTGGGGGAGAGTAGATCTACTTATTCATATCATGGACCCTATCATTTCTTTGCTTCGATTTGCAGATACAGACCAACCCATCCTTGGAGAGGTTTATGAGCGATGGGATTCCATGATTGAGTATGTGAGGAGCATTATTTTACAGAGTGAGTGCCCCGAGTATGAGACATCATCAGAGGTCTTCTTCACCACCATACTATTCTTGTCAGCAGATAGGACAAGGATTACACACCTTTACATTGTTTGGCTCACTCATTGAACCCAAAATACTACAACCATGAGTGGTTGAATGGTGGACCTTCTCGCAAATTCCCTCCTCACCTGGGGGAAATTTCACGGGGGAGGAAAGCTACATTGAGGCGTATTTTTCATTATAGAGCATCCCTCGATGAGGTGGAGGATGCCTTTGCATAGTTTTCCACTGGCACTGGTCAATTTGTAGGATATGATGTGATTAGAGACAGGGGAGCTAAGAAGCCCTATTCTTGGTGAGAAACTCGTGGGGCAACAAGCCCTCCTCTACAGCGGTTAGCCATGAAGCTCCTTTCTCAAGTGACTTATCCTCTTGTTGAATTGGAGCACATATGGGAATTTGTATAGTGTCAAGAAGAGCAGACTTGAGCAGTGCAGTGCAGAGACAATGGTGTATGTGCACACCAACCTTCGTCTTATTTACAGGCAGAGGGATGAGTGGTTGAAGGGAAAGACAAAGATGTGGGATGTCTTTCCTGGTGATATGGGTTTGGACAGCAGTGTTGAGTTGGCATTGGCCAACATGGATCTTAATGACCCAGTGCTAGATCTTGTCACTTTTGATGATGGTGATACTCTTGAGGGGTCATCCTCCACACCAACAGATGCAGAGATGACATTGGATACAAAGGAGGAGGATGCAGCAGAGGAGAGCAGTGATGACCATGACGATGAGAACAGTGATGTTGATTTTGATTATGAGGATTGATGAATCGTGAGCTACCTATTGCCTTCAAGCTTGTAGTTGCTTTGTATTTTCTATTTCTATTTGCCATTGGCATTGCTACTACCTATGCAACACTATACACATTTTGATTGTAATGACTTGATGAGAAAACTACAGTGTCTTGTCTTTCTCCTATTGGATCATTGATGAATATGTGTTATGATTTATCATTTATGTCACAATTGTATTTGTATGCATAATGTTACTTTGCAAAACTTACATCTAGATGAGTCATGAAGATCTATGTTTGAATCAATGAATTTGTATCATGAATGAGAATGTGTAAGAAATATCTAATTTATATATATATATATATATATATATATATAACGTGTCCTATTCCTGGGGTCAATGTGTCTGTGTCCGACACTCAAATACCCATGTCCTTCATGTCCCGTGTCCCCGTGTCAGGTGACTCAGTTTAAAACAATTCTCCTTCTTTAATAATTGTTTGTGAACCTGTATTAGCTTCTTTTCTTCTTTATTAGATTCTTTTCATCAAACTATTATCAAGACCATAAACCATAAAGATCATAAAAAGACTGGGACGGGGGCAAGGCAGCTAGAACCCTAGCAGCCCCAGCCCTGATTCATGCCTCCCTACCTTGGCAGTCGCAGGTCTTCTCTCGTCGTCGTGTCGTGCATTGCAATCATTTGCTGGTGTTCTCTGTGTGGAGCTTTGGTGTGCATTTTGTGCTTCCTCTACCAGTTTTTTGGTTTCCAACTTGTTGCTGTCATCTTTGTCATGCTTGATGCTACATTTTTTGTCGATGCTCTGGAGTCTTCGTTGGGTCTCTTTTTAGGCTTTGGGGCCAATTTTTTACTGTTGGAGGTCCTTGCTCACCATTGCTTGTTCGTGGTGCTGGTTTGAGGGTTTCCATCTGTTGATCTCATTTTCTGGTTTTTAGTGATGGTTGCCATCGTCCTCCTTTTGTTGTTGTCGTCTGTGTCGTGCTTGTTGTTGTGTTTTTCGTCATTGCTCTGGAGTCTTGCTAGGCTATGTGACTCGTTTTTGTCGTCGGAGGTCCTTGCTCATCGTCCCTATTTGTGGTGTTGGTTTGAGGGTTTCCATTGACTAATCTCAATCTCTATGGAGTTGTTTTTTGTTGCCCTTATTGAGCTCGCTATTATGGCTTATGGGCGGCCTGTGCCCTGTCATTGTGTTCCGTTGCGAATGCTCTTTTTGTGTGGGGTTCATTTTTAACCCTTTCTGTTGGGTTTTTGTCCTATGTTGTTAATGTCAGCGGCCCATTTTGGGGTTTTGTTTGTGTGGAATCGTAGGGTCGATTTTTTTAGCCCTTCAGGGTTTCATCGGTTGCAAAAAAAATTTCTCAGCATGTATGTTCTGGAATGTGGATATGTGTATGTTTGTAATGCCCTCGAGCATATGCAAAATGTAATTTTGTCCTTATTTTCAAGTTGAATAAAGTTACGAATTTTTTCCTAGGAAAAAAAAAACCATAAAAGACAATGACACAAGAAGTAGGCTCCAAGCCAAGGCAAAACACCTCCAAGGGGAAAACCCAAAAATAAATTTCTTCTCTTCTTATAGAATTAACCCAAATGAGAAATCCAAGACCCAAACCTTAAGACCAAGATCTCCTCCAAGCACCAAGTCAGCCCTCCAAAAATCTCTTCCAAACAAGCCAAAGATCAACCAAGTCAACAAAGGTCAAACCTCCTCCAATCTGCTCCAAATCACAATTTCGACCCTCTACCTTAGGTCTGAAATTCAGACCTACAACTTCGGCCCCCAACAGACTGCAGAAACCCTAGCTTTCTCGCACGTGTGAGCATAAATGTGTACAAAAGTCAAATTTTCGATTTCTTCTTGAGATTTATTTTTCCTTAACCTTCTCTATTCTTCTACTTGCTTCTAGTTGTAGATCAAACTTGATGTTATGTGTGTTATTGAGGTCGAAGTTCCTTCTGTATACATGCTTCTCATTAAGTCGAAATACGCTTCTTCTAGGGCGACTTCCTCTGGTAGGGCCGACTTCGACTTGGAGGTTACAAATGACTTTCTAAACACAAAAATAATATATTTTACATGTTACAACTTGCCCAAATGGGTCTTATACAAATGATAATGACTTTCTTGACTCGTGACAAATATCTTTTGAATTGACAAATCCTAGGAGCATAAAATGTATGCTTGACCTAATTGACCAATCAAATGGAGCATGAAACCCATGCTTGAAAATAATATTTTTCTTTCTTCTTTTGCTTGTTACATAAGATATACATAATGACATGAGTACAATGACAATTATGAAGACCGAATCTAGTTACATTCTCCAACATTCTCTCTTAACTAGGGAGGTATTCATAATTACATAATTGGTACAAGGATTCTCTCAATTTGAAATATTCTCATGAGAAGAGTCGGATTGATAAGCCATCTTTTAAGCATCAACATCATAACCAGCATTGTCAACATAGCAAGGCCTTAACTAACAAGCTCTACCTATATCATAGCATAATGTTGGGAGGCTTTACATGATATACCACACTACCTCTTAAGGCACATACCCCATCTAGATGTTCACTAGGTATGTCCTTTTAGGACTATTCTTTTCTTGGATTTCCAATCCTCAAAGAATATCGATCCTCTTCGACTACTCTTATCTTGGATACCCTGTATCATCCTCAAAGAGTGTCGGTCCATGAGATTACTTCCTATCTTGGATTTTCTATCCTCAAGGAGTATCAATCTCAGATGCTTATCCAATCCTCCATTCTCCCTCCTAGTGCCTTCACTAGACTTACGGTTGTTAGTCCTGGTCTAGTGCATGACACATGGAGAATATGATGTCTAACATCACTCCCTCTCAACCAGAGAGGAGATCCTCATTCCCTCTTGATTAGGGAATAGATCCTTGCTCCTTAAATATTTAAGGAGACTTCTTACTCCCTCTCAAACATAGAGGAGATTCCTTACTTCCTTTCAATTGGGAAGTCATAACCACAAGCTCTTTAGCTTGTCTTCATCAATACATCAGCTACTAGTTCTTCATGGAGATCTTCAAGTAGTAGTTGCATGGCTCCTCCTCTCCTTTGCATCTCATCATATTGAGCTTTTGTAATGGAGCCAAACTTTCTTCAGTCTATGACAAGGTTCAGGCCATCAACCTTTCATATCACTTTCCTCTAGTCATCATCAACAAAGGCATTTTATTGAGCCAATCAAAGTAGAGTTAGTCATAGCTCCCTCAAGTGATCTTCATTGTCTTTAAAACATAAACACTAGGTTATCTTTTTGTACTGCTACCTTTCAATCCCAAAATGATGTAGACATCCTGGCCATATAATCCTTCAAAGATTATCAAAGCCATCCACTCAATTGTTGATTTTGGGTAGCATCGAATGTGCTCTAGCCATGAAATTTGGTGGAGAGGCAAAGGCACATGAGATCTCCAAGACCCGGAAATCGTTTGGAGAAATTCCACATGGGAGAGGAAGACGCAGATCCTAAAGGAGTGACGCAGTTCTAGAGCAGTGCTTGGAGCAGCTTTCGCTGTCCAGCACAAGGAAAAGTCGGAGTCGTTGTGGGGTTTGATCATCCGTTTACTAATTTGCCGAAATGTATCTCTCCAGATAGAGGTACTACTGCCAAGGATATTCTCTGTTGGGTGAGCCATTTCAAGCACCCTAGTTTTATTCACAAAATCTGCTTAATAATACAAACCCTCTATATGCTACATCAATTTTCCCAAAATGGGTTTTTCCAAGGACGATTGTCCAAAAATAACAGTGTCCCTTGTGTTATAGTCTCAGTTTATTTCAGTGCATGATCTGTATATTGGTGAAGGCTACAATAGTGTTTACTTCGATGTTTATGCAATTAAATAACTTGTTAATGTATAGAACAATTTGGAGATTGTAAACCAGTAATTGCAATAGGGGTTTCTGATGTGTTAGATTCAAAAATCTTCACATGGTATCAGAGGTACTGCAGATCATAGGCCACTGAAGACACCAGCCGAGAAATCTGAGAGTTTACAGCAAAGAAATAGCGGTCCCGAGAGACAACGTTGTTCGAGAGCCAGAGATGCAAAAGGAGGAGTGACGCAGTGCAGAGAAGGTGACGCAAAGGCTCACGCAGTGCCTGCGTCAGCACTCTAAGACAAGTGAAGGTGACACAGTAGCTGGGAGGAGCCCACGCAGTAGCTGCATCAGCTATTCAGGCCAGCACAGAGGTAGAGGGGGTCAGATCAGGCCTACGCAGTGCCAAATCATTTTTCTCAGCCAGGAACGATTGACGCATTGGCCAGGAGGAGTTGATCCAACTCTCACTATGATTACGCAGAGCCAGAAGGGCTCAGATTCTTCGAGTTGCTAGAGCTAAGGGAGTTGTGCAGATTTTGATTTGAGGAGTCGGTGGGACGTTGTTTTTGTCGGCGCAGAACAGTGTCTAAGGAGACTGAACCAAGGTAGAGGGAAGCACTACCTCTACATATTTCTAGCCAAGAAATCTAGATCCGAGTTGCAATGGAAAAGGAGGATTGGGGAGGAGTGATTCGACAGTTAGTCAGAGGATTTCCGAGAGGGAAATCAAGTCTCAGAGGGAGTCTAGGGAAGAGGAGCAGAGATGGCAGTGAACGGATTGAGGGATCAGGACAGATTGGACGGGGCTTCCAATTTTGTCATCTGGAAGGCCAAGATCCTGGTAATCCTGGATAAACATCGCATCAAGGACTATGACTTGAAAATTGTAGCTGTCCCAATTGACCCTAAATGTAAATGAGAAGTATGAGGAGGCTGAGGCGAAGGCAAAATGCATGATCCTAGACGGAGTCAAAGATCATGTCATACCACATATTGTTGAGAAGAACACAGCAAGGGAGATGTCGCAGACGTTGACCACCTTATACCAGGGCTCCTCCGTGCAGCGGAACATGTTATTAGAAAATCAACTGAGGTAATATCAGATGCAGAAAGGAGAGGAGATGGATCCATTCCTTCTCAGGTTGCAAGGAGTTCACGAGTAGCTCAATTCCATACGGTCTACACCGGATCCAAAGTTCATGGTCAGGACTGCTCTGAATGCAGTGTCCGAGGATTGGGAGACGTTTCTCCAAAGCATTTTGGGCAGGGCGACTCTCCCCAGTTGGGAGGAGATGTGGGCAGCTCTTCGACAAAAAGAGCTCAGGAGATTGACCAAGGTGGGGAGTAGTGGTAAGGGAGTTCGAATCAAGAAAGAGGAGGAGAATTATGCAGCTCTAGCATCAGCGAGACAACAGGGGGTTCAGAAGAGGAAGAAGAAAGACATCTCCAAGGTCAAGTGCTTCAATTGTGGGGTGCTGGGACATTATGCATCTTAGTGCCCCAGGAAAAAAGGCAAGGGAGAAGCTTCTAATTCAAAGGCTGCTCCAGTAAAGGCGGAGAAGGATGTCGAGACTGATGATGATTGTGCCATGAGTGCCCATGCACCTCTAAAGAAGCGGTGGGGAGACATAGAGCTGTAGTTGAGAGGACTACAAAAGTGGGGCAAGCCTTGAGGTGCCCAAACTCTTGGATCACATCCAACTACGAGAGCCCTTAATGATAGTAGCATGATGACAAGTGTCGAGTGGAGCAAGGTGTGATGGAGAGCCAAGGCAGTGCTAGAGTGCAGAAGTCTGTAGCAGCGCAATGGAGGTTGCAGCAATGCGAGAGGCACAGAAGAGGTTGCAGCAGCGTAGTGGCAACAGAGGGAGCACATTATAGCAGCAAAGGTAGCTTCAGCATCACGAGGCTTCCAGACTGACCAAGATGTCAGTGTTTGGGTGAGTTCAGTTACTTACTTCTCAGTAACTGAGTTGCAGTGCAGTAGTTAGCAGTGGCAATGCTATGGGCAGCATGATGTAGCATGTTAAGAGGGTGCTGCAGTACAGATGTAGCAGTAGCAGTGGCAGTGTCATGGGCAGCAATACAGGAAGCAACAATGCAGTGGATGTAAGACAGCAGGTCAAGTATCAGCACAGAGGAACGATGCGGAAGATCAGTGTGATGCTTCTATGGTGAAGCATTCCTAGAGCACATTCCTCACTAAGAGGGAGTGTTGATTTTGGGTAGCATCGGATGTGCTCTAGCCATGAAATTTGATGGAGAGGCTAAGGCACATGAGATCTCCAAGACCCAAAATCGTTTGGAGAAATTCCACCCAGATGAAGAGTTACTAAAATAATTAATATTTTTAATGGGTTCCTAAGTCTAAACTTAGGAATATAAAAATATTAATGTGTATTAATAAATATGGGTGAGAAAGTTCTAAGTGACGAGAATCAAGCCAGTTCTAATCTTATTCATTGATTAGGGACTTAATCTCAGTCGTTGAATCGTCAACGAGAAAAGTATAAGAGGAGGCTTGAGGGTTAGTTGGAGATACACCAAGAGAGATCAAGAATTCGATTTTCTGGGGCGAGGTTTGCTGAGGAAATCGAGTTAGTGATCAGTGGCAATGAGGGGCAGTTCAGCGAGGGATTTCCATCCAAGGCTGAAGAATACATAGCAGAGAGGCAGTGAAGTGTCGGGAGAGATAGCACAGGGCCTAGAAGGGCTGACGCAAAGGCCGTAGAGGCTTACACAGAGGACACAGAGGCTCATAGAGGCTGACGCAGAGGGACTCAAAGGCAGCGCTAGGAGATTTTGTGGGGTAGAATGGGAGCTGATCAGCAGATCCTGAGTCGGGAGAGGAAGACGCAGATCCTAAAGGAGTGACATAGTTCCAGAGCAGTGCTTGGAGCAGATTTCGCTATCGAGCACAAGGACCAGTCATAGTCACTGTGGGGTTTGATCATTTGTTTACTGATCTGCCAGAATATTTGTCTCCAAATAGAGGTACTACTGCCAAGGATATTCTCTGTTGGGTGAGCCATTTCAGGCACCCTAGTTGTATTCACGAAATCTGCTTATTAATACAAACCCTCTCTATGCTGCAACGGTTTTCCCGAATTGGGTTTTTCCGGAGACGATTGTCCAAAAATAATGGTGTCCCTTGTGTTATTGTCTCAGTTTATTTCAATGCACAATATATATTGGTGAAGGCTGCAATAGTGTTTACTGTGATGTTTATGCAATTAAATAACTTGTTAATGTAAAGAACAAGTTAGAGATGTAAACCAGTGATTGCAGTAGAGGTTTCTGATGTGTTAGATTCAGGAATTTTCACATCAATACATTTATAAATTGAGTTCAAAACAAACAGTTGCAGATACATTGCCTCAACTACCATTATGCATTTCTGCAACATACTTCCAGG
This sequence comes from Pinus tabuliformis, assembly GCA_031772625.1. Classification (NCBI taxonomy): domain Eukaryota; kingdom Viridiplantae; phylum Streptophyta; class Pinopsida; order Pinales; family Pinaceae; genus Pinus; species Pinus tabuliformis. Next base: position 537,755,018 of record CM062805.1, on the reverse strand, counting down.
TAGCAAAACCATATACCAAATATATAACCAATATCAAAACATCAATATCATAATTACCTCATCAAGATGTCAAATTTTGTTTACTTGATTTCTTTGAGATCAACATCCTTCTACATGGTCTATCTCCATATTGTACAAGAATCCTTCTCCATGCTTTCAATTTTTAATCAAAGTGCCCATGGACGAACTAATTAGCAAGCTACAATATCTTCTTCCTTGGAGTTGTCATTGTCAACTCTCTTTCTTTCTTCAGGAGACCATATTTGATGTTGATCAATATTATCATGTCTAAGTCATGTTATCTTATGGAAGAGTCTTGATCTTTAGCCATTCCAAAGCATACCAAACTCCTTCCAGGCATCGAGTAATCAGATGGAAGACCTCTCATGCTCATGTTACCGAGCACATTCTTACGACCAACTCTTTCTGCAAGATTCCTGTAGACATGAATTCTACCTTCTAGAGAAGAGTTACTAAAAATATGCATACTTTTTTTCTTTCACACCACCATCTAGCCATCCTTTCTTTGAATAAGCTTGCTTCTATCCTTATCGAAGATAAGTTTCCCTTCATAAGAGGAGAAAGACTTCAGTTTTTCCTTTCAAACCGCAACTTTGACCATCAACATCCCTTCATCCTTCAAGATTATTGTTTCCACACTAAGTGGAATATACTAGTCATGTCATAATGCTTCTTCCAAATTTTAAAGAACCTTCCTTAAATGATGGTTCTTATTGGAGGATCTTGGTGATCCTTCTTGCAAGATGACTACCTCTAACATTATGTTAGAAAATACTTGGATGAACTGTGATGTGCAAGATGGTCCAAATCTTCTCATTCTTGTCAACTAGATAACTTTTTCCAAAGCAATTTGATCATGCAAACTCTAGATCTTCTACTATCATATGCTTCCTTTTATGATGCCATGCTTCACAATAACCAAGACTCTTCTAGAGAATGCAATGGTGTATGATACTCTAACTACTACTCTCTAATAAAAGAAAGACAAATTGTAAATAAACCTGATATAGTGGAGCTCCTTCAATAGTATAGATCCTTGGGATATTCACCTTTTGGCTTCTTCTCAGGTTCTTCCTTTTCTTCAATTGTGTGAGCTCCACTTATTTCCTTCCTTCTGTTGTTTTTCTTGTTTGGACAGTCCCTCTTAAAATGTCCATATTCAATGCATCCATAGAATTGTATCTTGCACATATCTTGTTTTCCTTTGGACTTTCCAAACTAACCTTTCTTCTTCTTGGATTTTACAACAAAGGCTTGAGACTTTTCATTTGATTCGGTATCATCCTTTGCCTTCAATCTTGTTTCTTCCAAGATACATTGAGCCCATAGTTCATCAAAGGGAGTAGTATTTTTTCTTGAGTAGACACTAGTTGCAAAACCGCTCCATCCAAGTGGCAAAACATTCAGTACACAAGTAGTCATCTCTGAATCAGAGATAAATTCCCTAAGCCCCAGCAAACGGTCCCTTAATTGCGAGATCTTCATGAGATATATGACCATATCTTCATTCTTTGATATCCTTGTTTTATATAGTTGATTCCTCAAGGATATTTTCTGACCTGGGGTACTTATGGAGTACAATTTCACCAACTTGTCATAGATTGCTTTAGATGTAATCAAATTAGCAGCGAAGGGAATGAGATGATCCTCTATGGATTCAATAAGAATCCTTTGTGGCCTCACCTCTCCCTTCTTATATCTTGCTAATTCTTGAGTCTTTTCTTTGTCTGGTTGAGTAATTTCTCCAAGAACATATTCCATGACTTCATTTTCTGTGAGCACCAAATCAATCCTCTTCTTCCATGCTAGAAAGTTTGTTGATCCAACGAGCTTGTTGCTTTCCTTGCAAAACGAAGTCATTTGATTTGTAGATTGAGACATGGAAGACAATATAGTACTTACATGTTAAACAAGTGTCCTTCTTGATGATGCCTTGATTCTTTCAAGAATCTTCAAGAGACTTCAAAGATGTCCTTCAATAGCAAAGAGCCTTCAAGAGAGAAAGATAAATGTCCTTTCTTAAGATGATGAGGCCTTCAATGAGAGCTTGATGTAGTAATCTTCCTTCTTGGTCAATACGTCTTCTTCCTTAAAACTTTCATTGTGTCCTTTTAGCAAATGATGTCCTTCGATGGATGTCTTCCACTTCTGCCAACAACGATGATCTTCAAACTACCTTCTTCTCACCTTAGCTTTGATACCATGTTGGAGAATCTAGTATGGCAACTATTTAAAGTAATTCTCCTTTAATAATTGTTTGTGAACTTGTATTAGCTTCTTTTCTTCTTTATTAGATTCTTTTCATCAAACAATTATCAAGACCATAAACCATAAATATCATAAAAGACAATGACACGGGAAGTAGGATCCAAGCCAAGTCAAAACCCCTCCAAGGGGAAAACCCAGAAAAAACCTTTTTCTCTTCTTATAGAATCAATTCAAATGAGAAATCCAAGACCCAAACTTTAAGACCAAGACCTTCTCCAAGCACCAAGTCAACCCTCCAAAAATCTCTTCCAAAAAAGTCAAAGATCAAACAAGTCAACAAAGGTCAAAGCTCCTCCAACTGCTCCAGATCATAGTTCCAACCCTCTACCTCAGGTCTCAAATTTGGACCAGCAACTTCGGCCCCCAGTGGACTACAAAAACCCTAGCTTTCTCGCACGTGTGCGCAGAATTGTGTACAAAAGTCAATTTTTTGGTTTCTTCTTGAGATTCTTCTTTTTCCTTGACCTTTACTCTTCTTCTTCTTACTTCTTGTTGCAGATCAAACTTGATGTTATGTGTATTAATGAGGTCGAAGTTCCTTCTATATATATGCTTCTCATGAAGTCCAATAGGCTTCTTCTAGGCCGAATTCCTCTAGCAGGTCCGACTTGGTCTTGGAGGTTACAAATGACTTTCTAAACACAAAATAATATATTTTACATGTTACAACTTGCCCAAATGGGTCTTATACAAATGATAATGACTTTCTTGACTCATGACAAATATTCTTTTGACTTGACAAATCCTAGAAGCATAAAATGTATGCTTGACCTAATTGACCAATCAAATGGAGCATGAAACCCATGCTTGAAAATAATATTTTTCTTTCTTCTTTTGTTTGTTACATAAGATATACATAATGACATGACTATAATGACAATTATGAAAAACTAATCTAGCTACATTCTCCAACAAAACCAACATGAAGAACATGTCTTATATTTATAGTTACATATATTTCAAGGACTAAAATATTAATTTTGAAAATCGACCATAGCTACAAAATTCAACAATAAGGAGGTTAGACCAACCAATATGCCTTGGGATCTGTGTACCATGCTTCAAGATCCATGACATTGCATTAGGATCTGTGATGTTGTGTTATGCAACCAGCTCACAAAATAGAATAAAAGATAGATCAACGACTTCAAAATCAGCCTCTTTGAGGGGGAAACCTCCTTTACATTACACAAATGAACAATTTTTGGATGATACAAATGACAAAACCTCCTTTCTATATATAGGAGTCTAAGGGTTCACACTATAATCAAGCCAACATAACAATAATAATATAAGGGCACAAAAATAACAACAATGGACTTCTATGGGGCACAATAATAACAATATGGGGACACTAGGGGCACAACAATAACAATAAGGGCTAAAATGACAATAGTAATAGGGGAATCACTAGTATTATAGGGACCTAACATGCCCCTCCTTCAAAAAAACATTGTCCTCAACACTTGAGTAGTTTTGGATGCTTCTGTATAAAATTCTCATCCTCCCATGTGGAATCTTCAGCGGGTAAGTTCTTCCACTTGATGATATACTCCGAAATTGATTGATTTCGAAGCTGTCGAGTTCTTGTTTCTGTGACTGCTTCGGGTTCCAATATAATTTTTCCTTCCTCGTCAAGTTCTGGCAATATTGTTTGAATTGGGACGTGTCACCTATAACCTTCTTTAAGCAAGAAACATAGAAAATTGGGTGCACTCGGGAAGATGCAGGAAGCTCCAATTTGTATACCATAGTACCAATCTTTTGCAACACCTTGTATGGACCATAATACCTTGGTGATAATTTATCATCCTTCTTAGCTTGCTTGAGGGACATTTGTTTATATGGTTGTAGCCATAGAAATAGCCAATCACCTACAACAAAACTTCTTTCGTTGTGATGTTGATCTGCTTGTTGTTTCATTCTATTCTGCGCCAAAGTGAGATTATCCTTTAAGAGTTGGAGAACTTGTTGTTGATGCCCAATGTGATCTTCCACTGCTTGAACCTTAGAATTTTCTCTTAAATATGATGTGATGGATAGTGGATGATATCCATAAAGTGCCATAAATGGGGTCATTTTTGCTGCAGTATGGAAGGAAAAGTTATACCACCATTCAGCCAGAGGCAACCATTTGACCCATTGTGTTTGTTTATAATATACAAAACAATGAAGATATCCTTCCAAACATTTGTTTACTATCTCAGTTTGCCCATCAGATTGAGGATGATAAGATGAGCTATGAGCTAACTAAGTACCGAGACAAGAAAATAATTATGTCCAAAAATTTCCCGTGAAAATGGGATCTCTGTCGCTAACAATAATCTTTGGGTTTCCATGTAGCTTTTGAATTGTTTCCATAAATGCAGTAGAAATTGTACAGGCTTTAAATGGATGAGATAATGCACAAAAGTATGCATACTTGGTAAGTCTGTCAACTACCACCATGATGACACTCTTTCCTTCGGACTTTGGTAAACCTATGATAAAATCCATTGAAACCATCTCCCAACGTTGGCTTGGAATGGATAAAGGTTGTAATAGACCTGGGATCTTAATTGTTTCAACTTTATTTTGTTGGCAAACCAAACATTCTGCCACAAACTTTTGAATATCCGATTTGAGGCCATCCCAAAAAAATTCCTTCTTAACCCCATGGTAAGTTTTTAAAAATCCTGAGTGCCCTCCTAAGGGAGAGGTGTGCAATTCCATAAGAATCTTTTGTTTGAGTTGGGAACTCTTACATAGGTATAAGTGATCTTTGTACTATAACGAATCATTTTTCCAGCTAAATGTATCAGATGTATTGGGATCTTGTTGTATCTTTTGAATGGGTGCCCACACTTCTTCGTCATTCTTCCATTCATCCCTTGCTTTGTTTATCCAATTTGGTTGGATAATAGAAATGGTGTTAGGCCCCTATACTACTAGTGTAACCCCTTATTGTTATTAGTACAACCCACTTATTATATTGATGTACCCATGTAGTGCCCATATTGTTACTATTGTGCCACATAGAAGCCCACTATTGTTATTATTGTGCCCTTACATTATTATTGTTATGTCGGCTCTGATTATGTTATGACCCCTTAGACTCCTATATATAGAAAGGAGGTCTTTTCATTTGTATCATCAAAGAATTGTTTATTTATGTAATGTAAAGGAGGTTTCCCCCTCGAAGAGGCTGAATTCCAAAGCGTGGATCTCTCTTTTCTATCTTTTTGTGAGCTGGTTTCATAACATTTGGTATCAGAGCTTTGGATTCTAGGGTTTCGCTGCTCCAAACAGGTCATCATGGCATTTTCGCTATAACTTTTTTTCTGCAACATTTCAGAAGCTAAAAAACAAACCCATTTGAGAAGACATCGCGTTGAATCTCGAGTCCGAATTTCAGAGCTTTTCGCGCTAAATTTGCAGAGATATGATCTGAGGAAGTTGGTATTTTTGCAGACTCCTGAATTACATTCCAAACAGGTGACTTGGGGAAAATCATCATAACTTTCTCTCTGAGCATCAGATTGAAATTTCGTCAGAAGGTACAGAAAGAGGACGGACTGTAGTTTCTTGTATATATTTTGAGGATCCAAAGGTCGAAACAGTGACTCGTGGCACTTCGTACAAGTTCGCTCTACTGAACTAGTCTATAATCAGGTCACTGTGGGAGATTTCGCATAACTCTTCCTTGGAGAATCCAATTTGGATCAGACTGGTGGCATTAGAAAGAGGAGCAGAGAGCTACTACAGGTCACAATTTTAGAACTTAAAGAGCTGAAAGTACAAAGTTACAGTCATTTCAAGATCGAGCTCCTAAAATCAAGAAAAAGCAAGATGAGGAAGTTTGATGGCAAGGATCCGGTAAATTGGATACTTCAGATGGAGCAATATTTTGATCTACATGGTGTACCACTGTTACAAAAGGTATGTATTGCATCTTCATATTTAGAATCGGATCAATTTTTATGGTATGAAGGGCTTTGTTCTCGTAAACAACTTGTTACGTGGTCAATTTTCACGGAAGAAATGATAGCACATTATGAGGATACAAAGAGCAACACTTTCTTTAGAGCAACACCACAACAATTGGAAAGAGTAAAAGGGCTTTGTGACATAGTGGAAAGCAAAATTATGGAATCCAGGAAGCATACCCATCACAACTATAAAGATGGAAGTGTTGTTTCTCCCAGCCTTCCACAACCTACAAGGGTTACACCACAACAATTGGAAGAAAAAAGAGAAAAAGGGCTTTGTTACAATTGTGATAGCAAATGCACTAAAGGTCATAAGTGTTCTGAGAAAAAATTATTTTACATAGAATATGAAGAGGAGAAAGAAAAGGATCAAGAAACATCAAAAGAAGAGGATATACGCCAGGACCCCACCCCAGAGAAAGAAGAAATGAATCAGACCATATCTCGTAAAGCATTGGCAAGAATTACCACTCCTCAAACTCTCAAGATAGAAGGACATATCAAGAAGAAAAAGGTACAAGAAGTGAAAGATCACATCGAGAAAGAAGAAATGAATCCAACCATATCTTGTAATTCATTGGTCGAAATTACCACTCCTCAGACTATCAAGATAGAAGGACATATCAAGAAGAAAAATGTTCAAGAAGTGAAAGATCACATCGAGCATCAACAACAAGTTCTCCAACTTTTAAAGGATAACGCCACTTCGGTGCAAAATCAAACGAAACAACAGGTAGATCAACATCGTAGTGAAAAATGTTTTGATGTAGGTGATTGGGTATTTTTACTGCTACATCTCAAGCAAGCTATTTATGAGAAGGAAATGTTGGCAATACTACATGCACTTAAGAAATGGCGACCTTACCAAATGGGAAGACTCTTCAAGGATGAGGATGTGAAAGCATTGTTTTGTGCTATTTCTATTATCCAACCAGATTGGATAAATGACGCAAGGGATGAATGGAAGAAGGACGAAGAAGTATGGCCACTTATTCAAAAGTTACAAAAGATCCCAATTCAAACAATATTGCCAGAAATTGAAGAGGAAGGAAAAATCATATTGGAACCTGGAGCAGTCACAGAAACAAGAACCCGACAGCTACGAAATCGATCAATTTCAGAGTATCTCATCAAATGGAAGAACTTACCCGCTGAAGATTCCACATGGGAGGGCAAGAATTTTATACAGAAGCATCAAAAACTACTCAAGCGTTGAGGACAACGCTTTTTGAAGGAGAGGGGCATGTTAGGCCCCTATACTACTAGTGTAACCCCTTATTGTTATTAGTACAGCCCACTTATTATATTGATGTACCCATGTAGTGCCCATATTATTACTATTGTGCTACATAGAAGCCCACTATTGTTATTATTGTGCCCTTACATTATTATTGTTATGTCGGCTCTGATTATGTTATGACCCCGTAGACTCCTATATATAGAAAGGAGGTCTTTTCATTTGTATCATCGAAGAATTACTTATTTATGTAATGTAAAGGAGGTTGCCCCCTCGAAGAAGCTGAATTCCAAGGCGTGGATCTCTCTTTTCTATCTTTTTGTGAGCTGGTTTCATAACAAATGGTGCAAAGCAATGCTTGCACATCCTCATCCTTTCTTGAGAGTGCATCTGCCACAACATTTTGCTTCCCTTTTTATAGATGATTTCAAAGTCATAACATGTTGTAGCGACTACAACCACCCTCCAAAACTTTGGCTTGCACCCAATTTTGGAGCCTCCCTTGAGAGTTTCACCTGATGACTACACACCCTAGGTTCACTCCGTCAGCCTGTGTGAATCTTTGCATCCGCCTTGCTTGTTCATTTCATTCAAGTTTTTGCATTTTGGTGTCTAAGTCATGCTTGCAACCATGTTCTAGTTAGGCTCAAAATCTTCGCTTCGTGTGTACTTATCGTGTTCGCTATGAAAGCATCTGTCACACTCACACACAGAGTCACATCCACTGTCACACAAGCGCCGTCACAGTTGATCAACAATCAATCACGAGTGTCGCGCTTGTCGCTTGCACCATTGGTCAATCATGTTGAACATGTGTGTCTGGATGGTTTGAGTCGTCTCGTCATCGAGTCATGTGAGTGTGTGTTTGCATGATCACCTATGCATCTTTCAATCGTTCACACACTTAGTCATTTTTGCTGAAGTTCTGACGACCGGACTCCCCTCTGACAGTTGGACCATCACCCCGCCATCGACTTGATCGACTGTCACCCAGAACAGCGCAGAAGCACCAAGCAAGTCTTTTCAAGTTGCATTGCCCGCAAGAAATTCAATCAACTTTCATGTTGACCACCCGAACAGTGGGACCCGGCAGCCACCCCGGGACAAACTCCCCTCAAAAATTGTGCAGAGGCCACTGGCCTTGCCCGCTCAACTGACTAAGGAAATTGTGCAAACAAGTCGGACAGACACCAAGTGCCTGTCCCTGTCTCCCTGGGAAAATTGCGCAATTTTCCCAGTCAATCCTTCCGACAGTCAACCGGATGCTCCTCCAGGAAATTGCGCAGTTTTCATGAGCAGGACTTCTACTACCCAACATTCCACTCAATTTACAAATTGTGTAGAGATGATCAGCAGGCTGGCCTCCCAGCGTCAGTGCATTTTCCCTCGCCAGTAGCTCCTAGCAGCAAACTGCCAATTCCCTCTAGGAATTGCGCAGTTTCTGCTGCCAGGCTCCCAACAACCAACTGCCAGCTCCCTCTAGGAATTGCGCAGTTTGGGCTACCAGTGACCCGGTAGCCAACTGCCAGTTCCATCTAGGAATAACGCAGTTTTGGCTGCCAGGCTCCCGGCGAGTTCCTCCAAAAAACTGTGCAATCTCTACCTGTTGATCCTCCTTGCAGCCCGGCCTGTTCCTCCAGAAAATTGCGCAAATTTTGCCTTTCAACCCCTGCTGCCCGCTCATTTCAGAAATTGCACAGATCCTGCCTACCTTGCCTTCCTGCAACCCGGACTGTCCCTCCCAAAATCTGTGCAATTTTGCCTTCGAGCCGAGCCTGGCCTCGCGAACATTCACTGTCGACTTGGATTGCCCATCTCCATCACTCATTGACTCTTGCATAGTTTTCATCAGCAATCCTCGGAGCCATCATCCCGCTTCACAACCTTGCTGCCTCTCTCGGTCACCTGCATACGAAATGATCATGTCTCATGGTAGACTAGGAGGTTTTTGGATTTAATGTCATCTCGTCATGAGTGACTGCAAGCACAGGTACACTAACAAACATGGCGCGACAACAAAGGGATGAATGAAGGAAGCACATGCAGAAGGACAAGTTCACCAACAGACGAACGAACGATGCATGCGAAGAGATGTGCTCGCGGATGGATGATCATGCGAAGAGATGTGCTCGCGAATGGATGATCATGCAAAGATGTGTTCGCAGACGGACGGACAAGCAAACATGCAAGATGTGCTCGCAGACGAACGAACAAACGAACATGCACCTTTTGCGAACAGACTAGTCTGTCAAGCCTTCCAACATGCAAGCAAGGAACAACGTGTCAAAGCTTCATCAAGCAAACCAAAGACCATCGAAGACTCCACTCACTTTACCATGCGGAGGTGACGCTGTGCTACACCATGAAGACATCCATCACCCAGCAGCACTGTAGCTCGACATGCACTCCTCCAGCAGCACGAATGTACCAGCACTATCATGATGAGTCATGAGTCATGTCGCCCACATCTCTACTATGGGCTATGTTGTCAATCAATGTAATGTAACGTGGAAGTCCAAGAGACCCACTTGTTGTACAAAGAGTCATGCAAAGTCGAAAAGTCATGGAATTCAAACAGTCATGAGGGTAGTCGAACAGCCACAAGGGTCAGTTTCACCCTTGGCTATAAATACCCCCTCATTTGTACATGAAAGGACTTTTCACCTCAACTCCTCCCACATAGCCAAGAGAGTCTGTAATCTTTTCTTTAAGGATTATGTAGTGGCTCCAACGCCCCGCACTCGAGGTTAGTGATGTATGTTGTAACGATGTGTCTTGGAAATTTCGCTTAATTCAGAAGTCTGCTAATAGGCCAGCACATTTTCACACATGTATTATACTTGTTGTAAGACTAATCTTGAACACTTGTAATGCATGTTGCTTTAACCTGTGTTGAACACTTGAACTATTTCACTTGTTGTAATACATAATCTGTTAATGGAAATGTGTTGTATATGTTGTTAACGTTGTCTCGCCTGTGGTAGCTATCTCCCTGGACACTAGACAGACCTTTCACATAAAGCTTGCTGTAACAACCGTTGCACTCGTTCAAACTCATCCGTTGAGTGTTGTACGTGTTATCTTACCTTGTGTGTTGTGACTGCCGCATCCGTGTGGACTGCTCCTCTGGAAGTTGTGCACGTCCTATTGTGTTGTGTGTTCCTAGTTGAGTTGGGACTTCATCCCAACCAACTTGGGACTCACTCTCACCCTCTCCCCTTACAGTGAAAGAACCATTGACACAAGTACACTAGCATTCACCAGGCACGCGAACCTCACTTCTCGAAGGCAAAGCAGACCACTCTCCTGTGCTGACAAGCAAGAGTTGAGGCAAATCCTTAAGACAATGGCAACCGGGCCATCATACCGAATGGGACTCCCACACCAAACAGTGTGAGGTCTAGTTGGGACTTCATACCGGGGTGATCCCCTAAATGTTGGCAGGTTCATCACCGTCAATATTTCTGGCGCTAGAAGGAGAGCAGCCAGTTGTATATGGCTGAAATTCCTCTCACACTCATATATCAACCATCTAGTCAAGGCAGTAACTCGCACTCCCTCTCACCTACACGTGACTCTGCAGTTGGTTACTCCTCACCTCCTAGAATTGAATAAGAGATTCCATATCAACACCTTCGCTCCGTCCGTCCCATCACTCCCCAGTTCGCAAAAGCAGTTGGACTGATCCCAGGGATACAGCATCTTCCATACGCATCAAGGAAGTCAAAAGCCACTCCCACGGGGGTTGTTGTATCGCCGGTGGAAGAAGCAATCCTTGCCACACTTTAAGGTCTGGTAGAAGCTATTGAAGACGAAGAGGAACCTCCGGTCTTCTGGTAAGGCAAACAAGACACTCTTGTGATCTTGGGATCAGACTCCGGTACAGGAGGCAGAGGGGAAGGTAGCGGAGGAGGTGGAGGCAGAGACGAACCAACAGACTCAGAGCCGGAACCATCAGACTCCGAAAGAGAGGAAGAGGACGAAGAAGAAGAAGAGATGGCTGACCCAAATATTGAATGGATGACTCAAGGACCATTGGCTCTCCCGGCTATTCTACACAAGATGCCAAAGCGAGCGGAGAGAATGAACATCAAGTTCAACCCTGACAGCACGGTGAAGGCAGAAGACCACTTAGACAACTTCTACCTACAGCTGCAGACCCTTGAGGTACGTTATGACGACGTAGCATGTAGATTGTTCCCATGTACCTTGGATGGCCACGCAGCTGCTTGGTATCACAGCCTTCCACCAAACTCGATACAAAACTAGGGTGCTTTCAAACGTATGTTCCTTGAAAAGTTTGTTGATGACAAGACCCCAGCCATGCTACTCAAAGAATTGGGAAGCCTCAAGATGGATGGAAAAGAGCTATGAAATCGGATTCATTGTTTTTACCTCAAGTGTCTAAATCCTACGAATCGGACACGATTCGACCTAATTCGAATCCTATTTTTGGGACACGACGTGTCCTAACAGGACACGCTCGAATCTGGGTCGTGTCCCGAAAACCGGATTCGAATCCGGCGAAAAGGAACCTGCGGGCCATTAAAAAGGGCACATTCCTATTTTTCTTTACCATTTTCTCTCATTCCTTTTACAAATAGTGAGATGTGGGTTTGTAGTTAGAAGTTTGGAGCAAGGAGCCAAGGGTTTGGAGCGTTTTCAAGGAGATTCAAGCACCAGGTAAGTGCATTTCATCTCTATTTTTCTCCATTTGTATTACAGTTTGTAGATGCATTTCTTTTACAAATTTGTGCATGTTTTGTTTATTTTTTTTATAGTATTCAAGGCTCAATCAAGGGTAGCGAGTAGGGGGCAAAGGAAGGGGAAAAATGTCCCTATTGGAGATGCCCCTCCTCCCCCAATATCATCAAAGTCTGCTGCAAGTAATGTTGAGGGAAGACTTCCTCCTAAAGGTAACATTGAGAAATATCCCTTGTGGAAATATGTCACAAGAGAGGATGGGCCAAGCAGCAAGGGGAAGGGAGGAGGCAATGTGGAATGGAGATGCAACTATTGCCACAGTACTTTCACAAGCACATGTTTTCGTGTGAAAGGCCATTTGTTGGCTTTACCAAGTTGTGGAGTTGGAGCTTGTACAGAAGTTCCTTTACAAAAGAGTAAAGAAATGGAAAAAAGAGTTCACTGTTGGTATAGCAAATGTGGCTGCAAAATCAAGAAAACCAAGAATAATGACCCCCTTCCATTTTTGAGGAAAGGCGCCACCAAATTTCCATTTGAGAGTTCTATTGGGGGACAAGCAGCAAAAAGAAAGGCAATTTCACTTGGTCCAATGGACAAGATTTTTCAAAAAGAGAAACGGGAAGAGCTTGATCTCACCATTGCCTTCTTTTTCTATCAAAACTTCATATCCTTTAATTTTGCACACTCAACTCTATTTATTGAGATGTGTCGAGCTCTAACTCACGGGTCTCCATCATGGTATGTGCCTCCTGGTTCAGAGAAGCTTAGAACCACATTGTTGACGAAGGCAAAAAAAGAGGTGCAAAAAATGCTTGAGCCTATTAAAGCATCATGGCCAACATCTGGGGTTAGCATTGTTTCTGATGGATGGACAGATTCAGCACGACACCCACTCATCAACTTCATGGTGTCTTCCTTGAATGGTCCAGTTTTCTTGAAAGCAGTGGATACACTTGGAGAATACAAGGATGCATAATTTATGGGTGAGTTGTTTATTAAAATTATTGAAGATGTAGGTGTTGATTCTTGTGTGCAAATCATTACAGATAATGCACCTGTTTGCAAGGCTGCTGGCATGATTGTGGAAGCTAAATATCCACAAGTGTTTTGGACACCTTGCATTGTCCATTCATTGAACTTAGCACTGAAATCCATTGCTTTTGATGTGCTTTGAATTGGTAACATTATTGAGGATGCACGACATATCCGTAACTTTGTGCAAAATTATACAAATGCCCTCACTATCTACAAGGAGTACAACAATCTATCATTGTTGAAGATGGCTGATACACAGTTTACCTCTTCATTCATCATGTTGAAGAGGTTGAGGTAGGTCAAGACCGCTCTTGGGGCCATGGTTATTTCTGAGTTTTGGTCTTTTTGGAGAAAGACAAATCGTAGCCTCTAAAAGAGTGAAGGACACAGTGCTAGATGATGCTTGGTGGAAGAGGGTAGATCCAATTATTCAGATCACGGACCCTATCATTTCTTTGCTTCGATTTGCAGATACAGACAAACCCATCCTAGGAGAGGTTTATGAGGGATGGGATTCCATGATCGAGTTAGTGAGGAACATTATTCTACAGAGTGAGTGCCCCGAGTATGAGACATCACCAGAAGCCTTCTGTGGTACTATACAAGATATTCTTGTCAGCAGATGGGACAAGAATTGCACACCTTTACATTGTTTGGCTCACTCATTAAACCCAAAATACTATAGCCATGAGTGGTTGAATGGTGGACCTTCCTGCAAATTCCCTCCTCACATGGATGGTGAAATCTCATAGGGGAGGAAAGATGCATTCAGGCGGGTTTTTCAGGATAGAGCATTGCTTGATGAGGTGGAGGATGCCTTTGCAGAGTTTTCCACTAGCACTGGTCGATTTGCAGGATATGATGTGATTAGAGACAGGGGGGTTAAGAAGGCCTATTTTTGGTGGGCAAATCATGGGGGAACAAGCCCTCCTCTTCAGCAGTTAGCCATGAGGCTCCTCTCTCAGGTAACTTCATCCTCTTCTTGCGAGAGGAATTGGAGCACATATGGGAATTTGAATAGTGTGAAGAAGAGCATGCTTGAGCAGTCCAGGGCAGAGACAATGGTGTATGTGCACACCAACCTTCGTCTTATTTACAGGCAGAGGGAAGAGTGGTTGAAGGGAAAGACAAAGATGTGGGATGTCTTTCCTGATGATATGGGTCTAGACAGCAGTGTTGAGTTGGCATTGGCCAACATGGATCTCAATGATCCAGTGCTAGAACCTGTTAGATTTGATGACGGTGATATTGTAGAGGGGTCATCCTCCACACCAGCAGATGCAAAGGCGACTATGGATACAGGGGAGGAGGAGGATGCAGAGGAGAGCAGTGACCATGATGATGAGGACAGTGATGTTGATTCTAATTATGACTATGAGGATTGATGACTCATGAGTCATGGGCTACCTACTGCCTTGAGGCTTGTATACCTGTAGTTGTTTTGTATTTTCTATTTCTATTTGCCATTGGCATTGCACTACCTATGTAACACATTTTGATTTGATGACTTAATGAGAAAACTTCAGCTGTCAGTGTCTTTATCTTACTATCTTGTCTTTCTCCTATTGGATCATTGATGAATTGAATATGTATTATAGTTTATCATTTATGAATTTAGAATTTATGATTCATTGATTTATCATTTATGATTTATGTGACATGTATTTGATTTTTGTATGTACTATGCATGCTATAGTGTTACTAACTTACTTTGTAAACAATAAAACTAACATCTAGATGAAGATTTATGTTTGAAATCAATGAATTTGTATCATTAATGAGAATTTGTGTAAGAAATATCCAATTTCTAATCTATATATATATATATATATAACGAATCCTACGTGTCCTGTTCCGAGGGGTCAACGTGTCTGAATCCAACACTCGAATCCCCGTATCCTAGGAATCTCGAATCCCTGTGTCAAGTTACTTAGGGAAAGAGAAAGTGAAAGACTTCAGTCAGAGGTTTACACGTATTTTGAACAAGTTTGCAGTGGACACTAAATCACATGACTCCATCACTGTTGACTATTACATGTCCGCACTGACAACTAGCATTGCGCAGTTCGTCAAGCGAGCTGTGAAACCAACACTCCTAGAGAGTTGCGAAAAGGCTATTGTTGTTGAAAAAGACTTGCGCGCAATCGGAGTCATCAAGGATGACGAATTAACAAAGGACTCCAAGGATGCGAGCAGGAAGCCCCAAGCAACGGCGAGCAAAAATAGAGACAAGGAAGCAACTGATATTGAGACCCTCACTCGCCTTGTCAAGAACATGACTACAGAAGTGTCCGAGGTCAAGCAACGGAAAATGCACACATTTGCTAGCAACGATCCGCCCAGACAAAGACAGGCAAGCAGCTCATCGAGCGGCTCATCAAGCAGCAACCAGTTCGCTTCAAAAACTACGCAGAAGCCTGTGTTCCAACTCGAACAATGCATAGATCCTAAGTTTTGTTCCTTCCACGAAGAACATCACCCCGAGAACTCTTGTTCAGATTGGAAGCGAGTCATTAGCTCTGTCTGCAGTCATACACTCGATGCGGAAAGCAATATGCAAGAGCAGCTGGAAGACACTGACGATGACAAAGAGGTTGCACCTGATGAAACATCAAGTTCTGGGCATGTGGTGAACGCATATCAGTGCTCGCAAGTAATGTCAAAGACGAACACCAAGAAGCAACCCCAAAAGCAAAATGATCGTTACAATCTTAGGAGTAAAGGGGCTCCCCTACACTCAAGGAAATGCAAGAGAAGGTGAGACTGTTGATGAGAAGGTCGATCCACCAGCCGCCCCAAGGCAGAAAACACAAAGCAAATCCGGGAAAATAGCGGCAGATAAGAGTACATCCATGAGCAGCAAGTTGCAAAACACTCCGCCAGACAACACAAACATTCGTTCCACCCCGGACACCTCGATGAGTCTACCACGTCTGGACTACAACATTGTTGATGACACGAAGAAAACTCGAGCGAACATCAGTTTGTTAGAGTTAGCCAAAGTCCAGAGAAAGCGAGATATCCTGTGGTGTGCATTAGGACAGACAGTAACGGACAACACAACCTCTACCAGCAAGGGAGCAAGCACACCTCCCGAATCACTATCCACTGTGCTCAACACACTCCGGATGGAAGAAGCAAACTCAGGTTGCCCTCCATTCCTGCTCTCATTTGAAGTTTTTAACTACAATGTCCACAACTGCTTGGTTGATTCTGGCGCGGTAGCCAACGTCATGCCGCTCTCCATTGCTAAGAAGATCAACGCATAATGGAGCGAAACATCCGCAAGAATCATCCAACTTGATCGAACATCGGTACCAGCCATTGGTGAACTGTGAGACGTGATCATCCGACTATCTCATGACAGTCGAGTCCACCAATGCATCAACATAGTTGTTGTGGACATATCGGAAGCATATGGTCTATTACTCAGCAGAGACTGGTCTAGCAAGCTAGATGGATATTTTGCTACAAACTGGTCTCACATGTGGCTTCCATACAAGGGAAAATGCAACCAAATCTGGGTGTTATCCGAGAGGTATATGAAACATAATGTCACTCCCCTTAACAGTGAGAACGAACCGTTGGCCTTCGCAAAACTCATGTTTGGCAACTGCCTCCTGGAAACAACATTGGAGTGTTATCCTGCACGGCCAGCTCCAACCTCATCAGACACGTAGTTGGGACTCCTTCCTTGCCCAACTGATGGTAATGAAACTTGTATAGTTCATTGTAGCAGTAGTAGCAGTAGTACTAGCATCCCAAATGGTCTGTGTACAGATGAGCTGTGGGCCATGAATTTTGACGAATCAGAGACACATGATGGCTCAAGGACCGAGTGTATCTCAGCCATCCAAAACAACAGACAATGCATGATCTCAAGCTGCTTGAAGTTCGAGTGCACAAACAACACTGCTAAGTATGAAGCACTCGTGCTAAGCTTACAAAGGACCATCAACCTCAATGCAGCCGCACTCAAAGTGATACTATACCCCGCAGATAGTGTTGATGCTTTCAAGGACATAACAATTGATGAAGGTAAGCACGAGCAGCCCCTGAAAACTGCAGCCGAGGGCAAGAAAGGTAACTTCACTCTCGAGGGTGGGGTTTCCCTCAACAAGCTCTATGGTTTGCAGAATTTCTATCAAGGGCCGAGAAATAGCGGGACCCACAGGACCACCACTACGAACGAACAGAGCAACCTGGAAACCTATCATGATCCAAAGATAACCAATCTCAATACAAGCTACACACCGCAACAGCAACAAATCTTTGACCGCTTGACTGAACAGTACCGGGATGGATCTACACGGGCAGATGATGACCTGAGTACACACTACATGCGAGCAATTCAACATGGGATTCCAGGTAAAGGAGGAGACAAGCCATTGCAGCAAAGACCAGGTAACACACACATGTTGTTTGCACTCCTTATACAAGAAAAATTGACTAACATTTTGGATGATTGGATTACTTGCAAAGTTCGTCATCATACTTGGTTTTCTAATTTAAATTCTGCACGTAAGAAATACGGGAAAATCCTCTTATGCATTGATTTCAGAAACTTGAACCGTTCCCGAAATAAAAACAACTACCTCGTGCCATCATTCGAGCCCATGTTGCACACAGTACCTGAAACAGTGGTGTTGTCTTCACTTAAAGGTCTTTTGGAATGCCACCAGGTTCCAGTAGTGGAGCCTGGTGGACTTGCACTAGTCTACGAGAAGCTTGGCCCACACACATATCACTTGCAATCACTTGACGGGAGGATTGACAACCTCCCCGTCAACGGCCAAGATCTCAAGCATTACCTTCAATAGGTCGTGCCACACCCGTGCCATGTAGATAGTCTGTTTGTTGCTTGTTGTTTTCATCTTGCTTGCTTTGCTCATAATCTTTGTTTTTACTTTGTTTGATTCTGCTTACTATTTTTGTTCACATTTGTTTTGTTTGTTTGATATATTACTATTTTTGTTTCCGGAAATAAGTGCTTCCAACTACTATGTTTTGGCTTCTTAATAGAGTATGTGGCTGAAATTTGAAGAAACTTGTGACACTACAGCACTTGGCTAGTCTTGTGTCCGTCTTCTCTATGCTTAGTTGTAACCTTTGGCCGATGAAGTCTTGATGGAAAATACGAACCGTCTGCAAGGGAAGTTTTGGTCCAACCATGAACCTGTGTCCACACTGGGAAGCCCCATGCCTATACTAGGCCTTCTGCTCTATGTGTTCAAGCTCATCCAACTAGTAGAAACGAAGAAGGGGAAAATCTAAACAAGCAAACCTATGTCAGAGGTCTTACATGCTTCTCTGAAGGAACAACCTCTTCTGCTCTCAATAAGTCAGGATCCCTCTTCCACCCCAAAAATAAATAAGTGCCTATGCACAGTCCTCTTAAAAGAAAATACAAAGGCGAAAGAAGAGAAAGGCTTCCTGCGCAGAGAGGTGAAGCATGCAACTCCACCGGGGTACTGACCAGGCTCGCTGGCAGTGGAGCAATGTGTGTGTTCCTATGTGACTCCGTCGAGGTACTGTCCAGGCCTGCTGGCAGTGGAGCAACACCAGAGATGAAAACTTATACTCTGAAAATCTTCAACTCGCGAGCTAAACTACCCTTCCCGAATTCAAAACACTAAGATCAAGCTGAACTTTTGATTGTGTTTGACTGAGTTGGCAAAAGGTGAACCATGTATGTCCATGGGGTAAGTGGGGAAGCCGAAGTAACCCGCACAGCGATTCAATACTCCCCGAAAGACCAAGGCCCTGTGCTAGCAATGAACCAAAACAGAGAAGCTGGAGTTCTACTAGTGTGTCGCCAAGTGTTGTAGCAGCTACAACCACCCTCCAAAATTTTGGCCTGCACCCAATTTCAGAGCCTCCCTTGAGAGTTTTGCTTGATGACTACACACCCCAGGTTCACTCCGTGAGCCCGTGTGGGTCTTTACATCCACCTTGCTTGTTCATTTCATTCAAGTTTCTGCATGTTGGTGTCTAATTCATGCTTGCGACCATGTTCTAGTTAGGCTCAAAGTCTTCGCTTCATGGGTACTTCTTGTGTTCGCAATGAAAGCATTTGTCGCACTCACACACGGAGTCACATTCACTGTCGCACAAGCACCGTCATGGTTGATCAACAATCAATCACGAGTGTCGCGCTTGTCGCTTGCACCGTCGATCAGTGATTTTGAACATGTGTTTGGATGGTTTGAGTCATCTCGTCGTCGAGTCCTGTGAGTGTGTGTTTGCATGATCACCTATGCATCTTTCGATCGTTCACACACTAAATCATTTTTGCTGAAGTTTTAGCCACTGGACTCCCCTCTGCCAGCTGAACCATCACCCCGCCATCGACTCGATCGACTGTCACCCACAGCAGCGCAGAAGCACCAAGCAAGTCTTTTCAAGTTGTGTTGCCCGCAAGCAATTCAATCAACTTTTATGATGACCACCCGGACAGTCGAACCTGGCAGCCACCCGGGGACAGACTCCCCTCAAAAATTGCGCAGAGGCCACTGACCTTGCCTGCTCAGTTGACTGAGGAAATTGAGCAGACAGGCTGGACAGACACCAAGTGCCCATCTCTGTCTCTCTCAGAAAATTGCGTAATTCTCCCAATTAGTCCTTCCGACAGTCGATCGACTGCTCATCCAGGAAATTGTGCAGTTTTCATGAGTAGGCCTTTTGTTGCCCAGCAGTCCGCTCAACTCAAAAATTGCGCAGAGATGATCAGCAGGCTAGCCTCCCAGCCTCAGTGCATTTTCCCTCGCCAGCAACTCTTAGCAAGAGACCGCCAGTTCCCTCTAGGAATTGTGCAGTTTCTGTTGCTAGGCTCCCAGCAGCCAACTGCCAGCTCCCTCTTGGAATTGCACAGTTTTGGTTGCCAATGACCCAGCAGCCAACTGCCAGTTCCCTCTAGGAATTGCACAGTTTTGGCTTTCAGGCTCCCGGCCAGTTCCTCCAAAAAACTACGCAATCTCTACCTGTTGATCCTCCTTGCAGCCCGGCCTGTTCCTCTAGAAAAGTGCGCAAATTTTTCCTTCCAGCCCCTACTGCCCGCTCGTTCCAAAAACTGCACAGATCCTGCCTACCTTGCCTTCCTGTAGCCCAGATTGTCCCTCCCAAAATCTGCGCAATTTTGCCTTCCAGCCAAGCCCGACCTCGCGAACAGCCACTGTCGACTTGGATTGCCGATATCCATCACTTAATGACTCTTGCGCAGTTTTCATCAGCAGTGCCCGAAGCCATCATCCCGCTTCACAACCTTGCTGCCTCTCCCAGTCACCTGCATCCGAAATGATTATGCGTCATGTTAGACTAGGAGGTTTTTGGATTTAATGTCGTCTCGTCATGTGTGACTGCAGGCACAGGTACACTAACAAACATGGCGTGACAACAAAAGGGATGAACGAAAGGAGTACATGCAGAAGAACAAGTTCACCAATGGACGAACGAACGATGCATGTGAAGAGATGTGCTCAGAAACAGGCGATCATGCAAAGATGTGTTCACAGACGGACAGATGAGCAAACATGCAATATGTGCTCACAGACGAACGAACATACGAACATGCACCTTTCGCGAACAAATGAGCCTGTCAAGCCTTCCAACATGTAAGCAAGGAACAACTTGCCAAAGCTTCATCAAGCAAACCAAAGACCATCGAAGACTATGCTCACTTTGTCATGCGGAGGTGAAGCTGTGCTACACCATGAAGACATCCATCACCCAGCAGCACTGTAGCTCGACATGCACTCCAGCAGTAGCACGAATGTACCAGCACTATAATGTCGAGTCATGAGTCATGTCGCCCACATCTCTACTATGAGCTATGTTGTCAATCAATGTAATGTAACGTGGAAGTCCAAGAGACCCACTTGTTGTACAAAGAGTCATGCAAAGTCAAAAAGTCATGGAAGTCAAACAGTCATGAGGGTAGTCGAACAGCCACAAGGGTCAGTTTCACCCTTGGCTATAAATACCCCCTCATTTGTACATGAAAGGACTTTTCACCTCAGCTCCTCCCACATAGCCAAGAGAGTCTGTAATCTTTTCTTTAAGGAGTAAGTAGTGGCTCCAACGCCCCACATTCAAGGTTAGTTATGTATGGTGTAACGATGTGTCTTGGAACTTTCGCTTAATTCAGAAGCCTGCTAACAGGCCAGCGCGTTTTCACACATGTATTGTACTTGTTGTAAGACTAATCTTGAACACTTGTAATGTATGTTGCCTTAACATGTGTTGAAAACTTGAACTATTTCACTTGTTGTAATACTCGTTAATGGAAATGTGTTGTATATGTTGTTCATGCTGTCTCGTCCATGGTAGCTATCTCCTCGGACACCAGACTGACCACATAAAGCTCGTTGTAACAACCATTGCACTTGTTCGGACTCATCTATTGAGTGTTGTACGTGTTATCTTACCTTGTGTGTTGTGACTACCGCATCCGTGTGGACTTCTCCTCCGGAAACTGTGCACGTCCTGTTGTGTTGTGTGTTCCTAGTCGAGTTGGGACTTCATCCCAACCAACTTGGGACTCACTCTCACCCTCTCCCCTTACAATGAAAGAACCATTGACACAAGTACACTAGCATTCACCAGGCATGCGAACCTCACTTCTTGAAGGCAAAGAAGACCACTCTCCTGTGCTGACAAGCAAGAGTTGAGGAAAATCCTTAAGACAATGGCAACCGGGCCATCATACTAGATGGGACTCCCACACCAAACGGTGTGAGGTGTAGTTGGGACTTCATAACGGGGTGATCCCCTGAATGTTGGTGAGTCTAGCACCATCAACATAA
This sequence comes from Pinus tabuliformis, assembly GCA_031772625.1. Lineage (NCBI taxonomy): Eukaryota > Viridiplantae > Streptophyta > Pinopsida > Pinales > Pinaceae > Pinus > Pinus tabuliformis. The sequence continues at coordinate 537,732,984 of CM062805.1, read as the reverse complement.
CCCAACATCTTTGTGACCCATTTTTGCTGCTCTTCTGAGATAATATTTGTTCTAAAAAGTATTTAAGACTATCATGATCCGTTTTTACTTTGAAGTGTCTTCCCATTAGGTAGGGTCGTCATTTTTTAAGTGCATGTAGTATTACCAACATTTCCTTCTCATAAATAGCTTTATGTAAATATTTTCCTTTGACTGGACGGCTTTTGAAAGCAATGGGTCTTTCTTCTTCCCTTAAAACAACATCAATTCCATTTCCTGAGGCATCACATTCCACAATAAAGGTTTTTGTGAAGTCTGACGTAGCTAAGACCAGTGCTTGGCATATTGCCTCTTTAAGATGTTCGAAGGCCTTCGTTGCTTCTGGAGTCCATGAAAGTGCATATTTCTTCAATAATATTGTTAGAGGTGCTGCAATTCTCCCATAATTCTTAACAAACTTGCGATAATACCCTGTCAACCCAAGAAATCCTCGCAGATGCTTTATGGATGTGGGGATATTCCATTCCTTGATAGCTTTAATTTTGATAGGGTCTACCTCAACACCTTCATGAGCTACAATATGACCCAGATATTCCACCTCTTGTACTCCAAAGAAACATTTGGAGCTTTTTGCATATAATTGTTTCTCCTCCAATAGTTTGAGCACCCTGTCAACATGTTTGAGCACCCTGTCAACATTCTGATCTGATGATATCCTAAACGAAGATCCAACTTGGTGAAGTAAATTGATCCATGCAATTCATCTAATAATTCATCAATGACAGGAATGGGAAAAGTATCTTTAATAGTGAGCTTGTTGAGCTCCCTATAGTCCAGCCACACGCGGCATGATCCATCCTTCTTGTGCACCAATACTACTGGAGCAGAGAAAGAACTTTGACTAGGTTGAATTATACCAACCTCTAGCATTTCTGCAACCATACGCTCAATTTCACTCTTTTGGGCATACGGATATCTGTAAGGCCTGACGTTTAGAGGAACACTTCCTGGAATCAAATGAATAGCATGATCATGATCACAAATAGGTGGGAGGCCTTTGGGAGTCTCAAATACCTTGGAATGATTGTCCAATACTTTTTGGAAATCTGGAGAAATAGATGATTTCGATGTGGGAACCTCTAGTGAACATAATTGTGCAATTACGCCTCATTGTTCTTTCTTTAGAAGCTTTGTCATTTCATTAGAGCTAATTATATTTTCTGGTTTCTGTGTGATACCCCTTAATTCAACTTCCTTTCCTTCCGAAAAAAATTTCATGAAAATTTCTTGAAAATTAAAAGGTATCATACCCAAAGATTGTAGCAATTAGACTCCTAGTACAACATGAGCACCACCCATTGGAATGGAAAGCATTGGGCTATTCAATAAATATTCTCCCATGGATAGCTTGATATTATGGCACTTTCCATAGCAATTTATGGTTCCTCTACTTGCAACCATCACTTGACATCTGGTGCTAGATATAGGAAGCAATTCAATTCCTTGGCTATCTTACAATGAATAAAATTATGACTACTGCTTGAATCAATCAACACTATTACCTTTTCCTTCTTGATATGTCCTTCTATCTTGATAGTTTGAGGAGTGGTAATTCCGGCCAATGCATTACAAGATATGGTCGGATTCATTTCTTCTTCCTATAGGGTTTGTTCTTAGTCTACATCCTCTTCTTTTGCCGTTTCTTGTTCATTTTCTTCCTCCTCTTCACAATCTATGTAAAATAATTTATTCTCAGCACACTTATGACCTTTAATGTATTTTCTATCACAACTGTAACAAAGCCCTTTTGCTCTTTTTTCTTCCAATTGTTGTGGTGTCAACCTTGTAGGTTATGGAAGGCTAGTCGCAACAACACTTCCATCTTTATAGTTGTGAGTGGTAGGTTTCCTTGTTCCCATAATGTTGCTTTCCATTTTTCTTGCCAACCTAAATTCCTTTTCCAATGAATCAGGTTGCCAAAGGCGAACCTCACGTTGGATGTTATCCTTTAAAGTCCCTATGATCACATCAATCCTATGCTCCTCTAAAATATCTTTTACCCTTATATTCAATTTTTGGAAGTCCTCAATGTGCTCCACCACTGAACCCTTTTGTTTGAGATTTATCAATTGGCTAAAAAAGGTGTTGTTTTTTGTATCCTCATAATGTGCTATCATTTCTTCCATAAAAATTGCTCAAGTGACAATTTGTTTATGAGAGCAAAACCATCGATACCATACAAACTGATTGGGTTCCAAATATAAAGTTGCAATGTGTACCTTTTACGTGTTTTGAACATTATGGAGATCGAAATATTGCTCCATCGTAGTATCCATGTTACGGGATCATTGCCATCAAACTTCCTCATATCGATATCAATCTTTGGAACATGGTGGGTCTTCAATCCAACATTAGAGTCTATGAAATCATAATTAGCATTTCTTTTGTTCTCATCATGAGTTTCCTTTACTACCCTTTCGCCATTAGTAAGCATTTCTTTTAGCAACTTTGTCAAATCTACTTCAAATCTTCCATGTTGCCTTTAAGTTTTGTTTCTATCTTAGCTTCCATGCCATCCATCTTAAGCTTCCACGCCATTCATCTTAGATTCCACGTCATTCATCTTAGCTTCCACGCCTTTCTTTAAACCAATGTTGTGGGGGAGCGCCCCCCCCGCTCCTGCTCCCAATCCGCGCTCCGGGCGGGAGTGACTCGGGCATGGGTCGGGAGTGCGCTCCCTAAAAAAAATTTCCCTCCCTGCCTTTTCGGGAGCGTTTTGCCTTTTTTGCAATTTTTTTTGTAGTAATGTTCGAAATGCAATTTTTTTTAAAGAAACAAATAGTTTTTGAGTGGGGCAGCTTAATGATCAAGTCTAGGCCCTAGTATTGATATGCTGTTCATGGTAATGTTAAATTCTTAAAGTAAAAGTCACATTCTCCTTAATCTTCATTTTCATCCTTTTGCTTAAATTTTTAACATTACCATGAAATGACTCAAGATGTTTGAGAGTGGTTCCGGCCTCATTGGATTTCATATGGAGAAAGTAGAATTTTAGATTTCATTCAAAATCCAGCAGACTTATCAATTTTTCAGGATTTCAGGATTGGGGGATTGCAATGTTTCCATTGAATTTTGTCATGTATTAGGGTATGGAACTCGTATTTAATCAAGCGCACCAATCCCTCTATGTACCTTGATGTTAGTGACATTGGTTGTCGAACTCCTCTATCATGACCCTCCTAAAAATGTACGCATCACTCAAACAAAATCTTGACTTGACATGCTATGCTTTTTCTATCTTATGTTAATGCTTAGAGGGTGATATTAATGACAAAGATCTCCTATACATATAAAATTTGGGACAATCACCCAGAGGATGACAATTTGGAGGATGGAATTGTACATCTTGAAGAACTGGAAGAGGAACTTATAAGGGATGAAGATGAAGCAGCTGCAGCAGCCATGCCACCTCCACCTCCACCATCCAGTAGCAGTGCTCGAGTTCCGAGTCTTGTTCCTTTGTTGTCACCACCTCCATCTACACCCTCACGTGGAGGGCATGTGCCTTCTAGTTCTGGTTGTCGGTCTGTGCGAGAGACTCCTAGAAGACCACCACGACCTGCTTATACTCTTGGAGACTCTCGTGGCAAGGGCCACATGTAGATTTACAGTTTACTTGTCTTTTCTAGTTTCTATTAGACTTTAGTTTTCATAAAGGTTGAGTTTTGAGTCCTTGACTCTTGACTCTTGACTCTTTCATATCATAATGATATTTTTTGTAAACAATATCTGACTGTGACAATGAAAATTTGAAGTTTGAAGTTGTCAATTATAACTCATTGGTAATGATTGTGAATTATGAATATGATGCTTCGTGAAAGACTAAAGTTGTTTCATTTCATTTCATTATTCATGTTTCATTTTATAACATTTCATTTCATGTTAACAGTTAGAAGTTAGGACTTAGAAATATCTAAGATATTACTTCTTGTAATGGTTAAACTTAGCTTACAAGTACAACTTTGGTGATCAATGATGATAAATGTTATATATTGAATTTTCAATTTTGAAAGCTTGAAGTTGAAACTTTAAGATTGAATTTGATGAATCATGATTCACGAGACTCAATATGTTGCAGTTGTAATATGTATTTTACTAACTTGTGGACATGGTTGATGAAGATTATAATTTCTAGATGATTGATCATTGATGTGATATGGTTCAATGATCAATCTATGTTTTTTTATGTTTTTTATGTCTAATTCATCATTCTACATGTTTTTGTTGACATATATGTATCAAAAATTAAAAAATATAAAAAATATATATATTTTTAAAAAATCACTCCGGGATTCGCTCCCAAACCGAGAGCTTCTAAAATGGTCGCTCCCGCTCCCAAGTAACATAGCTTTAAACCATCCATCTTAGCTTCTGTTACTTTTTGGGATAGTGAAATTTGTTGCACTTGGTCTCGTAATTTTGATATATCATGTTGCATTTCTTCCTCTTCTTCATGAGTCATGCTAGAGCTTTCAGGTTGCTTACTAGGTGTTTCCATTTTCTTTCTTCAGGGCATCAATTAATGATAATTATGCTTCACTATGTCCTTTGAATTCCTTCAAACTAATTTTTCAAACCAAACTTATGCAAAATTTTAAAAAGACTACACACCTTTTTTGGCTTTGTAGGAGCTCGATATTGAATCTGTTGTATCTCTGTAATTGCGGATCTCCCAGGTCTGAAATTTCGTCCTGTGGTAGCCCTCTGCGTCCTCGTTCCAACCCCGCAAGTCTGATCAAGATTGGATTCTCCAAGAAAGAGTTATGCCAAATCTCCCACGATGACCTGATTATAGACTGGTTCAGTGGAGCGAACTTGTACGAAGTACCATGTATCATTGTTTTGACCTTCGAACCTAAAACCGATACACAAAAAACTACAGCCTGTGCTCTTTCTGTACCTTTTTACGAAATTTCAATCTGATGCTCAGTGAGAAAGTTATGATGATTTTCCCCAGGTCACCTGTTTGAGATATAATTCGGAAGCCTACAAAAACCCTAATTTCCTTGGATCATATCTCCTAAAATATAGCGAGACAAGATGAAATTCGGACCCGAGATTCATTGAGATTTCTGCTCAAATGGGTTTTAATTTCAGCTTTTGAAACGTCGTAGAAAAAAAGTTATAGCGAAAATGCCACGATGACCTGTTTGGAGCAGCGAAACCCTAGAATCTAAAGCTCTGATACCAAATGTTATGCAACCAGCTCAAAAAATAGAAAAAAAGATAGATCAACGACTTCAAAATCAGCCTCTTCGAGGGGGCAACCTCCTTTACATTACACAAATGAACAATTATTGGATGATACAAATGAAAAAACCTCATTTCTATATATAGGAGTCTAAGGAGTCACAATATAATCAAGCCGACATAACAATAATAATATAAGGGCGCAAAAATAAAAATAGTGGGTTTCTATGGGGCACAATAATAACAATATAGGGACAATACGAGCACAGCAATAACAATAAGGGCTAAAATGACAATAGTAATGGGGGTATCACTAGTATTATAGGGACCTAACATGTTGCCTTGGGATCCATGTACCTATATGTGACCATATTTATCTATATTGGGATCTGTGTACTTCACTAGAACACATGTTACTACCTAGGCATCCATGACCGTGGATTGGACGATGATAGAGACTCCACATCATCATCATATGCCACATGGACCATTCATGGAGGTCAAACTTGTTTTCTTGGAGGAATATTCTCACACATTTGGGTGTTTGAGGTACATATGAAGTGATTTTAGCACATTTCTTTAGGGCGACCAGCTTTAGAGGCAATTAGCTTTTCACATAATGCCTAGAATTCTGCCAAATCAGCAACATTGGATGAAAAATGGCAACAAGATTTCCGAAATGTGGTCAAAATTAGAAAATTGAGCAAAAAAATGACTTCTAATGCAACTAGAATCTGTTGCATAAAAATTGTCGGTCCATTTTGGAACTACAAATGTGAACACATGGTGAGTGCATTTTCTCTCTCTTAGCTACACACGTGAGTGGTTAGAACTTCTCTTTGACTAGTCACTCGCATGTTTGAGTTGGTTGAGGTGATTATTTCATGATATATTATTTTATTGACTCAAATTGTTTTACAACATGGTATTGAGGATGCATCTTGTTTTAGCTCATGGTTTTGCTTGTGCACATTGTATTGACACATGGTATTATAGTAGCACATGGTTTCCCACTTGTGGCGAGTGAACACATGGTGAGTGCATTTTCTCTCTCTCAGCCACACGTGTGTTACATGTCAATTTGTCACCATGACACTTGATCAATTTATGGATATTTTTACCATCTTTGAACATGTTTGAACCAGCTCCCTCAAAAGTCAAACAACCCAAAATACGTTGAAGTACATGAGAAATTTGAGTCAAATAGTTGTCACACCTTGTTAAGTTCCACCTGCGACGATTTCTCTAGAGTTCCCGGCACATGTGCTGAAATTGACTCTGAGATCAGCCCAACGCTGCACTCTATCTGCAACTATAAACCCGCGCAGGTGAATTCTAGAAAGTAAAAATAAAAAGTACATTCTAGAAACATGGTTGAATATTTCCCAGCTGAAAGCTTCCAGGTGATGACTATTCGAACTATAACCCTCAAAAGGTGCATCTCCATCCCTTTTCTCATGGTAACCTAATCCCTTAATAAAGAAGTCTCATCCTCCTCTCGTGGATCTAAAACTTCCTCCTCTTAGCCTATAAAATGACTAGAGGGTAGAGGGATTAGGGAGGTTAGAATTGAGAGAAAATAAACTTATGTTGTTGGTTTGAAATTGGAAAGCTTGTCATCTAAGGAGGAGATTGAAGGCATTTGGGAGGGACCACACGGCATCAAGGCGAAGGTTGCAAGGCTCCTCTTATTTTCTGATTAATACAAATGAACACTTTCTTCCATTGATTTTGTCTTATGTGAATGATGAATGGTTTACAATTGTTTTTAATGTTTATTAAGGCAAATTCAATCCCTAACCTTCTTGATCATTAGGCTAAGTTGTTTGGATTATTATATCCATGTGCTTTTGATCCTTTTCTAGTCTATGTTTGTAGGTCTTATCAAGCATTGAAGAACTCCATCAAGTCACAACAAGGGATCTTCATCAGGCATTTCGTGAAATAGGTAAGAGGCTCATCCATTAGCTATAATGCTTATAATTCAAACAAGTTCAACTTAGGGAAAGAGTCAGTTCAATTGTCATGATTGTTTCTAGTTTCCATTTAGGATCTAGGGAGATCTTTCTTTACCGCAAGAGGGATTGTCCAGTGTAACAAAATGGCGACCATACTGGGGAACGTCTTTGTTCTCATCTTTTTCCTTAGCCTGGCTTTCTGATTTCTCCGATTTATCCAGACCTGAGTCTTCATAAATTAATGGCCTTTTAGATCTGAGTGGTTGATTCTTCGAATTTTTTTATTTTTTCTTAGGTTTTTCTCCCTGCGTTGTTTTTGTTTGTTAACAGAGTGCAGTTCTGCGCCCTTTATGCCTTAGAAACGGAGCGCATGCGCTCTGTTTTCTACTGAATACTCGTGCAGGCCTTGGAAATTTTTGAAAAAATTGTTTTTGCTTCAACCCAAACCTGAATTTGTTTTTCTGAAAGTGTCATTATCTTTGTTTGGACTGTGTTGTGTCTCTTCTGAACTCAGTTGATTTCTTTGTTGATGATTTCTGAGAATTAGGTCTTTTTGAAAAAATTCCTTAGGGTTTTGCCTGTTTGATTTGCTGATTGATCAAAACAAGATAGGGTGTCCTTCTGATAATGATATTCTTATTTTGTTCTGTCAAATACACTGGTTAAGCCTTAATTGTTGCTTATTTGTGGTCAAAATCATTTTGAATTGCAAATTAAGGTTCTTAAGACCTTGTGCTTTTGTGAAAAAAATTGTACTTGTTTTTGCTTGATAAAAGGAATTGTTACTTTCATCTTGGAAAAAATTTCGCAATTGCACTGATTGTTATCATTAGATCAAAGCATTCATAGGGGAATGTCTTTTCTCCAACTCTCTTGATTGATTTTTGTGTGCTTGAAAGTTTTGAGTGATTAGAAAAAGAGTATTTTGGCTTATTTGATGATTAAGGAAATCTGGAAATTAGTTTGTTCACTGCATTTTCATTACAAAATAGTGAAATTGGTAGCTTTAGAAAATTGGAAAAGTTGTGACTTTTTGCATTTCATTTCTCGAAAAAAATCAAAGAAACTCTTTCTTTTCTCTAAATATAATTTCATCGAATTTGAAAGTTGCTATTGCATTTTAGAGTGCATTAAGATTTCGAAATCGTGTCATAACATCATAAGTTTCACCTTCATGAGTAAAGAACAACTTAATAATACAACGTTAATTAAAATTCACATAGAATTTTATATTTTTTAGGGTTCTTGTCACCTACAATAGCTTAAGTGTAGGGCTTTGGAATAAGAAAGGAAGTAAACTTTCCAAAGCTACAAACAAACAATAGAATCTTGAGTTAGGGAGAAAATCCAATTATTTCTGTTTTGCTCTGAGAAGCTCTTCTTATACATGAGTTAAGCACAAGGTCGTGTCGAATCTGGTGAAGTGTTTGTACCCACTTCATTGGCCTAGATACAATGGTTTGCACGTATTACAATGGTGCCGAAAGGTACTTGAGGTCACTTGAAAGTAAACCTCCAATTGATCATGTGGAGGAGCCTTCAAGGGGATTGAACTTGTTACTCTGCCCTTGCGTGTACGTCCAATCTACGACTGTCCCCCCAAGTAAAATTGTTGTATTTGGTAAACTTAGTGACTATAATCCTAGGGCTCTACCTAAGGTGACGACAGAGGGAAGGTCCTGTTGTACCTAGAACAGACGTTGGCTAGACTCACTTAGACTTTCTGGAGGGTAATCTTTGCTCAAGATGGTTTATAACAGAGTTACTTGCACCAGATTGTTTCATTAAGCAGGTTGTCAGGGTAATTGGTTCCAAATACTCATTTTCTATAAAACTTTTCACCTTGATCTCTGCGATGTTGGATTTCATCACCAACTAGTAATTATTGATCTCTGTGAAGAGTAAGTTTGTGTGGTTTGAACTCCTAGATTTTTAGCGTGTGTTACTTTTTGTGTTGTTTTTACTTTTTAGAGACTTTAGGTGTAATTTAGATATTGTATAATTGATCAATTGAAAAATTTTCATTGTGGCGGAACTACCAAGACAATCACGTAGGATACTCGGGGATCCCCCTGAGTATACACCGAGTCAGTTAGAAAAGATTAAAGCAGAAAAATCTAAATCATCTGAAATTGGAACTGCAGCAGAAACTAAAACTTCTACTATTATAGATTCTGATGTAAGAGGAACTGAAGTTAATCAACCAATAACATCTACTATTTTAGGCCTTGAAGTAACAGAAACTGAATTTGATCAAACTCAAAATTTAACATCACACTCAACAGCAACTGATTTACAAATTACTGAACTCGTTCAAACTGAATCAAATACTGGAGAACTTTCAGATAGAAACCCCGTTTCTGAACCAGATATTGACGAACCTGAGTCTGATATTTTCAAGCCTAAAATTCATACATATGTTATAGCACATATTTCAGATTCTCCACTTTCACCGCGTGTGAAACTCATTATTACTGATAGTCTCCCTCCTAGTCTCATTGCCATTGAAGAACTTGTTTCGGACGAAGAGGAAGAACCTATAGTTTCTACCAGTGAACCTGTAGATATCTCAGAACTTTTGTTTCGATCTCTTCACCCTGACCCTTGGTATTTTACACCCTTGAACTTTTTAGGACAAGGGATTCTGCAATACACGACTCCTTATTCTACCATACCAGGTTTTAACTCGTCTACAATCACTACTAGAAATACCACACCAGATACATCCATGTTTTCTACTTCTCCGGAGTCAACATTGTATGGTGGTTTTTTACCACCTGGATATCACTCTCTTGCAGGAGCTTATTCAAGAGCTTCTTCCTCGAACTCATCTTCGAACATGTCAACTGGTGTAATTAACCCTACCAATGAACGTTTGACATCTAAACAATATATTAATATTATTTCCAGTAATGTTGGTAACCCGCAAGCTAACCCAACAAGTGGTTATTATTCGCCTAGGGGGAAATTGTCATATCCTCCACCTGGAGGACAACCTTTTGGTAGGCCTTAACCTGTAGCTAGGGGGCAACACCCTGTCGGAAGTTACTTTAATTATGCTCAAATGCCACAACCCGGTTTTAGTCAGCCTGTTATGCCTCAACCCACCGTTGAAATGTCTTACCCTGGATTGAATACAATCTAGAACCCTTCTCAACAGTCAATTCCCGTTGCTTCTCAAGTGCCTTTGTATCAACTTGGCCAACCTATGCAATAAATGCCTTTTCAAGTCCAATCAACAATCCAGGCTAACCCATTGACACCTGCCCAGCAACCGCTTCAGTGGCCTGTCTCGAGTACTCATCAAACCTTGGTGCAGTCTGCCATGCCAACGATTGTTCAGAACCCAGGTTCGAGTTCGCCTCAAACTCCCATTCCAGGAGTATCGCAAGTAACTGTCCCGCTTACGTCACAGGTTACTATGCAACCCCTTGTTCAGTCTTTACCTCAGGCATCTGGTGTTCAATCTATTCCTACGATTTCATCAACACCTCAAATACCTGTTGTACAGCCTAGCATCCCATATATGCAAGTACCATTTCAAGGACTACCTTTCCAAGGTTTACCCAAAGTCAGTTTGTTCAGGGTCCACCTTTTCAAACTCAATTTCTCCAACCCCTTCAAGGACAGTTCGTTCAAGGTCAAATGGGTCATAGTCTCCCCTTTCAGAACCAACCATACCCAGGTCATACGTTTCAACAACCTATTCAACCGCAATACGGTATGGCTCATCCTAAATACCCAAGAGATACATAGATTCAAACTACTCAAGCTATCCCAGGATATCCTGGATATCCTCCTCCTGGTAAGGGACTCGTCCCTCAAGGTTATTAATATCCATCACAGGACCATAATCGCCAGTTGCCCTTCATTGCAACTTTGGATTTGCTGACCTTTCTCGGTTAACTAATGATCCACTTCTTTATTTACCATTTTTGTCGGCTATTCCTACTAAGTTGCTCAGTGATATTCCTAAGTTCGAAGGTAAGTCGGGTGAAGATCCATCCAACCATGTTATGACCTATCATCTTTGGTGCGCATCCAACTCATTAAACAATGATTCTATTAGATTACGACTTTTTCAACGAACCTTAACTGGTTCGGCAGCCAAATGGTATGTAGAATTGCCACGTGCTTCCTTCAACACTTTTAATGCTCTTGCTACAGCCTTTTTGACCCATTTTCAGTTGCCCGTTCAGTCTGGATAATGGAACTGAACTTTTAACTTCCTTAAAACAGTCAACGTCAACCCATATGTCAGATCACATTCACGAATGAAGACGAAGACATCACTTACTTAAAGTTTACATTCTAGACCAGATTTTGGCCAAATGGTTGGTAAAATCTCTTTTACCAGTAATAAATGAAGATGTGGCCAAAGGGGGTGTTGTAACTGAAGAGCAGGTAATTGCTCGTGCTCAATACCTTGATCTTGTTTATACTTAGTCTGGTACTTTGTATGAAAAGATCCCAGATTTACCCCGATCTACCCCAAATAATCCACCTCTTCCAGGATCACATGCCGCTAATGGCATGATTGGTTCTATGAGCCAGAAATCTAAGAACAAAAAGAAAAATTCTAAGAAAGTTCAGGTTTCGGCTCTATCTGATTCACCTGACGAAGATCCTTCTCCCGAAATTACTTCAGAAATTAACGTCGTAGAGTCATCTACTGGCAAGGGTAAGCAATCTAGAAATAAGAAAAAGGGAAAAGGCAAAACTAAACAAGACAACCGTTCTAAGGAGAAATCAAACAAGAACGAACCATCTGATGAAAAGAGGAAACCTCGATATCCTTGCTTAATTTGTGAGGAAGATCATTACACGAAGGAGTGCCCTCATCGGGCCAAAGTTTCCAAATTCGTCAAAAGTTCACCCACACCTACTGTTTTGAAGGATCCTTTTCCTCCATAAGACAGCAAAATGGTTTCTCATGACCAATCCTCCTCATCTGCATCGACAGATATCATGATGATGTCTTCCAGAGTTATGGTAGCAACGAGATCCAAAGATTATACATCAAAGAGTCTTGTTGAAGATGGAGATGACTCCAGCTCACCTGGTCAAACTTCCGTGTCTACTCCTCCTTCTTCTGAACCGTTACATATTGAAAAACCAAACCCTGATATGATAATTTGTCCGCCTCCTAAGGGTATGCTTCGTAAGTCAGCTTTTAATCCTCATGCAAGGGCTGCCCAAAACTATAACATCGTCGAAGATCTGGCTATGTCACCTTCGACCATGTCTGCCCTTGAAGTGTTGCAAACTTGCCCAGCACAAAGGAAATTATTATTATCAGCCATAGGAGCAGTAGATCCTCAAGACTCCCATTTGATTGTTTTCGATCTCGAAAATCATGTCCCACATCTCTCGCACCAACTGCTTTTTAGATACTAGTTCACGTCAAAACTCGACGAGTTTTTCGAACAGTGATTGACGAAGGAGCGTCGACATGCATTATTTCCATTGCCTGTTGGAAAGCCTTGGGTTCTCCAACAATCAATCAATCTCCCACGACTTTGAAGGCCTTTGATGGAAGAGGTTTTCATCCATACGGACTTTTAAATGATTTATCAATCGAATTAGAGGAAAAAACAGTTGCAATAGATGTTGAGGTTGTTGATGCTCAACTTGACTACAACCTTTTGCTTGGTCAGAGCTGGACTTATGCCATGTCGGCAGTAGTCTCATCATATTTTAAGATGATTATGTTTCTTCACAAAGGAAGAATTGTGAAAGTAGATCAATTATCCTACTATACCTCAGACCCTAATTCCTCCTGTAGTATCCCATTTGTTGGAAAATCAACCACTCCTTATGAGGAAGTTGGTGTTGGCCTGCTGAAAGACTCATCTTTGATGGGAACTTTCGCGTTTCCTCCACCCAATTTCTCTCATAATGATGCCCAGATTAATATGATTACATCAAGTACTTTTGAATCGAGAGGTCCGTGGAAAGTACCTTCAAAATCAGCAATGATCTTATATGGCAAGGAAATGCCACGTAGCCCTTTTGAGTTAGCCTACGAGGCAATTTAGTCTTTTTCCAACTCATCAACATCTGATAATGATCGAATAAATATGATTATTGACGAATATTCTCATTTGTCTCGCTTGGAACTAATCTCTATGCCTCATCCTTTCAACACATATTTTTTTAATGATGAAGGGATTATGGAAGTTATGACCTTGGACAAAATGCCATGGGACGATACTCATCATCGTTCAACTTTCTTGACATCCTTTGACAAAATTGAGAATAATTTTTCATCTATGTTTTCATCTGAGACCCTTAGTGATCCTCAATGTCAAATATCTACCCTTTTTTCCAGTTCTGAACAGAACTTAGGGAACATATCAGCAACGATACCTATAGATATCTCAGTGAAACCTGGAATAACTAAAAATATTCATATAGGAGCTTCTTGTTCGTTAGAAGAGATTTCAACTTACAAAGCCCTATTTCAGGAATTCCATGACATTTTTGCCTGGTCCTACGAAGAAATGCCAGGAATTAACCCTAGCATTATTGTACATGAAATAAAAACTTATCCGGATGCTAAGCCAGTTAGACAACGATTATGTCCTATACATCCGCAAAAAGTTGTCGCTATCAAAACTAAGGTTGAAAAATTGTTGAAAGCAGGTTTCATTTACCCCGTTCCTTTAACCGATTGGGTGTCAAATATTGTGCCCGTTAATAAAAAGCAAGGAACTATTCGAGTGTGTGTTGATTACCGAGATATCAATAAAGCTTATCCCAAGGAAAATTATCCAACTTTGTATATCGACCAAATTGTCGACCACTGTGCCGGAAATGAAATTTTTTCCTTTATGGATGGATTTTCTAGCGACAATCAGATAAACATACTCCCTGTCGATCAATATAAAACCGCATTTATATGCCCATGGGGAACTTTTGGTTATCGCAAACTCCTATTTGGCCTAAAAAATGTTGGTGCGACTTTTCAGCGAGCAATGTCTTATGTGTTCCACGATATCAAGCATATTGTTCAGCGTTATTTACATGACCTACCAGCTCATTCTATGAAATGGCAGGATCACCCATTGCACTTAAAAGCAATTTTCATTAGGTGCAGGCATTACAATATTCGCTTGAATCCGCACAAATGTGTTTTTTGTGTTCAATCAGGTCAACTTCTAGGTTTCATCGTTTCAAAGGAAGGCATTCATGTTGATCCCCTCAAGGTAGAGGCAATCTTGAATTTGCCTACTCCTTCTAGCCTTACTCAACTCCAAAGTTTGCAAGGGAAGGCAAACTTTTTGCGTAGATTCATCCACAATTAGGCTGAACTAACACGGGGTTTTACTCAACTGTTGAAAAAGGGTATCCCATTTTTCTAGGATGAGCTTGCTAATAAAGCTTTTGATGCATTAAAACATGCACTGACTAATGCACCGTTACTGCATCCACTTGATTATCATCGAGACTACTTTTTGTACTTAGCTGCATCCGATGCCACCATTGGCATGGTGTTAGTCCAAGAGGATGATTTTAGCAGCGAACATGTGATTTACTATTTGAGTAGGAGTCTCACTAAAACTGAGATTAAATATGCACATGTGGAGAAGCTAGCCTTGGCAGCTGTGCAAGCTGTTCAACGATTCCGTCACTATATACTTCTCTGAAAAACAACTATCATTTCAGATTGCAACCCCATGATGTACATTCTCACGAAACAATTGCTAGGGGGCAAATACTCGAAGTGGATAGTTATTTTACAAGAGTTTGATTTGGAATTTGAAAAATCCAAATCAAAGAAATCCTTGGTTTTCGTCGAACTATTGTGTGACTTTCCCCATACTGATATAGAAACTGTAGCAGAAGATTCTTTTGCTGACGAATCTCTCTTTCTTATTAGTACATTAGATCTGTGGTATGGAGACATCATTGTATATCTCCAAACACAAAATTTTAGGCCCGAGTTATCCAAAACTGATCGTCGGCGAATTCGATACCAATCCCAACAATACAATATTGTTGGCGACACTCTTTACCATCGTGGTGCTAATTCTATATTCCGACGTTGTTTAACTTTTCAAGAAGCCGAAAAACTTTAAATGACTACCACTCTGGAGCGTGTGTGGTCACATGTCTGGGTATGCTACTGCCCAAAAGATATTACGTGCTGGTTATTTTTGGTCGTCAATGTTTAAAGATTGCATCACTACAGTCCACAAATGCCATAATTGCCAAATCTATGATCGCAAAATGCGAGCACCTCCAGCTCCTCTTCACCCTATCATTGTTGTCGGTCCTTTTGCCAAATGGGGCATCGACTTCGTCACATGTAACCCTCACTCGGTCGGGGGGCATGGATACATTATCCTTGCAGTCGATTACTTTACAAAATGGGCCGAGGCGATGCCTACATATAGAGACGACGGTGAAACTGCAGCAATTTTCATTTTCAATCATGTAATTGCTCGGTTCGGTGTCCCACAAGCTATTGTTACAAACCATGGTAGTCATTTTCGTAACTTTATGATGGTCAAACTATCCACACAACTCGGCCTTCGCCATGATAGCTCTACTCCGTATTATCCACAAGCTAATGGTCAGGTCGAAGCTGTCAATAAAGTTTTAACCAATATGATTAAACGAATAGTTGGTACGCATAAAGGAAACTAGCATTCTATGCTCTTTTCAGCACTGTGGGCTTACCATACTACTGTAAAAACATCAACCGGTTTTACTCCTTTCCAACTTGTTTATGGTTTGGAAGTCGTATTACCTATTGAATGTGAAATCCCATCCCTCAAGCTAGCTATCGAATTATTACCTGCTACCTCTGCAGACGAAGAACGCTTTGTACATTTAGCTCATTTAGATGAAAATCGCCGTAATGTTGTATTGGCTAGCGAAGCTCACTAGAAACGTGTCAAAGCCCAATATGATCAAAACATTAATCCTCGTACATATTCAAAAGGTGACCTAGTCTTGGTTTATGATCAAGCTCATGACAAGTTAGGTGCAGGGAAATTCGAGCCCATGTGGCATGGCCCTTACATCATAAAATGCGTATTAGCTAAAGGTGCCTATGAGCTGGTTGATTACGATGGTGTTCCTTTGGGAAAGCCCATAAATGGTCTTTACCTAAAGAAATATTTTGCATAAAATTTTGGTGAAGATTTGTACATTATTTACCATTTTTTAGGAATGTGTGATTAGTGTTTTTCACATTTTCTACTACTTCTCCTGCTTATCTTGTTTTTACACTTGATTTGCAAATGTCGACATTCTCTCAGACTTACATTGGCTTTGCTGATGGCACTAGTCGTAGTACTCAAAATTTATCTTCCGCAGCCTAGGTTATCTATTCACCCAGTGATGAGTTAGTTTCTATTCAGGGAATATGGCTCGATGAAACAACGAACAATATAGCAGAATATAGTGCAGTCATTGAGCTATTAGTTGATGCCATCACATATGGTATCCGACGTTTGATCGTTATGTTAGATTCGTAGCTCGTGATATTACATTTAAATGTTGTCTATATAGTAAGGAGTTCAACCATGTTAAGAGTATTTTTACGAGTCTGTCTCTTGGAAAGGCAATTTGATTACATCAAATATCAACACATTCCGAGATATTTAAACACATTAACAGATGCATTGGCGAATCATGTGTTAAATAGACATTTGCAACATATGTAAATTAAAAACAATATTCATTCATACATTGATCAAGATAAACATAGGTAAAAAGTAGTAGGTTTTTCATTAAAATAGAGTTTGGGTGTGTCTACAAAATATGTCATCCGAGGACATAAGGCCCCATGGCCTTTTATTTTCCGAATATGTTGACACCAAAAGTCAAAAAATGGTCCTAGAAACTAGAACAGCTAGGCATGATGATGCTCATGATAACACACGATAGCACGAGCAACTCGACACAGCAAACGTCTGAGAGGCCCTGGAACCCCAACTACGTGCCTCTGATAGGCGCGTGGAATGTCATCAACCCCAGTCTCTGGGATGTTGGAAGTCAACCTCTCAAGGTTGTGCTCCAACTCTATCAGGATGTCCTCTGCCTCTAGGTTCGTTGTCGCAGCTACTATAGGCTACTCACCTCGTCTATCATATTGTCTCAGCCCGGCTGGTCGGGTTGGACCCACATCTGCACATGCATTTCGGATAATTAGCCTTTGAAGACAAAAAACACAAAAATTTGAAAATATATCAAAATGAGAAATTCTTACCTAGATCACCCCACTGAGTTCTGGTAGGAAGTGGGATATCAGGATCACCTCTGTAATCCATCCCGGCATACGAAAAGTCCTCGATCAGAACAATCTGCTGGCCCAACCAGTCAAAAAACTTTGTCGTATACCTCACTACAGGCCCATCACCTCCATGGCATGCCATCAGTGCAACCCACCTCATCATGCGTGGATCCCTCGAACTCCCCTCGTCTACCAGAATTTGTTGTGGCCAAAGAATAGGAACCCTCTCTAGGGCAAAAGCAACAAGAATGGCACCATAACTGAAGTTCTTCAGTTTACCATTCTTGCACCTAGTTAACTGGCCCTTCATGTTCACCACTACTGCCTTGCACCAGTTGTATACCGTGGATTCCCAACATTCCACAGTCGTCTGCATCTGTGCCCGTGTGGCTAGATGAAGGGTCAGCACTGCCACACAGTTTGCAAACAGTGAAAGCAATGGTCCTCAAGGGTAAAAGTTCGATGGACTGAATGTCAATCCGTCCATCTTTGGCGGTGCACCCCTGCAAAAATGTCATAGGTATCCATCAGTAGTATCTCCCCCTACTCTCGATCCAAATAGTGAAAGATCGACTCCTCGATGAGACAACCCAGTCAGGAAGTAGATGTCATCAGCGTCAATGGTGAGGCGATAATCAGCGATCACAAAGCACTGTTCCTGGACATTCCAGGTCCTCACCAACCACGTCATTAGATCTACCTGGGCTTTCATCCCAGGGATAAGCCAGTATTTCAAGAGGCCACAAGTCCTGAGAGCCTGTAAAGTGGTCGGATCCGCCAAAGCTGCCAAATCATTGGCTTCATGCTCTCTTTCCCTCCACTCCATTTTTGAGCAATCAAATGACCTGAAATGAACATTTTAAAGCAGTTAGAAACATTTTTAAAACTCATTTCACATTTTTTATGGCTAAAAACTTGTTTAAAAATTAGCCCCCGGTGCCTGCGCGGCCGCCCTTTTATGGACAGGGTGCAGCTGTGCAGATTTTTGCCGCAGACTTTCGTGCGGAAAATTTCATCAGCCTGCACAGGGCCCGATTGAAAAAACCCCGCGTAGGGCCGAGGGTGCATTTTTGAACAAGGTTTTGCTCCAAAAAATAAAATGAAAGCTTAAAATGAAAAACTAAATGGATAAAAAGCTAAGTTATGGAGAGATCTTCTACCTAGAAGAAACGGTCGCAATTTCGTCCACGGGTTGGCTCAAATCAATCCTGGAAGTTTGATGGTAAAAACTCCCCTCTCTGCTCTGAACTAGTGAAAATACAAATGGTAAAAATAAATTACTTTTTCCCACTTTTATAAGTTTTTGAAGCTTAAAAAATATTTTTTTTATGTTTTGAACCTTTTTTGGAGGGAAAATGACCCTTTTGAGCAGTTATGCGAGTTATTGAGTTTAAATGTGCAAGATCTTACAGAGTCCAGATAAATCATTTTTGACATTTTAGAAGACTTTTATCACTTTTCAAGCTCTTAAAAAATTACGAAAAGCGAAAATCACGGAGTCCTCTTTTAAGCCCTTTTCAGACTCTTAAAACATGAAAAGATCGCCGAGTACTTGCTTGTTTGAACTCGTAAAAGTAAATGAACAACCGTCCACTCAGTGTAAGTTTACCCCTTTTAGGCGCTGAGCTAGGACTATTTACGAAAACGTATACGTTGATCAAACATGGTTAACAGAGTTCTCTCTTGTATTATTTTATCCTTTTTCGGACCTGAGAGACTAAACTGACGAAAAATAACATGATGGAGTCTACTTATGTTTTTCTTCCGACTCTCTAAAAATGAAAAACATTGAGCTATACTTTTTTCAGGCTTGTTAAAATTTTATGGTAAAAGAACTGAATGAGTTTCATTTTAATGCCTTTTTCAAACTCTTAAAAGAAAACAACATCGAGTTGCCCCTTTACTGGACTCATAAAAATTAAACAATATAGGACTCATTAAGCATAATGAGACCAGACCACTCCTTCTTAGGGTTCATTAAAAATACTTCGATGGACTCATCTGAAGGATGAGCTTACAGTGCAAGCATATGTTATCCTCCTCAAGATTGTAAAAAATAAAGAGGTACTTGCCAGTTATGGTGGGGGAAAATTGGGGAAGGTGTCCATTTTACATTTTCAGTTTTAAAAGGTAGCATGTCGCTCTTGAACACGGCAATCCGTCACATTCATGTCTGGGTTGGGAAATCCATTTGCCTTACAGTTAATCAAACCTCATTGAAAGTCTTCATGGTTTTGGGTATTATCATTAAGTCAAACACTGCCAAGTCATTGTCGTGTCATTATGTGTTCAAGAGAAGTTCAACCTCAGTTCAATACCTTTTGCAAATTATATGCCTTCATCTGCATTGGCCATCCTTGAGTCAGTCCTTGCAAACTATTTTCAAAAACTTGATATCATGTTTTGTGTCGTAGGCTTTCCTATGACGGACCTCTTCCTATCGACTTCAGCTCATAATCTAGGAAGATGATCTAAAAACCTTCAGTGCCTTGAAGCCTGCATGCCTTAATGGTAGGTTTCTAGCTTTCGACGACAGGTTCTCATCATTGACCTTCGATCGAATGATTCTATGAGTGTTCAACTTCAGATCACTTATTCACACTTCATAGATTGTACTGGGAGTACCTTGAGAGCCATTGTCATTATTGGTGGTTTCTCTCGCGCTTGTTAACAATTCACATTATTGATCGGTAATCAAGTGGTTTCTGTCGTGTTTGACTTCGAGACATTCACTCGCATGGTTAGAATCGTATTATGGATCGAGAGATGGAGATCAAGACCCTGGATCTAGTTTCATCAATCCAGGTTGCGAGGAAATTTTATATTCATGATTATGTAGACAGGTGGTTGCGTCCATGCTATGTCTACTATCTATATGATCTTAGTTTTTCCATGCTTGTTCATTGAGTTCCCTTTACTCTGAGTATGGGAATGCCTACCTCAAAGATGATTTTTTGATATATATTTGCATCATGTTCCTTGAATGTTCCTTGCAAGTTTCCGACCATTGCCTCTAATTCGATCTTTGGAATGATAAAGCGCTTCAATCTTTAAACTTGTTTTTTCAGACTTCGCACTTTAGGGGGCAATCTGTTACATGTCAATTTGTTGCCATGACACTTGATCAGTGTATGGATATTTTTACCATCTGTGAACATGTTTGAACCAGCGCCCTCAGAATTAAAACGACCCAAAATATGTTGAAGTACATGAGAAATTTGAGTCAAATAGTTGTCACACCTTGTTAAATTCCACATACGCCGATTTCTCTAGAGTATCCTGCGCATGCGCTGAAATTGACTCTAAGATCAGCACAGAGTTGCGTTCTATCTGTAACTATAAACCCACGCAAGTGAATTCTAGAAAGTAAAAATAAAATGTACATTCTAGAAACATAGTTGGTCGAATATTTCCCAATTGAAAGCTTCCAGGTGATGACTATTCGAACTATAACCCTCAGAAGGTGCATCTCCATCCCTTTTCTCATGGTAACCTAATCCCTCAATAAAGGAGTCTCATCCTCCTCTCATGGATCTGAAACTTCCTCCTCTTAGCCTATAAAATGACTAGAGGGTAGAGGGATTGAGGAGGTCAGAATTGAGAGAAAATAAACTTATGTTGTTGGTTTGAGATTGGAAAGCTTGTCATCTAAGGAGGAGATTGAAGGCATTTGGGAGGGACCTCACGGCATCAAGGCGAAGGTTGTAAGGCTCCTCTTATTTTCTAATTAATACAAATGAACACTTTCTCCCATTGATTTTGTCTTATGTGAATGATGAATGGTTTACAATTGTTTCTAATGTTTATTAAGGCAAATTCAATCCCTAATCTCCTTGATCATTAGGCTAAGTTGTTTGGATTATTATATCACATGTGCTTTTGATCCTTTTCTGGTCTATGTTTGCAAGTCTTATCAAGCATTGAAGAACTACATCAAGTCACACCAAGGGATCTTCATCAGGAATTTCGTGAAATAGGTAAGAAGCTCATCCATTAGCTATATTGCTTATAATTCGAACAAGTTCAACTTAGGGAAAGTTTCAATTCAATTGTCATGATTGTTTCTAGTTTCCATTTAGGATCTAGGGAGATCGTTCTTGTCTGCAAGAGGGATTCTCCGGTGCAACAGTATGAGTGGTTAGAGCATCTCATCTATATAAAAGAGGCCTCTTCCTCATTTGTAACTAGAGTTTTGAGAACAAGAGATATCATTTGATTCCTTTTGTGTTAATGGTTTGATTTAATATCTTCTTGAGGAAAATTTCGCCAAGAATCTAGCAAAATATTTTTGCTTGTAACAGGGGAAAGTAGTTTGAGAAAGCTAGCAAGGAACCACAAGAGGAGCAAAAGTGCTACATTAGAGGAGGTAATAGTTTTCCTTATAATACTTGGTTTTCTATGCTTCAACTAGAGTATTGAGTGTGCAAAGCTTAATCTTCTTTCCCACCCCTACCTTAGGATAGTGTGGAAGCTACTCCCTAGCACTTAAGGAGATGACTACACAAACTTGTCACCATCCAGATCTTGTAATAGCCAAGACTTCATGGGGAATTTACTAGGCACACCAAAGGGCTGCTTGGAATCCTAAGAGTCATTGCAAAACCAAGCCGCAAAGAATCTCGATCTTTATATGTAGATTGTTTCTTCTAAGCTTTGAACTCACATTTCCAAATCTAGTTAAGCTTGGACTGATTGTGTTAACCCTTGCTTCATTGGTTATCTCATTGGAGGTTTGCATTTGCTAGTTGGTTTTTTTTTGATAAACTTTACAACTAGCTTAGATTTGTTTAGATCTTGTATATATATGTTAGATCCTTTGAGAGCTTTGAGCGTTATGAATGAATGGACTTATGGAACGTTAGTATGGATCTTATTTGAGTAATTGAATTAGAAGCTTATGCTAGAAAAATCATTATGTGGCTAAAATTTTTCTAATTTTTCCTTGCTCCTCCTGCTCTTGACAAGTTGGTCAATGTATAAGTTTAAATCACTTCACTTGAGCAATGTTTGGCATTGGACATAATTTAAACACCTCAATAAAGTGAATTGATGCCTCACTAAGCATAACACTCTCCCCTTTAAAAGGATAAACAGCTCACTTAAATTGGCACATAATTGTTGGAAATCCACTTCTTTAAATCAAACAACTGAGGGATCTTAATTTTAAGGTGCAACTAATTTATAAATTGAAATATTCAACTGATAAACTTTAAGCACATGTTTAAATACACATTAAAAGCTGATAATTGATGAGCATTTTACTTCTATTGTTGGTATTATCCATTTACGGCTGTCACATTTGTTTAATATGCTGGACATAATTATTCATCACGACATGTATATGACTCTTGTTTAATGGTCTCTTAAGGGGTGGATAAACTTTAAGCACATGTTTAAACACGCTTTAAAGGCTGATAATTGATGGGCATTTTACTTCTATTGTTGGTATTATCCATATACAGCTGTCACATTTGTTTAACGTGCTGGACATAACTATTCATCAAGACATGGATATCACTGTTGTTTAATGGTCTCTTAAGGGATCTCTTTTGCTACATGCATTGTTGGAACAGTTATCTTCACTGCTTTCCTAAATCCCAAGAGTAAAGAGCAATAAAAGTAAAGGAAAAAATTCACATAACACTTGGTCTCAAGGGCATATTTATTTATGTTAACACTCATGATGGTCATGATGATGGATCCATTAAAAAAATGGATGGCTTATCATGTGCATAAGTATACTATATTTTCCACTTAACTCTACAGATCAGGCATTAAATTTTCAGATTTTTCACTTATGGTTATGTTGAATGGAATCAGTAGAATCAAACAGTGAATGGTCCGTATAAAACTTCTACCACTTTGAAATCTTTTTATATTGATCTATAAGGCTTGGATCTATACCTAATAGCAACTATGTGCATGTGAAATTCTTAAAATCAACCTTAAAAAACATTTGATCACACTTATAACTTTGATAGCTCACTGCTGGTATTTACATTTCAGTGTTGGAATTTGTGTAGACAGTCTACTTAATCACACATGTTCATGTGTCGGGTTGATCTTTCAAGTGTAGATTCCCTTTATGCCATTCATGCTGATATACTATTGTCTAAAGGACTGAAATCTTACTCAAATGCTATATAAAACCTCATAATTGTGGCTGTGGATAACTGCTGATCCAACACAAGTATTGTTTCATTTACTAACCAGCACCTTAAACTCTTACTGCATCTTATTGTTGATAAGTTTCACGTGAAAGCCAATAGTTTGAGCACTGTTAAACATAATATTTCTAGTTTATATTTTGCTGTCCTTGAGATCTGATTTATAACAGCAATTGCATCTTTAAAACTGAACTGCAAATTGGCCACATTTCTGAGCTATCAACACTTGTTTCATGAGTATGATGAAAATGATAAACTCCTTGATTTCTATTCCTAGCTTAGTTTCACGGGATATTTCTGCCACTTAAAGTGGCTAAGCCATGTTATTTATCACTTGCCACTTAAGTGGCTAAGCAATGTTATTTATCACTTGCCGAATGAATAATCAGCAAGTTCTACATTTCATCTCACTTGTCAGTGTGTCACTTTAATTCTCCGGCAAAATAACAAAGTACACAACACATTTCATGATCTTCAAAGACTTGTTGAAATTGGAGAGGAGTATTAAGCCTTATTTGTCTTTGAATTTCAAGAGACTAAACAACTTAATCCCTTGTCAATCTAAATTAAAGCACTTTTTCAACAATCATAGCTTGATTGACCATAGGAACACCCTCTTTAGGTTAGGACGCCCCTTTCTTAGCCTTAAGCGAGAGGCAAGGCCATCAAGGTGACAATGGGTGGCTTGCCTAGTAGTTGCTTCTAGTCTCTCTTCAAAGGTTAGGACTTTTACTTTAGCGAGAGTTTGAGTAGTAACACTAGCCATGTGTCTCCTTACCCTATTTATAGAATCAGAAATACTATCCTCCAGATCAAAGCAAGTAAAATGGTAGTGAACTCCTATGATCCTAAAGAGAGAGGTCAAAATAAAAGAATGAGAGATCTACCACTAGGCAGTGTTGCAAACATCATTGACAAAATTGTGGTTTCTTGAAATCAAAAACTCTCCCATTAAGAAAAGCAATGTGCCAATGTTCAACAATAAATCATGATCTTTTGAAAAATGGTGTGATTCTTATAATGTCTTGACTAGAAAAAAATCATCAAACTGCCAAAATTCCCCTGTAAAATCCATATCTGGATTACTTTTGTCCTTTCTCAAAGTAGCAATTAGGGATTTTGAGCAAAAGAGCTTTGTCATCACCTCCCATTGATTTTGGGAAGATGGAGACAAGTTTTTTCATTGCCATTAGTGAATCTTTTTGGTGGGAAGGTAATTGATTTTCATCCTTTGTTTTCATATTCCCATGTCTGTTTTAAATCTTCAGCTTGTAAATAACTTTTTTAAAGATTTATGTAATGACTATCAATGCACATGGTGTTTGCCTCTTGTTGCCTATTGTTCATTGGAGATTGAACAATTTTCTGTCAAGTTCGAAACCAGATTCTCTTGAGGAACAATAGTGACAAAACTCAAATCACAACATCTCATACAATGAATGGCATAGTGTATGAACATTGAATACACTACATAGAGATGAAATAGATCATATAAAAAGATGCAACAGATCATGCATTGGGAGCTGGCTGCCTAAGTTGAAAACCATCAATAAGACACACTTTCACATATGTATGCATTTTATTCTTCATTGTACCAAAAATAGATCAGGAGCAATTTTTCAACCTCCTTCAGAGTTGAATATATATTATGAAGTGACTTCTCATATCACAATGTAATCAATGCATTTTACTGATACTTCAGGAACATGTATTGAAGAATTTTGTCTTTCTACAACAACCTTGATTAGCACTCAAAGATATCATTATTTGGCATTCCCTTTCACCATCCCTCAATATCATTCCATACATTATTACTTCTCTGTACAGTTTTCTTGGCTGCCTTCACATTAGAAAAGTTATGAGAGGAACTATTCCCACCAAAATGCAACAATAGCACAAGAGAGAGTGACCCCACCCAAGCCTGATGTATATAGAGGAGGAAGGCAGTTAACATAGACACATAAGGGACCACGAACATGGACTCAACAGAATACCCGAGGCAAACATATCCCAACAACGTAAAGGATAGAAGCACGAGTATGGCAACTGCCCTAACCCAACAGAGAAGTTGACCAGGAGGAAGAAACATTTTCTAAATACAGACTGAAGCATATACAGAGCAGCACATCTCTTACCCGCAAACTAGAGTAGTCAAGCATATACAAAGAAATACATCACTATCACACATCACACAATGTAATGTCTAAACCAACAGAAACAGACCTAAAGATATTTTTATTCCAAAGAATATTTCCCGTAATATTGTTTGCAGGAAAACAACTTTCAGAAGTTTTAAAATTTATACACAAAAATCTCCTATATTATCTTTCTAAAAATGTGTAATGTTCCAAACTTAAATAAACAGTGATATGCAAAACAAAATCGATTTGTGACACAGGAAATAAAAACAATCAGAAAATGCTTATTAAAACTCCAGAAGTAAGAACCAACTGAGCCATTTATTAATCAATGGAGCAGTACAATAGCATGGATGAATCCAGGTGATGAGACAATGATATCAAGTACTGGAAAATGTTTGCTCCTCTAATGCTCTGCACTGCTGACTGGAAAGGAACTGTAAGAAACCCCACTTCCGCTACTTAAATAAACAGTGATATGCAAAACAAAATCGATTTGTGACACAGGAAATAAAAACAATCAGCAAATGCTTATTAAAACTCCAGAAGTAAGAACCAGCTGAGCCATTTTATTAATCAATGGAGCAGTACAATAGCATGGATGAATCCAGGTGAGACAATGATATCAAGTACTGGAAAATGTTTGCTCCTCTAATGCTCTGCACTGCCCAGAAAACTGCACTGCTGACTGGAAAGGAACTGCAAGAAACCCCACTTCCGCTACTCGGAAAATGCTACAAATTCAGCCCCAAGCTCCTTGACCAAAACCCACAAAAACCCAGAAATGGTTTGGCCTGATTTTGACCTCCCAAAATCGACCCCCAAAGGCACTGTGCAATCCCCAGTAATTCTGCATTGTCTGCTGCAAATATATGGCTGAAAACCCCACTTCTGGTGCTCAAAAAATTTTGAAACTTTGTATCTGGATCCTTGTCCAAAACCCAGAAAAACCCAGAAATGGTTTGGCCGGATTTTGACCTTGCAAATTCGGCCTCCAAAAGCATTGTGCAATCCCCAGCAATTATGCAGTGTCTGCTGCAAAGATATGGCTAAAAACCCCACCCTTCAGTGCTCAAAAAATTCTGCAAATTTATATCTGGGATCCTTGTCAAAAACCTAGAAATGGTTTGGTCTGGTTTTGAAATTCCAAATTCGACCCCCAAAAGCGCTACACCCTCCAAATCTGCTGAAGCACAATGCACGCCAATACACCCGAAAAATCCTCCTCAAACACTCCGGAAATGTAGAAATCAACTCCACCAATACTTCCTTATTTCTCCTGGCAAGAAATAGTCCTCCAGTAGAATGTTGCAATCATCACACTAGATACACTACTGCGTCCTCCAGAAATACACACTGTCAGGGCGAACTATATACAAATGCTGGAAATTTCTCTACAAATCTCCTTCAGATGATAATGGATGAACCTCTCTAGGGTGGCACTCGAAGTCCCCGGTAGAAAAGGTGAGTTCTCCGCTTGTTATCCCAACCATGCTCACTAAGGAGTGGAGTATCCCACCAATCCACTGGATCCCTGGATCACATAACCATACTGGAGAGGTCCACAACCCCCAATCCTCTATGTTTGTCACTGTGATATGATTCTAGCTATTGGGAACCCTCAGTGCCCCGTCTCTGCCTCCTGTAGGTATCCAATAGGTAGGCACCAAGCATCAAGAACCTGTGCCACAAATATCCAGTTGCTTTATGCCTGCCAAATCACATAGCGAGATCTGCTATCCCAGTTCCTGATGATGTGCTCGAGTACTACCAAAAGCATAGGCATCATCCTGCCAACAAGGACTACCATCCTCCGCACCTCATGCTCCCCTAACGCCTCAAGCTGTCCAACTGAAAAAGCACCAAGTAACTCCCTCTCGGTCACCTCCCCAAGTGTGAGCCTAGGGGTGGAACATATGCTACCTCGACAATCAACCATGCCATCCCTAAGTTTGTAACTATCAACTCGTGCACCTACCAAGTGTCTCAATTGGAGAGTCTCCTCTCGACCCATGACACGTGGTGTCTCATCCAAGTGCCTAGGGTGAGTTCCCCTTGCCCTGCTGCCTGAATGGAGAGTGTCAAAGTGCAACAACCAAACTCTCTGGGACTGTAAACAACACTAGAGGATGATGGGTGGGTATGTCCTAAAGAGTATGATCAATAGTTTGTCGGAATGCTCAAGAGTAATCCTACGGACAACCCTCTCTCTGCCTCGAATCTACTAATAACTCCCTCGAGGCCCTACCTCCACTAAACATGGTGTCCCCAAATGCTCGACAATGTCCTCATCGATCCTATGTGAGTTGCGTCCAATGGTACACCTACTGTCTCTGTCCATAAGTCTCCTTGGAGGCAATGCTC
The DNA here is from genome assembly GCA_031772625.1 of Pinus tabuliformis. Lineage (NCBI taxonomy): Eukaryota > Viridiplantae > Streptophyta > Pinopsida > Pinales > Pinaceae > Pinus > Pinus tabuliformis. Next base: position 537,704,882 of record CM062805.1, on the reverse strand, counting down.
CAAGAGCTCGTTGTGCTGCATCATGTGTCACTGCATACCACCAAATACCACCGCACTCCTCGACATGTCACTGTATGCCGCAACCTGTCCATGTACACCACTGGATAACCCCAGCTACATCCATACCATCTTGTACTATCCGTGTCCTACCTGTGTCACTACACCTGTCACTCCCCGCACGTCCTCAATGTGATGCGAGTCACTCCTCCTACGCCACAGTGTAAACCGGCATGTTGTGGTATACCACCACGTATCTCCATGCTCCTCTGCAAGCCACTGCTCCTCGTTGCATAGCCCTACACACCACTGGGTTCTATGGCCTAGAATTGGGTCTGTATGCATCAAGCCACATCCCTCTATATAACACTCGACGCTACAACCTGACTCTGTGCAGTCTTGTGTACCACTGCCTACTATCATACCACCCTATAACATATGGTATCCCACATGTGCCAAAGTGTCTGCCACCCTAATAGTGACCCCACCACGACACGCATCATGTCCCCTCGTCCATCCTAGTAGACCTGAGCACCCTAACTCCACTCCTGCTAGAGGGGATATCTCTATTGTGCCGATCCTTTATGACCCTTGAGTCTTAAACCTCAATGGGAGAACATCGTCTCCATACAATATCCGATCTGGTGGCCTACCCATGCCACCTCCTCCAACCAACTCCTGCTAGAGAATGCTAATCATCCTGCGGCCCCATGCGCAACCAACATGCCAAAACAACCAATGGAGTCTGCTCACAAACCACCTGGTCACTAGCGTCAACTGGAACTCCCCTAAGGAATGCACACGCTCAGGCACGAGGTTGACTACCTCATCAATGCCATAGCCATCCCTCATATCTGATATCAGATAGGAAGCCCCGCCTAGATCCTAATGCCAACCTGGGCCTCCAGCACCCTCGATGTCTGAGAGCTCCCACTGAGCTTTACTCAGGAGTACGACCATCTCCATGAGTCTAGCCCACTCCACCGGGTACCAACTCAGAATCTCTCGCCATCCAACCCCAAGAGAGGGATCGAATGCACAAACTCTAACACATAGAACAAGCCCTCCATCCTGCGAGTGTTGCACCCTGCGCAGCTCATGTCACCTCAACTCACCATCTTGGTCAACACATAAAATTTGTCAAGGAGTCTCTGCATCTCTCTCTCCGTGGTGCAAAGGTAGTCTAGCAATGTTGCAAGCCCCATCTATATAATCCCAGAGAGAGCTATTATCTGGAAGTACTGCAACTATGTTGACGGTCTGTGCATCTATCAGCTCTAAGTCAATGGTTGGCCCCAAAGAAGATTGCTCGTCCTCCACCATGGGCTCAACATGAGTCACGAACTGCCTCTCCGTGACTAGCTCACGCCCCTCTATGTTCTCTCCATGTTGTTGTAGGTGGTTGTCATCTCGCAACTCTATTGTAGATCTGGGTGCCTTTGTACCTATCGGATCTTCATCAAGGGTGGTGATGTCTCTTGTCACCTCATCATCCCGTCATGCACTGCTATCACCTGAAAACTCGGTCACAACCCTAGATACCTCAACAAGGGATGTCACCTTCTCAACGGTGGACATGTTTGTGTCTCCTGGCACCTCATCAATGGATGACCCTATGGGTGTATGCTCTTCTCTCTCCCCCAAGGTGTCAATTGGTGCTATCAAAGAGGTCTCCAACAATGGTGACTCCTGTACCACATTGGGTATACCAATGTGCTCCTCACACTCCCGCGTGTCCTCTACCTCATGCTCAATCTCCTCCTCAGGCCTCTGATGTCTAAAACCATGTCTCCACCAGCAAAATTGTCTTCTTGACTTATCCTTTAACTGTCTCTGGCTTGCCTGCTCCTTTACAGGAGATCTGGTGCCCTAATTCTGTCGGCTTTCCCCACAGAGTGTAGATGGTTGTACTCCCACGGCTTGTGCACCTCTAGTGTCTCTGTTGTAAGGGCAAGGATGGATCTGGTCTGACACCTTCCTCAACTGAGCCAACCTCTCATCATTCCAGTTGATTCCACCCCAGAATTCTTGCATATTGAATCTCCCTTGAGCCATGGGTGGTGTATGGTGTAACTCGTCACTATGCATACATGCCCAAATCTCCCATGATATTACCGGTTACCCACAGTTGGGCCAAGATCATGATTCGATACCACTATAATGTTCCAAACTTAAATAAACGATGATATGCAAAATAAAATCAATTTGTGACACAGGAAATAAAAACAATCAGCAAATGCTTATTAAAACTCTAGAAGTAAGAACTAGCTAAGCCATTTTATTAATCAATGGAGCAGTACAATAGTATGGATGAATGCACCTGGGCTTGCCTCAATGGCAAGCATGACAAAATCCAAGTGATGAGACAATGATATCAAGTACTGGAAAATGTTTGCTCCTCTAATGCTCTGCACTGCCCAGAAAACTACACAGCTGGCTATAAAGGAACTGCAAGAAACCCCACTTCTGCTACTTGGAAAATGCTACAAATTCAGCCTCAAACGCCTTGACCAAAACCCACAAAAACCCAGAAATGGTTTGGCCTGATTTTGACCTCCCAAAATCGACCCCCAAAGGCACTGTGCAATCCCCAGTGATTTTGCATTGTCTACTGCAAAGATATGGCTAAAAACCCCACTTCCGATGCTCAGAAAATTCTGAAACTTTATATCTAGGATCCTTGTCCAAAACCTAGAAAAACCCAAAAATGGTTTGGCCAGATTTTGACCTTCCAAATTCGGCCTCCAAAGGCACTGTGCAATCCCCAACAATTCTACACTGTGTGCTGCAAAGATATGATTGAAAACCCCACCTCCAATGCTCAGAAAATTCTGCAAATTTATATCTAGGGTCCTTGTCAAAAACCCAGAAAAACCCAGAAATGGTCTGGTCTGGTTTTGACCTTCCAAATTCGACCCCCAAAAGGCCATACGCCCTCCAAATCTGCTGAAGCACAATGCCCGCCAATACACCCAAAAAATCCTCCTCAAACACTCCGGAAATGTAGCAATCAACTCCACCAATACTTCCCTTATTTCTCTTGGCAAGAAATAGTCCTCTATTAGAATGTTGCAATGGTCACACTAGATACACTACTGCGTCCTCCAGAAATACGCACTATTGGGGTGAACTGTATACAAATGCTGGAAATTTCTCTACAAATCTCCTTTGGATGATAATGGAAGAACCTCTCTAGGGTGGCACTCAAAGTCCCCCGAAGAAAGGGTGAGTTTTCCGCTTGGAAAACTCTTTGCTAAATAGCAAGTGACTCGGCTAAACAGCGCGAGCAACATAATCAATTTCAATAAGCCAAGAATGATGAAATGAGGAGTGTTGTCTTCCTTTTATAGATTTTGTGGAGTCTTTTTCCCTCCATTTTCCCTCCTTCATGGGTCCGTCACCAAGCCATCGATTTACCCTTTCATGCAATTCGAATTATTGGCTTAGGAAGTGATTATTTTCCTTGTGTGAACAAAACCAAAATAACTTACTTCTAACTTGTGTGAACAAAACCAAAATAACTTACTTCTAACTCCTAAGTCTCCGAATAAAATCGAATGGGCCCCATCTCCAAAATTGGCCCCAAAATGTAGAAATAAATCATGTTCCAAAATAATTTAGGAAGGGATATTACAAAATGAAGGCATTTCTCAAATAGTCAATTATCACAACTTCCATGCTTGTAAGGAAAAATTCCAAGTACAATTAATGCACAAAACCCTCTAGGGGTTAGTCAAAAGAAAAGAATCAAAACCCACACATCTTGACAAACTAATTGAATGGTAGAACGAGGGTAACAAAGAAAAATCCATTATAGGGTTGGCTATATCTGATGCTGAAGTGCATCATCTTCATTTGGAAACTGCTTCCCACGAAGTGTGGCAAGCATTAAAAAAACGTTCAGATTAGTGATTCAAATTCAATGACCGATGTTGTGAAATGTCAAGTCAAGCAAATGATTTAAGGGCACTAATAAAGCAATTAAGAGAAGCATGAAAGCCGAAAAATAAGGAAAACTATCACATGGCTATGTTGATGTTTGTAGCTTTGGCAAGTACTTTTGCACAGGCCGGTGTGCAGAAGTCGCCCAAGATGTCCTTAGACACTTGCTCTAATGTGAGCAAGTTGCATTTGTAACTTAGCCTAAGTTTTAACTTAGGAAAAATACATAATTGTTATGTTGGCTAATTGAGCTAATGAAACATATGGAAAAGTAAGTATGCACTTCAATAATTATGTTTTAAACTTAGACATTGTTATCAAGTGAGGCAAGATCTAATCTTGGTCGTAAATCACTTTGGATATTAGGGTTAGGGATTTCACTTAAAGAAAAGTTATAAACACAAGCCTGAGTAGAAGGAGAAGACACACCATACAACTGCAGAAGATTGGGATAAGCATCTCAATGAAGAGTGTGATAGTCTAGTGTGTTGGGTCCAAGGAAGGGGGGGAGAAAGTTGATCCAAATCAACCAATAAGGGCTTGATCAGCGAGATTAGATCCAGCTATTGTACATGTATTTCCTTAGTTGGGTCATTATCCCAAGTCAGTTCTAAATATTTTAATAATGCACTGATTTGATTGGGAAGAATTTTTTGTGTCAATTTTTGAGTTTGGTTATGTTTTTGCTTCAACTAATTAATGCTAAAAACCTAGCTGTGCATTCATTCAGTAGATCTATAATCTGCTAAGTCAATGGTTTGTCGAGTGCTACATTCACAGGATATTTAACAGCACCCATTCTATAGATCTATAATCTGCTAAGTCAATGTTTTGTTGAATGCTAGGTTCAAAGCAGATTTAATATGGGGTATCAGAGTATAAACAAAAGGGAAAATTTTAAGGGCTAATATTCGCAAGTTGGCTAATTTTCCATGTTTTTTCCAAAAAAAGGTTCGCTAATTTCCATTTTTCCTAAAAATAATTTGGCCAAGTTTTATGGTATAAAATTATTTTACCTTGAAAATCGCCAAAATTTTATAAACTATAAAATCATTAGAGATTTTAATTATTCTACAAAAACAATGCCAAACATTTTATAGTTTGCATATTAGGGATTAGTAAGATTCACCAAGGTTTCTACACTTAAATAAATTTCCATCCTCAAAATTTCCTACATAAACATTGAGAATGGACCTAAAGGTGCCAAGTTCGTACAGGATCGTCGAGGCATGGTTTAGACACAGTTGTACGAAGCAAAAAAGGTCGTACATAATCCATACAATGGTATAGACGAAAAATTAAACACATTAGGGCCAAGTTAAATTCGCTAGCAGAATTTATTTCAAGGGAATAAAAATTACCAAAAAAAAGTGGGGGTGATGGCTGTGACTGACAACTATGACAATGTTGTCAGCCCCAGCCCCCCTGCGCAGGTGAATAGGCTGGTGAACAACATCGCCAAAGCCAAACTACATAACAAACCAGCTGCCAAAGGAGATAACATGTGTATGTCAGGCCCGCAACTTGAGATAGTGGCCGAAAGCAAATCCAACAAAGTGGTTGACAACAATCACAGCCATGCAATTGCCCCACATCTTGACTGAGCCTGACATGGACTTGTTTGATGGACCAAGGACTCCATCTCGGATTCCACAAAGCGAAGCAACTAGCAGTTGCTTCGAGTGTGGAAGCAAATATCAGCAACAATGGATGAGTGGGTGTTGGATAGAGCCAACTCCACTACCCCAAATTTTGTCAATGATTAATGGATACGGGAAGTGCGGTGTGTCACAAAGGAGTAGATGATTCTGGTGTTGGAACATACAGTGCTAACAGTTAGTGAAAGGTGGTTCAAGACTGTGGCCTCGAGGCAAGAAATCAAGTGGTGTTCTTGTTTACCAAAGATATCCTAGTGGTTGCACCAATATTAGCAAACACACAGTTTGTTTGTTCACAAACTAGGCACAATTCGTAGGAGAGCTTATAGCAAGCAGTGGAGGCGATCTAGTACCATTTTCCCAAATAAGATTCTTTGTCTACATGGCTAGTTGATGGAGGGTCGCGGCAGGTGTTCATTGTCACAGATCTAGTGCAGAAGCTCAGTAGAAGGGGTCAAGGATTTCTGACATAGACAAGTGGATTTGGCGACAGTGATTGCAAAGAGAAATGGGGCTAGTGGTAATGGGGTCTGGCAATGGCAAATGAGTGAACATGTGAAAAAGTCAATAGATTTGTAAACCTACGAGGCACAAGGAAGCTGACATGCGACCCCAGCTCAATCAAGAACACCCATTGAATTTAAGCATATAATCAAGTGAAGGAAGGATCGTGTTGTGGGCAGAGTGCCACACTAAGTATGATCAAGTAGTTGCATGACGCAATGGTCAAGCAACAGTTGCGAGAGGGTAAAAAGTCCCTGGGCAGAGGATTTGTCGCAACAAGCACAAGTCGATAGTGGCCCACAAAGTATGGTATGAAGGACAGTACTAGCATGGCTTGCTAGCAAGATTCAAAAAGGTCAACCCTTAGAGGGATAGAGGGAGACCGTATAGACAGGGGTTTGGAAACAATGTATTTTTAGTGGATGTCTTAAAGGACCAACATAGATCTTTGCAAATCTATAAACCAACAGATTTATTCTGGGTGCTACAAGGACTTAGCACAAGGGCCCCAAGGAGAAGTAGAGTTGTGACAAAGAACAAGGAGCGAGAAGCTCTAAAGGTTGAGCAGCTCAGAGGGAGTCAGCCTTTAGATTCAGGAGGGGAGGAGCAATTGACGGATTCCTCCAAATCTATTAAGAAGGTCTCTAGGTATGACATGTCCATTTTACTTTTCTCTCTATAATGCAACTCCTCTCAACTGATACGACATGATTAAGTTGAATGTTGTTTCCAGGCGTTAGGGATTGGAGAGCAGAGCTAGTTCCCCTCTAAAGTGCAATAAATGACATAAAGGCACTTTTTATTAGAAATGGCACAAAACATACCCCAAATCTTTTTTCAAAGCTATTGTTGGGAATAACGACTATCACAAAACCATGCAAGGTGTGACAAGCAGACTAAGAAGCTTCAAATGTCTAAGGTGAAAATGAAGGGGAAAATACTCTTAAAAGACCACAATGTTATTTTTGATGATCAGGGTCTGGGACCCACTCAAGATGACCTTACAAGATGTTCAAGAGCAAAAGGCTTCTAGAAACCAAACCAAGGGGAGTAGGACTTTGAGGATGTTTCTAGACCAGGTGGTAAGGAAAGCTTCTAGTTCAAAGGGAGTAGCCATGGCAGAGAGATGCATTTCCAAGATTGAAGTCAATTCCAAGGGGCAAAAGTACCCCCCTCGCTAAGCGGGAGTGTTGATGTTGCAGTTTGGCAAGTACTTTCGCAGAGGCCTAAGTGTTTAAGCGTGCAGAAGTCACCCAGTCTCCTTAGACATTTGCTCTAGTTTGAGCAAGTTGAATTTGTAACTTAGCCTAAGTTTTAACTTAGGAAAAAGACCTAATTGTTATAATGGCTAATTGAGCTAAAGAAGCATTAGGAAAAGGAAAGTATTTACTTTAGTAATTATGTTTTAATCTCAACCTTTGATCTCAAGTAAGGAGAGATCTAATCTCGGTCGCCAATCACTTTGGAGATTATGGTTACGGATTTAGCTCAACGAGAAGTTATAAAAGCAAGCCCGAGGAGAAGGAGAAGACACATTATATAGCAGCACAAGATTGAGAGAGGCATCTCAATGTGGAGTGTGATACTCTAGTGTGTTGGGTCAAATGAAGGGGGCAGCAAGGAGATTAGGATCAGCTAAGGAGGGCTTGATCAGTTGTATCAGATCTAGTTGTTGTACATGCATTTCCTCGGTTGAGCCATTATCCCAAGGTGGGAGTGCAAGTACGTTCTGAATATTTTAATGATGAATTGATTTGATTGCGTAGAATTTCCTATGTCAATTTTGGAGACTGGTTATGTTTTCGCTTCCACTAATTAATGTTAACAACCTAGTTGTGCATTCATTCAATAGATCTGTAATCTGCTAGGTCAATGGTTTGTTGAGTGTTAGGTTCAAAGGATATTTAACAACATTCATTCAGTAGATTTCTAACCTGCTAGGTCAAAGGTTTGCCAGGTGATAGGTTCGCAAGAAATTTAACAAATTACTTGTTTTAAAGAACAACTTAGCAACTCAGTAAATATGCCATTATAAATGGTAATTGGTTGGACAGGGGAGTTCTTAATTGTATTCTACCTTATTCTACCTTCCTAATGAGGAGAGGGTTATGATTCTCTCAAAGTGAGATATAGTCTATGCAAAATAATTGAAACCCTGCCTTCAAAGAGAGGGTTATGAAAATCAAAATACCTACAAAAATCCCCAAACAAGTTCAATGTTACATTGCTGAAGACGAAACTAGAATGTTCTGCAAGCTTTTAATCATTACTTAATTATTGATTCAAAGATACGCTATTGTGATTTTTTTATTTGAATAAGTAAATATTTTATGTTTATAGTACTTATTTTGTGTCAAAATAAATAACATTCAATAATACACTAGAACCACATTAAAATGTAATATGACTTTAATAAAATAGCATTAATTCATTAGTTAGTAGAGAAGTTCGGCCATTTAGGTAGTACATCTTCTTAGGCAGTAAATAAAAGTATGTCAATCCCATCGTATCAAATGATTCCTACATTAATATAGAGTATTTTTCATTTGTTATGTCTCTCATCTATCTTTGTTTTCATAATACATAAATGGTATTTATTGCCCACTCAAATTGCATTAGTTTTGTCAATGATTCCATGGGCAAAGCACATTCAGAAGCATTCCAGATCATATCAGAATGCCAGAATTCTAGACTTCCAGAACTTCATCAATTTCCTATCTGCAATGTTTTATTCCCAAATTCTGCAACCCTGTGATGGTTATGTAAAAAATGATTCTAGTATGATGACAAATGGGTCATGTAAAAGACCCAGGTAGCTTGGGACTATACTAGCAAGTGAGTTCATTCTAGGGAGTCTTTTTTCCTCAGCCCATTATTTGTGTTTTTCAACACTTATAATCAGTTGAGTTTTTCTCCTATATATACCCCAAAGCTAGAGTGTGGCTTAATGGTAGCGTCTTAGGTGAGTCCCAGGGTCATGCTATAAATTGTTATTTCCATTTGCCATTTTGGATTTATTGGTGTATAGTTATCTTACATTGATATTTGGATTAGAGAAATACTCTAGATCTAGAAGCGCTAGTGGGTTTCGATTGAACCCCTAATCTTCCTTTTCATTGTACTATCTAATCCCATTTGGATCTAACAAGAGATTTTAGAAGTGTGTAGAAATCCTTTTTCTGAATTAGACCTTAAGCATTTGGGGACGTTTTTGGTTGAACCAACCAACTCTCACGCATAGAAGTGGAATAAACCACATTGAGCTCTTTAAAACGAACATTTAAAGGGGGTTTCCTTGCCATAGCTTGAGAAGATTATCTATTTTAAAATCTATCTCTCTCTTAATGAGCTTTTACTAAATCATCTAACTATTATAGAGCATATTGCTTGCTTACCAAAGAGCGGAGGTGTCCTCATACTCTTTGGCCCAGCACTTAGGAAATTTTGTAAATAATTTTGTATATAATCTAACCCATTTTGTATATAAATTTTATTTCTTTGTATATACTTGGATCTTCTTCTCTTGTTCCTGCGCAGATCTAAAGCAAAGAGTGAAGGTTTGGCATGTGTATTTGTCTTAAAAAAAATGCAGGTGGGGTGGAAGCTTGAAGATCAAAGAGAAATAATTTTTTGAAGCTAAAACACTTGTTCATTGATCAAACCCTGTCCCATCTTGCACAAATCCTAGACGGCTATGGTTTCAAGCCTTTTTTCAAGTTCGATTTTGAAGGAGAAATACATTTGGGGCTTGGAAAAATTGAGATCGAAATTTTTTGGAGGTCGTCTTAATTTTTGGCGCCCATCTCTCTTAGCTGCAAGCTTAAGAGAGGCTCCTCTTCTCCCCTCACATGAAATCTTTTTTTCTCTTGGACATCTAGTCTATTGAACGAAAAATTCTAAGGACAAATTTGTAACAAACAAATAGTGTTTGTTTGAACTTACAATGTAGAATACACAAATGTATAGTAAATAATATATATAGATAAGTTGATAGAATGAATGTTGGTACATTGCCTTTGTGACGATTCCCTGGCCATGAAGGTGAATGGTCATGTCATTTGACCCTTTAACCTTTCATAACTAATAATTGTTAATAATTATTATTATTATTATTATTATTATTATTATTTAATTAATATTTTATGAATTATTTTGTTCATAACATTGCCACCCTCTCAGAGATGCTTTGTCCTCAAAGCATAATGAAAACAATTCTCTTGTCGTTGCGTATGGCACTAGAGCATGTGTAATTTATCGGTAGCACTATCTTGGAATCGGGGATTTTCCATTTCTCCTTCGGGTTTTTTTAATAATTATATGTTATAAATATAATATATATAAATTAATTATTTTTTTAAGTAACTTTACAAAAAAAATATTCTAATGTAACTTTAAATTTTAATAAAGTCATTTTATAATAACTTTATAAAATGAATTTAACAATATAATTTAATATAAGTGATGTCTAATAATTTGTTACGTTATTTTATTTTTTTGTTCTCCCCAATAGTCACCCTACATATTCGTACGATTGTGTCCCTTCTTACATATCATTGGTGTGGCGTTAACAATTTGTTGACGATCTTTACAATATCGTTTTCTATGTTCATTGATAAATCCTTTTAACTGCAGAAGAGCCTTCTTGTGGACCTTCACATTCATCAATTCGTCGTCTTCCACTATTCTGTAGTCTTTTATATTATCCAATTTCATTTTTAGTGTCCGCAATGCACATTTCTATACAAGTCCCCATGGATTAAAGGTCAGTTGTCATTGCTTGCTTGGAGAAGATCAGCAAGCTTACAATACATCATTTCTTTTTTTCTTCTAATTTCCAGTGTTTTTTCCTCAGTGCCATATGCCGGCTTGGAATTTTTGTCATTTCCCGGAGGTCCATCAGCAGTTGGGCAATCACCATTTTGTACCTTTTTTATTGGCCTTGCGAACATTTTGTTTGAATCAAATGGTTTTTATAAGTGTAATTGTGCGCCTTGCTCCATACTCCATCTACTGTAGCTACCTTACTCTGCCCTTCTTTCAAGGGATTCCACACCCTTTCCTTATTGAATCCATGATTTACAATAGATCCTTGTTCTTTGTCTGGTTTCTCTTCAACAACAGGCTCCCATCGACTCTTATAGTGCTTGCCTTGATTGCGTTCAGGTTTTTGCACTGATGTGTAACGAATAAAATATATATAAATATAAATAATAAAGATAAATTGTAATAATGATTAGTTAACTAGTAATTAGGTTGAAGAGGCATGTCTAAATGAGATATGACTCTTCATGAAGAGACACTTGCTTGGTATATAAGCAAGCCTCTCATTCTCAATTGTAAATCATTCATTCTTATTCTTATTTCACACATTTAATATATAATATTTGTATCCTCATGGATATCTTGATATTCCAAGTCTTTTGGATTAATTAATTTGTAGAAAGAACTTTGTTCGCTTCATTTGGTATCAGAGCAGTTCGGTCCTCTAGGTTGCTTAACCAGTGCACAGAGCTCGTTCTCCTATCTAGGTCCTTGGCTATCGAAATTCGTCAACCTTGTTGCCGTACAATTGAAGCATTTTGCTCAGAATTTGGGAGTTTCTCCTTTTCTCCATTTTTCTAGGCCTTTGGCCAAAAAAAAAAAAATTAACCAAAAAAAAAAATATATATATATATATAAGTAAATAAAAAAAAAAGAAAAAACAAAATAGATACAAAATCTCATACCAAGTATATTTAAAACTTTTTACGTGGAGAAACCCATGGTTTTAAAAACAACCCATGGTAATAGCCCATGGTATTTTAAAAGTTAAAGAAAAAACAGGGATACAAAAGATCTTACATGAAAGGTAAATATTTTAAAAACAACCCATGGTATTTTAAAAGTAAAATAAAAAAAAAGGATACAATATATCATACCAAGTGATATTTAAAACTTTTTACGTGGAGAAGCCCGTGGTTTAAGAAACAACCAATGGTAATTGCCCATGGTATTTTAACAGTAAAAGATACATTGATAACATTGGAGAAAAAAGGTGTGATCTAAATAATTTTAATCGTTCAAATCTAAAGATTGTGACCGTACCAAGAGTCACGTCTCATCAAAATTTTCTGAGAAAAAAAACATTATTATAATTATAGAAAAGGATACTATATAAGCCTTATATAGTTACATATAAAAGGAAAAGTGGGTCTCTGAAAAGTATATATAAATTTTAAATAATTATAATTTTATAATATATATAATTTATAATTATATATATATATAAATAAATAAATAAAAATAAAATAAAATAAATAAATAAATTTATTATTATATAATTTTTTTTATTAAAAGAGTGAAAAGAAGAAGAAGAAGAGAATATTTGAAATATATATATATATATTAGAAATTACATAAAAAGAGTTACAAGAAGAAGAAGAAGAAGAGAGAGGAGAGAGAATATAACATATAAAAATTTAAAAATATATATATATATAGAAAAAATAAATAAATAAATAAATTGTTGAAAAAGAAAAAGGAAGATAAAAGAAGTGAAAAAAATGGAATCTCTAAGAAATGAACAAAAACAATTCCAAAGAGATGTAAAACAAGAAATCACAATACTTAAGCAACAATATGCTGGACTTGTGGATATGCATTACAAAGAAATAATGGAAAAGGACGAAGAAAATTCTCGTCTCAAGGACCACATCGAAAAATTACTTGCGCAAGTGAAGAAGGCTAAGGTCACAAAGAAAGAACTCAAGAAGCACTTATCAGAACAAGAAGAGGAAGCTTTGCGTTTAAAGAACCTTAATAAAAATTTATTAGAACAAATCAAAGATCTAAAAGATGAAAATCTTAAAATTCAAAACACTGAAAATAAGGTTGATAAATCAGAAACCGAAGAAATTTTACGTCTGAGAAACCATAATCAAAGTCTGCTCAATCAAACTAAGAAACTTAAGGAGGATAAGAAAGCATTAAAAGATAAGTTGGAACAAGTCACTCAAGAAGAAGTATCGAAATCTCCAATCACAACAGTTCAAGTTGAAAATAAGGGAACGAATACCGATCCAGTGAATATGACAACTCAAGAAGACAAGTCAGTTGAAGAAACGACACACTTAGATGTTGCAGTTCAGACAATGGACATCCCAAGTGAATGTTCCATAACCAATTCAACAACATCTTCACCAAAAGAAAATCTAAAAACTTTATATCGGCATCTGAATCACGAGAGTAGACAAATCAACCAAGCTATGTATCAGGACCATTCAAACCAAAGACAACAAATTAATGTTTCAGAGAATAATGATGTAACATCCATCCCGTCTTATGCTGACAAGTCGTTACAAAATTCCAATGATCAGAATACTATATAGAAAATTAATCTGGGATGGTCTGATTCCTTCTCAGTGCAACAATTCTGTTTGTCACTAAGAAGATCATATCAACTTGTATCAATGAGGATGACTATTCCAAGACAGAAAGACTTTCGAAGCTGAAAAAGAGATCAAGCTTTTTTTCATCGACAAGCTTTGAGGACAAAGCTCTTTGAGGAAGGAGGCAATGTAACGAATAAAATATATATAAATAATAAAGATAAATTGTAATAATGATTAGTTAACTAGTAATTAGGTTGAAGAGGCATGTCTAAATGAGATATGACTCTTCATGAAGAGACACTTGCTTGGTATATAAGCAAGCTTCTTGTTCTCAATTGTAAATCATTCATTCTTATTCTTATTTCATACATTTAATATATAATATTTGTATCCTCATGGATATCTTGATATTCCAAGTCTTTTGGATTAATTAATTTGTAGAAGGAACTTTGTTCGCTTCATGATGCCACAGCTATAGTGCTCTACGTATTTTCTATGCTTGCTCCCGTGATTGAACTAGCTAGAAGAATCAGAGGTCCCGTGTCCCAATCTCTAGTAAAAAGTGAACCATCCATACTTGAAACTAATTGCATTGAGCATGAATCATTGTGAGAAGATCGCAGAGTGGGAGTTGTTTGCACCTTCTACCCTTTAGAGAGCAATGCATGTTGTTGTTCTTGTGTTTGATGATACTTAGGTGGTTGTGTATTTGAAGATTGTTGAAAATAAGGCTGGTATTGTACCTGCTTAAAATGAAGAGCCTCTAACTAGTTATATTGTTTGTTTCGGTAGCTAATGACAGATGTTGAATTGTGTGCCCTTGCTCCAGGCTCAGTTACTCCAACAGGGGCAGTTTGTTGTGCCAATAAGGCCTCGAAGTAAGGATTGGCATCTAGTTGCCATGATGGTTGTGTACCAAGAGGGGGTGGTTGTGGGAATGTCACAGAATAACCATTACTAACTCTTGGAATTGGACAATCCAAAGAAGATGAGGTACTTGTACTAGCAATGATTGTAGATTTTGTCCCCGGTGCACAAGTAACATCAAAACCAAAATGTCTATGCTAGTCATAGAGTTGTTTTGCATTGCAATGAGGGGGTGCACACTGCACATTTTGTACACTGTATCATAAACATGTGTGCACCGACTTAGTAAACTCATCGTCACCATTATCATATTTGTAATGGACATAACATTTTCGTGATCTTTTGCAGAATGTAGTGATTCTTCATCAATAACTTATGTAGATTCATTTTCTTCCTCCTTGTTTTCATCTTTAGTTGTCATATACCCACTTTTATTATCTGTCTCATTTATGTCACCCTAAGGAGTTCCTAATTCAACATGTTCAATATCCTTTTCGTCATTAGAGCATTCTTTATTGTTAGTCTCTTTTATGTCAATGTCCTCTACCATTGTAGGTGTTGAATATATTTCAAAAAGCTTTATTGATTTTGCAAGTATCTCTCATTTCTAGTAATAATTCTTACCTAGTTTTACGGTCATAATCTTGGGAATATGTTCCCATGATTTCTAGACCTAAACTTTGATGATGAATAGTGCAACAGTTAGTCGAGGAATGAATTGCTCTGATACCACTGTAGCAAACAAATAGTGCTTGTTTGAACTTACAATGTAGAATACACAAGTGTATAGCAAACAATATATACATAGATAAGTTGATAGAATGAATGTTGGTACATTGCCTTCGTGATGGTTGCCCATATAGGCATTGACTAACCACGAAGGTGAATGGCCATGTCATTTGACCCTTTAACCTTTCATAACTAATCATTGTTAATAATATACTAATTGATTAATTATTATTATTTATTCAATTAATATTTTATGAATTTTTTGTTCATAACAAAATTCAAGTAAAATTTTTTTAAGGGCTTGCAAAATTAAGATAAAAAAATGGGAGGCCCTTCTTCCTTGGTCGTGAGCAATAAAGGGTCTCTTCCTCTCACCTTGTGTGAAAATCTTCTTCATCTTAGATAGCTAAGGTTTTGAGCGGAAAACTTGCGAGGAATTGATTAGTTTGTTGAATAAATTTCATAGTAAATCATTGCTATAAGCCTTGTAAAATTGCTCATTTTTATTTTGTATTTTGAGGAGGGGTTTTTTCAAAGCTCTATATTTTTTTGTAAACCCTCCTTAAGGATTTGAAATCCTCTCTTCCTATCTAAGAGGGTTTTCACTTTGTAATAACAATGAAAATATTTTTTCTTGAGGGAGCTTGGGGTTTTCCTCCATGGTATCCCATCTCCTCATTTGGTAGGAGAGGCTCTTGTTTGATTGATCACTAACTTGCTAGATTAGTTTTTTTTCTAATTTTTTAGATCTAGTTCCTAATTTTCATTGGCAAGCAGTTCAAAATCATTCATCATTTTAATTAGCTTGCTTTAATTTCATTGAGTAATTTGATTATCTACTTGATCTAACTTGCACCTATTTGCATTTGAATTGTTCTTGTCTTGCTTCCATTTGCAAAATCATTGAAGTAAGCTCTCTAGCTTCTAGATCTAATCCGATTTTTTCACTTACGTAGTTTTGGTCTAATTGGCATCTCAATCTACTTGTGCTTCATTGTGCAATTCGCACTTGCTTCATTGGTCATAAAACACTCCTAAAGCACCTCATTTAATTTGATCAATTGAAAGTGGAATTGTATTATGTTATTGTAGTATCTAAAGACATTTCCATTTTAAGCATTGAAGCAATCATCTAATTTGCATTTTAGATCTAGTTTGCATCTTGCATTCTCTAAAATTTACCTCCAAGCATAAGCTTGGTTGATAGATATTTAGGCCAAGTTTCCCTAATTTTCATTCAATTTCCTAAATTTGAATTTGGATCAAAGGTTAAAACGTGTGACCTCGCAGTTTTCTTGTGGTCAAGTCCCCTGTAGGAATGAAGGCACGTGGGTTGCATTTAAGTCCTAAGAAGGTATCGTTAATGACGCCTTATCCTTATCACTTAGTCCTTCTTGCAACTACCCGCTAGTCCATACCAAGTTGAAGGAATTGAGGGGAAGTCAAACCTTGGATTAGGCATATAATAAAATTTACCAACAACACTTTGTCTCACACACTCACATAGCTTTGTCTTATCTTGCAATTAGTTATTGTACAAAATGAATTTTGAGCATTTAATTTTACTTGCAGCATGACATTTTATTACTTGTCAATTTCAATTACATGCTCATTGTCCTTTGATATTATTCTACAATTTTTGGAGAATTTCTCTTTAATACAAGTATAAGTTCTATTTATTTTGCAAGTCTTGTTTTATTTCTATTGCTCATATCTCAAGTTGTGCATAATCTCTTGTGATTTTATTTCACTAACCCCTTGCTTTGCAGCTTATCCAATTGTGCAACTTGCCCAATTGTGCAACTTGTTGAATTTTCTTGATATATCTCATTTGCAAGTATTGTTGATTCATTTGTGAGCATATATTTCTTGCAAGTATATTTGGCATTGGTCTAACCATATTTGTCTCGCAGGATATCTAGTGAACAAGTTGTTGTCCTTAGCAAGTTTTCTTCTTAGAATCATCTTTAAGGACCACATCCCTTGACTTAGCTAGGAGAGAGTCTAAACAGAGAGAGTTGGGAATAGGAGACAGCCCCTTTTCTGAGTGATGCACCTTTAAGACCACACCTGGTGGGATTGGTGACTTTTCCCACATTAATCTAGTTGTGCATCTTAGGGACATCAGTATTAATTATTTCCTTAAAATGATTTGACAAACAGTTTAATAAGTTGTGACCTTGATGATTTGAAAAAGAATACATTTATCAATTGGAGCTTTAGGTGATCAATTAGCAAATAAAGGAAAACAGATTGTTACCTTTAAACATTGCACAGTAAAAGGTGAGAAGAATGAAGATGTGTAATTACAGCCAAATAGAAATAATCAACATTGTGATTAATGCAAAAGAATCTATTTTCTAAAAGGAGATAAAAATGGAAGTACTATTTGTAAAATGCAGTGCCTTATCATATTTCTGATGTTAAAGAATTTTGAAAAATAGAATGGTTCTGTTTATGATCAGTGTTCATGAAGCCTGCACACGATAAAACCTATTGAAAATGAGCGGAGCAGTGTTCTAGTGGAAGCATTTTTGGTGTTCCAGCGGAGGCATAGTGTTGACACCTAATCCGAAAGTATTGGGATTATTGTAAATAGTTTCAGTTATGCATTAGAGAAAACCAACAGACCTTGTAATTGGAATCCCAAGGGTCTCTCCACTCATATATATTCATGAATTGAGTAACGCAATAAACAAGTTAATTCGTGGAGTTACCCTCTGGGCCTGACATGGTATCAAAGCACAGGTCCACAGGTTCCATTGTAGCCTTGTAACTATTGTGATTCTTTCTGCTGACACTCAGAGTTGCCCCTGCAAACAAATTGTAACCGTTGAGAGAGAGATAGAGCACACGATTATTCCTGTGCGTTTGTTTCGTGTATACCCTTTGCGTGTTTGTTTGAGAGTTGTGTATGCTTCTCTAATCTTTGTATGTTGGTTCATGCACTTGTCTCACGCTAAAGCATATGTTGTGTTGAAAGAATTGCTTGGACGTTGTATGTTGAAAGTCGGTCTCTTGAATTATTCTCTGCGCTAGAACCGTGGTGAACGTTGACAGAGACTTGTTGTGCTGGTTGTTGGAGTTTTGAAGGGCTGCATTACTCCGACGTTGAATTGGAGGATTGCGTACAGTGCGGTGTTGTATACAGTGTTGCAGTGGTGCATTTGACTATGTCTGAAGGTCGTGACCATGCATTGCATATGGCGTTGGAGACTGTGTAACGGAGATCATGGTGTTTGTGCATAAAAATTGGTATGTTGACCGAAATTGTGTTAATGGTGTGCGTTAATTCCTTTTAAAGGTTGTGCATATAAGGGTCATATGGCATTTTTTATAACCGTGAATTTAAACATGTGCATTGGTGAGTGAATATATGGCTTGTGAGTGAACATATGGTATGGTATGAATTTTTTTAAGTGAGTGAATAGATGAGACATATGATAGAATATTGAAATGCATTGAATGGTGTATAATGGATTTTAAAGAAAAGGGCCATGTGGAGGTATATTAATGAATTCTTTTTTTGAAGACAAAGCCATTCAATTTTATTACAAATAAATCAACCTTTTGTCGCAACCATTGTAATTATTTTGAGGCCAGATCAGATATGATGCATTCACTCATCTCCATAGTGGGAGTAGTTCTAACTGGCAAAGAGAACTATCATGAGTGGTCTTGGAAGATAAAATACACCCTCATTTTCAATGAGTTGTGGAAAGGGGTTTGTGAAGGAGAAGGAAACAATGCACCTGAAAAGCCCACTTCAGATAAGGAGCTTGCCATATGGGAAAACAAGAACAGCAAGGCCTATGCCCTGATTGCAGCGTCAATAAATGAAGAGGTGAGTCGACATATTTCTCTATTTTCAAATGCCTTTGAAGCCTTAAGTAAGTTGAAGGAATTGTATGAATCACACTTTGAACTTGAAGTTGTTCAATTGATGATCAAGTTGCTCAATCTTGAGTTGAAAAATGATGACCCTCTTGCCTTAGCATCAGAAGTAAGATCGATTATGCATGATATAAAATCCACTGGTGTTGAAATAGATATCCCTCTCATAGCTTATGTCAAGGCACTATATCCCACTTATTCACATTATCTTGAATTTTTGCAAACAAGTGACCAACTTAAGGAGATCACCTTTGACTGCCTTGAGAAGAAATTTGTTGAAAGAGAAAAGGCTTTTGGGAAGAAGATAGCGCCTCAGTCTTCTGAAGAAGTTGTATGCCTTGCACAAAAGGAGAAGAATCATGCACAAGATTCTTCTAGAGGAAGAGGTGACCGAAGAGGAAGAGGAAGGAGGAATTTTAAAGGCAAGGGGCGCAAACAGTTCCAAGGAGAAAAGTTTGATCTTCATTGCATACAATGCAATAGAGATGGGCATGATGCTTCCACATTTAAGTTGCCTTGGGACAAAATTGAGCAAGAAAGAAATGAAGGAAAAGGTAAAATACTTGACAAAGGAAAAGGTAAAGCACCTGAGTCTGCTCATTATGTTGTGGCACATTGCAACATTGGAGTAACTGAAGACTTATTCAATGCTTCACTTGCTTCATGGAAAGATGTTTGGTTGCTTGATTTAGGAGAAACTTTCCACATGACTTTCAGGAGAGATTTCTTTGAAGAATTAACTGACAATGTTGATGGAGCAGTATACTTTGCAGACAAGTCAAAACTCAAGCCATCAAGGCTTGGCACCATCAAGCTTAAACTGTCTGGTCTTCCAGACATTCTTCTACATGGAGAAACTTGTTGTCTTTGGTCCACATCCGCCAGTAAGGACACTCCATTCACATATTTGATGGCAAAGCTGAGGTCAGAAAAGCATCAAGTCACTCACTTGTCATGACTAGAATAGAAGAAAAAAGATTTTTGAAACTGCAAGGAGCCTCTGCTCATGCACAAAACTTTTCATACAATTCTCACTATGATGAAGGTACACTTCCATTAAGTCTTTTATGGCATGCTAGATTTGGACACTTGAACTATAACACCCTTCGGTTGTTGAAGAAAAATGGTGTTCCCAGTTTGCCTACTATTCCTAGGAAACTTAAGCAATGTGATGCATGTATCTTAGGAAAGCACAACAAACAGACTTTTCATGATTCTCATTCCAGAGCACACAGAAAACTTGAACTCATTCATTATGATTTGTGTGGCCCAATGTGTGTTCCTTCTGCAAATGGTAATAATTATATGATGACATTTATTGATGACTACACCAGAATGTGTTGGGTTAATTTATTGAAGAACAAATATGAGGCTTTTGAAACATTCAAGAACTTTCATGCATGGATTGAAAATGATGCACAATCTCATATTGGATCTATTCGTACTGATAATGGAAAAGAATATACATCAAATAAATTTGAAAACTATCTTCGCCAACATGGGATCAAACATCAAACAAGTGTGCCCTATAATCCCCAACATAACAAAGTAGCTGAAAGAATGAACAGGACAATCTTAAATATGGTACGTTCCATGATGCTTTTCAAGAATGTTAAACTGATGTTTTGGGCTGATGCAGTTCTATGCGTTGTGTATATAAAGAATAGATGTCCATCTAATGTTATCAAAAACAAGACTCCCTACGAAATATGGTATGGCCACATTCCTTCGGTGAGGCATCTCCGGTTTTTGGTTCCACCTGTTATGCCTTTATACCTAAGGAACAGAGCAATGAACTCGGTGCAAGGAGTCGCAAATGTATCTTCTTGGGGTACTCAACTACCTCCAAAGCATATCGTCTCTATGATGAAGTCAACAAGAAGTTTATAATATCTAAAGATGTGATCTTTCTTGAATCTTCCAACACTAACAATGTTGTTGAGGGGCAGCTTGATCGCTTGGATAAATTCAGAAATGCAAAGTTTTTTCAAGATATTGATAATGAGATTCCACATCTTGAAGGGGGGATTCTTATACTGGATCAATATGTGGAATCTTCTTCTGAAGCACTCTCTCCCCCGCATGAAGCTCCAGCCATTGATGACACTTTCAGTGATGTGATCGACAGAATTGGGAGACTAAACCTTGATTCAACCCCATCTCAGTCAATTGAGCAGCTTGAGCCATCTCAGAAAAATCCTCCAAAATGGCTGACAAAGACACTTGAAAGTGTACATCCTAATGAGGTTGGAAAGACAAGAACAAGAAGCTCAACCAGACAGAATGGAGGTGATGTAGAAGATTTTGATTCACCTGTTGATATGGATGTTTCTTATGATTGTGAACTGAATTTGTCTATAGATTTCGAACCAACTTCCTTCAAAGAAGTCGCTTCCTATGATGAATGGAAAGAAGTGATGCAGAAAGAATGTGATGGCTTGATAAAGAATGGCACCTAGAAGCTGGTTGATCCTCCAAAGAGAACCAAACCAATTGGCTACAAGTGGGTCTTCAAAAACAAGTATAAAGCAGATGGCTCACTTGACAAGCACAAAGCCAAGCTTGTGGCAAAAGGTTTTGCACTGAAGGAAGGGGTCGACTATGAGGAGACTTTTGCCCCCACAGCAAAATGGGCTACCATCTGGACATTCTTTGCCTTGGCAAATCAGAACGGTTGGAAAGTCCAGCAAATGGATGTAAAAATTGCTTTCCTTAATGGAGATATGAAAGAGAATGTTTTTATGTCCCAACTAGAAGGATTTGTTGTGAAGGGTCAGGAACATAAATATACAAGCTTGTAAAATCCTTGTATGACCTGAAGCAAGCACCACGAGCCTAGTACGAGAAGTTAACTGATCATCTTCTGAAACTCAATTTCAAACATTATGATCTTGATGATGCAACTTTGTTTGTCAAGAAAAATGGCAAAACAGTTGTATATCTTGTGGTATATGTAGATGATCTTTTGATGACAGGGAACAATGAGAGCTACATTGCATCCATAAAGAAAGAACTAAGGAAAGGTTTTGAAATGACAAACTTGGGGTATGTTCACTATTATCTTGCTATTGAAGTAACTCAACATCCTAAGTTTATATTCCTCTCACAGAAGAAGTACATTGGAGATTTGTTCAACAGGTTTGGCATGGCTAAGTGCAATTCTTTGACTACTTCAATGGAACAGAACTTAAGCTCACATCCACTGAAGGAAAACAATTTGAGGATGCAACAAAGTATAGACAGCTCGTTGGAAGTCTCAATTACCTAACTACTACCAGACCAGACATTTCATTTGTTGTTGGAATCCTCTCCAGGTTTATGCAAAAGCCTTGTGAGGGTCATTGGTCTGCTACAAAAAGAGTTCTAAAGTACTTGAAGGGAACTCAAGACTTTGGACTCAAGTATACACAGGTGGGTGACTTCAACTTGATTGGATACTCTAATTCAAATTTCGATGGAGATAAAGAAACTAGAGTATCTACTTCAGGTTATGTTATGAGTCTTGGATCAGGAGCTATCTCCTAGAGGTCACACAAACAATCAATTCCAGCATATTCCACAACTGAGGCAGAATATGTGGCAGCAGCTGAAGCAATCAAGGAAATTGTGGCTCGGGAAAATTCTGGAGGATTGGAAAGAGAAACAAGTGCAATCAACTCCTCTTTTGATTGATAATACTTCTACAATAAAGTTGGCCAAGAACCCAAAGTTCCATGATCGAACCAAGCACATAAATACAAAATATCATCTAATTCGACATCATGTTGAGGCCAAGACAATCCACCTATGACATTGTTCCACAAATGAGCAGATTGCAGACATCTTCACCAAAGCGCTTGGAAGAGAAAAGTTTGAAAGATTCAGAATGATGCTTGGACTCACCAACATCCCTTCAGATTAAGGGGGGGAACATTGACACATGTGACCTAATTCGAACTGATTGGGATTATTGTAAATATTGTAAATAGTTTCAGTTATGCATTAGAGAAAACCAAGAGACCTTGGAATTGGAATCCCAAGAGTCTCTCCACTCATGTATATATTCATGAATTTAATAATGCAATAAACAAGTTAATTCATGGAGTTACCCTCCTGGCCTGACACATAGTTTACTGTTCAATATATTCTCCGTTCAAAACTAGAACTAAATGTCAATGACGACTTGCCAGGGCAGTGAATGTGGATAGCTAATATAGCCCCTTGGCTGGATTCAAGTCTCACCTAGTGACATGCTAGTGCTTGTGCTTGCACTTGTGAATGCACACATCATGGAAACTAGGACCAGGGGCAAATCCTAGGTGACTTTTCCAAAATAAATATCTCCCACTTGCTGCTGCTTAATCAGAGGTAACCAAACTGAATGTTAATGGCTCCTCCATAATGCTGAGTCTGGGCCCGTTAAACTCAGTGTGATAAGAAGAAGCTAATTCCTAATAATAATAAATTAATAATAAACTAAATGAAGTAAATATAACTATATGAAAAAAATGGAGAAAGACAAAATATCAGAGCCAAACAGAAATATCCTTGAGTTGTATACAGAGAAGAGAGAGGGAGGAGAATGCATGCCGTATTTTCGAGCAAAGTAACTTCTCATCCTCCAACAACCGCTTTGTCCATGAAGGCTTCCCACTGTGCCCACCCACTATATCCAATTTTCGTTGAGAAATTGTATCTTCTAAGCAAAATAAGGATGTCATTGGCGATCTTGTCGTTTCAACCTACAATCATATCGGCTCAACTGAATGAGAAATGTCTTATAGAAAATTAATCTGCAAATATTATGTGACAGCAAATAATAATTTGTCACTCCTAGTTTCAACTTTCTTCTTTAAACGATTTATTGTTTATTTTCAGAAAATAAAATAGAATGAAAACAACAGTGCATACACTTACAAAATGCAGAATTGATATACCTGTGGGGTTTTGAAGAAATCAGATGCTGCTGTAAAATAACAGGTCTCTGCACCTGTGTGACAAGTTGGGCCATCGGGTTTCCCAAGGTATATCAACTGAAAGTTTTAGAAAAATCAAAGTCAACAGATATCAAGCATTGATTTGCCACAAAACAAAAATCCAATAATTTATTCAGAGAAAAACAACAAATAGTACCAGAGACACAGTTGCCAAAACAACTTACAGAATCGCGATCACAATCCATAAATATATCTGACACATTTATGAAATTCAAGGAAGTTTCTCCTTTAGTCCACAGAGATGATCTTGATCGGCTGTAGAATGTGGCTTTGCGAGATATCAATGTTCTACAAACAGCTTCCCTATTTGCAAAGCCTTGCATCAGAATAGCCCCTGTATTGATGTGTTGTGCAATTGCAACTACCAAGCCTTTCTCGTCCCATTTTATAGTCTCTAAGAGACTTTCAACCTGAAGTTTGCACGTTTTAAGGCCTTGAGCTTCCCATTGAGAATCAGTTCATGATTGAAAACATTACCTGAACTGACGCAAAAGTATGTTATACAAAAAGCCTCATATTCTAGATAAGTCTTATCATGCCAACTCAAATATTTAAGATACAACATGCTTCACAGGGACGCTAAAAAACTCTAGATATGAAAGACCACCCAAATTGGCTAATAATAACTAATATAAGAAATGATAAGGTACGAATTCATCAGTAATACTGAATCCTGATAGCTCTTAAGGCTTCTGTTGATGCAAAAGGTTGCCACCTATCAAAACAACACCTGAAAAAAACATACCATATTATGCTTTAATCGATGTAATGTATTATAAACCCATCTACTGCTTTATTATGTAAATGGAGTAAGTTAAAAAAAGCTGCCATTGTTAAAACAGCTGTAACCAAAAAAAAGGAGGGAAAAGCTGTACTTCAAAAGGAGATGATCCAAAATGGATCTATATAATTTGTCATTAATTTCAGTACTTTCTGGCTGAAAAAAAAATCATGCTATTGGCATCTAGGTCCATGTCAAGGACAGATCCTGTTTTGGTGATTTGGGTTCGAGAAATTTCTGGAGCCCATTTGAGACATTAATTGGCTTTTTTGGGGGTCAAAAGTTTGCAGATTTAGTTCCCAGCCTCTGAACATTGTTCTGCCATTGAGAGCTTTCCAACAGCACAAAGATCACTTCAATAAGAGTTTGTATGAGGAAGCGACATTTCTGCATGTTGACCTATGCTTTTAACTACCATGGTACCACGTGAATGCCATGTCAACTCCCATTACTCACACATCCGGATTTTCAAAAAGATTCTAGAGGATCCAAAACCCTAACCCTAATCAAGAGTTGATGATTGCACAAAACCCTAACTCTAATCCTAGGCAGCTATTAAGACATTAAATACTCGACCACTTGGAAAGGAAGGGGTTTCATTCTTGTTGTATTGATTAATGTTCTCTAGTTAAGCAAATCACGGGAATGGAATATTGTGAATAACAAAAGAAGTAGAAGACCTCGTAGCAGCCATATAGGCCATAGTGTCAATGCAAACTCCATAGTGAGTTCATCTTTCTTTGTATTTGCATTTCGTATGTGGGAAAAAAACAAAAAGGCATAATTATCACCTTCTGGCTAGATTTTACCATATTGAATTTCTAGGGTGTTATTTACTTAAAAATTGAAAGATGCAGGGTAGAAATAATAGATTTTACCCAAAGTTACTATAGAAATCACACAAAGCAATCACAATAGCCAAATAAAGAACTAGAATACACAAAATGTTATGCTTTTATCGATGGAAGCAATGTTCACTTATCTCTTTGAGGGGACAACCTTCAATTGAGCAAAGCTCCAATTACAAATAACTTCACAAGACATCTGATTATGTTTCTTCTTGTTCTTTATATAGTACTATCTAGTATCTACCTCCTACGAACATTCTAGCAAAGGAACATTCTAGCGAAGGAACTTTCTAGTAGGTAAAACCTTCTTGTAAGCCTTCTTACATTTATTGCATTCACACTATTACATGGACCTTAGATGTACCATGACAACTAGTGATGAAGAGGTGCTAGACACCAGCAACTAGCAACTCTTGAACTATCTTTTCAAATTCATTTTTAAGGCAAATGAGTGGGTATAAGTCATACATTGGTTGGGAGGCTACCTAATATGAGCGTTATAGATGATCATGTGCACCTCAAGAGGATGGGAGGCCTTGGAGGATTTCAAAGACTGATTAATGTTTGACAAGACTAGAAACATGTAAGGATGGATAGGTTGAGAAGGTGTATTAAAGGCTTGAATGGCATGAAACTAGGCGAAAATGCCTCAATACCCTCTTCTAAGAAATCTTTACATATAATGTGAGTTAATAATCTCTACAAAACCAGTTATGATCCCTTAGAAAGTGTAGTGATGCCCCTCCTGCTAGAAACTCATGCATAACTCCTAGAGATCCATGGTGATGAGACCTAATGTCCTTAACACTTCAACAACCAAAACAATGTCAAAACCACCCATTTCAATAGCAAACATGTGGGTTTTGAAGGAATAATCACCCATTTGAAGCCACATGTTTTCACAACCACCTCCACATTTCATGGAACCTCCATTAGCAATCACAATCTAGAAGTTGTTCACAACATGGATATAGCAATGTGATTCTTGGGCTACCCGTCAGTGAATAAGTTATGGGTGCTACCACTATCAATTAAGATAATGACCTTATGATGTTTGATGTAACAACTAACAAATCAATTTGAGGGTTTGGGGAGCCAAATATCAATCAAGGGATGCAAGGAGATTTAAGGCTCCACATGCTATTGAGCAAAGGGAGGAATGCCTACAATTGGTGAAGCTGGAGGCTCTTGAGGTATGGCTTTAGCTTCATCATCTGATATTTTGATGAAATGGCCATAAAGTGTTTTTGCTCCTTACATGTATACTTGAGCAAAACTTCCTCGCCACAATTGTAGTAAAGACCTTTAAGTTGGCACTCAACAATTTCAGCACAACTTAACTTGTGGATCATGAGGGGTGGAGAGGAAGAAAAGGGACTGGTGGGACAAGGGGATGAGGAATAAAGGATTTTTTTCTTCTTTTTTTTAAATTGGGTAGGGGGGGAGGAGGGGCATTCATCACTTTTTGGACTTCCCTAGCTAAGCTATTTGTGAGAGGCTTTCAACCAAGAAGTAGGATGAGGCATTAACACTTGGGCACATATCTTCCTTCAACACATTGATAAAGCATTTCCTGAAGAAGGTATTCAACATGCTTTTAGTGCAAATGGTGATTTGCTCAAAAGCAGAGATGAACTCTTTGATTCCACCGATTCATTTAAGCTTGTTCAAGCAACCCAAATAATAAGTGCTTATTTCAAAGCATTCATAGAGATATGAAACAAATTGTGTCCAAGCAATATAACCATGATGGAATTTCTTTATGTCAATATGACCATTGCCACTGTTCGAGATATGAATATAAGACATCCACTTGAAGTTTCATTAAGTCATTGTTGATGTTATGCAAGGGAAAATAATGTTCCATCTAAATGAACTAGTCTGTGGGATCAAAACCATCAAATTTGGTCAGATCTACTTGAGGGAGTCAATGCCATGTTTGTGTCATAGGATCACAAACAAATGGGCAAGGCCTTATGGAATTGGATGATTCAACTCCCCTGGTTAGGACAACTATTCCTAGTACTAGTAACCCTCGGATAATTAAACATTGTCATGAGTTGAGACAACTAGTCTAGGAAAGCATCCAATTTGGTGATCTTTTTATTGACAAAAACGAAGTTTTATTTGACAGAGTGGTCTGTGCAATGTTTTATTTGATAGAGTAGTCGGAGCAATCTATTTTCTGTTGCGACTTATCACATAAAGTTTCCAAGGAGGACACTCGGTTGTTGAGCTTATTGTTTCTAGTAGCCATTGGTATGGGACCCACAAGAAAAAGGTTGCTAGAATGGTACGAAGGTGATCAATATTGTTTTCTAAGGTCTATTGAGATAGTTGTCTAGAAATGGGACGAACAAGTCCACCAAGAAAAGCCGATTGGAGAGTGATAACACAATGATCAACATGACACAAAGGATTGTACTAAAGTAGGTCCCAAATTAGAGTGCGGTAAGGACCAGAACACTTTTCTCCCTCTTGCAACGTTCTACTCTTGCCTGAATAATACAGCACTGACAAAATGTTCAAATTCTCAATACTATAATGTATGTAGGAATTTTGTGGACTGGTAGCAGAAATAAGGGTTTCCAATGATTGAATGCACAATTTATCAATACAACCTTTTTTATAGGAATTTCAAGGACTAGTAGCAAGAAGTGGGTTCCAAGGGTCATAAGGACATGGGAGTGCCATGTTTTATAACTCTCAAGTATATGTATAAGGCCCAATAGTAATACTGTGACCAATTTCTGAAGTCATTAAAGAAGCTCGATCGTACCCTTAGTCACGTTACCCAATTACACAGTTACTGGAGAATAATATTCCCAAGTGCTATTCTCAATGCCACTATAGCAACAAGACGATCGCTCAGCTTATCTAATGTTGGTTTCAAGAAACCTATGGGATTTTAATATACCCTAGGGTACATGCAAGTGAAATTCTATGTACAAATGTTATCTGATTAGGTATTACTTGAAGGGTTACCGACAAGGGTTAGAAGGGTGTCCAACCATGTTAAACCTCTTGTATACTTCCTACATCTATGCTTCCTCAACCATAGTTTTACCTACCAAATGACAGATCATTGTGTTATTTATAGATGTTAGAACATGTCTCTAGCCTAGAAAAATTGCACTAAATATGTGCTTAGGAAAGTGATCTCATAACGCTTGTGAGGTTCCTTATTAATAAATTGAAAGATGCAAAGCAAAAACAATAGATTTTAACTAGATTTACTACAAAAATGACAAAGAGCAACAACAATAGCCAAATCAAGAACCAAAATACCACAAATTGTTATACCTTTATTGATGGAAGCAATGTTCACTTGCCACTTCTAGGTGTCAACCTCTAATTTAGCAAATGTCGATTACAAATAACTTCACAAGACTTTTCATTGCAATGCTTCTACATCTTATATAGTACTATCTATCTCCTAGGATAACTCTAAAGAGAAGACATTTTAGTATGTGGAATCTTCTAGTATATTTTCTTGCATTTTTTGCATTCACACAACTAAATGGGCGTTTTTACTAGAGATGGCCTTCATACATAGCAACCTATATATCTACCTAGGGTGTTAGGCAAGGCAGGGCCCTAAAAGCTTCCCAAGAGCATTTTGTGTTCATTGTGTTGATGGTGTGATATTTCTTTTAACTTTTTTTATTTCATTCTCATCTTATTTAAGTATTTTGAACAGTAATCTAGTAATATTAATTTTTAATCTTATGCAAACACTACTTAGTTGTAAGTTGTAACAAACCGTTCCAATGGAATATCCATGACAATTTATAGATCATGGTGACATTAAAGCGGTTTTCTTTAGGGTTTTTGTTGGAAATTGCAGGATCCAAAAATTGGTTTAAAGAAGTCACACACCCTAGCCATGGTGGATGAGTACAATAAAAATCCAAGAGATGACAAGGAGGAGATATTTGCAACATTGGAAGCACAACTCATTTACATCTCTTGCAATATTGTGATCCTCATGGTAGCTCTAAAGAGAAAGTTTGCTAAGTTGAATCGATGGTTGCAACAATCAGAAAGTCTATTTTAGTGTTCAAAAAATAGGAGAAGTGCACTCGATATGATTTGTTCGACGAAAGTTGGATACCGTGCCTAAACTTGTTGGGAAAGCCACACGAAAATGCTTACGTTGGACGATGATCCCCAATAACTAAGTGGGTCATATTTAAAACTCTAGTTGTTAAAATTGGCAACTAGGGCCAAACTCCATGTGGGGCACCTTATTTATGGCAGCTGATATTTTTTCTAGATTCCTCTCGTCAAGAGGTGTAGGATTGATCTAACGATCATCCAATTCCAACAAGTATTTATGGAGATATGAATTTATTTGTATTTACTTGACAAATTGTCAAGGTCGGCCAGCAGCTAAATGTGTGGCACACATGCCTAGCACATCATATAAGTACAAGTGAGGTTGAGTCATTATTCACTCATCTCATCTCAACTCATCTTCTCTCTCCTCATCTCATTGGGCCAGCGAAGGAGCAGCTTCTCTCACACGTGCAAGAAGAAGGATGCATTTTCTGTTTAGGGCAACGTTGACTTTCTGGGCAGCATTGACTTTTTTAGGGCTGCGTTAACCAAGCGAAGGGTTTTTTTGTGAAGCGTTGACCAAGGTCTGACCTGCGCAAACTTTTCAAGGGCTGTGTTGACCAACATTGACTGGTTAGGGCTGACCGCAGACTGCTGATCTTTGACTGTTGTTTTGACCGTTGACCAAGGGTTGTTTTGGGCTGCCGAAGTTTGTTGTTGAAGACCGAGTTCTTCAAGGTTGACTAGAGGTCAATCCGGGGTTGTTTGACTAAGTTTGACTTTGCTGATTTAGGGTTTGCTGCTGCTGTTATAAAATTACAGATTTCTGAATTGTACTATTTCTCTCTGCTGAACTATTGAAGATTAAAGAAGAATTGATCAAAGGGTTTCCCCGCATTGGGGTTTGTCCTTGGCTAGCCGCCACATCTTGTGTCTCTTGTCTTGGCTTGTTTTTGTCGATCTATTAATGTTCTATCAGCATTTTACTTTATGTTTATGTGATTGCTAAACAGTGGCTAATAAGAAGAATTGAAGTAAACTGCTCTAAGCATAGAACATACCATAATTTAACATGGTATCAAAGCTTAGGTGAAGACAAAGCCCAAGCAAGAGCAAGAGCAATCACCGAAGGTTGTTGAAGACAAGCTGCATGAGAAGTTTGACTATCACGGATGGAAGATGTCTCTCGATCTGACATTGGAAGAGCAGGAAGTGTTGGACCATGTGAGAGGCAGAATCGTTGAGCCTCCATCAAATGCATACGTTGCTGCTAGGAACAAGTGGACCAGGGGAGAAGTCAAAGCAAAGAAGATCATCCGGGACTCTATCGACAAGCGCATGGTGGCCTATGTTTCGAAGCTGACCACCTCCAAGGAAATCTACAATAGGCTGGTAAGCTTATTTAAAGTTAATGATGCAAATCAAGTTTTGTTCCTTAGAAATAAGCTAAAGGAAATTAAGAAGGGCAAAGATGAGAGTATGCAAGCATACTTCTTAAGGATCATCAAGATCAAGAATGATCTCTTATCAATTGGGGAAGTCGTTCCTCACAAGGAAATGACTATCACAACTCTTGGAGGGCTCCCATCTGAATGGTACATATTCAAAAGCACTCTTCTCAACAATAATGTAATCCCAGGATTTGAGGAACTGATGGCAAGATGCATTCAAGAAGAAACTAGGATGGAAGAGCAAGAAGTGCCCGCACTTAGAGGCAATCCCGTTGCATTCTCCTCTCATGCTAAAAGGAGAAACAATTCCAGGGCTAAATCTAAAGGAAAGGCCAGACCGAAGGGTGGAAGAAAAGGAAGATGTTACAATTGCAACAAAATGGGCCACTATGCAAGGGAGTGCCCTGATAAAAAGGACTCACATCATGACGATGATCAAAATCACTCCCGAGGCAATCAAAGGAATGGCAGGTTCAATGGCAAAAGGAATGCCGGAAATCAAGGAAGTGGTCAACCCTCCAAGAAGGCAAGAAACTCCAGGTATGAATCTAACGTTGTTAACAATAAGCAAGATGAATATTATCTACCAACGGCCCTCTCTACTACTGCTCCCCCGAACTTGTTGGGAAATTGGCTTATTGATAGTGGTGCCTCAAGGCACTTCACTGGTTACAAATAAGCTCTCTCTAATCTGATAAAGAAGGAGACCAACCTCGAAATTGTTCTTGGGGACAACTCCAAATATCGTATGAAAGGCGTACAGAATGTCACTCTTCAATTGAATCAGGGTAATACAATTCATTTGCAAGAAGTCCTATATGTACCTGATCTCAAAAAGAACTTGGTGTCCATTTCGGCAATGGAAGACAAAGGCTACAAGGTGGCCTTCATCGATGGCAAGGTACGTGTATGGAAAAATAATTTTAAAGATGCTTTCACT
The DNA here is from genome assembly GCA_031772625.1 of Pinus tabuliformis. Classification (NCBI taxonomy): domain Eukaryota; kingdom Viridiplantae; phylum Streptophyta; class Pinopsida; order Pinales; family Pinaceae; genus Pinus; species Pinus tabuliformis. The sequence goes on along the minus strand of CM062805.1, from coordinate 537,672,866 downwards.
CTTGGGTTTCAAGTTGATTCATTATATCAAGTCGAAGGAAGTCCGTTGGGTGTCATGTCTTGTGACACATCCCTTCAGTCCGAACTATGGCATCGGAGGTTTGCTCACCTTCATTATAAAGCTCTACCCGATGTGAGACAAATGGTGACAGGGATGCCCGAGTTCAAAATAGAGCAAGAAGGTGTATGTCCGGGATGTGCCGAAGGAAAGCTCAAAAGGGGACCATTCCCCTCAAGCCATAGCAAGACCTTCGATATATTGCAGTTGGTTCACTCAGACATATCTGGTATGATGCTTGTGAACTCCTTGGGAGGATATTTATATTACCTCACTTTTACAGATGATTATTCTCGCAAGACTTGGATATACTTCTTGAAAAAGAAGGATGAAGTGTTCTCCTGGTTTCGTCACTTCAAAGCCTTGATCGAAAATCAAACCAAAAAACAAGATCAAGATCTTAAGGACTGATAATGGGACTGAGTATGAATCCAATGAGTTCCGTGACTTTTGCAAGAAGGTTGGCATTAAGAGGGAGACTACAACACCATATACTCCTGAATAGAATGGTGTGGCGGAAAGGAAGAATCATACAATTGTGGAAGTTGTTCGTGCTATGCTCCATGATCAAAGGCTTCTGAAGTTTCTATGGGCCAAAGCTGCGAAATACCGCCGTATAAGTGCAAAACCGATGCCCTCATCAAGCATTGGGTTCCAAGACTCTCGAAGAAATGTTCACTGGTAAGAAACCTGACGTACCTCATTTTAGAATTTTTGGAAGTCTTGTATATTTTCATGTGCCGAAAGAGAAAAGGAATAAATTGGGTGCATCTGGAAAGAAAGGAATCTTCATGGGCTATAGCAAAAATACTAAGGGCTATAGAATCTATGTGGTTGGTCAAAGGGAAGTCAAGATTAGCCATGATGTCACCTTTGACGAAGATATGGCTCTTAGCAAAGTTGACAATCTTCCTACTCTAAGGGAATCTAAAGAAGCTGACACCAGGAAATCGAAGGAAAAGGAAGATGAGACGATGCCCGACGTGGAAGAACCTATGGATCCTATTGATCCCCCTCCGCAAGAGCCTTCCTCTTCTAGGAAGAGGCCTTCATGGCTCAAGGGGACACTTGATGATGCCGAAAGACACATTGCACCCAGAGGGACTTTCCGTGAAAGTAAGAAGCCGGCCAGGTATCAAGGATACTTGACCATCATGAGCACGATCATTCAAAATGAGCCTTCATCGTTCACAGAAGTTGTCAAGCATCAAGTATGGAAGGATGCTATGACTGAGGAATATGAGTCCATCATGAAGAACAATGTCTTGGATGTGGTCCCCAGACCCCAGGACAAAGCAGTTGTCACTTCAAAATGGCCTTACAAGATAAAGCATCGAGCTGATGGAAGTGCTAAAAAGTATAAGGCTCGTTTTGTCACTCGTGGCTTCTCTCAAAAGGAAGGTATAGACTATGACGAGATATTTGTACATGTTGCCCGATATACCACCATCCACTCAATCATAGCCCTTGCTGCTTCGCAAGGATGGAACCTACATCAAATGGATGTCAAGACCGCATTCTTGCATGGTTAGATCAAAGAGGAAGTCTTCGTAGCACAACCCGAAGGATTTGAGATTCATGATCAGGAATCTCATGTGTGCAGGTTGAAGAAAGCCCTCTATGGGTTGAAGCAAGCACCCCAAGCACGGTATGAGAGGATCGATAGCTACTTGATGAAGTTGGGATTCACTAGGAGTGAAGCCGACCCTAACCTTTACTTTAAGGTTGAAGATGACAAACCTCTCATACTGGTGTTGTACGTTGACAACCTCTTTCTGACAGGTGCAGACCCTCTCATTCACAAATGTAAGAGGGAGTTGGCTTATGAGTTTGAGATGAAGGACCTAGGACTGATGCACTATTTCCTAGGATTGGAAGTCTCGCAGAAGCTAGGGGAGATTTTCCTATCTCAAGGAAAATATGTGGTGAAGATATTGGAGAGATTCGATATGGTGGACTGCAAGCCCGTGACTACCCCGATGGAGCTTGACTTCAAGAAGCTAAGCGGTAGTGCTGCCGGACCTGTTTTTCAAAATGCTACCGAGTATCGTCAACACATCGGAGCATTGATGTTCTTGGTGAAATCTCGTCCGGATATATGCTTTGCAATCAACACGTTGAGTCAACATATGGTTGAGCCTCACCACACACATTGGATTGGTGCCAAGAATCTATTGAGATACCTTTGTGGCACAATCACTCATGGGTTGAGATACACTACCGGAGATGTGAGATTACGTGGATATACCGATGTTGATTGGGCAGGCAGTGTGGTGGACCGAAAGAGCACTTCCGGGTGTTGTTTCTCTTTGGGATCTGCCTCGATATCCTGGATGAGCAGGAAGCAAAAGTCGGTGGCTTTGAGCACCGCTGAGGCAAAGTACATTGTTGCAAGTATGGCCTCTTGTGAGGCGGTCTAGTTATGGAAGATCTTCAGTGAGCTGTTTGGATTTACATTGGATGTATTTCATGATCGCTCCAAGCATATCGATATTAGGTACCACTATATCTAGGTAATGGTGCAGCGGGGAGCAATAAGGCTCCAACATATCAGTACAGATGAGCAGGTCGCCGACATTTTGACAAAGCCCCTGGGAAAGGTCAAATTCTTGACTTTATGAGAACGACTTGGTGTCGTTGAGAGACCCACTTATGAGGGTCGTGTATGATGCATACTAAGTCACCTAACACAGGGATTCGGGATTCGGGATTCGTAGGATTCGGGATTCGAACACGTTGACCCCCCGGAACAGGACACGTAGGATTCGTTATATATTATTTTATTAAAAATATATATATATATATATATATATATATATATTAAAAATTAGATATTTCTTACACAAATTTTAATTAATGATACAAATTTATTGATTTCAAACATAGATCTTCATCTATAGCATGCATAGTACATACAAAATGATAAACAGATGACTGTAATGATAAACTGACCGGAATAAATATGAATCGAAAGTAATTGGAAAATGTGAATTAATTTGGCACTAAAAAAACGACTCTAAAAATATATAGGGACTAACAACGTTTTATAAATGTCAAACAACTAACTGCCATAGTATCTCCGTTAAGATTATAGTTTAACACTCTTGACTTTGCCATCGGCCAGAATGGCCTAACATGCATAGCTGGTTAAGATTTCTCACATGAGCTTTTCATACCAGGTTCTCGCAGCTCCATTTTTTCCTCCGATTCTTATTTCTGACTTGTTACGTTGGAAGATGATGGTGAGCAAATAGATAAATAGGTGGCATGAGCTCTTGGTTTCTTGGGCTCCTTTAATTCAACTTCATGTTAGAACAGATGCGGACATATTTTAATATATTATTTGTTGGTGATTGTTTTCCACACAGTCCCAGAAAGAACATCACATGTGGCTTTTAGTCTTTTTATTTGGTATAATATATGAAGCCATCCAGTTTAATTTTTGACATCGTGGAAATTATTGGTACCCATTTTAATAGCACTGTCTCCTCATCTAAACTCTAGAAGTCCGCTTTAAGGTTGTATTATATTTTGGCGGATGTTGGGTGTTTGTTGAGATTGGTAGGATGTAGTGTTAGATTAATGTCAGCCGCTGGTAATTGCACTGTTAAGTTAGCCATGCTTTCCCACTTTACTCTTTGAAAAGAAAACTCTCAACATTCTAACATTCGGTCATCAACGCATAAAAAGAAAACTCCCAACATTCTAACTTTCGGTCATCCACGCATAAAAAGAAAACTCTCAACATTCTAACATTCGGTCATCCACGCATAAAAAGAATACTCTCAACATTCTAACATTCGGTCATCAACGCATAATATAGGATATTTATCTCAGTCATGTTTGAAGCATCCGCTTTATAGATTGCGGGGCCAAATGATAAACAGCGTGACTGTAATGAGCAAATGCGGCCTTTTCTAACCCGTGGGAGTCCCTTTTCCGCTAAACGAGTCCTGGAAAGCAGGACACGCAGTCCAAAATCGTGACACGTTGGCGATTTTCGGGACACGCACAGGATTCGACATGTCATGATAGGATTCGACATGTCATGTTTTTTGGACACGTTTTTTGGGCAAATCGTGTCCAACACGCAAGATTCGGACACGTGGCCCCTCCCTAACAAATCCAGTTACTTAGGATGCATACATTGAGCTATGGGAGCTCCGGGGGCTTGGGGTACTTCTTGGAGCTACATGCGACCACAGGGCAACTCATCCTCCCCTAGTGGTGCACTATGTACAGGGTGAAAGGTTCAACCTTCTCCTGTGATACCCCGTGGCGACTTTGGGACAGGATGATTAGTTCTCCTGTCATCATTGTATCTACCGTACTCCCTATGCTAGGATGACTCCATTGATCTAGGATCAATGACACTGATCTGGGATTAGTGAGAGTGGTATGACACACTCTGAGACTGACTTCGGGTCAGTGGAGGATGGTATGATACATCCTCGATCATTTCTTCTTCTTCATAGTTCAGTAGAGCAGAGCCAAGGAGTGCAAGGCAGTGCATTTGATGGCAGAGATAGTACCAACGCTCAGATAGAGTAGCAAATGGGTTCTCCCTGGTTGAGAGGGAGTGTTAAAATTAGCAACTAGGGCCAAACTCCATGTGGGTCACCTTATTTATGGCAGCTGATATTTTTCCTAGATTCCTCTCGTCGAGGGGTGTAGATTGATCTAACGATCATCCGATTCCGACAAGTATTTATGGAGATATGAATTTATTTGCATTTACTTGACAAATTGTCGGTCAGCCAGCAGCTAAATGTGTGGCACGCATGCCCAGCGCATCACATAAGTACAAGTGAGGTTGAGTCATTATTCACTCATCTCATCTCAACTCATCTTCTCTCTCCTCATCTCATTGGGCCAGCAAAGGAGCAGCTTCTCTCACACGTGCAAGAAGGACGAATTTTCTATTTAGGGCAGCATTGACTTTTTTTAGGGCTGCGTTGACCAAGTGAAGGGCTGTTTTGTGAAGTGTTGACCAAGAGTTGACCAAGGTCTGACCTGTGCTGACTTTTCTAGGGTTGCGTTGACCAAATCGTTGACTGGTTAGGGCTGACCGCAGACTGCTGTTTTGACCGTTGACCAAGGGTTGTTTTGGGCTGCCAAAGTTTGTTGTTGAAGACCGAGTTCTTCAAGGTTGACTAGAGGTCAATCTAGGGTTGTTTGACTAAGTTTGAATTTGTTGATTTAGGGTTTGCTGCTGTTGTTATAAAATTACAGATTTCTGAATTGTACTATTTCTCTCTGCTGAACTATTGAAGATTAAAGAAGAATTGATCAAAGGGTTTCCCCGCATTGGGGTTTGTCCCTCGCTAGCCGCCACATCTTGTGTCTCTTGTCTTGGCTTGTTTTTTGTCGATCTATTAATGTTCTATCAGCATTTTACTTTATGTTTATGTGATTGCTAAACAGTGGCTAATAAGAAGAATTGAAGTAAACTGCTCTAAGCATAGAACATACCATAATTTAACACTAATTAAGTCCCATTTCTACCCTATTGGGGTACGAAGAGAACCAATGGAACCATTGGCAGAACTTCCAACAAAAGCAAGGGAAGAATGTACAAGATTGCACCACCAAGTTTAGAAACAAGCCATTATGTTGTGAATACCTCCCACAAAATCAGATATACTCCTCGAGTATCTAGGCGAGCTCCACAATCATTTAACGAGGCAAGTGATTCTCTTTAAAGTTTAAATCTAGGAGAGTTGATGAGACCTATATGCAAGCACAATAATTGGAGATAAACAAAATTATAGGATATAACCAAATCATTCAAAAATAAAAAGATCATCAAGGCACTTCCAAGGAGGGAAAGAAGAAGTGGACAAGAAAGGATAAAAAGATAGTAGCCACCTATGTCACAAGGTTCACCAAACTTTATGGTTGAAGTTTGAAATTTGACAGATTTCAACCACATTTGAAGGTTTGGGTTGAATTCATGGAGGCTTGCCCTATATACATGTTGACCCTCTATACCCACTTCGCCTCCACCTATTGTTGGTTACTGCAACTCCATGGCAACAATTGCCCCTATATATTAGTGTGACGAGCCCCACAGTGACTAATACAAGAATATTTTAGTGCGACGAATCCAATGACAACCACTATGACTCCATCTCAATGTGGTGAACCATCACATGGAAAATAAAACCATGTGAACCAGACCAAAAACTTTACAATTAATAAAATGGATTGCACCTTGACTTGTAACCCATACCATGAACTTTACATTAAATAATTGCATGCAAAGTTTTCATCACTAATAATCAACCACACAGACATAACTTCAACCTTACTAATACAAAAAAAAAAAAAAAATTGAACTGACATCACAAAGATTAAAAGTGAAATTCCATTACTTTTTGTTCTTGGCCTTCCCTAAATTTGTTGAAGCCAAATACAAGACACAGAGATAGGGCCTCCTTTAACAGTTCATCTGCCTTATGGTTTAATTTTTTGTATACATTCCTAAATGAGATCCACAAGAATAATTGCAAGGACCTTCAAATGTCCTGAAGAAAGTGACCAATAACTGCATTTTCAACCACGATTTCATTACATGCCTAGTCTATCACAATTTTTGAATCGCCCATCACCTATAGTTTATTTATGCCTTGTTTGATTGCAAAATGCAAGAGTCCATAAAGCAAAGAATTCTTCTTTGATATTTTATGCCCCTACTCGAAGCATAGCAAATATAAAAAAATGAGAAAGGTTTTTAAAAAGCACCACCCCAACTCCACAACTAGGAGGATCCCCTTGCTTGAGTCATAAAAGAAACCCCATGAAACATCTAACAATTGGAGGCATAACAAGTACCCTGAACATTTTTCTATTTTCGCCCAAGTTTGTATTCCTTGTGTAGTTTTACTACCATGCTTGTCGAAACTTCTGAAGGAGTTTCTTTCTCCTGAAAAATGCTTGAGTTCCATGTCCACCATATAGCATGGACCATAAAGCAAGGAACAAGCCATGACCATTAACTATCGAGTCTTGTTTCCATCCTTCGACACATTCCCCCAAAATCATATTGTTCCAAGATATGGATAGAGATAAACAAAGCGCAACATGCATCCAAAACTATGTTGCATAAGGACAAGAGACAAATAAGCGAGTGACAAATTCAACATCAGATTTACAAAGGGCACATATGTTGGGGCTAGACCATCCCCTTTTGATTCTATTGTCCCAAGTTAAGAGTTTGTGGTTAAGAACAAGCCATAGCACGATCTTGAAATTTAGGGAGGCATGCAATTTCCAAATATGATCCCACCACCAATCCTTCTCTTTCCTAAAGTGTGCTTAGATCTATATATTGTACCCTAATTTGGTTGCAATGTCTCTCATACTTGGATTTTTAAACCAACAAAAAGAATCTTAATCTTCACATGAGATCCCGATGAAATTAGAGCAAAGTATACCAACGTAATTGCACCATTTCCCTTGCCTCCTCTCCTCTCAAACTAATATCATAAACTCATATCCATCCTTTAGAGCCCCATTCTTGAGGAGTTTGTGCTTTGGCATATTTGAATGTGAAGACACCTAAATCATGTGTTGATTTCTGGTAGCATCGGATGTGCTTTATGTCTCAAATTTTGCAGGGAGGCTTGGGCACATGTATTCCAAAGAACCCAGAAAGCATTTTGGGAAATTCCACGCAGAGGCAGTTTTATTAATTAGATTAATTATTTTTAATGGGACCCTAAGTCTAAACTTAGGAAATTAAAATAATTAATGGGTATTAATCTAACTATGGGTGTAACTTCTAGAAGAAGACGAGGATCAAGCATAAATGATCTTAGTCATTGATTAGCTTCTAATCTGGGTCGTTGAATGTCAACGAGAAGATTATTTAAGGAGGCTTGAAGGTCATTTCAAAAACACACCGAGAGAGATCAAGAAAATCGAATTTCTCAGAGAAGGCAGCACAACAGTTGCTAGAGGAGTGATCGAAGTGATTTTTTGCAATGAGGGCCAGAGATAGCATTAGGAAGAGGGAATTTTTTCTGGGCCGGAGAGTACAAGGCAGATAGGGTAGAACGACTTCCAGAGAGAGGCAGATGTTGGCCCACGCAGAGCTGATGTAGTGGCAGCACAAGCCTTAGAGGGAGATCGAATTCCTGCTAAGGAAATAGAGTTTCAGAAGTCGGGAGCTGGGGTGTGAGACCAAGAGGCAGAAATTCGGAATTTCCAACCAGCAGAGGGTCCAAGGAGGAGCAACGTGATTCCCAGCAGGGGTGACGCAAACACTGTGTGAGGCTTATGCAGTTCTGCGCAGAGGGGACGCAGAGGCCCCAGTCCAGCATGATTAGACTCAGATTCTTCCAGTGACAGTGTGAGAGCATCTCACTATTTGTTTTGTCCATTTTCTCTCTGTATCGGATAGTTAGTTGAGCATCTAAGGAATTCTACTCAAAATTACTACTTCATAATAATAAAACCCTCAGATCTGTCACACCGATTTTCCCGCCTTGGGTTTTTCCGGGGACATTTGTCCAAAAATAACAATGTTATTGTGTTGTATTTTCTTTCTTGCTCAATTTCTTATTTCCGCATATAATTTAATTAAGTGAAGGCTACAGTGTATGTATTTCGATATTTTCCATAGGAAACTGCAAGTAATTTGTTTAAAGGAATTTAACAAATAGGAGAAATATCATCAGTTGCAGCAGTAAGGATTCCGGTTTAGGAATTTTCACATGGTATCGGAGCTGGAGGAGGCAGCAAATCGAATTCCCAGAGGGATTGCGCAGTCAAGTCAGGAGGGCTAAATTTTCAAGCAAAGCCTCTCTATGAGTGAGTTGACAGAGAGGAAGGGCTTCCAGATCGAAATCATGCCATGATCAAGGGAGCAACGCAGCACATTCAGCGTGAGGAAAGAGTTGGTAGAACGCAATTTTTTAGCATGCAGATTGTTGGGTTGAAAGACATCAAAAGAGAGAGGTGAAGCACAGCGAGGGAATTTTTCATCAGTAGACTTCTCGCCAAGAAGTCTGTTTTCTTATTGCATGAGCAGCAGCAGTAAGAAACAAAGAGGAGCAATTCGATATTTTTGTGGCAGAGATGGCAGCCAGTGGACTGAGAGATCAGGACAGGTTGGATGGGGCATCCAACTATGTGATCTGGAAGGCAAGGATTTCATGCCTTCTAGATGAGCATTTTCTCAAGGTCTATGTCGACAACATGGTGGTTGAGCCCGCGGATCCAGATCAGCTGAAGAAGTACAAGGGAGAAATAGCGAAGGCCAAGAGGATGATCATTGATGGAGTAAAGGACCACGTGGTATGTCACATTGCTAGCAGAGGGACTATTAAGGAGATGTCGGATGCCTTGGCAACGTTGTATCAAGGATCTTTCGAGCAGAGGAAGATGTAATCAGAGCAGAAAATGAAATCTGCACAGATGCAGAAGGGGAAGCGCATGGATCCGTTCCTCACGAAGCTTCAACGGACCCAGGACGAGTTAGCAGTTGTGGGGTCTACACCTCAAGGTTCTGAGATGGTGAGGCTGACCCTAAACTCAGTCTCAAAAGAGTGGCAAGTCTTTGTCCAGAGCATCCAGGGCAATGCAGCTTTGCCAGACTGTGATAGTATGTGGGCAGCTCTCAAGCAGGAAGAGTTGAGGAGAGATCTAGACAGGTGTAAGCTTGACGGAAGCAGCAGCAGTGGGTTGAAGCCCAAGGAGGAGGAAGAGAATGCAGCCCTTGCATCCAAGGGGCAGAAGGAGCAGTGGAGGCATAAGAAGGACGTCTCAAAGATCAAATGCTTCAGGGGTGGTGAAATGGGTCACTACGCATCACAATGTCCTCTCAGAAGAAGGACAAAGATGAGAAGCACGATCCGAAAGCTTCACCCGCGAAGATCGAGGAGGAGTTTGCCATGACAGTCGAGCTACCTCCAAGAGGGAAGTGGGCTAATTTAGAGATGTAGTTCGAAAGACCTATAAATGAGCAGGATCCTTGACGAGCCCACCTCTCGGATCAATTCCTTGCTACAATAGCTCAGATCAAAAGTAGCAAGATGGACCAGTGTCAGTTACTGCAGAGGAGTGTTGGAGCGACAAATGCAGTGGCTAGAACGGAAAGTCTGAGCAACGTAGTGCAAAGTTGCAGCACTGCAAGGAGGCACAGTGCAGTAGCAGCAGCAGCGCAATGGCTTCAGAGGGATAGCGTGGGACTAGTATCAGTCAAATCTTCAGCATCGAGATGCATCTATGCTGAACACTTGATCAGATTTTGGGATGTTTTGAGTTGCAGTGCAGATGAAGTGTTAGCAGTGGCAATGCTAGCAGCAGCACAGATGCAGCACTTGAGAGGGAGTTGCAGTGTAGATGCAGGGCTGACAGTGAAAGTGTCAGTAGCAGCGCATTAGTTGGTGGACAGCATCAGTAGCACAGAGGACGGTGTTATGAAGTCAGTGTGATGCTTCAGTGGGAGGCATTGTGTTAAAATTGGCAACTAGGGCCAAACTCAATGTGGGTCATCTTATTTATGGCAGTTGATATTTTTCTTGGATCCCTCTCATCGAGAGGTGTAGGATTGATCTAAAGATCATCCAATTCCGATAAGTATTTATGAAGATATGAATTTATTTTGATTATGAACAAATTGTCAAGTCAGCTAGCAACTTATGTAGGCTCAGAAGCCCAATAGTCATGTCTACTCATCATCCACGTTTTAGTATAAATAAGAGAGGACTTGAAGTCATTTGAGAGATACACTCTTCATGTGATCTCCTCCTCTCCACGTCTTTGGGTTTTTGGTGAAGGAAAGAGACACTAAGAGTACGCTGGGCTAAGTAGATGATGCCCTAGCCGCAGTAGTTGATGCCCTAGACACAGTTAGGATGATCCCCTATACGCTGTCTCAAGAGGCTCAATCCACAGATGAAAGGAGGGCTGATATAGTCCCTAAACGAAGGCCTGAATCCGCTGTCTATTGACCCTATACACAGCAAGAAAGAGACTCGTTATCTGCAGTCACAAAAGAGGCATAGCCACAGTTGGAAGGAGCCCTACCACAGGTCCTATTACACAGAAAAAGGAGGTCTTTATATAGCCCTATATCCACAGTTGAATACGTTGCACAAAGGAGGGCTAAACGCAGTCAAAAGAGACCTCATCTATCTGCTGTTGAGGAGCCCTAATCCGCCACACTGAAGAAGATTTATACGCAGTCTAAGGAAGACCTATATGCTGCCTGAAGAAGCTTCAAACGCTGTCAAGAAAAGGTCTTAGAGCTACTGTTATGTGCAGCCCTTATTCCGCAACTAGAAGATCCTATACGCAGCTCTAAGAGACCTGTTACAGTCATCTAAACAGGTGTCATAATGTCACATTGTTGTAGGTGACAGCGTGGCCTATTTAAGGACTGTTTGGGCATGATAGGACTGTTTGCAAGGAAGTTGAGCCACAATATAAAGAGGTCAGAAAGGACAGTGTATAAAATCGGATTGTTGTAGGTGACAGCATGACAAAAGAAGGATTATTTAGTTTGGGACTGCTAGGAGGATTATGGAACTATAGCCTAGCTGCTTTGCTAGGCTGCAAGCCATAGCAAGCAGCTAAGGCTGATATACATATGGCTGTATAATGAAGCAACAAAAGTATAGTGTTGCAGCATGATGAAGCAACAAGAAGTATAACAGCAGCATGATGTAGCAACAAGGCATTGCAGCATGATGATGTATTGAGTATGTCTTGTGTATGATTGGGTGAAAACACTATGACAAGTGCAACTGATAATCAAGTACAGCATAGCAAGCAGACCAGCAATGTGTACAACATTAGTGAGTTGCATCATGGTGATAGAAGCAGCTCAGTGATGGGAGTAGCTCAGTGACTAGGTGCAGCACCGTGACGAAATACAACACTATGATAGGTGAAGCAATCACCTTGGAGAATCAGTTGAAGTAGCATGTCTTCAACTGATCTCATATAGATATAGAAAGTCAAAATGTTGACTTTTGTTGTAAATGTACTATCTCTCTCTCTCTCTTTCTCTGCTGAACTATTGAAGAACATAAAAGAAGAATTGATCAAGGGTTTCCCCACATTGGGGTTTGTCCCTGGCTCACGCCACATTTTGTGTCCTCTTGTCTTGGCTTGTCTTCTACGATTTATGTTTATGTTCTATCTGCAGTTTACTTTAACGTTGATGTGATTGCTAATCTGGAAAAGATATTGTAAATTGAAATAAATTGCTCCAAGCATAGAACATACCTAAAATTAACATGGTATCAGAGCTGAGGTGAAGACAATGCCCAAGCAAGAGTGAAAGAGCAATCAAAGAAGACAGTTGGGAAAGGACAAAATGATTAGTGAATTCCTCATCCCTCTTCACATTCACTAAGGGTGAAGTCGAAGCAAAGAATATTATCAAAATGGTGCAGCAGAAGTTTCTGATGGCCTACCTAAAGATCACTTCATTGGACGACAGGATCTCAGGATGGAAAGAAAGGCAGATAACTAGTTCGGCCATTATGCAAAAGAGTGTCTGAATGGAAGGGACACATCACTTGATGATGATAACAACAGGGACATCTTCTATAATCAGAGAAATGACAAGTAATGCAAGTCATCAAGGAAATGGCCAACTCTTCATAGAAAGCAAGGAACCCCAAGTATGAAGAATCAAATGTTGTTTCTGATAAGATAAAGAACCGTTATCTTGTATTGGCCCTCTCCTTTAGATTCTTTGGGAATCTGGCTTATTGATTGTAGTGCTTCAAGACACTTCATCGAATAGATGGGTGCACTCTCTAATTTGGTAGAGATGGAAACAATCGTGGGATTATACTTGGAGCCGATGCCACCTATCCCGGAAAAAGTGTAGGGAATGTTATCCCTCAATTGTAGATAACTCAATTAATTACAGAATCTCTTTTATGTACCTGATCGCAAGAAGAACCTGGTGTCCATTTCAGCAATGGAAGTCAAAGGTTTCAAGGTGGCACTCATCGATGGAAAGGTACGTGTTTGAAAATAGAATTTTCAAAGATGTTTTTTGAGTTCAAGGTTGTATCAAGTTGCAGGAAGTCCACTGGGAACCATGTCCATTGACACATAGCACCGAAGGTCTGTGAGTCAGATGGTGACAGGGATGCCTGAATTCAAAAGGAGCATGAAAGTACATGTCTGAGATGTACCGAAGGAAAATCTTACAAGGGCACCATTCCTCTCATGTAGCAGGTCCTCAGGTTTGGAACAACCCGAAGGGTTTGAAATTGATGATAGGGAATCTCATGTATACAGGTAGAAGAAAGCCCTCTATGGCTTGAAGCAAAACACGGGCATAGTATGTGAGGATTAATAGCTGTCTGATGAAGATGAGATTCACTAGGAGTGAAACTGATCCAAACCATTACCCGAAGGTTGTGGATGATAGACCTCTCATACCGGCACCTTATGAGGACGACCTATTTCTGACAGGTGCAAACCCTCTCATTCGCAGAAGTAAGAGGGAGTTGGATTCCGGATGTGGAATGATAAACTGCGAGCCTGTGACTACCTCGAGGATCTTAACTTTCAGAAGTTATATGGTGGTGATGACGGACCAGATTTGGGAAATGCCTCTGAGTTTCATAAACTCATTCGCGTTGATATTCTTGGTGAACTTCCGTCCAGACATATGTTTTGCAGTTAGCATGGTGAGCTCATATTTAGTTGAGCCTCAGTGGATTGGTGCCAAGAATCTTCTGAGATATCTTCGGGGCACAATCTCTCATGGATTGAGATACACTGCCAGAAATATGAAACTGCATGATTATCCAAATGTTGACTGGGCAGGCAGTGTAGAGGATCACTAGAGCACTTCTCGGTGCTGGTTCTCTTTGGATTTTGCTTCGATATCATGGATGAGCAGGAAGCAGAAGTCGGTTGCTATATTCACGGCCGAAACCGAATAAATAGCTACAAGCATGATCTCGTGTGAAGCTGCATGGTTGTGGAAGCTCTTCAGTGAGCTGTTTGTACACATGATGAATACCACTGTGATTCTCTGTGACAATCAAAGGTGGGATTCGATTACTAAGGAATCCCGTATTCAATGATTGCTCCAGCAAATAGACATCAGATACTACCTTATCTAGGATATGGTAAGTCAATGAGCGAGGAAGCTCCATCATAATGAAAGGATGTACAAGTCGCTACACTTTGTCAAAGCCCCGAGAAAGATCAAATCTGTGATTTTCCCAAACGACTTGGAGTCATCGAGAGACCCTTGTAAAAGGGTCCTGCATGTTGCATACATTGAGCTTTGGGAGTTCTGGGGGGTTGGGGTTCTTACTGGAGCAATATACGACCACAGGGTGACTCACCCTTCCCTGGTGGTGCGCGCTGAACAGGATGATTAGTTCTCCTGTGGGCCGGGATGATTTGTTCTCCGTGGCGATTATGGACCAGGATGATTAGTTCTCATGTGGGCCAGGATGATTCGTTCTCCATGGTGATTGTGGAACAGGATGATTAGTTCTCCTGTAGGCCAGGATGATTCGTTCTCCGTGGCGATTATGGAACAGGATGATTAGTTCTCCTGTGGGCCAGGATGATTCGTTCTTCGTGGCAATTGTGGAACAGGATAATTCGTTCTCTTGTAGACCAAGATGATTAGTTCTTCGTGGCATCCACTGGACAGGATGATTCATTCTCCTGTGGACAGGATGATTAGTTCTCCTATCGAGGCATCCTACCCATGCAGTCTGGGACTCATGGGAAGTACCTCTCATCTGATCAATGAGCAAGGAAATGAGGATAGGGACCATAGTAGTACCGATGGACACATCGTTGTATCTACCGTACTCCCTATGCTAGGATGACCTTCATTGATCTAGGATCAATGATACTGGTCTAGGACCAGTGAGAGTGGTACACCTTTTGAAACTGACTTCGAGTTAGTAGAGGACTGGTCTGGGACCAATGAAAATGGTACACACTCTGAGACTGACTTCGGGTCAGTGGAGGATGGTATGATACATCCTTGATCACTTCTTCTTCTTCATAGTTCGATCAGAGCAGAGCAGAGCTCAGCGGATCAAAGCATAGCAGATCAGTGCAGGGCGCTGATGGCAGAGATAGTACAGTCGGACATATGGATCAACGGATGGAGTTCTCCCTAGTTGAGAGGGAGTGTTAAAATTAGCAACTAGGGCCAAACTCCATGTGGGTCATCTTATTTATGGCAGCTGAAATTTTTCTTGGATCCCTCTCATCGAGAGGTGTAGGATTGATCTAAAGACCATCCGATTTCGATAGGTATTTATGAAGATATGAATTTATTTTGATTATAGACAAATTGTCAAGTCGGCCAGCAACTTATGTAGGCTCAGAAGCCCAATAGTCATGTCTATTCATCATCTACGTTTTAGTATAAATAGGAGAGGACTTGAAGTCATTTGAGAGATACACTCTTCATGTGATCTCCTCCTCTCCGCGTCTTTAGGTTTTTGGTGAAGGAAAGAGACACTAAGAGTACGTTGGGCTAAGTAGATGATTCCCTAGCCGCAGTAGCTGATGCCCTAGCCGTAGTAAGGATGATCCCCTATACGTTGTCTCAAGAGGCTCAATCCACAGATGAAAGGAGGGCTAATATAGTCCCTAAATGAAGGCCTGAATCCGTTGTCTATTGACCCTATACGCAGCAAGAAAGAGACTCGTTATCCGCAGTCACAAAAGAGGCATAGTCGCAGTTGGAAGGAGCCCTACCACAGGTCCTATTACACAGCAAAATAAGGTCTTTATACAGCCCTATATCCACAGTTGAATACGCTATACAAAGGAGGGCTAAATGCAGTGAAAAGAGACCTCATCTATCCGTTGTTGAGGAGCCCTAATCCGCCATCCTGAAGAAGTTTTATACGCAATCAAAGGAAGACCTATATGCTGCCTGAAGAAGCTCCTCCTAAACGTTGTCAAGGTCTTAGAGCTACTGTTACGTGCAGCCCTTATTCCGCAACTAGAAGATCTTATACGCAGCTCTAAGAGACCTATTACAGTCATCTAAACAAGTGTCATAATGCCACATTGTTGTAGGTGACAACGTGGCCTATTCAAGGACTATTTGGGCATGATAGGACTATTTGCAAGGAAGCTGAGCCACAATATAAAGAGGTCAGAAAGGACAATGTATGAATTCGGATTGTTGTAGGTGACAGCATGACAAAAGAAGGATTGTTTAGTTTGGGACTGCTTGGAGGATTCTGGAACTATAGCCTAGCTGCTTTGCTAGGCTGCAAGCCATAGCAAGCAGCTAAGGCTGATATACATATGGCTGTATAATGAAGCAACAGAAGTATAGTGTTGCAGCATGATGAAGCAACAAGAAGTATAACAACAGCATGATGTAGCAACAAGGCATTGTGTATGATTGGGTGAAAACACTGTGACAAGTGCAACTGATAATCAAGTACAACATAGCAGGCATACCAGCAATGTGTACAACATTAGTGAGTTGCAGCATGGTGATAGGAGCAGCTCAGTGATGGGAGTAGCTCAGTAACTAGGTGCAACACCGTGACGAAATACAACACTATGATAGGTGAAGCAGTCACCTTGGAGAATCAGTTGAAGTAGCATGTCTTCAACTGATCTCATATAGATATAGAAAGTCAAAATGTTGACTTCTGTTGTAAATGTACTATCTCTCTCTCTCTCTTTCTCTGTTGAACTATTGAAGAACATAAAAGAAGAATTGATCAAGGGTTTCCCCAAATTGGGGTTTGTCCCTGGCTCGCGCCACATCTTGTGTCCTCTTGCCTTGGCTTGTCTTCTGCGATTTATGTTTATGTTCTATCTGCAGTATAATTTAATGCTGATGTGATTGCTAATCTGGAAAAGATTTTGTAAATTGAAATAAATTGCTCTAAGCATAGAACATATCTAAAATTAACACATTGCTAGAGCACATTCCTCGCTAAGAGGGAGTGTTGATTTCTGGTAGCATTGGATGTGATCTAAGTCTCAAATTTTGCAGGAAGGCTTGGGCACATGTATTCCAAGGAACCTAGAAAGCGTTTTGGGAAGTTCCACCCGGAGACAGTTTTATTAAAATAATTAATTATTTTTAATGGGACCCTAAGTCTAAACTTAGGAAATTAAAATAATTAATGGGTATTAATCTAACTATGGGTGTAACTTCTAGAAGAAGATGAGGATCAAGCATAAATGATCTTAGCCATTGATTAGCTTCTAATCTGGGCCATTTAATGTCAACGAGAAGATTATTTAAGGAGGCTTGAGGGTCATTTGGAAAACACACTAAGAGAGATGAGAAAGATCGAAATTCTCAGAGAGGGTAGCGCAACAGTTGCTAGAGGAGTGATCGAAGTGATCTTTTGCAGTGAGAGGCAGAGATAGTATCCAGAAGGGGGAAATTTTTCCGGGTCAGAGAGTACAAGGCAAAGAGGGCAGAACGACGTCTAGAGAGAGGTAGACGCTGGCCCACGCAAAGCTGACGCAATGGCAACACAGGCCTTAGAGGGAGATTGAATTCCTGCTGAGGAAATCGAGTTTCAGAAGCCAGGAGCTGGGGTGTGAGACCGGGAGACACAGAGTGTGTGAGGCTTACGCTGCACATAGTTCTGGGCAGAGGGGACACAGAGGCTCCAGTCCAACATGATCAGGCTCAGATTCTTCCAGTGATAGGTTGAGAGCATCTCACTATTTGTTTTGTCCATTTTCTCTCTGTATCGGATTGCTAGTTGAGCATCCAAGGAATTGCATTCATAATTACTATAACATAATAATAAAACCCTCAAATCTGTTGCACCGGTTTTCCCGCATCGGATTTTCCGAGGACATTTGTCCAAAAATAACGATGTTATTGTGTCGTATTTTCTTTCTTGCTCAGTTTCTTGTTTCCGCATATAATTTAATTAAGTGAAAGCTGCAGTGTATGTATTTCGATATTTTCCATAGGAAACTGCAAGTAATTTGTTTAAAGGAGTTTTACAAATAGGAGAAATATCATCAGTTGATGCAGAAGGGATTCCGGTTTAGGAATTTTCACATCATGAAGAGAATGGATGAGGTTTTCTGAGAGATGAAAATCTGCTCCTAACCCTAGCCATGGGTCTTCCCTTATCTTTACCTTTCTACCATTTCCCACCTTCCACACTTTCCAATTACCAATATGTGAAAAGGCATCAACCAAATCCCTCCAAATGATTAATCCATTTTTGAAGGATTTTTGAGTGACCCTGTACCACTCTCCCATGGACAAGCCATCCAGATACTTTGATCTCATAACTGTTAAAATTGGCAACTAGGGCCAAACTCCACATGGGTCATCTTATTTATGACAGCTGATATTTTTCTTGGATTCCTCTCTCCGAGAGGTGTAGGATTAATCCAATTCTGACATGTACAAATGAAGTTATGAATTTATTTTGATTATGGTCAAATTGTCAAGGTTGGGCAGTGTTGTCGCACAGATTGCCACGGCAACGCTCAGACCGGGGGCTGTCACCCTGACCCCCGATCTCTCCGTTTAAACCTGTCTCCCGCGGCTAGGGGGGGTAGACCCTATGGGACAATGGATAACCAACTGTGGACCAATTGGGTTGGGAGACAAGAGAGGAAACAAGCACTCAATTGATTTTATTAAGTTAATAGACCAATGCCTTATGGAGTTAATCACTAAATGATTATTTATCAAATGCTTGCAGAAATATGAATCTCATTAACAATCATTTACCATCAAATAACTCGAACAAAGATTAACTTTTACCAAATGTGAGACAATCGATAAATGCTCAATGGCTTAACGATATTCAAACAATTAAATTTCTAAAGAAGGAACGCTTTAAACCACCACGAAATTTAAATGCTAACCAAATTTCAAATAGTTAATCTCCAGATATAAACATTTTAAGCACATTTAACTTCACCACAACAGAAAAAAGTCTTTAAAAAAGGATTTCCAATTTTTTTATTAGCCTTTTTCAAAAAAAAAATAATAATTTTTTTATAAAATTTTAAATCTAAATATAAAACAAGACAAATCCTAAAGTCTAATAAAAATTGAATATTTTAACTTTTTATGAATTTTTTATCATTTTTTATTTTTTGTGATTATTTAATCGAACTAAATTTATAAACCTAAAATCTATCTAAAACCTTAGACTAAATCCTAAACTAAATGAAATCAAAATTAAAACTAACCCCTGACCATATATGACAAAAATGAAATTCTATAAAACTAAATCCTAAAAAAAAAAAAATCAAATCTAACCCCTTTTTTATTTATATTTTTTAACTTTTAAAATTAAAAATCAGAATCTAATCTAAACCAAAGTTCTAAACTAAACTAGAACATTTAAGAATTTTTTATATTTTATAACTTTTTATGATTTTCTGATTTAAATTTGGAACAAAGCTAAACTTCGAAAATTCTAAATATTAAAACTAAAGCTTCACCCCAAAAAAAAAGGCAAATCGAATAGATATAAAAACTAAACTATATCCAAATTGAACCTAAAAAAAAAAATGGAATCTACGCTAGGGTAAAAATGCGTTCATAAATCAGCAATGTATACCTCAACACATATAATAAAAACAAAACCACATTAACCCTAGCACAAAAAAATCGAAAATGTGTTTCGTCTTGGTTCTGCAGGTTAATGAAGAGGCAAGGAGAATCGCGCGCAGGCAGGGGGCACGTCTTGATTGCAGGCTTTATATACATATATATATATATATATATATATATATATATATATATATATATATATTGTTTGCAGCTGCAGCTTTGGATGAGCGTGGAGATGAATGGAAAACAATGTTTGAAGGGCGATGAATTTGTTGCAGGTGAGGTTTGCGGACAGGGAGCTCGACGACAAAGGGAAGGTGAATACGCAACGTGGAAGGAGCTGAGAGCGAGTTGAAGGGAGCCGACGCAGAGAAAGGAGGCTGGATGTGTGGAGAAATAGGCAGCGATTTGCAAGTTTGTTGAAGGATGAGAGGACGCAGAGATTTTTGTAGGTTTTGGAGAAGTGTAAGGAGTGAAGGCAGGCAAGATGGTGCTCACGCGTGGATCTTGCAACATAAATACACAGATTTGATGAGTTTTGCAGGTGTGCGTGGAAGGGCGAATGTGATGAAGTCTGCAGCAGAAGTAGAATCACTGTGTGCAACAGCGTGGAGCCCAGAAAAAATCGACGCAGAGGCCACGGGTTCCAATATTTGTTTGCAGGTTTAGCAGACAGCAAGGGGGAAAGCGATGAGGGTTTAGGCAACTTGGAGAACGACGAAGAATTGATGGAATAAACACTACGTAGAGGAGATGGACGGCAGCAACTTGCTACGTGATGGTGACTGCGTGGGAGAAAAGGACGAGATAGGTGGGATTACAGGTTTTAGCAGAGCTGTGGAACAACAACAGATGAATAGCGTGAGGAGGAGAAGACTGATGGCTGCAAGGAATGCAAGCTGAGAGAGAAGAAAAACGTGGATACGCAGGTGAATAAATTGATGCGTGGAAATGAACGTGGATAGCTCAGGCTTGAAGGAGCTACATGAGGCTTAGGATAGCTTGCAAAGCATTAAACGCTCAAAATAAGGCTCGAAAATAACTATGCCTGAACAGATCCGAGAGGGCAAACAAATATATGTATTTTTTTTTTTTCTAGATAAATATGATACATAGCCAAAAACTAGTAAACCCTTTAAAATTTCTCAGGAATTTGCAATTAAAGTGAAACCCCTTTGCTTAAGAATTTCTAGTTAACAAACCCCACAAAAAATTTCCAGCTCTGGAATAAGTATTCCTGCAATCGCTGATTCTGAGGCCAGATCTTACCCCCCAGGGCCTAGATCTGGCTTCAAAATCCAATTTCGACTTCAGATATGCAACTTGCAATGGAAAAACAAACACCTGGAGAACAGATATGCAAAGATTAAGACTAAAACCCTACAAACCGGTCAAAAATTACAATATTTACAGTATGATAGCTCTACAACAGCCAGATTTATCAGTAATCCTCAATAATATTTTCAGAATATCATATCTACTATGAGATACTTCAGAAATCTCTCATGCAACTCAAAGATAAACTCTAATGATAAAACCCAGGATCAAAACTGGCCAAGCTCTACAAGAAAATGCTTTGCGGGGATTGGTTGGTTCAGCCGAGAACTTCCCCAAACGCCCACTGATTTTCTCAATAAGGGTTTCTTGCACAGCGCACTTCAACCATCAATAAAGAGGGAAAAAACAGTATTAAATTCCAAATGCAATGGAGATGCCTGCCATTGTTTCAGAAATTCTATTACCATTCAAACCCTAGTAAGTGAACAAGATACCTGTATTCAACAATACTCTACATCAAGCTATTACTAATGGCTGAAAATAAAATTATGCAAAAAATAAAACAGCTCACAACACTTCAAGAGAGTAACACCAACAAGATTTCAACCCCAAAGTCTTCGTTTATTTGCACCAGAAAAAGTTTACAAGAGAGCACAAGACTCACAGATCGACTCTGATCTCAAATGACCCCTAACACCCTATTTAAAGGAAAATTTCCCAACAGCTAGTTCGAGTGATCCATGTCAAACTAATCTCAGTCGTCGATGAGGATCAAAATCCGTTTTAATCTCACCTGTCAAAATTTTTAATGCATTTTAAAAATTAAAACTTTGCATTTATTTTCTCAAAACTTTGACTTATTATTATTTTTTTATTTTTTTTATTTTTTTTTTGTAAGCTTTGGTAGGACTCTCCTATTTTCATGTCCATTACATACCCCACTACGGGGGAAGGGTAGCCCAAGATTTGAACCCAAGACTTCTGGTTCGATGAGACTTCATTTTCACGACCACTGTCGCTTGAGCTACCCCATGTGGACTATTTTTTTAATTTTTTATCTATTTTTATTTACTTTTTAAATTTTATTTATTATTATTATTATTATTATTTTTAGTTATTTTTTTAATTTTTTAATCTTTTAATTTTATTTTTTTATTATTTATATCTTTAATTTTTTATTGTTTTTTTTTTTTTTTTATCCTCGAACTTAGCCCTTTGGAAAAATCACCTAGGACCTAGGACTTATGAGGGGATTAAAACATTTTCTAACCCTCAAGACACTTCACGTCATGACTTTTACAATTTTACATCTCAAGGGGGAAAACCCATTTGACATAGACCCTCATAGACCACCCACTTTTGCGACACAACTATAATCTAGCAAATCAAGCAATTTGTAATAACCTAGCCAAATAGTTAGAGTTATTTCCAAATTACTTTTACATAGACTCGACCAAGTACACTAGGAGTCCCCTAAGATTCTAATGACAAAATCCATTCTGACTTTGGGGTTAGGCTAAAGGAAAACTCCGCCAATCATGGATCAGTGAGACAAAAAACCTTCCGGAACGTAGATTATCACTAGAAAATTAGGTTTGCCTAGGCAATTTACATACATGACTCAGATCTGCTAAGATTATTTACAATTTATACATGCAGACTAGGTTTACAACATAACATGATCGAATGGCATGGACACATCGATCAAGCGCTATCCCTTTTGTCGAAAAAGGGGGTGTACTACTATGGGTAGTTGACACGTAGCGGTCAACAGGAAGCAAACTTATGTACGCTCAGAAGCCCAATAGTCACGTCTATTCATCCTCAACGTTGCATATAAATAGAAGGTGACTTAGCCTCATTTGAACACACTCATCTTCACACTTCTCTCTCTTTCTCTCCTCATTGATTGGGTACGGATTTCTGGGCCTCTCTCTCTCCACACGTTCGAAATTTCAGGAGACCGAATTTCTGGACAGTTTGACCAAGCGTTGACCAGCATGCGTTGACCTCCTTTGACTAAGTTTTTGTGAGCGCTATCTCTATTTGGGTAAGCTGCATTTTGGGCACAGAAATCGACGCTAAACGTTGATTGTTGACCAGCGTTGATTGCAGCTAGGGCTAACTGCAGGTGGGTTGTTTGGCCAAACTTTGACTGGGTTGAATTTGACTGTTTTGAGGGTTGTTTTATCTTGCTATTTGGAGGTCGAAGTTGACTGAAGTTAACCGATTTGTTGAGGGTCAAATTTAACCTGTCGACCAGCGTTGACTTTTCTGGTTAGGGCTCTTTTGTTGTTGTTATAAATTATCATATTTGTAAATTGTACTCTCTCTCTGCTAAACTATTGAAGACTAAAAGAAGATTTGATCAAGGGTTTCCCCACATTGGGGTTTCTCCCTGGCTGGTGCCACATCTTGTGTCCTCTTGTCTTGGCTCGTCTTCGACTGTTTATGTTTATGTTCTATCTACATTTTACTATCATGTTGATGTGATTGCTAATCTGAATATTGATACTGAGCTCATAAAGAAATTGAAGTAAAATTGCTCTAAAGCATAGAATATACCATTGTTTCCTGAAATTAACAATAACTCTACCCCATAGAGACAAATTATGTGTGTCTCCACAAACTCCTGGCTACAAAGGACTAGCCAAACAAGTAGATATTATTTAGGCCCCAACCCCAAACTTCTTTCTTATTACAATTTTTTACCATTTCACCAAAGGAATTCCTTCCTTTAAACCAGTGTTGCAAACATCCCAATTTTATCGCAAAAAATAGCTAAATCACAATTTTTTGGCCTAGACAATGTTTGTCGATTTCTGCCAATATTTTGGTGGTATCTTAATTGTGTCGATGTTTGCCAATTTTTACCGATATTTTCACAATTATTAGGATTTTTTGGTTTTTTGGAACCTCACCAATTTTATCTCGAATCCAATGTTTGCAACATTGCTTTAAACCATTGCCCAACCACAAAAATTGAAAGCTCTTTTTCCTAGTGTTCATAAGAATACCTTTCAGCACACTTGCAATAGACATCCAGTACACTAGAATACTTTCCAATACTAATTTTAGAAATACAAGGTGACCTCCCAAAGACAACAACATGTTCACCCATAAGGAATTTTGGGCCTCAAACTTGTTGTATAACCATATCTAGTCAAAAATATGTATGAATTTGGTTTCAAAAAGAAACTGAGATACTTAAAGCATGCACCAAAATCCTTTCGGGAAAAAGGGAGGTGGTTTTCAATTTGAGGAATCCAGTATTCTGAGACTAAATTGGACAACATCCACAATTTTGCAAAATTGACTTCCATTATAGATGTATATGTGTATGTGTGTGTATTACAATTTATATGTGTAAAATTTTGCATTATATATATTACATACATACATATAATTATTAATATTATATGTATATAATAATTGATATTATAAATATATACAAAAATATAGTATAAAGTTATAAGTATGATATGGTTCCAAAAATTAATATATAGTTATATATTTATTTATTTATTTATTTATATAATTAATATATTAATATATTTTGAAAAAAATATATAGGCAAACAATGGCAAACCTCATCAAAACCTTATCAGAATATTCAGACTCCAATCAAACCTAATAGTTGTCAAACCCAAATTTGAACCCAAACCATGTGACATAGGTAGCCACCACACATCAATGCAAGGATGCAAGGAACCATTATAATATTGATGTTTGTATCAAAGATAAATGTTGGAAACTACATCCAAAGTTGAATACAAAGAACTGCAAGAAGGAAGCCAAGAAGAAGAACATGTTAGTGGTGGATTTAAGCAACTAGATAGACAGCATCTTAGATGTAGACAAAAATATTGTCTACACTACAATGCAAAATGAGGTGAATCTGATAGCCTCCATCCCAAGGAAGGGAATGAAATGACTAAACTCTTCCAAATCAAGATCCAAGTCCAAAAGACAAAGTTGGATGCTCTATTTGATTCAAGTTCTAGGCCAATCTCATAGCAAAGGATCTAATATGTGAGCTTAGATTAGAAGTTCATGATCATCATAGCTTCTACCCATTGGGATGGGTAAACAAGGATGCAAAAATCAAGGTCATTGAGCAATGTAATATCAAATGTGTTGTACGTGCAAACAATATTAATGAAGTGGAGGTACATTTGTTGTGTGTGGTATAATGTTAAGAAGCCCCTACATGTACATGCGCGATAAAATCTTCATGAGGAGGGCAAACCAATACTGCTTGATCAAGGATTGGAAGTCCTTCATCATCAATGCATACAAAGGCAAATCCAAGATCTATCTAGTAAGTGTTCACCAAGCCAAGCAATTGATCAATTCAAGTAGGAAGTTCATATAGCTCTTCTGAAAACGGAATTGACAAGAAGATGAAGTGATCAAAGTAAATACATCTTTGGAGGGATGTACTAAAGAGAAAAAAGCACCAATTGGAGGAGTTTTTGCACGTGTACAAATAAATGTTCCATTAGCCTAAGAGGTTACCACCTACAAGGGAAGTGGAGCATAAAATATTGTTGTTCTCTAACTCCCAATTGCTAAATATATTATTATACAAGCAAACTATCATGAAAGCAAAAGAAGAGAAGAAGCTATTGCAAGAACTATTAGAGCAAGGGTAATTCAAAGCACCTCACCTTATGGGTCACCAATCATCACAGTGCCCAAGAAGGATGGGGCTTGGTGATTGTGTATCGACTACAAAGTTCAAAATAAGATCACCCTTATGAACCAATACCTTCTACTCAGGATCAATCACTTGCTAAACCAAATGCAACATGCCAAGTACTTCACCAAGTTGTGTTTCAAATCAAGAGAAAAATAGAACAAATAAAAGAAGAAGATTGCCTTCAAGACAATGAAGTTTATATGAATAGTTGGTAATACCTTTTGGTTTATGTAATGCACCAACAACTTAAAGTATTTGATGATTGATGTCTTGCATCCCTTTGTAGATTCATTTGTAATAGTGCACCTAGACGACATATTGATTTTTAGCTCTACCTAGGAAGTCTCACTTCTCATGCAAGTGTTAGAGACTCTAAAAAAGCATAAACTTGTGACAAATCTTAAGAAATATATGTTTGCCCAACTATCCTTGTTGTACTTGGGGTGTGTCATTGGTGGAGGGGAGCTTCAACTCAAGATTGAACCTACTAAAATGGAAGCCATCATCAAGTGACAACTCCTACCCATGTCGCTAAAGCTTGGGGGAAGCACAATACCTTCACAAGTTTATAGCATGCTTTTCAATGTGGTTACAAGACTCCATGCCATTAGTGGAAGGCCTTTTCAGCCCTAAAATGAAGATTTGTCAAGCACCAACGCTCACATTGCCTAATTGGCAAAAGCCCTTCTAAGTGGAGATGGATGCGGCAGGACATATTATGGGAGTTATTGCACAAAGGTAAACCAATATGTTATTATTCTAAAATGTTCCATGGTGGAGTCCAAAACTACCCAACATATTGTTGAAATTATAACTAGGTTCAATTTTCATAATTATGATTTTGTAATGAGTCAAAAAAAAAATATTTAAGTCAAAAGAAAAATTATTTTATCATGTACCATTTGGACATTTAAAAGAAAAAAGAAAAACTGAATTTTAAAAGTATATTTTTATGTATCCAAGTAGACCAAGTCAGCCTTCCAAAAAGACAAGTCAGCTTGCCTAAAATACATGCCCCTTCGCATGAAAAAACAACTATAAATAGAGCCAATTTGTCTCCATCAAACACACACTTCGATGATCTAATCTGAGGCAGAAGAAGGAGATTCCTGAGGCAGAAATGCAAGATCCCTGAGGCAATAATACAAGGTTTCTGAGGTTAACATATGAGCAGTTCGAACTGTCGTGTCTGAGGCATATCAAAGTACTTCATATGGCACATCTGAGGCGTATCTGAAGCACTTCACATGGCACATCTGAGGCATAACAAAAGGCATTTCTAAGGTAGCACGCATAGCCTTTCTGGGTATTACATTCCTGTGGTATGTGAATATTCTATGACACCAGATCTCTATGGAATATGAGCTACTTGTGACATGGTATTTCTGTGGTATCCACACTATCTATTGCACTACAATTTTGTGGTAGACTTATGGACAAACATATGGCACTTTATGGACAGATATGAGGAGGGCTGACCTGGCACTTGGATAATAAGACTACTGATCAGATTGGCTATGACTTGGATTTTTCTCTTGTTGACAAAGAATCTATAAAGAAAGGATTGTTGGGTTTTTCCCTTGTGGGTTTTTCCCTGGCCACTGGCCTAATCTCTGACGTCTCTTGTCTTTGTGCATTATGATCTCTACTTCTCTTTATGTTTATGAATGTATAATTGCTTGATGACATAACTTAATGAAATAAATGCTATAAGGAAACGTATATATCAGTGACAAGTAATTATCATCATCAAAAATTCAACTTGTATTTGAATTTCAACACATATGACAAGGAGCTCTATGACCTGGCTCACGTTATTGCGAAACGGAAGCACAATCTAATGGGAAAGGAACCATCATCCACATTGATCACCAATAATTGCAATATTTGCAAGCCTAAAGTAAGCTTCAACAAACAAGGCACTACAGATGGAAGGGGTTTTATAGCAATTTCATCTTATCATCAAATATAAGAATGGCAACACTAATGAGTTGCTAGAAATGATTTCAAGGCCACCCACACCCAAGATCACATCCTTAGGTACTCTTATGCACATGGAACCTTTCACCCGAGATGCATAAAAAGAGGATTGCGCAAAAAATGAGGACTTCAAGGAGATATTTAAGAAACTACAAGGCCAATTTCATGAAGAAGAACATGATCACAAGGCTTATTATCCTCTCCAGAATGGGTTGCTCTAAAAGTTAGATAATCTTTGTGCTCCTAAAGGAAAAAGATTGCAACTTATCAGTGAGGCTCACACCTCGAAACTTGCAAGGTATTTTGGTGTTGGGAAAGTAGTGGCCTAGCTACAAAGGTACATGTATTAGGCCAAAATGTAAGAAGATATCGCTTGGTTTATCAAAGGATGCATACTTTGTTGTGCCAACAAACCCAAAAAGAAGCAAAGTTTACACGATCCCTTACCAAGAGGGGGTTGTTGAAATGTGTAACTAGGTTCGGTCTTCATAATGTCTATTGTAATCATGATTTTATATAAAGTCAAAAGTCAAAAAGTATCATAAAGACCCTCCAAGAACTTGTCAACCAAGTCGACCTACAAGAAGGATCAAGTCAGCCTCATGGAAAACAATTTGACCTCCTAAGAATTGCTTATATATAAGGGAACCTCGACTTCATTTGGAGAGACATTCAACAAGCAAGAAAGCAAGTTCGATATCCTCAAGAAAGAAGCTAGAAAAGGATGAAAATCAAGGAAGAGAAGCAAGATAGAAGTTTTGGACCTCTCTCTCTCTTGTGTTAGCGTTTCTAAAGTAGCTTCTAGACCGAAATCGCAGAGCTTGCTGGGGAAATCGAAGTTACATAAGAAACTACTAGGAAAGTCAAAGTTGCAGAAAAAGTTGTTGGGTCGAAGTTGTCGAAAGTTGTTGGGTCGAAGTTGCTGGAAGTTGTTAGGTCGAAGTCGCTGAGCCAAAATTGTTGGAAGCTGCTAGGTCAAAATAGCTGGAAAGAAAAGCTCATCAAGAAGGACAAGTTTGACTTGGTCTTGGAGGGGTCTTTGACAAGGACCTGTTGAAAAATGTGAAACTGGGTTCGGTCTTCATAAATATGAAATGCACTTTTGATTCTTGTATATTGTCAAATGAAAGACAAATTATTATTATTACTTTTGGAGCATGCGTTTCATGCTCAATGTCTTTTATTTTATAGGTCAAACACCCATTGAGTGTTTCTAGGGATTGTCCTAGGTCAAGAAGTCAAAAGAGATTGTCATAAGTTGAAGACACCATCGGGCACATTGTAACTTGTACAGAAAATTACTTTTGTCATTAAAAATGTCAAAATACCCTTCAAGACCAAGTCGGCCTAACAGCTGGGAAGTCGGCCTATTTTGAGAAGTCACGTCTACCTTGAAGAGCCTATATAAAGAAGGGAACTCGACCTCCTTGAGACACATTCATCACTCACTCGTTCAAGCGAAGAAGAAGAGCAAGGTGGAAAGCGAGGAAGGAAGAGGATGAAGAAAGATTGTTTTTGCGCTAATTCTCTCTCACATGTGCAAAGAAGAGACGTTATGGTTTGTTGCTTCAAGGTCGAAATTCTCTATCTACTAGAAGAGGATCAAACCTGCTAGAAGAAGGGCCTACTAGGTCACCTACTAGCCATAGTCAAGGAAGCAAGGCAAGCGAAGTTTTTGGGAGGCCTTAGAAGGCAAATTTCGCTAACACGTGTGGATGCAGTGGCAGTTGCAGGGGGCAGAAATTTCAGACCTATAGTAGACGCCGAAATTCTGAAGCTGGGAGTCAAAGTTGTGCTGCTGGAAGAGATTTTGACTGGGTTTGACTTCAACAAGGGAAGCCATCACTCAGAAAGGTTGGACTTGGTCTTGGAGGGTACTGGTCTTGGTCTAGAGGTCTTGGAATTCATCGATTGAAGAATCTATAAAAAAAGAGATTTTGCGGGTTTTCCTCTCAAGTGGAGAGGTTTTGGCCCTGGCCTGCAGCCTACATTTTGTGTTCTTGTGTACTATTGCTCTTCTTGTTTCGGTATTTGTTTGATGATACACAAACATAATAATAAATGAAGAAGCTAATAAGTAAGAAAAAGTAAAAAGACATCACAAGCAGTTAAAGAAAAGAGAAATCACTCTAATCATTGCCCTTTAGATTTCTCAACATGGTATTAGAGCTAAGGTTGGCCAAGGGGGATTACGAAGATCTCTACTACATTGAAGAAGTTTCTAAAGAAGTGTTCAAAGGTGGCAAGTCATCTCAAGAAAGGCATCAAGAAGTATGGAATCTCCTATTTATTCCAAAGAACGAAGTGACCAAGACAAAGGACGAAGAACTCTTCTCAGCACTCACTGGCACATTTCA
This sequence comes from Pinus tabuliformis, assembly GCA_031772625.1. Taxonomy (NCBI): domain Eukaryota; kingdom Viridiplantae; phylum Streptophyta; class Pinopsida; order Pinales; family Pinaceae; genus Pinus; species Pinus tabuliformis. The sequence continues at coordinate 537,642,952 of CM062805.1, read as the reverse complement.
AGATGAAAGCATTTAGGTGATTGATAGTGGAGCATCAAGACACATGACCGGTCATCATAAGCAACTAAAAACATTGTCAAAAGGAAAGTCTTCTTACTATGTAGCTTTGATAATAAGAGTTATCTTGTGAAAGGAATTGGATCAACCTCAATAGAGCTAGAGAATGGAGGCAATATTCATCTCAACAACATCCTATTTGTTCCAGGTTTGCATAAGAACTTTCTCTCCATTTCAAGTCTAGAAGATAAAGGTGATAGAGCGGCTTTCATTGATAGAAAATTTGTAGCATGGGGTAAAAACTCAAGCATAGAAAATGCTACAGTGATTGGGATTCATGAAGGAAGACTTTATAGGTTTCTATTTCCTCTTGCTCAAGCTTTAGTTCACATTGAAATTAGCCCATGTGAACTTTAGCATATAATATTTTGTCATTTCAAAATCCTTCCAACTCTAAATTCAATAGTAGATGGAATGCCCGAACTGAAAGAAGATCATGAAGGAGTTATGTACGGGATGTGCATTGGGTAAGAACACCAAGAGACCATTTGCAAGCAGTGCTTCACGGTCAAAAGAAATCATGGATCTTAACCATTCCAATGTTTGTGGCCCTATAACTCCTAAATCACTTGGAGGTCAAACTTGTGTTTACCTAATGAAATCCAAGGAGGAAGTATTTACCAAATTTCAAGAATTCAAAACTAAAGTAGAGAATCATACAGAAAGAAGAATCAAGATATTAAGATCCAATAATGGAGGAGAATACACATCTAAGGAAATCATAGCTTTCTTTAAGGAGTCTGGGATTAAGAGGGAGTTGATAGTCCCATATAATCCCGAACAAAATGGAGTTGCAGAATGAAATAATCGATCCATTGAAGAAAGTGTAAAAGAAATGCTACATGATCAAGATTTACTGAAATTTTTGTGGGGTGAAGCTACAAAGACAATTGTATACATACAAAATTGAAGTCCCCACAGGTCACTAGATAACAAGACTCTCAAAGAAGTGTTCACTGGAAAGAAACCATTCGCAGATCATCTCTGAATCTTTTGGTTGTCCTATTTATATTCATATACCTAAGGACAAAAGGAAGAAGTTGGATCCATCTGGCATGAAGGGAAAGTTTGTGGGCTACAATAACTCTTCTTAGACCTATAGGATCTACATAAAGGAAGTACATTGAATAGAAGTCAGTCGAGATGTGAAATTTGACGAAAGTATTGCATTCAAGAAATCAAATGATCTCCCTATGGACTCTGATGATGAAGAACTTCCAGTATTTGAAGAGGTAGTTAGTAGGGAGGAAGAAGAATCAAATAATGAAGATGAAGGTCCCAGTGAACCTATACAACTTGTGGTAATCCTCGAAACTAGAAAGAGACCTAACTGGTTGAATTCTACAGTACTAGATGCAAAAGGTCATCGAGCAGCTCAAGGTACATTCAGGGAAAGCAAGAAACCCAAACGATATTCTGGGTATGCAGCCTACATGACAAAACTAATAGAAGCAAAGCCATCCACTTTTGAAGAAGTTGTCAATCACCAAGAATGGAAGGATACCAATGAAGAATCTCAATCTATAATGAAGAATGGAGTTTGGGAGATCGTACCTAGACCTGAAGACAAATTTGTGGTAGCTTCCAAATGGCTCTACAAGATCAAACATGCAGCAAATGGAAGTATTGACAAAACTAATAGAAGCAAAGCCATCCACTTTTGAAAAGATTGTCAATCACCAAGAATGGAAGGATGCCATGAATGAAGAGTATTAATCTATAATGAAGAATGGTGTTTGGGAGATCATACCTAGACCTGAAGACAAATTTGTGGTAACTTCTAAATGGCTCTACAAGATCAAACATGCAACAGATGGAAGTATTGATAAATATAAGGCAAGATTTGTGGCTAGAGGCTTCTCTCAACAAGAAGGAATCGACTATGAAGAGACATTTGCTCCAACAGCAAGGTATACAACTATTCGTTCGTTGGTCTCTTTGGCAGCATCGATGGGATGGAACATCCACCAAATGGATGTCAAGACTGCATTCCTGAATGGCACAATTGATGAGGAAGTCTATATAGAACAACCTTTGGGATTTGAAGTTAAAGACAGAAAGGCATATGTCTGCAGATTGAAGAAGGCATTATATGGCCTCAAGCAAGCACCAAGGGCATGGTATACTAGGATGGATGCATACCTACAAAGATTAGGCTTCACAAAGAGTTCCACTGGGCCAAACCTTTATATTAAGGTTGTGAAGGGAGAGTTGATAATCATTCTTCTGTATGTGGATGATCTTCTCTTGACAAGTGTGGAAGGTCGAATTGAAGAATGTAAGAAGCAACTAGCAGCAGAATTTGACATGAAGGATCTAGGGTTGATGCACTACTATTTGGGACTGGAAGTCTGGCAAGGACCTAATGAGATCTATCTAGGTCAAGGAAAGTATGTGATCAAGATGTTGAAAAGGTTTGACATGATGGATTGCAAACCAATGACAACCTTGATTATCACAAACTTAAAAAGATTAAGGAGTTATGAATCAAGCCATGTGGATCCTTCCAAGTACAGACAATTGATTGGCTCACTAATGTACTTGGCGAACACTCGACCAGACATATGTTTTCTAGTAAATGTCCTCAGTCAATTCCAAGTGGAGCCGAGGCATGATCATTGGATAGCAGTAAAACATATACTGAAATATCTGCAGGGAACCATCCACTACTATCTGAAATATGATAGAAGGAATGATGTCCACTTGATTGGATATACAGATTCTGACTGGGGAGGCAATGAGAAGGATGGAAAGAGCACAACCGCAGGATGTTTTAGTTTGGGATCCTCCATGATCTCATGGATGAGAAGAAAGCAAGAAAATGTTGCTTTGAGTAGTGTTGAGGCTGAGTATATTGTAGCCTATGAAGTAAGCAGAGAAGTTGTCTGGTTAAGGAAGTTGTTATCTGACCTATTTGAAGGACCAATGGACCCTACAGTGATACATTGTGATAACACCAATTGTATAAGATTGTCTGAAGACCCAGTATTTCATGGAAAGACAAAGCATATCAACAAGTATCACTACATTCAGAAGCTAGTACAAGATGGTGTGTTGCAGTTACAATACATCTCCATCGATGAGCAGGTAGCTGACATATTGACAAAATCTCTTCCCAATAAGAAGTTTGTATATTTGAGAGACAGGCTTGGCTTAATTGATATATCCTCCCTGGTTGAGAGGGAGAGATAGGCACGTCATTCTTGTCTTCACTTGGGAAGACAAAATGGAGGATTGGGTAAGCATATGGCATCCAATACTCTTTGAGGATGAGGTAGGGCATCCAAGATAAGAGTAGTCGTGGACCGATATTCTTTGAGGACTAACTATCCAAGATAAGAATAGTCCATGTAATACTCTATGAACACCTGTGTGGGGTATGTAACTTAAGAGACAATGATGATGGTGTCTATAAATCATTGGTCTCGCCAGCATTGTGCTCTGATCTTGTGGAGAGATAGAGCAGTTAGTAAATGCCTTGCTATATGACAATGCCGGTTGATATGATGCTAAATAGATGGGTTACCAATCCGACTCTTCTTATGAGATCTCTTAAAATTGGAAATGTCCATGTACCATTTATGAATACCTCCCTAGTTAAGAGAGTGTTGAAAAATGTGTAACTAGGTTTGGTCTTCATAAATATGAAATGTACTTTTGATTCTTGTATATTGTAAAATGAAAGAAAAATTATTATTACTATTTTTGGAGCATGGGTTTCAGGCTCAAGGTCTTTTATTTTATAGGTCAACCACCCATTGAGAGCTTCTAGGGTTTTTCCTAGCTCAATAAGTCAAAAGAGTCATTGTCATAAGGTGAAGATCCCATCAGGTGCACCGTAACTTGTAAAGAAAATTATCTTTGTCATTAAAAATGTCAAAATACCCTTCAAGACCAAGTTTCCCTGGCAGCTGGGAAGTCGGCCTATTTTGAGGAGCAGTGTCCACCTTGAAGAGCCTATATAAAGAAGGTAATTTGACCTCCTTAAGACACATTCATAACTCACTCATTCAAGCAAAGAAGAAGAGCAAGAAGGCAAGCGAGGAAGGAAGAGGACGTAAAAAGATTATTAGGCTAATTCTCTCTCACATGTGCAAAGAAGAGATGCTAGGTTTTGTTGCTTCAAGGTCGAAATTCTCTATCTACTCTAAGAGAATAAAATATGTTGGAAGAAGGGTCTACTAGGTCACCTACTAGCCCTAGACAAGGAAGCAAGGCAAGTGAAGTTGTTGGGAGGCCTTGGAAGGCTAATTTCGCTCACACGTGTGGATGCAGTAGCAGTTGTAGGGGGCCGAAAATTTCAAACCTGCAGTAGAGGCCGAAATTCTGAAGTTAAGAGTCAAAGTTGTGCTGCTAGAAGAGATTTCACTGGGTTTGACTTGGACAAGGGAAGCACATCACTCAGAAAGGTTGGAGTTGGTCTTTGAGGGTATTGATCTTGTTGCACACTTCTTGTCAAAGTTCCAAGGAAGAAGATATGCCAAAAAAAATTCAAAGGATCGGATCATCAGTCATCAGTGAATTCAGTCTTTTTAAACCCATTCTACAAATTTATAATGTAAATGATGCTAGTAAGACCATATATGTATGTAACAACCTAAGTAAGCCTATTATTTTGGCAAGGGTTTCATCCTAGGAGGTTTTTTGTCTCACTGACTCATCTGTGTTTTTAAACACGGATGGTCGGCAGAGTTTTTCCCTCCAACCTCACCCCAAAACTAGGGTGGAATTCTTTGTCAAAGTCTTAGGTGATTCCTAGTGTTTTAATTGAGTCTTATGTAAAAGTGGTTTAGGAATAATTTAAGATAATTGGCTAAATTATTTTATTACAAATCACTTGGTCTACTAGATCATATTGTGTCGTAGAATTGGGTAAATTATTTGAGGGTCTATACCGAATGGGTGTTCCCCCTTTGAGGGTTGAATTGTAATTATCTTATGTAAAAAATATTTTAGTGCATGGTCCCTCATACTTAGACACCATGGCTAAAATATTAGAGGGTGAAAAAATTATTAATCCCCTCAAGTGTCAATTAATTAAATTTTCTGGCAAAAAATAAATTAAAATCCTAAGCCATAAATTTAATTAATTAGAGTCAAAATTAATGTCTTAGAAAAATTAAATTCTCCAAGTGGAAAAATTCGTAGGTATCAAAGAAATTAATTTTTAGAGGTCCCACACCAATGGAATATTGGAAATTTCAAGAAAATTTGGAATCTTGAACCTTGGTGGTTAAGTCAGTCAATTTTTTGAGGAAATTAGCTCAAAATAATTAATTTTGAGCTAATAAAAAATGGGTTAAATGAGAAATTCGAAAATTCCTCAAAAATAAATATTTTCAACGGTGGGGATTAAAAGATCATCAAGGATTTATCGACAGCCGAGATTATTTTGACGGGGATCAAGCCAACTAGCCGTTATTTTCCACTTCAAGAATTTTACTATAAATTAGAAGTCATTTGTGTCAAAAGTCATCTGATGTTTGGCTAAAAAAAATTTGCGGAAAAGTTGATGTAACGCTATTGTCCCACTAGGAACGTTTTTTGAATCATAATAAAGACTTTGGGCACAGTTCATGGTGTTTATTGTCTACTGATTTGTTGTATGTGTTGGGTACGGACATTCCAATATTGTGCTTATATTTTAATTAAATCATTATTTCATTGTAGATGATAGGAACACTCTATTGATAAGTTTTGGGTTTATTTTAGATGATCTGATTCATTGTTGTTCTAACAGTTTATACGTGAAGAATTATATAGTGTTTGCAAGTTCCCTAGTCCTTGGGCTCCAAGTTCACAAACTGTGGACATAGGCTAATCTTGTTGGGACTTCAAACATTTTTATGGTTTATATAACTTCGCTAAGGCTGTAGCTTGTATTTTCCAAAGTACACTTAGCTATTTGTCAAAAAATATCTAAAAAAAATGTTTCTCAAAATTCCTTTTAAAAGCATTGTATATTTGTACATTTGTAAATAAATTTGTATAATAATATTTTGTCTAACTGGGGTTTTGACATTTTTTGTATATATTGGGGTTTTGGGTGTTTGTGAATTCATTTGTACAGGTGAAATCAAGTGAGAAGAGTTGGATTCGAGCTAGATCTAGGCCCTTGAGGGTAAGATCTAGTCTCCAAAAATTTTGCAGGACCAACTACTGAAGAAAATTTGAAGTAAATTGCAGATCTAAAGCAAATTAATTTTTTAGAGCAAGGGTTTCAAAGTTTTAAGGCTCCTAGGCCCGGATTTACCCTCTCTAGGGCCAGCATCATCCTCTCCTAGCCTCGTGTTAGCCTTTGTGGCCCCAGCGTCATCCTTTTAGGCCCCCATAGGTAGGCTACAAACCCTAAAGGGCCTCGACCTCCTCTCTTGGCCTTGCATTGAGGGTTTAAGGCCTTTTTAGGCCTTGCCATGAGCCCAGAGGGCCTCAGCCCCCACCTTGACCCTAGACGGCAGCCTTTTAGGCTTGTTGTGGCCTTTTCAAGCCCTCTCCCTGCCTCGACCTCCTCTTTGAGCCTTCTTCTCCTTCCTTCAGCCCTTGTGTTGCCCTTTTTGGCCTTCTTCCCTAGTCGCTGACCTTTCTAGCCCTCTCTCTCCCCAACGCTAGCCCTACTGGGCCTAATGCTAACCCTCCTTGGCCCTAATTTGCTCTCTGCTCATCTCTGAATTTTTTTGAACTGAATACTTGGTGTGTTTTGCAGAGAAAATTGGCTCAAAGTTTGTATTTTCAGGTGGCATAATCAGGAGAAATGCTACAATGGTCTTGGGCCTAGGGTTTGCTATCTAAACCCTCACGTTGTCACTGTTTTACTTCAGCTGTCATATTCATTTTATAATAGTGAATTAGAACCCCTAAAATCACATCTAAGTGGTCTAAACACCTAAATAATTTCATGATAAAATTTTGCTAGTGTTCTGGCTACTTGGGCATTGAATATCTAGCTTAGATCTAACCATTTGCTTGTTAGAATATCTCTTCATAATCACCAAATCTATTATAAATCTAAAAAGAGCACTCTAAAGGGTATAAAATTGATTGGTGTGGCTTCTAGCATATTATCATAGCTTCTAGTATCTTGGGCATCAATTTTTGGGCATAGATCTCTAATTTCTAGTGGCTGATATCTCTACATAAAAGGCATAATCAGATCTGATATTTTCTGAATATAACATCTTAAGAGGGCTAAAAGTTCATCAATTTACATTGGCAAAGTTGTTTTATCAATTGGCAAGTTCATTGGTCATTTTCAGTTTTATATGCTTAATAATTTCTTGGTTGGAAGTGATTTACTTATTGTTGTCCTATACTTCATCATAAGTAGCTCTTTCATGGTTAAATTGGCTCATGGTGGTTTATGTTGTTGAGTTCTAACAATTGCTTGTTTTGTGTTAGATTTGAAAAATTGTTAACTTGGCACTAAAATCACTCAAACATCTAAGCTTTAAATCCTCTAATCTCATTAATGGTTTAAGTTACTTGAGCATTAAGATCTAATTGGCATCTTTGTGTTTAACATCTAATTGAAGCATTGTTGTGAAATCATTGGATAATTGCTCTAAATTAAAGATCATAATCTTAAGAAGTTTTGATATCTTTGTTGTCTATCTTAAGCATTTGGCATCTTTGTGTTAAACATCTAATTGAAGCATTGTTGTGAAATCATTGGATAATTGCTCTAAGTTAAAGATCATAATCTTAAGAAGCTTTGATATCTTTGTTGTCTATATTAAGCATTTGGCATCTAAAGTTTCATTGGTTATCATTCTAAGTGAGCATCTCTTAACATTGATCATTGGCATATCTTAAATGGTCACAAGTAATCATTATTGAATTAGATATTTGTCCTAAGCATCTTGGAGATTGATCTATTGTGTAATATTGGCACTTGTATCATTAAACACTTGTCTTGTTTTGAGATTGTCTTTCAATTCATTATTAAGTACTCTTGCTATAAGGTAATTAACATTAAGTACTTGAGGAACATAAACAATCATAACTCAAGATCCACCAATTTCATTTGCATAAGCATCCTAGGCTTAGCTTGCACTAATAATTTACCTCCAAGCATAAACTTGGTTAATAGACCTCTAGGGTCACCCTTTCTCACCTAGCTTGAGGGATTCAACACCTTTCTAGTGGTTAACACAGTGACCTTGCAGTCGTCAGAGCCACAATCTCTGCAATGCCGGAGGCACTGGGTGGTTGGAACACAAGGGGAGGTATCATTAATCAAGCCTCTGCTTGCTTCCCATTGGCTTCCATCCCACAACCTACTCTAAAGACTGGTCTCAAAACAGTTAAGAGGGAGGTTCCATTTAGACTAGGCATATAATTTAAAAGTAACCAAGATCCTTGCATTACACCTAGATCTTAGGATTTGCATAGCATATAGGTTAGTCAATCATTTAAGTAACGGTTGTCCATCTGGTTACTTGGTCTTAATTTGTAATAAGCAAGAATTTTGACTCCATAAGGCATTGGTCTCATTTCTAAATCTAATTAAATCCTTAAGTCTTGCTAAATTTAACCAAGTAGCTAGGCCACTCAACTGTGTCTCCCGGATAGTTGATTCCCAACTTGTCTTTTATCATCTCATTTCCATAGGGACTACCCCCCATACCCTGTTGTTAGGAGACAGCTAGAACGAAGTGGGAGGGGATCAGAGTGACAGCCCCCGCCCGGAGTCATTGTCGCAGTGCCTGTACAATCTGAGCGACAACAGGTCTTGGTCTAGAGGTCTTGGAATTCGTCAATTGAAGAATCTATAAGAAGAGAAGAGATTTTGCGCGTTTTTGATCCGGATTTAAACAGGAACGCAACAAATTACATAGATAACCATAGATACAGAGATACAGTAGAAATAATACTTAATTTCATTAATGTAAAAATACTGAAATATGCTTACAAACAGAAGTGGAAATAAGCTAGCTCGGGTGATGATAGTTTATCTCTGACGGGAGATGTGGCGCCTACATGCCTCTGAACTGTCTTACAATGAGGCTGAAAGGCCTATTTATTGTTGAGAAACAATGGAAAACCCTAAACATCCAAAACCCTAACCCTAGGAGATGAAGCGCCAAACTATGGGCCCCGTTTTGGGTAAATTGGTACATCAACTTCCCAGGGTCGTAACTTTGGCATACGATCTCTGTTTGACACGCACAATACCTCGTTAGAAAGATCTATCCGAAGACTACAACTTTGGGAAGAGCAACATCGGTCCATGGACCTATGTTGCTCCCAGTTTTCACAAAAAATGTCGTTTAGGGCATCAAAACGGCTCTGGAAGTTCATGACCCGAAAAACTGCAAAAAATAGTAGATTGTGCTACAAATAAGGAAACTGAAAAACTGAAAGAAACAATGGTGGGGTTCCAAGTGGAATTGGGGAGTGGCCACCAATATCCACCTGGATCATTCCTCTCTCCTTAGGAAGCAATGGTCCCCATTGCGTTGAGTTCCTCCATGAGATGAGGAAACTTCTGCTGAACTTGGTCCCTGGTGAGCCACTTGCCCTGGTGAAGGAGTTGGCCTGCTTTGACAACTTGATACAGTTGGATCTTCTGTTGGCGAGTGTGCTTGATCTACGTGTCCATGATCCGATTAGTTGCAGCTTGTTCCATGTAATATGGATTTAACTCTATTGGTGTGAGTTGTTTTGCGATGTCGGATGTGTCTAGTAATGGTGGAAAGTATGGCCGAAGGCAGCATTGTTTTAAGAAATGGCCGTTTCGATACCGAAACGGTCGGGTTGATCCGAGCCATTACCCTCTGCTGTGACCCGGCCCTTGGAACGATTCGACTCGCCGAGTCAGCCATGACTCGGCCGAGTCATTCAATGACTCGGCCGAGTACTCGGCCAACTCAGCCGTTTTTGTATTGACTCGGCCGAGTCATAACCAGTGGCCTGTAACCCCATCAAAACAGCGATTTGACATTTTTTTAATGAAATTTTGAAGTGTTTGTTGATTGGTTTGAACTCCAATGTGTTTTATGAATTAGTTAAATGTTATTTGGGGTCCATTTCCCCCTCCCAAACCCTATTTAACACACTCAAATGCTCTCTACTATTGATATGCTATTCAAATTTCATGGTAATGTTAAATTCTTAAAGTAAAAGTGACATTCTCCTTAATCTTCATTTTCATCCTTTTACTTAAATTTTTAACATTACCATGAAATGACTCAGGATGTTTGAGAGTGGTTTCGGCCTCATTGGATTTCATATGGAGAAAGTAGAATTTTAGATTTCATTCAAAATCCAGCAGACTTATCAGTTTTTCAGGATTTCAGGATTGGAGGATTGCAATGTTTCCATTGAATTTTGTCATGTATTAGGGTATGGAACTCGTATTTAATCAAGAGCACCAATCCCTCTATGTACCTTGATGTTAGTGACATTGGTTGTCGAACTCCTCTAGGATTCGCTCCCAAACCAGGAGCTTCTGAAAATGTCGCTCCCGCTCCCGTTTTCGCTCTCGCTCCCCACTTTCGCTCCTGCTCCCAACTTCCAAGTAACACTGAGCCAGATGATGTTGGCAACTCTAGCAGTAGCCAGTAGTACTGGTCACAGACTTTTGTTGTAGAGGCCATTTATAGCCTCCTTGGTTATGTGTTTTTGTTTTGATCTCTATATCATCATCGTGTATGTATTGGACAATGCATTAGGTGCCATTTTGATATAATTGATATATTCATGAGCCTCCTTTGATCATATGTTGTCTTCTATCTATATTCTAATGCTGTGTGTTTGGAAACATGAATGAAAATCTTTAAAATTATGTGTTTTTATAAAAAATAAATATTTAATGTATTTTTTACAATGACCGAGTCATTGAAATCGAGCCGACCGAGTTGATACCGAGTCAGAGTCAACCCTCGACCGAGTCGGAGTCGGAGTCGGAGTTTTAAAACATTGGAAGGCAGTCCACATTGAACATTCGGCGCAGGCCAAGGAATGGGGTAATGCTGAGCTCAAATGCATTGTCTCCCACAGCCTTGGTAATGGTGTAAGGACCATATCGGAGTGGTCTGAGTTTCTGATAGGCTCCGGTAAGGCGTTCCTTTTGCAAATGCAACCAGACTTTGTCGCCCACATGAAACTTGTGTGGCACCCGATGTTGATCATGTCGCTGCTTGTACTTGGCATTTGATTTCTCCAGAATGTCGTGGACCTGCTGGCGGATATGTTGGATGTGCTCAATGAAATTGTTTTCCTTATCTATTTCGGACTGGACATGAGCCGAATCTGCCTGAGTAGCTGCAAATGGCATGGTCACATCAATGGGACATAGTGGCTGGAATCCCAAGCCCACCTGAAAAGGGTTGTGGCCAGTCGAGTTGTGGAGAGCCCGATTATAGTTGTGTTGAACATAGGGGAGGCTCTCATCCCATGTGCGTGGATGCTTTGAGTTGTACATGCGTAGAATGTGTACGATCATCATGTTGACAACCTCTGTCTGGCCATCAGTTTGGGGATGGAAGGTTGTGGAATTAGTGAGTTTGGTGTCCAGCATTGACCAGAGACTGGACCAAAATGTACTGAGGAACCTGCTGTCCCGATTTGAGATAATAGACTGTGGGATCCCAAAGTGTACCCACACCCGTTCAAAGAAGAGTTTAGCAGTGGCTTCTACTATGATATTCTTCTTGCAGGCCACCATAATGGCCATCTTTGAGAACCTGTCAACGACCACAAAAACACAGTCATTTCCATGCTTAGTAGAAGGAAGGCCCGACATGTAATCCATGGAGATGGATTCCCAAGGTCGATTAGGGGAAGGCAGCGGAGTATAGAGGTCTTGCTTCTTGATGGTTGGTTTGGCAATGGCGCAGGCAGTGCAGGATTTGATGTACTTTCCGACATCCTGTCGAAGATTCGGCCAGTAGAAATACTTCTACAGTACTGTCACCATTTTCTCGACCCCGAAATGCCCAACAGCCCGACTGTAGTGTGCTTCCCAAATCATCTTGGCACGCTCGCTTGAAGGATCACAAAGGTGGCCCAGGTGGCATAATAGGACATCCTAGAGGTGTAAATCTGGAACACGCTGACCCTCCAAGAGTGTCTGGTATATGTGGACGAATTCTGGGTCGCTTTTGTAGAGAAGTGGCCAATCAAAAGTCTCGTGCCCACAAGAGTTGAGCACGGTGGTTAATGCCATGATCAGTGGTCGACTAAGGCAATCTGCAACATTATTGGTGTTGCCCTTCTTATACTTGATATTCAAATGGAATTGTTCCAAGTATGTGGACCTTTCTGATGGCGATCATTCTGCAACTTTCCTTGCGTCTGTATGAACTGCAGTGGTCGGTGGTCTGTGTGGATGATCATTTCCTTCCCCAAAATGTAATGCTTCCATTGTCGGCAGGCTTGCGCAATGGAATACATCTCTTTGTCATAAGTGGGATACTTCCGGACTGTGTCTGAAAGTGTCTCACTGTGATATGCCACTGGATGCCCGTGTTGAGTAAGGACTACCCCAATAGCATAGTCAGAGGCATCTGTCTCGATCTCAAATGGTTGTTGCAAGTCTGGTAATGTGAGCACTGGTGCCGAGCAAAGGCGATGTTTCAACTCTGTGAATGCCTTCTGTTGAGATTCAGACCAAAAGAATTTTTCTTTCACTCCTCCCTTGGTGACTTGACTCAAGGGCCAAGTGATATGAGAAAATCCCAACACAAACCTGCGGTAGAAGTTGGCAAGACCCAGAAAGCTGCGGAGCTCTGTCAAAGTGGTTGGAGATGGCCAATCCCAAATGACTTGGATCTTGGTTGGATCCACATGCACCCCCTGTTCATCAATAATGTATCCCAGATACTGAACTTGGGTCATGCCAAAAGTGCATTTCTCCAAATTGGCACATAACTTGTGTTGCCACAGTGTTTGAAAAACCTGTCGGATGTCGTGGAGGTGCTCTTCCCAACTCTGGCTGAAAATCAGGATGTCATCCAAGCATACTACTACAAATGAGTTGGTGAATGGCCGCAAGATGTCATCCATTAGCCTCATGAAGGTTGCAGGAGCATTTGTCAACCTGCAAGGCATAACCAACCATTCGAAAAGGCCCTCCTTCTGTTTTTTTTTTTTTTTTTTTTTTTTTTTTTTTTTTTTTTTTTTTGGAAGTAGACGGCTGTTCTTCTGGTATAGATAACTGTCTGTAAAAAGACCTTCTTCCACTTTGGACTGGACTTTCTACTGGTAATACATGTGAAGGCAGTCTTCCACACATCGGAGGGTTCGAATGGTACCTATTGATATCCTGACTTCAAATCGATCTTGTTGAAATGTTTTGCCCCCTTCAGTTGGTCTAGAAGGTCATCAATCCGTGGGATCGGGTACCTATTCCGGACAGTGATCTTGTTCAGCGCCCGATAGTCAATACAGAGTCTCCAAGTCCCATCCTTCTTCTATACCAACACGATCGAGCTCCCTCAAGGCAATGAACTCGGTCGGATGTGACCATTCTGCAGCGGCTCCTCAATCTGCCTCTTGATTTCATCGTTCTCCATAATGGAGCGCCGATAGATTGGTCCATTGGGCAGCGGCGCACCTGGGGTCAGATCGATGGAGTGCTTGACCTGACAGTGCAGAGGAACCCCTGCAAGGGAGGTGAAGATGTACTCGTACTCCTCCACAATCTTGTCCATCTATAGTTGTCGTGCAGAAGGGCCCTGCTAGAGGTCGTGGCCACCATCTTCTTCTTTCCTTGAGGGCGTATCATCAGGAAAACAAATTTCCCGATTTTGGAAATGAGTTTACTGCATTGTTTTGCAGTAACCAAAGAGATGGCAGCAGGCGGTGCTACCTCCAGTATCCTGTACAACTTATTTCTCAAAGTAACAATAACAACATGAGGCCTTGACTCATATACAGCATGTCGCTTCCACAAGTATGGTTGGCCTAATAATACATCACAAACATCAAGGGGAGCAACGTCACACAATACCTCATCCATGAAGGGCTTGATGTTATATGGAAGGCGACACTGCTGGCTCACGCGAAGATCACGTCCTTGGTGAAGCCACCTGATGGTGTACGGTTGTGGATGTGTTGTGTTCAGTAAGCCCAACCGCTTCACAACCTCTGTCGAAATGAGGTTCTTTTGGCTCCCGCTGTCGACAATGAACTGTAGCAGGGAGCCCTTTACCCACATCTGGGAATGGAAGAGGCGACCCTCCTCCTCTCGATCTTCGGGTTCCTCCTTCTGGATATTCGTGGTGGCAACGGTGGCACTAGGCTCTGCATCGATAATCTGCTTCCCCTTGTCATTCCCCTTATCAGGTTTTGACTCAGATTTTGAACATGCATCTGATTCCGAATACTTTAGCTCGGCCACCAGTGACTACTTGGCCCGACACTCACTTTTGTAGTGAGTGGAGCTCTTATGGAACTCGCACCACTTTCCCGTGTCCTTCTTCGACTTCACGGTGTTGTTTTTTGCTTGCAGTTTTGGCGAGTTGTCTTGGGCCACCCCGCCTTGGCTTTGTCCTTTGTTCAGCGGTTTGGGGGCGCCTTTCCCTTCCTTCGGATTTGCAAATCCAAAGTCTCGTTTCTTCTATTTAAACTTCTGCTCAATCTTGACAGCGTATCGGTACGTCGTGCCGAGTGAGGAGATGTCCAGGAACTCCATCTCGTCCTGGATGTACCTGTGTAGGCAGTCGCGGTATTTGAGTACCAAATGCGGCTTAGAATCCTTGATACCCAACTTTGTGCAAAGGGTATGAAAAATATTGGTAAACTTCGGCACGTCTTGGTCCCTTCCCTGTCGCAGTGTGGTCCACTTTATGTATTTATCCTCATAGCTTTTGACAGGGTAGTATTGCTCCTTGATGGCATTCCAGAATGAATTCCAAGTGGGTGCGGCTGAAAAAAGTGAGGCTATACTTTCATCCTTCTACTCGCAGTAGGTTTCCAACCAGTCCTTGACGTGGGGGCAGCTTTAAGAAGAGTGAAAGTAATCTTTTCCCAGCCGGAAAAATCATGAACAGAAAAATACCCTTCTAGCAGATTTAACCATTTATCTACAACGTCTACATCTATCTGACCCTCAAATATGGGAATGTCAAAGTTAACTTGTACCTTAAAGGGTGTGGCGCTTCCAGAGTAGCCGCTGGAAGTAGATGTGTCGCCCCTGCATAGCCGTTGAAGGATCTAGGCAACGTTGTCCATCATCGCGTTCCTTTGTCGCCCGAGGGCCTCTTCGAGCAAGATTTTGATAGGATCTCCTGCCCCCTCGTCTCTCTTTTCATCCACCATGGGAGGTCATCGAGATTTGCGAGGCTAGTCTTGCAAAGGTTCGACCAGTTCAAGCCCTAACTCCTTATATCCCGACCTCGTTGGGGACATGCAAAGAAAAACAAAGAAAGAGCAAACCGCTCTGATACCACTGATCGGATTTAAACAGGAACGCAACAAATTACAGAGATAACCATAGATACAGAGATACAGCAAAAATAATACTTCATTTCATTAATGTAAAAATACTGAAATATGCTTACAAACAGAAGTGGAAATAAACTAGCTTGGGCGATGATAGCTTATCTCTGAGGAGAGATGTGGCGGCTACATGCCTCTAAACTGTCTTACAATGAGGCTCGAAGCCCTATTTATTGTTGAGAAACAATGGAAAACCCTAAACATCCAAAACCATAACCCTAGGAGATGAAGCGCCAAACTATGGGCCCCGTTTTGGGGAAATTGGTAAATCAACTTCCCGGGGTCATAACTTTGGCATACGATCTTCATTTGACGTGCACAATACCTCGTTAGAAATATCTATCCGAGGACTACAACTTTGGGAAGAGCAACATCGGTCCATATACCTATGTTGCTCCCAGTTTTCCCAAAAAATGTCGTTTAGGGCCTCAAAACGGCTCCAGAAGTTCAGGACCCGAAAAACTGCCAAAAATAGTAAATTGTGCTACAAATAAGGAAACTGAAAAACTGAAAGAAACAATGGTGGGGGTCCAAGTGGAATTGGCAGGTGGCCACCAATATCCACCTGGATCAGTTTTCCTCTCAAGTGGAGAGGTTTTGGCCCTGGCTTGCAGCCTACATTTTGTGTTCTTGTGTACTATTGTTTTTCTTGTTTTGGTAGTTATTTGATGATACACAAACATAATAATAAGTGAAGAAGCTAATAAGTAAGAAAAAGTAAAAAGACATCACAAGCAATTATCAAGAAAAGAGAAATCACTCTAATCATTGCCCTTTAGATTTCTCAACAGGGTCTTAGGTCTTGGAATTTGTCATCTGAACATTCTATAAGAAGAGAAGAATTCTTGTGGGTTTTCCTCTCAAGAGGAGAGGTTTTGGCCCTAGCTTGCAGCCTACATTTTGTGTCCTCTTGTCTCATTGATTTTCATAGTTTGGTAGTTGTTTGATGATAAGAACACTAATAATAATCAAGTGAAAGAATAAGTTAATTAAGTTAAGTAAAAATACATCACAAGTCGTTATCAAAGTAAGAGAAATCACCTAATCTAGTTGCCCCTTGATTTCTCAACATGGTATCAAAGCTTAGGTGACAAGACAAGAAGAGGCAGCTTGAAGATCATCCACTTGAAAGGAGGATACATAAGGGCCGAGCAAACTAAGGAGCATCAAGGAGGACCATCGATCACATCATCATGACTCTTGGAAGAAGAAAAAGACCTCAAAAACCCTACCTCCATTGAAAGAAGGACTCTACATTTGAAGCACCTTGGGAAGCCTCCACATTCTACATTATCATCCAAGGAAGGAAGAAGAAGCATTGCCATCATCATCAAAGAAATCAAGGTGATCTCCCTCACATTGAAGCAAAGATCACATCTCAAACATCCTTGAAGAAGATCATCAAGGAAGCAACATCATCAAGAAGGCATCAAGTTGAAGATATCATCATCTAGGAGCATCTTCACTTGACAAGTAAGTATCTTTATATTTATGTTTGAATCTACTATCAACATGACTTCATTCTGCGAGGAGAGCAACAAATTAGTTGGGTCATCAAACTACCTTTTTTTCAAGAAGAGAAAAACACACCACCATATATAAATGAAAACAGGGGATGGTTACAGAGCATAGTTTTAGAAACCCCGATGCAGAGACAGAAGGACGTTGGATCCAGAGACAAAATCTGCCCAGTATACATCAAGAAAAACAATAATCAATATCAGAAAGTGCCCAAAGCAGCAAAAAGCAAAAACCTGCAACACTACCAGAGACAGAGACTGTAAGGTGTCCAAATCATGAAGAACAAAACCCTGCTCCACTGCCAAATAAAGAGACTGTCAATATCTAAAATTAGAAACCATCAACTTGAGAGAGCCCCAACATACAAAAGAGCCCAGCACAGAAAAAATTCTGGAGAGGAGCTAGAAAGCAATCTGACCCAATCGAATAAGAGTGTCTGAGGAGAGTCCTTGAAACTGGATGGAGCCAAGAGAGGCAGAAACACCGTTTTTTGACAAAATATCAGCGTCCTTGTTTTGTTCACGATAAATGTGCGAGGAGATCTGAAGGAAAGAAAGAAATAGATTCTTGATCCGCTGCTGTCGAGAGATAAGATTTGTAGCCTAGAGATTGCAACAGTTGTTGGTGTTGAAGAAAGTGTAATTAGGTTCGGTATTTACAAAATGTAATTTTGATCTTTGTACTTGTCACAAAAAAGAAATATTATTTTTGTAAATTATAAGAATGAGTTTCTTTCTCATTCCATAGGTCTAGGAAAGTCAAAGAGTCAAAGACATGTAAGGAGCTCTTCATGAGCCCATGTAAAATATATACAAGTCTAGAACAACCCTCCAAGACAAGCACAATCCTCCAAAGACAAGCACGAAGAAGACTGCCTGCAAAACGATGAAGAGATCAGTTAAGTCGGCCTCAAAATGTATATTGAAGAACAGTCATGTCGGCTCAATTAAGGTGACATATCTATTCATGAATACAAGTCGGCTTACATACAGGACAGACCACTATATATACCCAATAGGGTCTACGCAAAAGTGAGAAGAGATAACTCTGATTTTCTCTGTAATTCTTCGTGGGTACAGTTACAGGATCTCGGACTACTCAATGATAAAGACCTCACAATCTCAGAAGGTATCTAATTCTTCGGATGGACAATCTCAATGACTTCATCGTAACTAAGTCTCGGTAAACACAGTGAAGGATAGTATCTTGGCATACGATCTCGGTGAATACTTTGTCTCGGTGAAGGAAGAGAATACATTGTCTCAGCATTCCTGTGATCACGGTTTCAACGCAATTACAATCTCGGCATTATTTCTGAGTCAACACATAACCTTGATCACTGATATAGTCTCTCTCTCGGCATAATTACAGTCTTGGATTAATTATGGATCACAAGGTATCCGTTATGATGTGACTCAACTGCGTTACTCTGTCTCAGCGTAATAAACAATCACTGTACACCTATAACAACGAAGATCTCAATACATGAAGGAAACATAGTCAGAGACTCGGCATATATATAACAAGGTTACACTCTGTATCAGCAAGCGTTCTGGATGATGGTGATCATGATCTCAGTCATGATCCTCAGGTCATAATCTTAACAAAGATCTCGATAAAGAAGAAGTAATGGCCTTGGTGTTGCAACAGTAATGACAATCTCAGTGATGCAGTAAAGATGGCTTCAGTGTTGCAACAGTAATGATGATCTCACAGCAAGAAGAGGATTGGTGTCTTGGTCTTGGAGTGGTTTGGCAGGTCAAGGGTTGTGGTCTTGGTATTCGTTAATTAGAATCACTCTAAGAAGAATTTTGTGTGGGTTGTCCTCTCCAAGAGGGAGAGGTTTTGGCCCTGGCAGCATGCCAACGTCTCATGTTCTTGTCTTTTTGTTTTTGGTAGCTATTTGATGAACTAGGAAGACACACTCTAATAATAACAAGTGAATACTATGCTAAGAAGAAAAGTTAAAAACACCTCACAAATAGTTATCAAGCTAAGAAGAATCTCACTAACTATAATTGCCCTAGATTCTTCAACAGTTGGCCCAGTCAATAATGACTTTAGAGTCTCCAAAGATGGAAATGTTATTTAGTCCAAGCCAGGAAGCACAGTAAAGAGAGCCCCATAAGGCCAGTAGCTCAGCCCTAGTGTTCGAGCCCATTCCTCCGAACCAAGAGAATCTGAAGTGGTGATTAGGATCCAGAAATATGATCATTCCGCAGCCACAAGAGCCAAAGGAATAAGCTCCATCAAAGAAGCCAACGAGAAAGGAAGACCAAAGATCCAAGGAAGAGCAGCAAGGGTTGAGGGGAGAGGGCGGGCACAGGCGAAAATTCTTTGAAAAAGGCCACGATTGAAGAGTTGGTTCTGCAAACAGAAGGTTGGGAGGAGTCAAAGATTAGAGCATTACGGGCTCTCCAGATACCCCACAGGAGGAAAAAGGGAAGGGTCCTGAGGGATGTGTGTAGGGCAAACCAATGTTGGAGGCAGCCAGGGATGTGATCCCAGAAAGGGATAGCAAGGGAATCAAGGAGACAGAGCACTTCTAGCCACACCGCTCTGGAGAAAGGACAATGAAGGAAAATGTGTGAGGCATCCTCACCAAAATCCTTGCAAAGGCAGCATCATCCCGGACCCTGGAACCCCCTTTTGGACAGATTTTCCCAAGTCAAAATTTGATTGTGGGCCACCAACCATAAGAAACATTTGAGCTTTAGAGGCACTTGCCAATGCCAAGATCTGGGGAGCCATGGAAAGGTTAGCACCAAATCTGGTTGAGGGGAGATGATTTGATAGGCTTGTTTAACATTTATTTGCCCATTGAGGAAGCCTCCCTTCCAAGTAAGTTTGTCCTCCACTTGTGAAAGCGAGATCCCTGAAAGTTGTAGATTATGAATATGTGTTGACAATTATGTAGATAGATGAGGAGGAATGTTCAGTGAGTGCGCATCTAGCCAAAGGGGAGTGAAGGAACCTGCTTCTGAATTGACTGCAATGTCTTTGAGGACATGAATATTCACACATGAAGAAAGGAAATCAAAGGAAAAGAGAGGGAGTGAGGACCATCCATACCAGATAAGATATCAAGGCCAATTTTAGCAGTAGCTTTGTTGCCAATGTTCCAAGATAAATTAGCTAGGAACCAGTGTTTTGAAAGGAGCAGACTTCTCCAAGTTTGTGAGATCTTCATCGACACTGGAGCTCCATCTTGTATCCATCCTGCCAGGTCCTTATTATGGAGGTATTTTGATTTAATAATCCTACCCCAGAGACCTTCGCCATTTACAGCCCTACCAAGATTCTTTAGGAGAAGAGACAGATTGAAAAATTCCATGTTTTTGATGCCCCAACCACCGAGCTCAACCGGTCTAGACAGCAAATCCATCCTGGCAAGATGAAATTTCCTTCGAACTCCACGAGATCCAGCCCAAAGGAATCGAGAAAAAATGCTATTGATCTTGTGAATGACTCCCTTAGGGATTTTATATATGTGCATCCAATATACCAATGTTCTCTACAAAACAGATTGTATGAGGATGAGCCTTCCACCTAAAGAGAGCCATTTGTGAGACCAAGAGAAGAGGCACCTTTCTAGCTTGTCAATCAGCGAGGACCAACTGTTGTTCCTGTATCCCATCGGTTTCAGGGCGAAGCCCAGGTATGTGAAACCCCCTTCCAAGGGGATGGAATGGACTCCAAATATCGTTGTAATTTCTAGCAATCTTTCCCCTTCGTGGTCTAGCGATAGCAAGGAAGACTTATCTTTATTCATGAACAATCCTGATACCTGGCCAAATTTATGGAGGATGTCATGTAACACCATCCATTCGTTGATGTTTGATTTTTCTATGGCCAAGAAGTCGTCTGCAAACATTAAATGAGAAATTGTAATGTTTGTGGAGATGCAGCATCCAGAGAATCTGCCATTTGTCCTAGCTGCAAGAATGCTTCTGCTCAACCCATCAAAGACCAAAAGGAAGAGTAGAGGGGATAGGGCACAGCCTTGGCGAAGTCCTCTCGATGCAGCAAAGAAATCTGTGTGACTGCCATTTATCAGAATTGAAAAATTGACCGAAGTGATAGAGGCCTTAATCCAATCTGACATGATTGGTCCAAATCCAATTTTTGCTAGAATCATCCATAAGAATTCCCAATCAACACAGTTGAAAGCTTTGGAGATGTCAATCTTCATCAAGCAAGCATCAATGTCTCGTGTTTTGATGGAATGGATGCACTCTTGTGCAATGCCCACTGCATCGTGGATCTGACGCTTCTCAAGGAAGCCAAACTATTCCGGAGAAATGAATCTAGAAAGAAGAGGTTTAATCTGGATGGTTATTGTCTTGGAAATGATTTTATATATTGTGTTGCAGAGAGAAATCGGTTGAAAATCTGAAAAGGATTCCAGCTCTCCGGATTTTGGAATTAGGGCAATAAAAGTTGCATTCACCACCCCAGATACCCTACCAAGTCTTCTAGACTCCTCCACTAAGTCAATGATTTCATCGATCATTATCTCCTGAAAGTGTATAAATAGTTCTATGGTGCATTCGTCTGGTCCAGAGCTCTTGCCCCTGGCCATCTCTTTAAGAGTCTGGATGATTTTGTCTTTGTTAACAGGGCGTTCCAGAAGAGAGCAGTTCTCTGGATCAATCAAATGTGGAGAAAAGAGAAACGAATTCCATATAATTCAGAGAGGGAGAAGTATCTCTGGCTTGCAAGGAGGATTGGAAATATCTGAAAGCTTCTCTTGAATTTCATTTTTCCTGTATAGCTTTTTCCCTGAGCCATTTTTGATTTGCCAGATTGTGTTTTTCTGTCGATTCCTGGAAGTCTGCTTGTGAAAAAACCTGGTATTTTATCCCCTTCGTCGACCACATCTGGCGACTCTTCTGTTGCCATTCCTCTGCTTGGCGCAAGAGGATCTGTCTTTTTTCTCTCTCCAAGTCTACTAATTTCAGTTTGGAAGTCTCAGAGAAATAATCAGAGGATTGGGGATCTTCCAGATGCTTGATTTGAGCATCTATCAGAATAATTTTCTGATCCTAGAGAATTTATGTTGTCGGGCCCAACATCGAACCACCTATTTAAGCTTCTTCAGCTTGTTGCAAAGGTTGTCCATGGCCGAGTTGCCTACACTCTGATTGTGTTTAGTCCAGAAGTCCCTGACCAAGGTAGTAAATTCCAGTTCTTTCAGCCAAAAGTGATTGAACTTGAAGGGAGCGGGCTTCCCTTTTGTTAAATCAGACCAGACCAGGAAGATTGGAAAATGATCTGAAATTTGTGAGGGAAGAATCCACGATCTTAGTTCAGTGGGGCGATTAGCGAGACCTTTCTTCACCATGAAGCGTTCAAGTCTTTTTGAAATGCCTTGTGAACCCCATCTGCCATTTCTCCATGTTGGTCCAATTGTGTCTAGCTTAATGTCTGAAAAGGAATTCCGGGAGAAAAAATCCTTAAAATGAGCTACAAGTTTGTCTGGCCTGCTCTGGTTTCCCCAAACCTCCGAATTGTTCATTGTGAGGTTAAAATCTCCCACTAAGATCATGGATTCCAAGTTCAGAATGCCGCTATTTTCAATTTGTGACCAATGCTCCTTCCTGTCATCAAACTACCTTGCATGGAAAAAGAGGACAGATTTGATCCTCAAAGAGAATAAAGTTATTGAATATGTTAAGGGTTCAATCTCCAAACCATCTCAAGAGCAAGCTCAAGCACTATCAAAGTATATGAAAGGGGAAATAGAGGCTCAAAGAAACCTCATAGAATCAAACAAGGATTCCCTCATCCCTTATGTAGCAAAGTTGGAGAAACCGAAAGATATCTCTAAAAAATTGGTAGAATTGTTTTATGTAAGCACTGCTGGAGAAGTCATGTCATTGAGAACTGAACTATCAAAAATGAAGGTATCAAAGGAAGAAGGGGTAGCCTCATATCTCATGAGGGTATCTCAAATAAGAGATCAACTACAAGAACTAGGACAAATAATGTCTGATAAAGAAATGACCACCGTTGTGCTCAATGTTAATGAATGGGGCAACTTTGTATCAAGTATCTATGGAAAGAAGGAAGCAACTCCATTCAGTGAACTTTGGTCATTATGTAATTGAAGAAACTAGGTTAAAAGTAAAAAGTAATGTTGGATCAAATGAACAAGTTCAAGCATATGTTGCCATGGCCAGGAGAAGAGGAAAGTTTGGAAAGTTTAATCCTTGGAAGAAAAAAACGATCGATATGTCAAAGATACAATGTTATGAGTGTAATGAATATGGGCACTTTAAAAGGAATTGTCTTAAACTCAAGAAGGCCAACAAGAAGAGAAAGGAAAGAAATGAAGCCCATATCACCAAAGAAGTGGAAGAACAAGAAAAGAAGAAATCAAAGAAGGAGGAAGTGATAGACCTCCACTATTAGAAGGTCTCCCACACATTTTCATGAACATAAAAGTTAACAAGTAAATGTAGGAATCATCAAGTATGATAGATGCTAAAATAGAGATGACATCATCATAGAAGCATGGAAGGATAGTTGAAGTAAAAATTCTACATGGTTGTAGTAGTTGTCATGATATAAAGGAAGTAGCTCATGGCATCTCCCATTGGAAGCATATAAGGACAACCGAAGTAGCTATATATATGGTTGGATGAAAGTCATCTAGCATGATAAGAAATCATCATACATCATCATCATTAGGAAAGAGCATTTGCAAAATGAGGATCATCAAAAATCCTCCATCGGAATCTTCATTAGAAGGTTCACCTCTACTTGGAAGAAGCAAGTGTCTTGCTGATAGTTTATATTCCACCTTGTGTGGGATCCATTGTTTAGAAAGATGATGATATGGTGACAAAGGAGTGCCGCATATCAAGTTGGTTGAAGTACTTTCATCTTCAAGCAAGGAAAGGAAGTCGCCGAAAGAATTCTAGATGACCACATGAAGGAAGAGGTATGCATATATTTAGTAATAGATAAATAAAGTCATGTCATCATATGGTTGCAGATAGAATGATTGAATGCTCTATCTCATGAGCATGATTGAAGAAGAAAAATCTCTTCCATTAGAAAGATGCATGAAGGCATGTAGACAATATGCCTTGAACTCTTATACATATTGACAAGATGGAATCAATATGATATGACCTCATGGAGAATATGAGGTAGTTGACAATCATGGTTTCTATGTTGAAAAATAAGATCCTAAGGAAAGCAATATGTGAAGAAAATGAAAGAAGAGTTTGTGGGAAAATGCATCTATAAGATAAGATAAGAAATCAACATCTGATATTGATTAGAAAGATTAGCTATGACATCTCCTAGAAAAAGAAGAACCTTGGTAATGTATGTTTTGGAGACGGATCCATACATGTGCAGAATATTGATTTTAGAAGTTGATGCCATAACGAAAGGCCATCATAAAAAGGTAACTTTGATTTACTGTTCATTTTGATTTTTGAGAAATCATCTGGTTGGGTTGAAACAGGGCTACCGAAAGAGAATTGTAGATGTCACCTAAAACTAGTCCTCATGAGATTGGATGGAAGATCCTGAAAGAAACATGACTTGGAAGAGGTAGTTGAATGAAGAAAATCCAAATGTGGACTAGAATATCGATTTCCGATGAAGAAGGATGACATGATTATTGGTTCAACCATATGGTTCGTTGAAGGGAAATGATGGAGAAAGATGGTCGAAGCCCTACAAAGAAGTTATGATGAAGAAGGCTCCATAATGAAGAAGATGAAGTTCATGACAGGATACAAAAAGAGGAGCTCTACAAGCAGCTGATAGTACCATGATCTCTACCAAAGAGCAGATAGTTGTTGTTGGAAACAAGTCCCTAATTGAGAGGGAGCTTGGGCAAGTCCCTTGTTAAAAAGGGAACTTGGGAATATTCCCTTTATAGGAATGTATAGATTCTCCCTAGTTGAGAGGGAGAGATAGACACGTCATTCTTGTCTTCATGTTATGAAGAAAGAATGGAGGATTGGGTAAGCATCTGAATTTTGATACTCTTTGAGGATGTGGTAGGGCATCCAATAGGTAAGAGTAGTCGAAGAGGAAATTCCTTGAGGATGTGTTATTCCAAGACAGGAATAGTCCTAAAAGGACATACTTTGTGAACATTCGGATGGGGTATGTGCCTTAAGAGACAAATTATGATGGTGTCTATCAGTCACTGTCTCGCCAGCATTGTGCTTTGATCTTGTGGAGAGATAGAGATGTTAGTCAAGGCCTTGTTATGTGACAATGTTGGGATGCATTGGTATAAGCTGAGAAAATAGCTTATGAGATGACTTACCAATCCAACTCTTCTTATGAGAATTCTTCAGTATGAGAATGTCCAAGTACCTTGTATGGATTATGAATACCTCCCTAGTTAAGAGTGAGCGTTGAAACGTGTAACTAGATTCAGTCTTCCCAATAGAGAATTTCCTTAGCAGCTATACTTCACAATTTGAGAGAAATCTCCTGGCTGAAACCCCGAAAAAACCTTCCGGCAGCTCCTCAGCACAAAACTGCTTCTGCA
This sequence comes from Pinus tabuliformis, assembly GCA_031772625.1. NCBI lineage: Eukaryota > Viridiplantae > Streptophyta > Pinopsida > Pinales > Pinaceae > Pinus > Pinus tabuliformis. The sequence continues at coordinate 537,617,406 of CM062805.1, read as the reverse complement.
ACCCCAGCGTCTGCCCAATATGGGTTGTGTCAGCCCCTCTGTCTCACACTGGCCCTGCATCAGCGCCAGGAGGCCCTGCGTCAGCTTTGGGAGCCTCTGCATCAGCTACGCTGGCCCCTCTGGTGCTTTGCGCAGCACTTGGTTGCCTCTGCGTGGCCCTGTGTGAGCCCTTGCTGGCTCTACATCATCCTCCTTGGCTACTAGGCTGCTATCCCAACCACTGATTCTATCTCTCTTAGCAAACCCCGCTCTAGAGAATAGAATGACTAAACATCTGGTGTAATCTCCAAGTGACCCTCAAGCCTCCTCTTATACTTTTCCTGTTGACGATTCAACGGCCAAGATTAAGTCCCTAATCAACGGCTAAGATTAGATCTGGCTTGGTCCATGTCTTTTGGACCACTCTAACACAGATTCATATTAATACTCATTAATATTTTATTTTCCCTAAGTTTAAACTTAAAGACTCCATTAAAAATATTAATTATTTTAATATCTCATGATCTGTTTAGAATTTGCCCAAACCCTTTCTGGGTATTGGAGATCTCATGTGCCCCAACCTCTCCACCAAATTTCATGGCTAGAGCACATCCGATGCTACCCCAAATCAACAGGTTTGTCATAGAATTATGAAGTCAAAAGAGTCATTGTCAGACATGTAATACCCCTTTGGGCATGTTGTATCTTGTAAAGAAAAAATTTGTAAAGTCAAAAGTGTCACAAAGACCCTCCAAGACCTTGTCAAACAAGTCAGCCTACAAGAAGGATCAAGTTGACCTCATGGACAGTGATTTGAACTCCTAAGAAACCTATATATAAGGGAACGTCGACTTCATTTGGAGAGACATTCAACAAGCAAGAAAGCAAGTTCGATCTCCTAAAGTAAGAAGCTAGAAAAGGACGAAGATCAAGGAAAAGAAGAAAGAGAAGCAAGATCGAAGTTTTGGACCTCTCTCTCTCTCTTGTATCAGGGTTTCTAAAGTAGTTGCTAAACCAAAATTGGAGAAGTTGCTAGGGAAATCGAAGTTATAGAAGAAACCATTAGGGAAGTCAAAGTTGTTGGAAGTTGCTAGGTCGAAGTTGCTAGGTCAAAGTTGCTAGAAGTTGCTAGGTCGAAGTTACTAGAAGTTGTTGGGTCAAAGTTGCTAGAAGTTGTTGGGTAGAAGTTGTTGGGTCGAAATTGCTCGAAGATGCTAGGTCAAAGTAGTTGGAAAGAAAAGCTCATCAAGAAAGACAAGTTTGACTTGGTCTTGGAGGGGTCTTTGACAAGGGTCTTAGGTCTTGGAATTCTTCATCTAAACATTCTATAAAAAGAGAAGAATTCTTGTGTGTTTCCCTCTCAAGAGGAGATGTTTTGGCCCTGGCTTACAGCCTACATTTTGTGTCCTCTTGTCTCATTGATCTTCATAGTTTGGTAGTTGTTTGACGATAAGAATGCTAATAATAATCAAGTGAAAGAAGAAGTTAATTAAGTTAAGTAAATATACATCACAAGCAGTTATCAAAGTAAGAGAAATCACCTAATCTAGCTGACCCTTGATTTCTCAATAGGGGCATGGCCATCTATTTCCGGTAATTGACAGGTTTAGTAAGATATACATTCGTATGCTTTATAAAAGGTTATCAAGGGACAAGACACAACAATCATGTGTTTTAAAAAGGTATAGGTGCATTTTAGGATACCAAGGAGAATCATCTTAGATAGAGATATCGATGCCTTTTGGACTACATTTTGAGAGAAGATGGGCACCAAGTTGAAAATATTTATAGCTTTCCATCCATGGGCAAACAAAATCAATGAACAAGACATTGGTTCAACATTTGTAAGGTCACAAATAGAAGCATCCATGACTTAAAATAGAAAATTGATTTATATTCAACCCTCTTATAACTAAGTAGTCCATAGTTCCACCAATAACTCCCCTTTTAAAACATACTTTAAATATTTGCCTTCTTCGCCTCTAGATGTTGCATATTAACAATAAGGAGGAGCAACAGATGACATGATAAGATAGCTATTGAACATTGAAACAACCATTGATAAGATCAGGCAAATCCATCTGCACATACAAGAGACATTGAAGAACTCATAAGTACAGTATATGGCACATTGTGACCAACACAAAACTGAGAAGACATTCAAAGTAAAGATCGAGTTTAGTTGCAGTTGAATAAAGAAAAGCTACAACATCTTGATAAGAAGATCAGGGCTCTGTGGTATGGCCCCTTTTAAGTGTTGGAGCAAGTACATTATAATGTATGCAAACTCAGTCTACCTCCATATATACACATTTATTCAATGGTGAATGTGGAAAATCTAAAACTCTATGAACCTTCCAAGTTAGACCAAAAAACTAATGGGCAAGTCTGACCTATAATAGAGGGTTTAGCACCAAAAGTTCATGCAAAATTAGAAAAGAATACAGTTTTGCAAAAGAAATCCAAAACAATTAGATAGGGGCAACATGAACTTTAGAGGTTAGGTTGAAAGGTGTTAAAATTGGCAACTAGGGCCAATCTCCAACTTGGACAGCTCATATGATGGAGATGATATTTTTATTGGCTTCCTCTTTCCGAGAGGTGCAAGATTGATCTAAAGATCATCTTGTTTGGATAAGCAAAAGTGAGATTTTGAATTTAATTCTCACACATGTACAAATTGTCAAGGTCGGCCAGAAGTCTAATGTAGGCTCATGTAGCCCCAATAGATGTGTCTTTACCCCTCATCGAATTGTATAAATAAGAGAGACATTCTCCTCATTTGGACATCATCACTCAACACATCTTTCTCTCTCCTCTCCTCATTGGTTCGTACAGCAAAGGAGCAGCTCTTCTTCTTCTCACGTTGACTTGGGTTGACCGAAAATTTCAGGCAAAAATCACAAGACTGTTTTGGGCTATTTGCAGGGGCGTTGACCGAGGGTCAACTCACCTATTTTGACTACAATTTTCAGGCAGTTATTCCGATCTCTTGAGGCCACGTCTCCTGGCATGAAAATAGAGGCAATTGGAGCAGGTTGACTTGTGTTGGCCACAGAATCTTTAACCGTAGCATTGACTCTACAGTGACCGAATTTTATCGAGATTTTCACACTGTTTTGGGTTGACTTTGACTGTCTTTGGAGGTCAGGTTGACTGGGTTTGACCGAGCTCATTTGGAGGAGATTTTATGTTGGTTTAACCAGCGTTGACTTTCTGGTTAGGGCATCCTGTTGACTGTTGTTTGGTTGCACTGTTTTGACAGTGATTGGGCAAGTAAATTTTGTATGATGTACTCTCTCTCTCTATTGAACTTTTGAATAATAACAAGAAGATTTGATCAAAGGGTTTTCCCCACATTGGGGCTTTTCCCTGGCATCCGCCAAATATTGTGTCCTCTTGCCTTGGCTTGTCTTCTGCTTATTGTTTATGTTTTATCTGCATTTACTATCAATGTTAATGTGATTGCTAAACTAGAAATTGATATTGGGCCAATAAGAAAAATTGAAGTAAATTTTTCTAAAGCATAGAACATACCATTGTTATCTAAAATTGACAAAAGGACAACTTCAAATCAAGCCCAAATAGGACTCCAGGGAGAAGGTAAAAGGAAATTACCCTCAACTTCTTCATAAAATTTGTTTGCGGCCAAACGCCTCCCAAAATGGAGAGATATGTTCCAAAATGAATCATGTATAGTCTACCATTCATTTTGGTACTTTTGTGGTGGAAAAAGTAGAGTTGTCATATTGTAGGGACCACTTTGAGGGCAAGTCCCGGTTTGGTGATTTGGGGTCTAAAACTTTCTAGGAAACATTGGGGTAGTAGATGACCAAGATAAACTCTTTGCAAATGTAGTTCACAACCTCTCAAAGTTGTTCTACACATTGAGCATTTTCCAACGATGCAAAGATCACCTCAATATCAGATCATATGAAGAATATGCTTCTTGCAAGTTGACCTATACTTTTGACCACCATGATATAAAGTGGACGCCATGTGAACTCCCATTACTCACATGTGTACTTTTAAAAAGTTTCTAGAAAGTCAAAACCCTAATGCTAATTGGGAGTGGAGGCATGCAAAATTTAAAAAACCCTAACCTTAACCCTAGACTACCATTAGTACATATGAAATATTGAGCTATTAGGAAAGGAAGGGGTTCCATTCTTGTTGTATTGATCATTGCTCCATAGTTGAGCAAAGATAAGGAGTGGGTTATTTTGAGCATAATAGAGCAAGTAGAAGACCCTATAGCAACCATGTAAGCCACATTGTGAATGTCAACTCCATAGTGAGTTCATCTCTCTTTGTATTTGCATTTCATGCCTAAGAAGAAAAGGGAAAGGCATAGTCCTCAACTTGTAATCAAGTTTTCCCAAATTGGCTTCCCAAGGCAAATCTTGTGTTTAATGTGTGGATGGTGTGATATTTGTTTTACTTTTTTATTTCGTTCTCAACTTATTCCAACACTCTTAGCACTAAGCTAGTGACATTTAATTTTAATGTTAAGCAAGCATTACACAACAAAGATTTTGCAGAAACTTGTAAAATATATCGTGATGAACTATTCTAGTGGAATATCCATGACAATTCATGGATTAAGAGAAGGAGGATTCTTTAAAAGTAAAAATAAAAAAGAAGAGGCCTCATAGATTGCAAGTAAAGAAACTACAGAGAAAGTAGTAAGAATATGAAAGTAAGATTTGGGAGGTGCCCTCATACACCTCGTGCCTTTTCTCTTCTTTGTAAATATCACTTTGTCTTTATAAAGTTATATTTGAGATCTTTGTTCTTTACCACTTGTTGTCACTCCAAACTTCTGTGGAAATTATGGGGTTAATATGTTGCTTCAACGAGATTTGCTTTCTCAATTGATTAAATGGGTGAACTATGTCGTTCAATAGTGAATATGAGAAAATCATTTACATACGACTTGAATTTTTTGCAAAATTTTATAGAAACAAACTTTGATATCTAATAGTGTTGAGTTCAAATGGTAACAGATGTTTTATTATTCCACACATGCATGAGGATTCATTATAGTCCAATCTATGTGAAATTAAAAATCATTGTGTTAAGTTTGGAGTTTTACTTGCCTCATGTTGGAAAAGTACATATTTTCGAATTTAGGATTATTAACCCGAACCCCATGGTTTCTACTTGTGTTGTACAAAATGCCTACCCAAGCAGTGTTCTAGCGCCCAAAATGCCTAGAAACACCAAAATAGGTATAAAATACATTAGAAGCACCACTTCTTGTACCCATACAATGTTTCTAAATATGAGATGTTGTATGATAAAATCAAAAACATTTCCAAACTGTTTCAACCATTTCCAATGACATTTCAAGCATTTTTTTGGGCACGATTGCAAGTCCACCCAAGTGTCAATGAGGAGCATGGGACTTGCTGAAAATAGTACCAAGGAGAGGTGTTACTAGGCTTTTATCCCTTTTAGCCTAGTGAGCACATTAATTACTTTTGTCTTGGTGACATTTATGAGTTATATTAATGTCATGGGTGAAAATGTACTTAAAAGTGTTATACCATGTACTTTTCTAATATTAAAGTCACTTGTACTTTATAGAGTGACTTTATGTGTAAAATACATAATGTATTTTTCTAATATTAAAGTGAGTTGAAAAATTCACTTTACGAGAAAAATAGAAAAGGTACACAACTTGAAAAAGGTACTAGGAGACTTTTAAGTGATGGGGCCAATGTGTGAGGGGGGTCATTTGAGAGAATTGATCTCAACCACCCATCTTGAGATTTGGAGATTAAATCTCAACCATTGGATCCTAGGTTTAGGGAATCAATATTTTCCAAAGAGACAAAAAAGGGAAAAGGGATCTCATTCTACACTTCGCACTTGAAAGAACATGAGAAGAAGAGAGGAGCGAAAACTACAAGGAGAAATTGCAGCAGAGAAAGGAGGGCTCGAATTCCAAGAAGGGGAATTGAACTAGAGCACAATTTTCAAGGGAAGAGGCATGAAAATCAAGGAGACAAGATGCACGAAATTCGAGGGACAACAGCATGAATTTCGAGGGTCTACAACACAATTCTCAAGGAGAACTAGGCATGAATTTCAAGGAGGAAACAGCTCAGTTCATGCTCGAAATTCGAGGCACGAATTTCAGGGCAATTAGCAACAAGTAGCATGAAGATCGAGGAGGATTTCAGCAATTGTTTGGCACAAAAATTGAGGAGGTTCAGTCCCCTGTTTGCATAGAAGACGAGGCAGGTTTGGCACTGATTTCGAGGCAGAATTTGGGCACAAAATTTGAGGAGTTCGACTGTGAGAAAATGCAGAAATTTTGGGCATGAGATTTTGTGAAAATCCGAAAATTACAATGGGCACAAATTTCCAGAAATTGCATTTAATGCTAAAGCTGAAAAGGGAGATAAGCATTGTGTTCTTTTTATGTACTTAGTCTAAATTTCTCAAGCAATAAAATCCTTCTTTGAAGACAAGTTTTTCCCAAGAGGCTGTGGGGTTTTTCCGGGGCCAACTTGACCAAAAATAAGTGTCTCATATGTGTGAATGTTTGCCTAAATTTTGTATAAATTACCAGCTAATATGAAAGTGAAAAATAGTAGAAGTACACTTCTAATGTTTGCAATGAATGCACACTAAAATTTATATCAGCATGACAAAACATGTTGGTTGGGCCTAAACAAACACATGCAAACTTGTAAACTGGGTCAAGGGTGCAGATCATAAATTTTCTACAAGGCCCACCAATAAATATCATCATATCCATACCACTAGCCCTTTAAGACAAAACAGAAATAGAGCACTAAGATTTGAGACGTTTTGTCACTTGGGTAATATTAAATTCTTTAATTTGAAGTTGACATTCTCCTTTATCTTTTCTTTTCTATCCTTTAACTTAAATTTTTCACATTATAGTTAATTGTTTTAGGAGGTTCAAGTGTGGTTCCAACCTCATGGGCCTAAACAAGCACATGCAAACTTGTACACTGGGTTAAGGGTGTAGATCATAAATTTTCTACAGGACCCACCAATAAATATCATCATATCCATACCACTAGCCCTTTAAGACAAGACAAGAATATAGCATTGAGATTTGAGACGTTTGTCACTTGGGTAATGCTAAATACTTTAAGTAAAAGTTGACATTCTCCTTTATCTTTTCTTTTCTATCTTTTTACTTAAATTTTTCACATTACAGTTAATTGTTTTAGGATGTTCAAGTGCGGTTCCAACCTCATCAAGCTTCATATGGACAAAATAGAATTTCATATCCCATTTAAAATTTAGCAAAATTATCCCCGATGGGAGTGGATGAACAGTGACAAGGGGGTTTCGGGGAGGATGCCCTTCACCCCGCCGACACTCGCAGTGATTAAGGCAGGGGTGGCGTGGCACACCTCCACCATGCACATGTGTCTGAATTAAACGTTATTCAATGGGTAAGTCTAATAAGATGTTATTCTAGTCTTTGTTGGAGGGCAAGTGAAGAAGGGCATGTCTATGGCTACTTTGGGTGTAGGGACTTTGGTCTTGCATCCCTGCAAGTGGATATGGCTTCTACCATTATAGAGTTTGTTGGCCTCATTGGAGTGTGGGATGAATTTGAGGGACGGAGTGCAATCTGGAAGTAGAAATCCTAAAATTAGCGAGGCCAATGCACTTGCATGGTTTTCACGCAATTAAGGTAAAATTGGTAGGTTGTATATCATCTAGGACCCCGGCATTATGGCTACTCTGTTGTCTCACCTGCAATTAGGAGTGAGAAGGGTGAAGTTGGGGGATTCACTCTGTCACAACAGACTGTCCGTTCAACCCCCTTTCGGATCCCCAATTCAAGAACAAGGTAATGTGGAGTGCTTCTATGGTCTGCCTTCAATTACTTCTTGTTGTTGTATTATGTCGTTTTAATTGAGTCTTTCGACCGTTCTTGGTAATTATTGGGGGGTATAGCAATCTGGGTCTACCCTTGGATGACTGGGTTTTTTAGTTTTTGTTTGGGCTTCAGAAGTGTGGCCTAAGAGGTCATTTCAAGGACACTAATTTTATGCTTCAGCCTCTGTGTCCCAATTGCCTTGCCTTCTAGAGGGTTATGTATTCTTTCTCTTACAATCTATGGGTATATATTTAGATAGTTTCTTTTCGGACTTCATCCTGGTTTATTTCGCTGCAAGTCTAGGTGGGTTGTTGTTGTTCTGAGGTGGATTGGTACTCTGGTTGGCGTGGAAGGTTTTGTTACTTAAGCCAGTGTGTAGCTTCCCTGTATCCAAATCTTCTTGTTCCTTGGTGAGATTCAAGATGCCACATTAGTGAGGTAGAGTGAGGCGTGGGGTTGGTGAGCAAGGGTAATCAAGTCGGCATCGCCCAGAGGGCATTGGCCAGCATGAGGCTGTAGACCCCAACCCTCCCAATACACTTGGTTTTAATGAGTCTGCTCCAAGGAAAGCTTTAGTCGTCAGCTTAGATATCTCAAGATTGTTCTTGAACAGCTCAGCAGAAATAGGCATGATGGCCAAAACACAATCATCTCATTCTTGAATGATATCCAAAGAAACCAATGGCACATGCAGGACAAATTGGTGAATCTGCAAAAGAGTCAGGGGCACCTACAGGAAAAGCTAGACCACTTTGAAGGCAGATTAGCTCACATGGAGAGACACGTCCTTTGCGAGTTTCAGCGTCTGCCACCACCTAGTTCAACCCCAAAGAATCCTGCTCTAGTACCTTTCTCTGATACATAATGGCTCTTAGTTGTGTATCTTGAAGGTTTTTTGGTTTGATGTTCCTCTTTGTTTTTGGACAATCAAGCAATTTTGGCTATTTGTAATTTTTTTTGGTAATTATCTATTGGCCAATAAACCTGGTAAGAGTGAGGCCGATAGGATTTTGTTAAGTTGTTCTCAACAATGTAATCTTTCGACATAAATGAAAAGCCTAGATTCACCAAAAAAAAATCAGCAAACTTAACAGTACTCAGAATATCAAGGTTGGCAACATTGTAGTGTTTCCTTTGGATTCTATCGTGTATGAGGGTTTGAATTGGCATAGTCAAGACCACCAAGCTATGGGATTTTGCATCTTGTAATCATCTGTGAGAGTTAATATAGTAGATTCCCTTCTAAAATGTCATTCATTGTATCATTCGTATTTTCTTGCTCATAATCCTGTATGATAATGTGTTATATTAAAGACTGTCTATATATCTTGTATTTTTATATATTGTGTTTCATGTACCCATTTTGAGGGGGTGAAGTTTCCAAGAGTTCCCGTCTTATAAAGTCGTACACGTTTCTACTGGTAACCATAAAATAGCGGTGGAAACTTATGGTGATTATTTTCTTCATATTTGTTTCATGCATAATTTTCCCATTTTTCAGTCCTGTTTCATATGCACAAATTTATGAGAAGTATCCGCTCCCTTTAGCTGAGAACTTTGAATATTAGATGCACCAAATGCATATACTATTCGACATTCTCAGTGGCATGGGTATTTGAAACAAAGCATCAAGTTCCCTTACGTTTATTACAGGATTTCAACTCTCGACTGCAGATAAACCCAAGGCACTTCTCTTCTTAATCCTATGACGAGCAGCAATTATCCGGCTCTGTATTTAAATGCTACAGTAACTCATAGAATATGTAATATGTTTTCTGGGAGGGTGGTAAAAGCTTCCTGCTGCAGTTAAATCAATTACATGCTGAGCCTTGAGGCTTCTGTTCACTGCAGTATGAACTATAGGTGCTTGCTGACTCGCCGATGCACTTGTGTCATAATTAACATGTTTGTATTCGCATTCGAATTTGAATTCTTATGATACATTCAGAAGTATACATCAAGTTTGTATTAGCATTCGAATTTGAATTCTAAAGTATACATTCCGTGAAACAAATAAATTTTTCAAAATTAATATTACACTAGAAAGGGGAAAAAATGTAAAAATATAAAACCCACCAAAATCAGTAACTAAATAAATGACCACGGCTAAAACAGTAGGGTTTTAATCCATTTTCAGTCACAACTCCTTGACAAACCTGTGCTTTGAACAAACCGTTCTCCACTTCCTCTTCTTCTTGCTTCTGACGTTTTTCTTCTTTTCCTGATGCTGCAGTTTTAGCCAAAACCAACCTGGATTTGGAACCGGTCCATCTTAAATGCCTGGGCGTTAATGGACACGATCTATGCAGATACTTGCAAGAATTTTTATCTGGGCGAAGAAGATTAAGATGGGATAAATCATGCCCTGAATCAGCAACAAAGGAAGAAAATGATCCACGACTCAGTGTAGAAAGCATAGCGTTAGCCGCCTTGTCTTCTCTGCGCTTCAGCAAAAACAGGCTCTAAAACCCCTACACCCTCTTAAACCTTTAGAAGAGAACAACAAATGGGTGGCCCGCAAAGGTGTAGTGTTTCCTTCTCATGGAAAAACTACTCAGTCATTCCCTCCTAGGTGAAGCCCTTGAATAGTTCGATTAACCTCCTAAACGCTACCCCTCCTAGATGAAGCCCTTGAATAGTTCGATAAACCTCCTAAATGCTCCATAGTCCCTTTTCATCACTTGGCACAAACCTTCCTTCACGTGTTTAGCTTGGCTCCGCAACTTTAGACACTATTACAAGTTTTGTTTGCTTTTATTCGTTTAACACATGTATATTATTTATTTTTTAACCACGTGGTAAATCATAACGGCCAGTCCTAATCTATGGGAGACCTGGGATCAATCCTCGTCGCTGCGACTATAACACCAAGAGTACATCCAACTACCTGCAAGTCAATATACTAAGATCCTATGATTTTAGCCAAGCGAGACTCTCGTGCCGCCAAGGCGGGGTAGGGATCTACTCTCGAGCGGCCACCACAGCAGGTCATGTATTCAATGAGATTTGAACCATGGTCTCTTGAGCTTCGCCCAAGTAGACTTCAATGAGATTTGAACCATGGTCTCTTGAGCTTCGCCCAAGTAGACTTACCGTTAAACCACACATCATTGTACTTAACACATGCATATTATTACTAGCCAGAAGAGAGAGAAGTTTATGGGCAACTTTAGAGAACAGTGGTTTAAGCTAGATTTTTGGTATTTGGAATCAATTTTTACTCAAATTTAACACATATATACAAGCTATCTAGATTTTTGGTATTTGGAATCAATTTTTACTCAGATTTAACACATATATATATATATAAGCTATCTAGATTTTTGGTATTTGGAATCAATTTTTACTCGTGTTTCCAAGGTTGACCCTCCCCCCTTGGTCAACATTGATATTGAACTCTTCACAGCATAAGAGGTAGAGATGGGTATCAAGAAGTTGGGTGTTGGAAAAGCAAAAGACTTACCTGAACTCCAAGCAGAATATCTAAAGTAGGGCTCAAAGATTCTTGCACTTCACATTACAAAAATCTTCAACAACATCATACAATAAGGGCTCCCCACAAATTGGACAACTAATCTCGCAATACCTCTTTTCAAGAGCGGTGACGTCAATAATCCCTCCAATTATAGGACCATCGTGATAAACCCTTTGTTTGCAAAGCTATTTGGAAGCATGCTAGAAAACAAAATTAGCAAGTGGGCAGAAGAAGGAGATAAGTGTGCTAAAGGGCAAGTAGGTTTTAGACCTAAACATTCCACAGTTGATCATTGTATAACTTTAAGGCACATCACTGAAAAAATTTGGGAGAAAAATGAAGAAGTCTTTTGTTGCTTTGTTGATTTCAAAAAAGCGTTTGACTCGATTCCTAGGGATAAGTTTTGGCACAGAATGGAGGAACTTGGGGTTCCTAAACATTTGAGAGTAGTTGTGCATAGGCTGTATGAAGAGGTGAAAGTCAAAATTAGAACTTCAGTAGGCATTTCTGAAAGTTTTAGAAGCGATATCGGGGTCAAGCAAGGTTGCCCACTATCTCTTACCCTTTTTGGTTTATATATCAACAAGCTTGAGGAATGGTTAAATTCGCAAGGGGGTGATGGTATCTATTTGGGCAAGTTTGTTATAAGGCTTCTTTTGTATGCAAATGACCTTATTCTAATTGCTAAATTAGCTCTTGGTTTGTAAGAGCACTTACTATCCCTTGAGCATTTTTGTAGAAGTGTGGGGATGCAAGTCAATATCAGCAAAACAAAAGTAATGGTCTTCTCTAAGAAAAGAAAACATAACCAACATAAGTTCTACTTTGAAGGCAACATTCTGGAAGAAGTTGCGGATTACAAATACCTCGGAATTGACTTCAACAAAAATCTAAGCTGGAATGGTTGTAGAAAGAAAATAACTTTGGGAGGTTAGAAAGCATTTTATGCTTTTCAAATTAGGTGTAGAGAGGCAGAGTTATGGGACTGGAAAACCACTCAAACTCTTTTTGGGCTTCTAGTGATTCTGGTGATTCTCTATGGTTGTGAACTATGGGCTAGCAGTACATCCGACATGCAGTGGAGACAAATTGAGAAAATTCATAAGCGTTTGATTACAAACAAATTTAAGATTAAAAGTGCAATTCCTTATGATATATTGTTAAGTGAAACGGGGACTGCTCCTATTGAAGCAATTGTTATGGTGTGAGTCATAAGTTATTTTTAAAAAATTGAGCAAATGGAAGAGGGTAGATGGCCTAGGGTTGTCTTTAATGATAGAATGTGCAAGAGCAAAAAAAACTTGGATACAGCGAAATAACAAATGGTTTAGGAAATGGGGTATTTGCTTGAACGCATGTCCCATAAACAGGAAAGAGATAAAAACTTTTATTATGGAAAAGTTCCACAAATGTACTTGGGATAAAGAGCTAGGAACAAAGAAAAAATACTATATTGAAGTGTTTTATCCCACTCATAGTCATCAACCAAAAGCATACATAGAGGTCAATATCTCTTGGAAAGCCAACATTCTTATTGCTTAGTTAAGGACTAATTCTCATCAACTTCGTTGTGAAATGGGGCGCTAGAAAAGGCCAAAAGAAGTGTGGGAGGAAAGAGTATGCATTTTTTGTTCTTCCGAAGAAGTGGAAACAGAAAAACATTTCATTTTAGAATGTGAGGCCTTCAAAGACAACAAGGAAAGTTATGCAGATATATTGGCAGCGAGCTCTTGGGATAATCTATTTAGCGAGGGACTTGTCGAGAAGCTGGGAGCATTTATTTTGAAGCTTCATAGAAAAAGGGTCGAATACATCAAGTAGATGAAGAAGCATATGTCCCATAGGCTATCTTTAGCCTTATGAACGTTAAAATAATTTCTTTCTTCTTTCTATATAAGCTATCACTAATTTTATAAACTTGGAAAATAATTTATTTAATATTTTTAAGTATAATTTTCATACAACTTATGTTTGTAAATTGACTTTTACATAAATCTTAATATAAGTTGTCTTTTGCATAGTTTTTAATATTATTGTATTTTGTATTATAGTATAGTAAAGACTAAACAAAGAAAATTAAGAATTTAATGAAGATGAAATTGAGATTAAATATAAGTATAAAATCTTAAATTAGTTACTTAGATATTTGTTTTTAAATAAAATTAAAATTTAAAATAAAATTTTATAATCATATTCATCATAGTTTAACTATGGTATGTTTTGAGTTTTTTTTATAGATTTTTTAATTAATTTTATTTCAAATATTAGCGATTTGGAATTACAAGTTTGAGTTGTGAATGGGATTTGGAATCACGAGTTTGAGTTTTGATTTGGAATCATAAGTTTGAGTTGTGACCTCTGCACAAATCCAATACCCCATGAGTCTTTCAAGGCATTGAATTCATTTCTACATTCAAAAACACATTTCAAATAACAAAAATCCCAATTTGACCAAAAAAATCATAGAGCATAAAAAAACTTCAAAATTTAGAATAATTAGAAAATAACATTATTATTGAAAAGCATTCATTTAATGTAAATTATCTATTACAATGACTTACCAACATGATGTGGTTATTGATTTTGTTTTGTTAAACAACCACAACCATTGGCACATAGTTTGTCATCCATCAACATCACATTGAAAGTTATCACTTAGTTTTTTTTCAATAAAGAAAGTGTCATGGAAAACCTATTAAATACTTCTAGTGATTCATCGACCATAAGCGGGTAAATCGGCAATTCTTCCAATAGAAACCTAATTTCAAGGATAAAGAGAGTTGAACCCATAACCTTTTCAACTTTAGAAATATATATATACACATTAATATTAAAACCAATTAAACTAATAATTAAAACTTCGCTGAAATTAAACACTTAATCAAGTTAAACATTTAATAATAAAAAATCAAAAAATCGAAACTACAAACACTTAATCAGGTTTAAACATTTAATAACAAGGGTGCCAGAGCTTGTCGAGAGTGTTTTGGGGTTTTTTGACCCTTCGAATATATATACAATAACATTTGAAATAGAGGCGGAAGGATATGCGGACCCCAACAATGAAAATCATAGTGCTTTGAGCGAAAGGACAGGCGGGCCCGGCAACAAAACCATTAGTGGTTTGAGACCTTTCTTATGGACACTTTTACACCGAGATTTTCCGAAATAAATCAGAGAAACGAGACATTGCCTCAAATTTGTAGGATAACGGTCAGTTGATCTCCATTTCGTCGACATTACAAAACTTAACAGCAAAAAATAATTATAATCTCAAGCATTACGTTGTTGCCTCTTTCATGGTAAGTTACGCACCTTTCTCGTGTCTCTTTTATTGATGAAAGCCACCCCAAAGAAAGTTGTAGATCCATAAACAATCTTAGATTACATATCCTCGTGATTATTACTTTCTTTCCACCTCTCTCTAACACACAAAAACAAAAAACAAAACAAAACAAAAAAAAATAAAAAAACAAAAACAAAAACAAAAAAACAAAAACAAAAAAACAAAAAAAAAAAAACAAAAAAAACAAAAAAACAAAAACAAAAACAAAAACAAAAAACAAAAAACAAAAACAAAACAAAAAAACAAAAAAAAAAAAAAAAAAACAAAAACAAAACAAAACAAAACAAAACATTTATTTGTTCACACATCTCTATGCATTCATTGAAAAACATGACTAAAAAGGCAAAGGTGTAAGTTTTACAGATCATGCAAGCAAGAAATCTCAACAAATAGTGGATTTCACATCAGTGGGTCTAGTTCCTCCAATCTTTTCTTATTTCTTTAAATTTTAAGCAAAATACAATAATTTCCAAACTCATTTAACCTATGTACTATACTATAGTACAAAATTTGAGGTTTTGCCATCAAACCTTATTTGAAGTAGTTGCTTTTGAGACATTTTCTAACATTATCAGAAATTTCTCATTGAAATTGTGCCACATAGAGGTTATCGAACAAGCTAAGGGAAACATGATTGTTATAGGCCATTTTCTCACATCTAGTTAATAGGCCTACAAACTAGATCAATCAACATCCATGAACACCTTGTCATCATCCCTACACAAAGCCCTAAGCATGACTCTCCCAAATCCCTAATTTTTTGGGTTTGACTGCTTTAAGGCCTAGCGCGCCCTGGTCCTTTAGGGCCCTGCGTTCAGCAACAAGTTATCCCTTGTTGGGTGCGTTGATTCTAGAAATTTGGGAAAAATAAAAAGAATCTTGAAGCTTCCAAGAGTTGTTACAACCATTTACCTTGGATAAAAACTTTAAATCCTATTTGATCCTACCTTAGAGATTTCACCTCTTATCCCTTGTGCTCATCCTCCCCTCCTAAGTGGATCTCAAACCTAAATTGGTAAATGGATGAGAATTCCTAAACTACCACACTCTCCTAAAAATCTACAGTTATCTACAACATCAGGGTTGGTTTTTGGAGTCTAATTTTACCTTCATGTTGCTTCTTTGATCCTAAGAGAGTTATCATTTCCATGCATTAGGTGACATTGAGGTGCGCATTGTGACAAGGAAGGACAAGTCAACTTCGAGAGATCTCTACAAGATAAGCTTCCATTTTTTGTTGTAAACTCTCTCCCTTTTATATTAATACAAAGAGTATATCGTTTTCCTATATGTGTTATGTTATGTTTACATCCATATATTTCAATGTTATGTTGATCCATTGAATAGAGTGATTGGATAATGCTACATAGATGTCGCAAATTTTTGGCTTGCGTTGATTGTTTGTGCATGTTCTAATTATAGCAATCAGAGTTACGATTGGAACTTACAAGCTAAGAGGAAAGAACAACTTGCGAAGGATCACAAGTAAACATCTTTCCATTCTCCAATTTCTCTAAGGGGAACTTTATATTCTTTGTTTTTTGTCATTATAGACCAAGCTATTAGGTCTAAGGAGGATATTTCTATCCACAGTCGTAAATTATGTACAACAAATTAGTGACTCCCCTGGGGACCGATTCATTCCCTTAGTGGTTTCCTTGACGTTATCCCTCGTTACACCTCTTGAACAAACCCCCAGTGCCTCACTTAGTTTGAATTGACCCTAGGAAGACCTTTCATTGAGTTGCATTTGATTTTTTGTGTGTCAAAAACTGACTTTTCCTTGATCAACACTCCCCTTGGTCTGTTAACAGAGCGTTGCAGTGCACCCTAGCATTCTCTGCACCTGTGTTGCAGAGCACTATTAGCCTCTTTGCACCTGTGTTGACACCTGTTTCATGCAAAAAAATTCCTTTTCATGCTTTGCTCTATGATTAACTTTGTTCCAGTTGGTCCTCCTTATGTCCCTTAGTGTGTTTAGGTCTCTCATAAGCCTTCATATTTTTTTCTTTTGGTTTTGAGGGCCTTTGATAAGAATTTGTTTAGATTTTGCTTTGTTCCTGTCATTAGGTCATTAGAAAATTAATTGCTAGATCATTAGGTTGCTTGAAGGAAATGGTGTTTTAGTCACCATTTTGAATAGTTTATTTTATCATTAATTAGGTGAATATCTTAGTTTTCATCTGAAAATTAAGTGGAATTGAAAAGAAAAATCTTATGCATCATGCATGGCATCTAGGGTTTTGTGAGTGAAATTGTAACTAGGAACAGTCACATTAGGGGAATCGCTTAACAATCTTGTTTGTTGCATCTTATATGTTGCATATTCTTTGTTTTCTTCCCTCCCATATATAGATTTCCATTGAAAAGAAAATTTTCATTTTATCATGCTAGTTTGCATTTTAGGATATTCAGGTGAAATTTGTGGTGAGCCTTGAAACCAAAAATTAATTCAAGATAAACTTTAAAATTTATTAAATCAACCTAAGGAGCATTTGTAACATTAACACAAACATCTAAAGGTCTAGGCTAGAGACATGTTCCGACGTCTATAAACATAGGAGTTGTCATTTTTTATAGCATTGCATTATGGGGGTGATATCTCGTTCCATGTACGTGAGTGTATCAGATTGTTCTCCACTTACCTCTGGGTATATTGGATGGTGCTCCATGCATGAAAAGTATATGGGAACGATCTCATTGTATAGTTACGCATTAGACAGCACTAACATGGACTGCACTTCCACGTACCATCAAGTATATTTTGGAAGTCCACCATAGGTTTTTATCCTCACCATAGGTAACTGAGTTGGCCACCTTGTACAATGTGATACACCGAACACAACATTCGGGGAGATTGTCTTCCCGTACATAAATCCTTGGTTCTCCAAGGTTGTATATTTCAATTCACAGTTCACTTGGTAAACCTTTATGCCTAATTTACCCTCTTTGATTTATTTTTTGTGTTAATTGTTAAAATTTATTAATCCAACATGGAAGAACAAAACCCTTTACCCCATCGTTCGCGTAGAATGCAAAATAAGCCTCCTCTTCCACCTGAGGCAACTCCTGGCCATCATCAATAGCATAAAAAAATGAAAACTACCGAATCTAGTACTTCAAGATCTATTACTTCTGGTCCTCCATCTAAGATATATCCACCAGAATCATCTTTTCCTCTAAGTACAGAGCCCGAGATTACCTCTCCATTGGTTGGTGAATCTAACACAGTCAAAACCGAAGCGCCTGAAATCTCATTACATGAGGTTATTGAACCTAACTATACTAAATCAGAGATAACTCCACCTGAGGTACCTCATCTATCCACACTTGTTACTTTAGGACCTTCTTATTCTCTCCCTCTATCTCATACACAACCCCAAACTATATATCTTGGACCCAACAGTGAACCACTTCCACTTGGTCTTATGAGTATCGAAGAGATTCCACAAGAAGAACCTAAACCCTCCTCTCTCATTCAAGCAGGGGCTCATTTTATCAGGCCCATCATTTTCCTTCTCCTCATAGTCCATATCAACCTCCTTTGTATTGTTCTTTTCCTTTCAACTCACCTTTGAGTTTCCTTTGGCAATCTTCTTTGGGATAGTTAACCATGACTGAATCTAATATGGTTTCTCAGCCTGTATCCATGGTTGAGAAAACTCAAGTTGCAACTTCATCCATGTTTGTAATGACACAAAGGCATATTTATATGGTGGCACTTCCGTCCCACCTGGTTACAAATCTTTGTATAGTACCTTCTCTGGTGGAACACCCAGTCCATGGACCTCTCCCGTGACATCTATATCTGGAATTCCGTATGGAACTTCTATAATGAGCGCTACATAGACTTATCCTCTTCCTCCATCCACACCCACAATTCAACAACATATTGTCCCTTATATGAGTGGGTATGGTTATCTACAACAACCCATTCCATCTCCTATTGGGAACCCTCCTTTTGGGGGTTAGTTGCCTACGTATTATCCTCCTCTTTCAGCATGGGGCAACCTATTGTACAAACATTTCCATATCCTAAAGTTAGTGCTCAACCTCATATGATTCCTCCATATTCAGGAATGGTTGCTAATGTTTGGCAACCTACTATGCCTATCCAACCTGGTTCAGTTGTGGCTTCATCTTTAGTCTCTCAACCTGTTCCACCTACATCTCAAATTTTTGTTCAACAACCTATATTTCAACCTGTTCAAACTCAAATGAATGTGAGCCAACATTTACAGGTTATACCTTTAACTCAACCCATTTCATTGGTATCTGGTGCATCCCAAGCCATGTATACCTAACCTCTTCAAGGTAACTTACAATCACAACAGTTTGGGCAGGCCATTCCTCAAACTCAAATGGGTCAGAATGTGTATGGTATGGCACAGGCACAACCACAACCGAACCCACCTTATGTTGGGATGATGCAAAATCCCACAGGGCAACAATATCAATTGTATCAAGGTATCCCTCAAATTCCTTACGGTCAGCAAGTCCAAACTCAGTCATTTCAACCTTTGCATGGAGCTAGACAACAGGGTTATGTGTATACTGGTTATCAAAATCCTCCCTATCTCGAGACACAGATACCTGTTTCCCAGGCTATCCCATCTTATCCAAGATATCCTCCACCATACCTCAACAGGTAGTTTCCATTTGTAGCAACTTTCGAATTGCTGAATTTGACTAGGCTCACCAATGATCCCATTTCTCATTCTCCTTGGTGGTCAATTATTCCTATGAAGTTGCCTAGCGATATTCTTGAATTCAATGGAAATCTTGGAGAAGACCCATCCATGCACGTGATGACTTATCATTTGTGGTTTTCTTTGAACTCCCTTAATGGTGATTTTGTTCGTTTGTGTTTTTTCCAGCGTACACTCACTGGTATGGCAACAAAATGGTAAATTGAATTACCTCGAGCTTCATTTGATAACTTCAACGCCTTAGCTACTACATTCCTAACACATTTCCAATTACCCATTAGATATGAAACTATAACTGAAATTTTAACCAATTTCAAATAGTCTAATGCCACTCACATCTATGATCGTATTCATGAGTGGTGACGTCATTGTCGTTTGGTTAAAACTTTTGTTCCTGACAAATTGTTAGTTAAATGGTTCATTAAGTCTCTATTTTCATCTATCACAGAATACGTCGCCAAAGGCGGAGTCGTAACCAAAGAGCAGGTAATTTCTCATGCCTAGTATTTGGATCTCATTTATACCCAATCTGGCACGCTTTATGATAAGATACCAAATGCTATGCGACCTTCTGATACTGTTTCTCAAACTCCTGGTAAAGAATCACATGTTGTCGATGGCGTGATTGGTTCTACCAGCCAACAGTCGATGAGTAAACCATCTGGTTCAACTCTTGTTGTCACTGCTCAAAGCCCTCCTTCCACTCCTGCAGCTTCTACTTCCAAGATCAATGTCGTTCAATCATCCAAAGGCAAATCTCCACAACCAGGAAGTAAGAAGAAAGGCAAAGGTAAGAAGAAAAAAGACAATGCTCCGTAGGATAAATAAAACAATCAATCTTCTGAAGAAAAACGGAAACCTCGTTACCCATGTTTGATCTGTAATGAGGAGAATTTCACTTGTTATTGTCCACACCGGGCGGAGGTGAATCAATTCCTTAAATCATCCGCTACGCTCGCTGTGTTGACAAACCCATTTATGAGTCAGGAGACCAATATGGTTGCTTGGGTCCCCACTTCCTCTATCTCGATTTTGACATTGTCCTCTACTAAGCCCAAAAATGTTGTTATGGTGGTCACTCGAAGTAAGGAATACAGTAATGTGAATCCCTCGAACGGTCAGGCTACTGATCAACCTACCAGTTCGATCACATCTCCATCAGATCCTACTCCAAATGTCATACCTACTAAATTAACGATTAAGCCTCCCAAAGGCGTTATCCATAAATTGACATTCAACCCTCGCACAAGAGCTGCCCAAAATTGTAACATAGTTGAGGATATGGCTCAAGCTCCATCAGCTATGTTAACTCTCGAGGTGTTGAAAAATTACCCCATTCAAAAGAAGGCTTTGCTTTCAGTAATTAGATGTATTGATCCCTCAGATTCCAACCTAGTAGTTTTTAACCATGAGAACTATACACCTTGACTTCCGGTTCAATTAGATTTCACGATCCAGGTTGTTGTTCGTGGTAAGAATATCCATCATTCCATTGTAGACGAAGGAGCCTGAACCTTTATTATGTCCATGTCTTGCTAGAAGGCTATTGGTTCTCCCCAACTGATTCAGTCACCAACCACTCTGAAAGCTTTTAATGGAAAAACTTATAAACCATGTGAGATTTTGAATTTTGTACAGGTAGAATTAGGTGAGAAGATTGTATTAGTAGAAGTCGAAGTTATCGATAGACCTATAGATTATAATCTTCTACTAGGTCATATGTGGGTCTATGCCATGGTTGCGATTGTTTCGACATATTTTAGAATGATCTCTTTTCCTCATAAAGGCAGTATTGTAGCCATTGATCAACTCACTTTCTTTGCCACTGATTCTTTGGTTACTGGAATTGTCCCTCTCATGGGGGAAACCCCTCACCCATATCAACATGTTGGGTTTGGACTGCTTAAGGATTCCTCTCTCATGGGAACCTTTTTCACTTCCTCCTCCCTCACTTTCCAAAAAATATACTTAGGTTGCCTATATTAATATGATATCTTCTTGTACTACTTTAGTTGATCCATGGGTAGTACCAGATAAATCTAATATCAACAATTTTTGTGACTATATGTCGTTGAACCCCATTGAGCTTGATTACGAAGCCATCTTCTTGGCTTATGCGGCCTCTTCTGCTCCTTCCCCTTTGATCAATTAGGTTGATTGTTCTTTAGATTATGGTACATTGTCTGATCCTTTCTCTCGTACATTTTCCACTGATGAGAGCATTATGGAGATCATGATGTTAAATGACGTACCATGGGATGACCATCATCATCGTTCCTCCTTGCTATATTCCCTCGAGGACAACCTTAGTGAACTTTATCATCCCAATATCATTAAGTTGTCTACAAATTTCACTTCCATTTATGATGTTGATTATGAGAAGAACTTGCCAAACATTGAAGAGACTGTCCCTCTCGACATTTCAATTAAACCCAACATTATTGAAAACATACATATTAGTGAATCTTGATCTCCCGATGAGGTCAAGACTTATAAAGCCCTATTTCAAGAATTTAGAGATTTTTTTGCCTGGTCTTATGAAGAAATGCCAGGTATCGATCTGAACATCGATGTGCACGAAATTAAGACGTATCCTAATGCTAAACCAGTTCAAAAATGCCTTCGCCCCATTCATCCCAAGAAGGTTGTCGCTATTAAAGTTGAAGTTAAAAAACTTCTACTCGTTGGTTTCGTCTATCTCGTACCTTTAACTGGCTAGATGTCTAACATTGTTCTTGTCATGAAGAAACAAGGAGAAATGTGTGTGTGTGTGTCGATTATCGAGAGATCAATCGTGCTTGCCCGAAGGATAATTATCCCACCTCGTTCATCAACTATGTTGTTAATGATTGTGCTAGTTTTAAAATATTTTAATTTATGGACGACTTCTCTGACTATAATCAAATCAACATTCTCTCAGCAGACCAACATAAAAACACATTCATTTGTCCCTAGGGCACATTTGCATATAGAAAACTCCCTTTCAGATTAAAAATTTTTGGGGTTACGTTTCAGAGGGAAATGAATTATGCCTTCCACGATATCAAACATACTGTGCAACCTTATTTGGACGATTTACCTTTTGATTCACGACATCGGGTTGATCACACGATGCATCTTAGGGCCATCTTTTTGCGATGTAGTCATTATAACATTCGACTCAATCCAAACAAATGTGTGTTTTTTGTAAGTTACGATCAACTTCTCGGTTTTGTTGTATCAAAACAAGGAATTTGTATTGATTTGTTGAAAGTTCAAGTGACCATTGATTTGCTTGCTCCTTCTTCCCTCCTTCAGCTTCAATGACTGCAAGGGAATGCTAACTTTCTTCGGAGTTTTATTCCCAACCACACCGAACTAATCAAAGGATTTACTAGCTCGTTAAAGAAAGGGGTTCCTTTCCATTGGGACAAAATTTCTCAAAATGCGTTCGATGCCTTGAAATATGTATTGATTCAGGCATCCTTGTTATATCCTGTAGAAATTTCACTGTAGATTAAACTAATAATGCAATGTTCTAAAGCAATATACTTAATCGACTTCTACAATCAAACTTGTGGAAGCTTAATCGATTTTCAGCAAGATCAAATAGAACACATATAATAGATGAAGAAAAAATCAATTACACATGAAACATAGAAGAATACTCTTGGGAAAGCCTCAGCTAAAAACCATGATATCTGCATTATCATACAAGTGGAAATATCTCAAGAGTACACAAAGCTTTAGCTCACAAGCTATCCAACTCTCAGTACAATCCCTCATTGCTGCTCATAGACAGAATAGACAACACATATGCCTTCCTTCAGTCCTCCAAGCCTCCTATTTCCTTGTGTAGTTTCTCCTAGGTCCTCCAGCTGCCACCTGTGTGTAATAATTCCTCACACACTGCTCTGACTTTTGAAATAACTGCACAATCCTGAAGGAGTTAATTCCTTCTGCATGGATGAGTTTCCTATATAGGAAAATTCCTCCAACTGACAGTACACTGTCCCTTCCTTTAATCTCAACTGGGTCTCTGTCTGAACTGACATGCATGAGTTATTTATGAGAGAATATTCAGTTATCTGAAGTACACTAGTTGCATGCATGCATGCATTGACTAACTGAACTCACAATCAGTTCCACAAACTGTTAGAACTAATCTAACTGGACTTAACTCAGTTACTGAGCTAACTAATTACAACTAAAAGTACAACTCATCCTGATCTCCTTAATTAAGGGATAAATTCCTCAATCAAAGGGATAACTGTTGCATGTCTTCACATAGACTTCATGTTTGATTTTCTCGAACTAATTAACTCAAGATGAATTAATTAATTATTTTTCAAACAGCTAGTGAGACTAAATTCAAATTTTAATTCTCAAATTCAAGGACTAATTTAAATTGGAATCTATCCTGAAATGATATTTTTTAGCATTTCATTTTTTTGCTATTTCCAGCAGTGTTGGAGTATATCCTAAAATGCTATTTATAGCATTTCTATTTTTAGCATTTCTTGTTGCTATTTTCAACATATCCCCCAGATTACCAACGCGATTTTTTCCTATACCTTGCTGCTACAGTTACTACCGTTTCTATGGTATTGGTTTAGGAGGATGATGTAGGAACTAAACATCCTATTTATTGCTTGAGCCAGAATCTCAATGATACCAAAGTCAAGTACAACCATGTAGAAAAATTAGCTTTTGCAGTTGTCCAAGTTGTCCAGAGATTTCGTCGTTACATACTCCTCTGCAAAACTACGGTTGTTTCGAATTGCAACCCCATGACGTACATCTTATCAGGGAATACTCTAAGTGGATTGTCATCCTATAAGAGTTCACTTTGGAATTCATCAAATCCAAGATGGAGAAATCCTTATTTTTTTCTGAGCTAATTTGCGACCTTCCCACTTCTGACACTGAAACAACATCTAGTGATTCTATTCTAGAAGAGTCCTTATTTATGATCTTGTCATCTGGCTCATGGTATGGAGACATTATCATATATCTCCAAACCCAAAATTTCTGGTCTAATACCTCTCGCTCTGACCAATGACGTATCCGATATCAAGCCAAACATTATATTATAATCGATGATACTCTTTATTGTCGTGGTATCGATAGGATTTTTCAAAGGTGCCTCACCCATGAGGAGGACGAGAAAGTACTAAATGAATGCCATTTTGGGGCATGTGGCGGTCATTTGTATGGATATGCCACTGCACAGAAGATCCTATGTATTGGTTACTTTTGGCCTACCATATTTTGCAATTGCATCATCGTTGTCCAAAAGTGTTATTTATGCCAGATATATGATCATAAGATCCTTGCTCTACTCGCTCCTTTGCATATTTTTATCGTCATTGGTCCTTTTGCTAAATGGGGCATTGATTTTATGACATGTAATCCTCACTCATCGAGGGGCATGGCTATATCATTGTAGTAGTTGATTATTTTACCAAGTGGGTCGAGGTGATGCCTACATACAATAATACTGACGAAAAAACAGCTCTATTTTTCTTCAACCATGGTATTGCGTGGTTTGGTGTTCCACAGGCTATGGTCACGGACCATGGAAAACATTTTCGTAATCACATGATGTCTGAACTTACTGCCAAACTAGGACTTTCCCATGAAAGTTCTACTCCCCACTACCCTTGGGGAAATGGGCAAGTTGAGGCAATCAATAAAGTTCTCAAACTGATGCTTCAATGTATGGTAGGGGTCCATAAATCGAACTGGCATCTTACTATTTATGTGGCCTTGTGGGCGTACCAGACCACTATTAGGATCGCTACTGGGTTCACACCATTCCAATTGGTTTATGGTCCGAAAGCAATCCTTTCGAATGAATGTGAAATTTTGTCCCTCCAACTTATTGTCGAGTTCCTCCTTGCCACTTTCGCGGAAGGGGAACGTCTCTTACATCCGACGCGTAGATGAAACCCAATGTGATGTTGTGATGGTTGATGAAGCCCATAAGAAATGTATCAAGGCGCAATATGACAAGAGTGTCAAACCTCGTATCTTCTCAGAAGGAGACCTTATTTTGTTATATGATCAAGAGTCTGATAAATTAGGATCAAGGAAGTTCAAGCCAATGTGGTTGAGTCCATACATTGTTAAACTTGTTCTTGCTAAAGAGGCCTATGAGCTAGTTGATTTAGATTGAGTTCTCTTGAAGGTAGCCTAGGAATGGGTTGTACCTTAAGAAATACTATGTTTGAGTTTTTTCATAGTGCATTGTGTACATACTATATATAGGTGTGATTAAGTGTGTTTGCAGTGTGTTCTCATCAGACTTTCCTAGGTTTATGTTAATCTTATTTACATTTGGTTTGCAAATGTCAGCATCCCTCGAACCATATGTTGGTTATGCTAATGGTGCTAGTCGTAGTACTCAAAACCACTCTTCCGCAGCTTGGGCTATATATGTTGCAAATGGCAAGTTAGTGAGTTTACAAGGGATTTGTATCTATCACTCTACAAATAACATCACTGAGTATAATGCAATGATTGAACTGTTGTCTGATGTTATTTCCTATGGTATCTGTTGTATAGTTATCAGACTTGACTCATAGCTTGTAGTACTACAATTGACTAATGTCTATTCGGTTAGAAGTCCAACTATGTTTCGCATGTTCATGAGGGTTTGCCTTCTGGAAAGATATTTTGATTTCATCCAGTATCAACATATTTCTAGAAATCTAAATACATTGATAGATGCATTAGCTAATCATGTTTTAGATAGACATTTGCAACACATGTAAATTAGTTAAATACATATAACATACATTAAATGGAATAATAAAACCATAAGAAACACTGAAGATAGTTATATATACCAAACTTTTGGTTTTACAAAAATTGTGCTTGAGACACATGTGGCCACACGACCTAAAATATACATGCAGTCAAAATATGGCTATAAGCCTCCTAGTAGGTTAATCGTAGTGCTCATGGCAGCATGCCACTACGCGCGCCATTTTGCACAATAGTCAACTTATACGATGAGGCACACCAATAATATGTCGCTGCAATCTCATCGGGGGCTCATCGACCCTAGTCTCAGCTATGCCATGAGTCAACCCCTCCATGTGATGTTCAACCTCTACAAGGGTCTCAGCCACATTGAGATCCTGTAGTACCTCTCGCCCTGCTGCAACAACTTGTACTACTGTTGGTGCCTATTTTGGGTCTCCTGCATGATGAAGATAAGAAGAACCCATAGGTCAAACGGGTCCAATATATGCCTGTGTATAAACCAATAGTTATACATCAAAAATAAAAATAAAAAAGTTGTAAAACTTAAAAATTCAAAAATGATCAAAATGTTTTACCTATGGCACCCCATCGCTCGCCATTAGGAAGCACGAGCTCTGGGTCTCTATGGAAATCCATCCCTGTGTATGGATAGTATTCTATCATAATGAGTTGCATGTGCAACCATCTAAAGAAGACAAGTGTGAAACTCATCGATGATGGACCTGCATGTCTAAACATGAGATCCACCCATCTCCTCATCCATGGGACTCTTAGATCTATGGGCTCGAGCGAGATATGTTGTGTCTTGAGCAATGGAATTCGCTCTAAAGCAAAAGAAAACAAAATCAAACCATAGCTAAAATTATTTAACCGTCCATATTTTGCCTTAGTCAATTGCTCCTTCATGCTTACTAGTACTGCCTCACTCTAGTTGAATAATGTCAGCGCCGAACATTCTAAAGCATATTGCATATGTGACTTATTCGCCACATGAAGAGATGCATTGTCATCCAATCTTGCAATAATAAATAGGATCATTCTTAAAGGAAAACATACTATATCCTTAATGTTGATTTTTCCATCCTTAGTCGGTTGGGATCTCGGTCGACAATGTGCATTGATGTAATCTTTGATTGTCTCTCCACCACTCCTTGAACCAGATAAAGAGATGGGGGTACCTCGCCTTGATAGACCAATCAAGAAATATATATATATATATATATATATATATATATATATATATATATATATATATATATATATATATATATATATTCTACCTGTATTTCTAGTATATGTGCACCAATTTTGAATGCTTGTGCTTGAACATCCCATGCACAGACAAGATACCTCAATAATTCCATTTGCTGCCTCATACTAGGAAGCCAAAAGAATTTTAAGATTCCACAATCTCTTAAATCTTGGATTGTGGCAAGATCATTAGTTGCAGTCAAATATTGTTCTTTGTGTTCTCTTTCCCTCCATATCAAAGCCATTTTGTTCCAATAGACACCTGAAACATCACAAGAAGGATCATTAGGACAAATTTCATGCAAAAAACTAGAGAAATTTTGAGGCAAAGAAGCAAAACAAAGTTGGGAATTGCGCCCAATGCACCCTCCTAAGGGCAAACAGTGCATTGCAACACTCTCCCTAATGTATTTTTCTCTTGTTCAATGCACCTTTCAACCTTCTGGGGGTGTGTTGGACCTAGGGCGAGGATTAAGAGCCTTAGGGCCCTTAAAAACTTGAAAAATATGCAGGAAATCACAAAATGGACCCATGAAAGGAAATAGAAAGGTTATAACTCCTACCTAGAAGTGACAATGCTTGAAATGATCCATTGGATTGGTCGCAATCAACTACAAAAGATTGGGGGCAAAAAAGCAGAACTCACTCTCCAAGAGGTAAATGTGGAATGGTAAAAATTATTTACCTTTTGCATATTTTATGGTCATTTTCGTCATTAATTTTTTTAATTTAATGTTTTGACCTAAATATGACTCAATTTAATCATGAAACATGTATTTTTAATCTTTTGGTGGTGTTTTGAGCAGGATGACAATTGTTTTAATGGATTTGACGATGTCTGCATTGAAACATGTCATTTTGACTAGGGAGCATGCTTTTATCACTTTTCGAGCTCTAAACCTATGAAAAAGGAACATCCTGGTGTCCTCTTTCAACTCTTTTCAAACTCCCTAAACATGAAAATATTCTCGAGCACTTGTCTTTCCGAACTCGTTAAAGTAAATGAAAACATGTATACTCATATAAGTTTAACCCTTTTCCGGACTAAGCTAAACTATCTACGAAAAAGGAATACCTTAGTTGAACATGGCTAAGAGGTTCTCCTGAGTTTTGTTTTCTACCTTTTTAGACTCAAGATACTATTTACGAAAAGGAACCTTTGGAGTTTTCTTTTTCGCCTCTTTTTCAAACTCTCTAAACATGAAAAAGGAGTTGAGTTATACCTTCGTTGGACTCATAAAAACATCAAACAACGATGGACTCATCAAACATGACGGGACTGAACCAATCCTTCTTAGGGTTCGTTAAACATAGTCATAGGGATTCATCTGAAGGATGAACTTCTTACAGATCAAGCATATGTTATCCTCGTCAAGCTTGTTAAAAAATAAAGAGGTACTGACCAGCAATGGTCAGGGAAGTTGGGGAAATTTGGAAAATGGGATACTCCACCTATTTATGGCAGTGAATTTCTCTTGAACATGACACTCTTCCACTTCATCTCCATGATTGTTGGTTTGGGAAATCTGCTTGTATTTTTGGCTCATCACACCATTTCAAATCCTCCGGTTTCAATTCTCGGTCAATGATGCCAACTCCATTCAATGTCGTTGATGTGTTCAAGATAAGTAATTCAATTAATATATGCTACGATACTCTTAAGCCTTCATTCCATGTGTGTCGTTCCTAAACTAGTTCCACATCAACATCATTGTGTCTCAAATCATGATATCCGTGTCATTGATGGGGGATACATCAAGGCCCTGTTGCGACGGGTCACTTCTTGTCGACATCAGCTCATTTTCTTTCATTACCTTGGGACTTGTATACATCCATGGAAAGTTTCCTCACTCTCGACGATAGGTTTTCATCATTGGCCTTCGACTGTCATATTTTGTGTGGTGTTCAACTTCAACTCATTCATTCACACCATACATATTGTATTGTTGTACCTTGAGAGCCATTAACATCATTAGTGGTTTCTCTCGCGTTAGTTAATGGCTTACATCATTAGACGGCAATCAAATGGGGTCTGCAATGTTCGACTCCAGCTCCTTTATTCACATGGTTAGACTCGTAGATTGGATGATCGAGTGAATGTGATAGAAGACCCCGGATCTAGTTCCATCCATCTGGGCTGCGATTTCAAGATTAATAGAAGATCACAATGTATGATGGCTATGATCATACAAACAATCATCCAATCATGGGTCCACCCTTTTTCATTAGTGGACGTGTCTTCTTGATCATTGTACATGTAATGTTAGCTTATGTGCTGAGTATGGGTATGCATACCTCAACAAAGATATCATGATGAAAATGTATCGTAACAGATGATGATCTGACCGATTTCTCTTGATCTAAACTTGTCACAAGATAAAGCACTTCAGTCATTAGTTTCCATTCATGAGTTTGTGATTTAGGGGGCAATCTATTATAGGCCATCTTGTCACATATGGTTAATAGGCCTACAAATTGGATCAATCAACATCCATGAACACATTGTCATCATCCCTACATAAATCCCTAAGCATAACTCTCCCAAATCCCTGAGTTTCTGGGTCTGGTTGCTTCAAATCAATGCTTTTAAGGCCTAGTGCACCTTGGCCCTTTAGGGACCTTCATTCAGTAGCAGGTTGCTTAGTTTTGCACCTTTTCTAATCAAAAGCAGGTTGTCCCTTGTTGGGGGTGCGCTGATTCTAGAAATTCGGGAAAAATAAAAAATAAAAATTTCAAAGCTTCCTCTTCCAGAAGCTTCCAAGAGTTTTTACAGCCATTTACCTTGTATAAGAACTTTAAATCATATATGATCCTACCTTGGAGATTTCACCTCTTATCCCTTGAGCTCATCCTCCCCTCTTGAGTGGATCTCAAGCCTAGATTGGTAAATGGATAAGAATTCCTAAACTACCACACTCTCCTATAAATCTACAACCATCTACAACATCAAGGTTGGATTTTGGAGACTAATCATACCCTCATGTTGTTTCTTTGATCCTAAGAGAGTTATCATTTCCATGCATTAGGGTGACATTGAGGTGTGCATTGTGACAAGGAAGGATAAGTCAACTTGGGGAGATCTCTACAAGATCAGCTTCCATTTTTGGTTGTAAACTCTCTCCCTTTCATATTAATACAAAGAGTATATCGTTTTCCTATATGTGTTATGTTATGTTTACATTCATATATTTCAATGCTATGTTGATCCATTGAATAGAGTGATTGGATAATGCTACATAGATGTCATAGATATTTGGCTTGTGTTGATTGTTTGTGCAGGTTCTAATTATAGTGATCGAAGCTATGATTGGAGCTTACAAGCCAAGAGGAGAGGAGAGCTTGCGGCGGATCAAAAGTAAGTATATTTCCATTCTCCAATTTCTCTGAGGGGAACTTTATATCCTTTTATTTTTGTTGTTCTAGACCAGGCCACTAGGTCTAGGAAAGATACTTTTGTCTGCAATCATAAATTATGTATAGCAATGACAACCTCCCATATCGGCTGTGCCCCAAAATTTAACGTTTAGTGAGATCTTTCTCACTCTTTCAACGGAAGTTAACTTCAAGTCCTCATGGTGTCTTCATAGTTGAAGCCAAATCCTTAGCCTTGATCGCTTTGCTCATGGGCTAGCCACCACACCCAACCCGCACCAATGAATTATCATAAAAATATTTTGTGTTTCCTTTTTCCAATGCAAAAAAAATTATAAGTAATTTATATAATTGATTTAGAGGACCTGCATGCTAGCCATAAATGGCGCAACATACGATATATCCATCAATATTTTTGCATTGATTTAATGGAGTCAGGCAGTTGACCATCTTGTATGTCAGAAGCACCAAAAAACTACCTGGAGGAAGTTTTGCATCGACCCCTTATTCGTAAAAAACGGTTTGGTGTGTTGTAGAAACAACATGATTAGATCCCTCCTCAACATTAACATTGATGAATAAAATAACAAGAGCGACTAGAATTGAAACCATGACCATCCTTCCAATCGTGCCCATATTTTTCTATAATTGTGTAGTTGTGTTTTCTCTATTAAGCCACAAAAGTCGAGTAGTAAATTACGTTAGCCAAACAACCTTGAGAATAAATTATGAAACAATTCGATAGGTGTGCCATTATTGAAAAAAGATGTCGTATTGAATAGCCATTTGCAGATTTCACTTTTGTGCTAGTCAACACCTAACACGTTGGATGGTGGATTCAAGAAATTGTCATATTATTCGAATTTTTATCTCACTTGGGTAGCAATGGCTCAAAGAAGAGAAACAAAAAAACAAAATTAAAGAATTATTACTATTATTTTATCTTGTATACCTGTTTTCGAATGATACTGTTGACCAAATTGACGCAGTAAAGAGACAAGTCTAGATTAATTATCATATTTGTAAAGAAGAGGAAAGCTTAAAATTGTATAACTCCAAACTGAACAAAATAAAGATAAATAAATAAATAAACAAAACAAACCCACACAAGGCAACATGCATAGACCTTATATGCATGGTGCCCATTTGTTCTCTCTCCACAACCACAATAAAAGAAACCCCTAATTTGGATAGTTGGAGAGCTAGGTTGTACAAAAAACTTCTTGTTTGGCCTATGAATACAATGGCAGGGGCAATGGAAGGAATCCCTATGTTTGTCAAAAGGCAACCAATTAGTAGATTCAGGCGAGATATTTGACCTCTGGAGCGATTTTTGGAGCTTCATTCCGCCCATGCCACTAGTTGTGAAAGGAAGAGAGTATTATGGCTAATCTGCAAGGGCCACATCAAATTTTGACGAGTTCAATTCAATAGAGGAGGGGTAACACTTTTTACTACAACAGGGAATGAATGATACTACTATTACTACTTCAGAGGGGTTAATTACAAGAACCAATCAACCTTCGGTAATCCATGATCATAAAGACATGAGTAAGGGAGACACTAATGTGGAATCTGTGAGGCCCCATGAAATAATGAATTGAATGGGAGACAAAGAAAAGTCAAGGATTGTTGTAGGGAGGGAGAACGTAATAATGCATGATCCACAAGTAGAGTGTTATTCGTTTACAATAAATTGGTTTTATGACGAGTCATACATGTTATATTTTCCTAGGGAGTGCCCCTTCTCCAGGGATAATTTCAATTGCCAAAGAAATGGTAGGAAAGATGCCAAATAAGCTAGATAGCGATGGCAACCCTAGGATTGTTACCTTCCCAAGTATTCATCTTTAATCTTGATCTTGTTCTTCATTTGATAATTCATAAATGATATGATCGTGATGATCTACATGCATGCCTAAAGTTCAATGCATCTAATTCCTGAAAAAGTTGAGGGGTAAGAGGCTTGTGTACGTGGGCGACTCAATTAACAGGAACTAATGGGAATCGATGTTGTGCATCCTTAGGAATGTGGTTCCAGGGGGTGGTAGATCTTTTTGTGCCACCAATGGTGGAAGGACCATCACCTATGTTACACACGTAAGTCCAGTTCCATGATTTCTTTTGCACATATTATCGTGTGATGATCTACCACATGATGCAATTTCTTTTGGAATCCATGGAGTTAAGGAGCATGCTATGTTTCTTCGGGAGGTTCACCATGCACAAGAGATCCACAGGGACATGCCCCAGGTTTAACACCCTCCTCCCACATCTACCCAAGTAACTGTCCAACATGAGTAAACATGTGATGAAGAGTTACTATGATATGATTCAACTCCCTATGTCTCAGTTAAGTAAATGGAACCAACAGAACACAACAACACAGGCGTTCCAGACCTACTGCAAAACCCCCAAGAGCCATCCAAACCTTCCAGGTGACTAGCCCCTAAGACGAACTAACTTTTTTACTACATTAATGCCCTTGTCGATCCCATGACACAGGCATGAGTGTGATTGGGACCCTCCAGTCGCTCCCACAACATGGGTATGACTACGGCTGGGGACTTTCCCAAGCAGCTATGTGCCCGTGACTCTAAATTTTGTGCCACTTTTTTAGGCCCAAGTCTTAGGTCACTGCCTAGAACTCCATGACACTTCCAGAAATGAAAGATAACAACATAATAATGATACAAATGTAATTACTTGAATAAGAACTTGATTGGACCCCTACTAGCCATGACATGCATTTCGTCAAACATGTCATAAATATGCATTCTACAGGTTTAAACAACATATCTGAGCATAGGGGTCTCATACTTATCTGAGAATCACTAAGAAACATTGATGCCTCATCATAATAACTACATTACCATCTATTAAGTCACATATTCATTGTACATTTAGTGATTAACCAAAACATGATGAGAGAAATACATTTTCACTGTCATAAAACTCAATCATAGCCAACATATAACCAACAAAACTATCAGGCATATAACAACCATATAAGCCACATATAAACAAGTATATTTAACCATAAAATACCAAGGAGAAAGAGATATCTTATTGATGATTACATAAGTTGACTAGGTATGGGACTTTCACGAACCACCCGACCATAGACTAGGGTGAACCAAAACTTTCTTTCATCCAATCACCCCATTGCCATACTCCAAACATGAATGTGGGATTTCGTAAACAAATCAATCAAAACTATCCAGGGCTTCCAGAGGCTGAACCATCTCAACCCTCAACTAGTGATTCCACCTCACGGTCAGACATCACTAACCATCACTAGATTGGTCTCGAACCAAGTTGTGTAGGGCTCTAGAGCATTTGTTCCAACCAAAGCTCTAGGACTAGTCACTCAACCCACGAATACTGTTAGGCTCCAGAGCGTTTGTCCAACCAAGGCTCTAGGACTAGTAACTCAACCCAAGTTGTTACAAGGCTCCAAAGTGTTTGTCCAACCAAGGCTCTAGGAACTCGTAACTCAAGCCACATCTAAAGGAACATGAGAACCAACCAGAAAACAAAAAGTAAATGAACCCTCAACACCATTGTTATCTAGGAAATGGCAAGGCTAAGCAAATCCACTGTCAATATAGGCAATCCTCCATGCCAATGAAAGATCATAACCATGAAACCACATGCATATGCTATGCATGCCAAAACTAATGAGGAAAACATACATGTAACTCGGTACCTGCAAGCAAAACCCGTTGTAGTTGCTCATTCTAATGTCCTCTTGCACTATCCTGCTCTTCCTTTGCCTTCTTGCTCCAAAACTCCAAATATGCCACAATCCTTCGAGAGTGCTCAAAGAAAACTCTAAGTGTCCAAGAGTATGAGAGAGAGAGAATGGAGAGAAAGAGCTCCAAAACTAAACTGAAAAAAAGGTTACAAACTGATCCTCAGAAGCCTTTTTATCAATGACGCCTCTATTTTCTTCATTTTCCATTATTTTCCTTCATTTTCCTCCTCACATGCAACATGTGACCTTTCACCTCCATTTTCTCCTAATTTCCATTATTTTCATAAATAAAATTCCAATAGATGTCACTTTTCCTTTCCCAAGCCTTTTCCATTGCCTTTTCCAATTTCCTTAGACATTAGTTATTCACAAGTGATCCCCATCACTATGTTTTTACCCAATATTCAACTTGGAATGTGTGTCCCATGACCAAGGTCTTATTTTAACTTTATTAATTTTACATGGATTTTTAACCAGGGTTGTTACAGAACCATCCCCATCTAGGGAACATCTTCCTCGTTGTTCAAGGACACCTAGAACCATAAGACTGCTATAAGTAAAACATGCTACCCATGGAGCTTTATAACTTAACTCATTATAGTATTTACAATGATCAACCTACTGAGAAGCAATCAACATGACAACATAACAACATGACAACCATAATAACATGACACCCATACCGCTTATTGGCGCTTTATAACATAGCTCATGGCGATATTTACATTCGTATACATATGTACATATACCAAAACATATACTGAAACATATACCAAAGACATATACCAAGAGATTCGCTCAACCAACAAATAGAGAAGGATACATAGCCAACATATGATCCACCATCTCCCATGTAGCTTCATCGGGCCCAAAGTGCTTCCACTGCACTTTAACTTGCTCGATTGATCGGTTTTGGAGCATGAACATCTTTCTCTGCAAAATGCACTGAGGTTCCAGCTAGAATTCTCCTTTTGGCTCCATCTGCAATACAGACCAGTCAATCACATGATCAACACCTTTTGTTATGCTCTTAACCTGCAAGATGATACCAGAATACCAGATATGCGAAGAAGTATACCCAGAACATATAACAATGAGAAATAACATCAAGTATTTTATTATTCAGAAAGCAATGTTCACTTGCCTCTTCGAGGGGGCAACCTCAAATAGAGTTGAGCTCACTTACAAAATAAGACACGATGCTCCTCGAGGGGGGTCTCTATCCTTTATATAGGATTCATACATGCAATACCATGGGGAAACACCATGGTTCTTATTAATACCATCTATCTAATACCATGGCCCATTTGCAACTAACTGTGGTCCCTTCATTAAATGCGGGTTAACCACTTACAATTATTAATATGGGCTTTATTGACTCTTTACTTAAATATAACTATGACTCGATCCTATTACATAAATAAGGGGGTTAGGGTTGGACCCTAACATGCCCTCCCCCATAAGAATAGCCTTGTCCTCAAGGCTGAAGCTACGGAAACTGCTGAAGGATAGTGGCTGGTTCCCAGGTTGCATCTTTCGGAGAGGTGTCTTTCCACTTAACGAGGACTTCCTTGATCGTGCGGCCATGTAGGTGTTGTTCTCGTGTGTCAAGAACCTGTTTAGGTTGGAGCCATATTGACCCTTCTTCATCCACTTTAGGTAGATTGGTTTGAATTCTGCAATGGTTCCCAATCACTTTCTTGAGGCATGAGACATGGAAAACTTGATGGATTTTTGCAGTGGGTGGCAAATCTAGCTTGTAGGCGACTTCTCCAATGCGCTGAAGTACTTGATATGGTCCGTAGAATTTTGGAGATAATTTCTGACAACCCTTGTCTTTGAGTCATGTTTGCTTATATGGTTGCAGCCTCAAAAATACTTGATCCCCTTCTTGAAATTGGCATTCTAAGCGATGTTGATTTGCCTGTTGCTTCATGCGGTTTTGGGCTGGATGAAGATTCTCTCTAAGCTGGGCTAGCATGGTTGTGCAGTTCTGTAGGAGTTGATCCACTGCTTGTACCTTCGAGCATCCCTTGATATAAGAAGTAGGGGAAGGAGGGAGTTGACCATAAACTACTTCGTATGGAGTCATTTTGGTGGTGGCATGATAGTTGGTGTTATACCACCATTCGGCTAGAGGTAACCACTGTACCCAGAGATGTTGCTTTTCTAAAGTGAAACACCTAAGGTAGGTCTCCAGACATTTGTTGACTACTTCAGTTTGACCATCAGTTTGTGGATGATAGGAAGTACTAAGTTGTAGTTGGGTACCTTGTAGCCGGAAGAATTCCTGCCAAAAGTTACTGGTGAAGATCAGGTCACGATTAGACACAATGGAAGTGGGCATGCCATGCAATTTGAAGATCTTATCCACGAAAGATTGAGCGACCAAAGTCGGTGTAAAAGGGTGGGGTAGGGAGAAAAAATGAGCATACTTAGAAAGTCTGTCCACAACCACCATGATGACTGACTTGTTTCCTGAGTTTGGAAGACTCATAATGAAATCCATAGAAACCTCCGTCCAGATTGATGCCGAGATGGGCAATGGTTGTAATGTGCCTGGGGATTTGATTGTTTCTCCTTTGTGGCACTAACAGACGTTGCATTTAGCTACAAAAGTAAGAATGTCATTTTTCATGCCTATCCAAAAAAATGATCTTCGAGTGCGAGCATACGTCTTCTGAAAGCCTGAATGTCCTGCAGTGGGAGATGAGTGCAACTCCACCAAAATGTGGCTTTTGAGGGTGGATGTTGGTGATATTACAACTTTGTCCTTATAGCGAAGAATCTCATCCTACCACGAGTAGCTCGCTGTGGAATTTGGATCCGTCTGCAATTGATTAATGAGTTGGGAGATCCAGGGATGTGAAAACCATTCCTTGCGAGCCTCTTCAATCCATTCTGGAATGGGAAGGGAAATTGTGAGAAGGGTACTTTCCTCCTCAAATTGGTGGGATAACGCATCTGCTACAATATTTTCGCGCCCTTTCTTGTAAGTTATCTCATAATCATATCCCAGCATTTTGGTGAGCCATTTATTTTGTTGTGGTAAGGATAGGCGTTGCTCCAAAATATATTTAAGGCTTTGATGGTCGATGTAGATTTGGAAACATCGTCCCAATAAGTATGGTTGCCAGGTATCTACTTCATGTAAAATGGCCATCATCTCCTTCTCATAGATAGATTGTCCCAGATTCTTCCCACTTAGTTGTTGGCTTGTGAAGGCCAAGGGTCGACCTTCCTGGATTAAGACCGCCCAATACCCGTACCAGAAGCATCACATTCAATCACAAAAGATTTGGTGAAGTCGGGTAGTGCTAAGACTGGAGTGGAACACATGGCATGTTTGAGAGCTATAAAGGCCTGTTGTGCTTCATCATTCCAGAGGAATGAATTTTTCTTGAGGAGTTGAGTGAGGGGCCTAGCAATGCGACCATAATTGCGGACAAATTTGTGATAGTAGCCTGTGAGACCCAAAAATCCTCTCAAGCTCTTCAAGGTCTTTGGTTGAGGCCAATCCTGCATTGCCTGGATCTTTTTGGGGTCCACCCTGACACCTTCACGCCCCACAATGTGGCCCAAATACTCAACTTCTTCCATGCCAAAAGAGCACTTGGACATCTTGACAAATAATTTATGCTTGCGAAGCAATTGTAAGAGCAGATCTACATGCTGAAGATGTGTGGCCCAGGTGTGACTATAGATGAGGATGTCATCAAAGAAAACAAGGACAAATTTTCTGAGATATGGTTTGAGCAGGTGGTTCATAAGGCTCTGAAAAGTGGATGGGGCATTACAAAGACCAAATGGCATGACCAAGAACTCATAATGGCCTTCATGAGTTCAGAAAGCAGTCTTTGGAATGTCTACTTCTTTCATGCGAATTTGGTGGTAGCCCGAGCGAAGGTCGAGCTTAGTAAAGAATTGAGCCCCATTTAGTTCATCCAGCAAATCATCGACAACCGGGATGGGAAATTTATCTTTGACCGTCAACTTGTTGAGGGCCCTGAAGTCTGGACACATACACCATTCCCCATCTTTCTTGAGCACCATGACCACCGGCGATGAATAAGGACTAATGCTGGGATGAATGACGCCTGCTTCCAAGAGTTCCTTGATTATTTTTTCAATTTCATTATTTTGGGCGAACGGATATCTATATGGGTGCATATTTGGTGGTTGGGCCCCTGGGACCAAAGTAATGCTATGATCATGTTCCCCTCTCGAGGGTGGAAGCTCACGAGGCTTGTCAAAGACTGGCAGATGTTTGTTTAAGATCTGTTGCATCTCAGGATGAATATGAAGAGAATTGGGTTTGAAGGCCTGGATGGCATTAAATTGGGCTATAACTCCATGGTGGCCCTTTTTTAACTTTTTTTTTTTCCGTCCGATGTGAGCTGATGATAGAGGGAGCTCCCGCCTGGAGTCCGCAGAGGGTATGTGTGTGGTTGTTCTGCTTAAAGCTCATATATAACTCCTAGAAATCCATTGTGATTGGGCCAAGTGTGCGAAGCCATTCAACACCTAGGACAATATTGCACCCTCCCATGTGTACGGCAAACATGTGGGTCTTTAACTGATAATCCCCCATTTGAAGTTTGAAATTTTCACAGCGGCCTTCACATTTCATTGTTCCCCCATCAGCAATTTGGACCTGGAAGTTAGAAACTGCTCGGACAAAACAACGCACTGCTTCCGCGACTCTTTGATGGATAAAATTATGTGTATTGCCACTATCAATCAAGACTACTACTGGGTGATGCTTAATAAAACCTATGATTTTGAGAGTTTGGGGAGAAGAAATCCCTGCCAAAGCATGCAGCGAGATAACTCGTTCTTCAGGTACATTGTCCTGCTTGGGTAGTCGCGGATGGGATTGTTGGTGGGTGCCAAAGAGGTGAAGAGACTGGCTAGACTTGCCCTCAATGTTTTCATTGCCAATATATGCCTCCGTGTGTTCCTCCACCTTGCCCTTAGAGAGTGTTTCATTCAAGTTCTGCAACTGCAAGATGACATCTTTCAATTGTGAATCAAGGCTGTTAATCCTCTCATTGGCCATAGCTTAAGCTC
Source organism: Pinus tabuliformis (assembly GCA_031772625.1). NCBI lineage: Eukaryota > Viridiplantae > Streptophyta > Pinopsida > Pinales > Pinaceae > Pinus > Pinus tabuliformis. The sequence continues at coordinate 537,577,821 of CM062805.1, read as the reverse complement.
TAGTTTGTACAATGCACCGATCTAATGTACTTGAAATTTGGGACCACGCCCAAAATTTTTGGCACTAACAATTGAATGGTAGCACCTTGCTCAGCTCGTTGACTTGATTCTTATGGGCTAAGTCACCAATAAGCACCAATACTGCGGTAGCCGAATCCTAGAAATGACAATGCTGCCCAAAGTCTTGCGAAAATCATGGCCAGGTATAGGAACCCACACAATTAGTCAGATCTGAATGGCGGATCTGATTGTTGCGATGGCTACAAAGCCCAAACTGCTAGATCTGGATGGCGGATCTGAGAGATCTGAATGGCTGTTCTGATAGATCTGAACGACGAAACTAATTGCTGCTGTGGATCTGATGGATCTGATAGATCTGAATGGCTGATATGATAGATCTGAACGGTAGAACTGATTACTGCCGTTGCGACAAAACCCCACTTGCGAGATCTGATCTAGCAAAGATTCTGCGTGATCCAAAGATAGAGAAGGAAACTATGGTCTCCAGGAGTGTCAGGTGCTACAATCGCAATATACATAAGGGTCTGACAGTAGTACTCGGCCCAATTTTTCAGGGCACTAACCAAAGAGGATCAACTGTACCCTTAGCCATACAACCCAACTACCCTATCGTACGCGCGAGTAATCTCTCCGAGTGTTGTTCTCGGTGTACTGTAGCAGCAAGACGACTGACAGTTTATCTATGGCGAGGTTTCAAGGGAGCTAGGGGGCTTCCAATATACCCAGAGGGTACTTGGAAGACAGTCTGTGCGCGGTTCTGTCTAATGTGCTACTACTCAAAGGGGTACCCACATGGGTTACAAGGGAGTCCAACAAGTGTGACCACCTCTTGTATTTCCTGCATGCATGCCTCCCCAAATCCGTAGGTTTATGCGTTTGACGATAGATCCCGTGGTTTAAAGACGTTGGAACACGTCTCTAGCCAATTTTTTTTTGCTAAAAATTGGAGATCCCACCGTCCCTGGAAAGCACTCTGATACCACTTGTTATGCTCATAACATGCAAGATGATACCAGAATACCAAATATGCGAAGAAATATACCCAGAACATAGAACAATGAGAAATAATAGCAAGTATTTTATTATTCAGAAAGTAATGTTCACTTGCCTCTTCGAGGGGGCAACCTCCAATAGAGTGAGCTCACTTACAAAATAAGACACGATGCTCCTCAAGGAGAGTCTCTATCCTTTATATAGGATTCATACATGCAATCCCATGGGGCAACACCATGGTTCTTATTAATACCATCTATCTAATACCATGGCCCATTTGCAACTAACTGTGGTCCCTTCATTAAATGCGGGTTAACCACTTACAATTATTAATATGGGCTTTATTGACTCTTTACTTAACTATAACTATGACTCGATCCTATTACATAAATAAGGGGGTTAGGGTTGGACCCTAACACCTTTAACATAATTTTTAAGCAATGACACATGGAAAACATCATGGACTTTCACTGTCGGAGGTAGTGCAAGTTGATAGGCTACTAGCCCAATCCTCTCAAGAATCTTGAAAGGTCCACAAAATAGAGGTGTCAGCTTGGCACATGATCCAATCCGCAAGGAGCTCTTCTTCGACTTGATCCGCAATTACACTTGCTCCCCAATATGAAACTCCTTAAAACAACCTATTCTGATATGCATAGCTCTTCTACTTATCCTGTGCTGCTTTCGTATTCTTCTTGATTACTTGCATTTCTTGTTCCATTTCCGCCAACATATCTGGTCCAATCAACACCCTATTAACTGGATCACTCCAACTAATGGAAGTGTTGCAACTCCGCCCATACAATGCTTCAAACAAACTCATCCTCAAAGATTCCTGATACCCATTGTTTTAAGCAAACTCTACCAGTGGAAGATACTCTTTCTACTTCCGTCTTTGATGCATCATATACATCCTCAACATTTCCTCTAATATCCTATCGACCCCTTTTTTTGTCTGTCCATCTGTCAATGGATAATAAGTTGTCTTGAAATCCAAATTTGTACCTAAACTTGCAAATAACTCTTTCCAGAACCTAGAAGTGAACTTATCATCCTTGTTTGACACAATATTTTTCGGAACACCATGCAATCTGACCACATCCCTGATGAAGACCTATGCTACATCATTCGCTGAGTATGTAGACTTCACTGGAATGAAGTACGCAACCTTTGTAACCCTGTCCACCACAACGATGATGGAATCATGTTGTTTAGATGTCCTCAGTAAACCTATGATAAAGTCGATGGAAATGACCTCCCATTTCCACTATGGAATTAGAATTGACATTAGTAGTCCACCTAGATTCTTACACGCTACTTTTCCTTGTTGACAATCCAAGCACCTAGCCACAAACTCTGCTAAGTCTCTCTTCAAATTCGACCAATAGTAAAAATTCTTCACTGTTGTCAGAGCCTTTTGATAGCTTGGGTGACCTAAATATGGTTCTGCATGAAGCTCCCTCAAGATCACCATTTTGAGTTCACTATTGTCTAACACATTGTTGTAGTGGCTATAACCACCCTCCAAAATTTTGCCTTATCTTCATTTTGGAGTCTCCCTACCAACCTTTCATAGCAGCATGTCTTGCTTCGTCAATTACACTAGCTTCAGTGATTTTCTTGCAGAATGACCACCTGTCCATCAGAGCTTGTTGCACTCCCCTCATAGGCTATTCCTCCAGACTTGGTCCAACTGCAGGCTAAACAACTCCCTCAAGAAATTGCGCAATTCTGGAGGGCAACTAGCCTTCCCTCCAGAAATTGCGCAATTATGTATGGCAGCTTATTGGGTTCCAGAATTGCACAATTCTGCCAGTTAGGCTTCATCCAGAGAATTGCGCAATTCCTCCCAGTAGAGCTACTCAGCCCAGGAATTGCGCAATCCTGGGCAATAGTCAGCTGGTCTGCCCAGAAATTACGCAAATCTCCTGGGTAGCCATCCCATTTCCCTTCCAGAAATGCGCATTTTCTCCCAACAGTTGAGTAGCCTCTTGCGTGTGCAGTTGAGTTGACGAGTTCCCTCCGAGACCGAGCAAAACCGATTTGCATGCATGGGTTGCTTCTCCCAAGGCAGCATGCAAAGGCATCCCTTGATTCATGGATTTACTTTTAGCAGCTGGAGGTTGCATGCAAGGATCATCTCAGAAACCTCCCACCAAGTGTCGCTCTTCCTAGATTTGTGGCATGCACGTCACATCTTCAATTTTATCAAAACTCATGAACCGGACGATGCAAAGCTCATTCCCATCATCAACCTCGCAACTCTGACATGCCACATCACATCTAGGAGCCGTCAGCACATTCAGCTCAGCTTTTTTGAGGTAAGCCTGCTTCCCATGTCTTGTGTTGCATTTCTGGCGCTTTTTGTGTTTCGCTTTGTATGAATGCTGTTTGCTTGATTTCAGTGAGCGCTTGCTGTCATTTTGATACATATTAGCTTGTACTAGCACCGTTTCAGTTTTCGTTAACATCTCACTACTGTAGCATGCATGAAACTGTTTTTCACGAACGGTCGTTGATTCAGCGACTCACCTCACCCACATGCATGTTGTTCTATTTTTTGAATCTGTCATTCAACATTTGCATGCGCAATTAGTCACTTATGTTTACACTCAGTATCGCCATGCATTCGCATTCACATTCATTTTCAGTTGCTCATCGGCGAGTCTGGGGAGCCTTGGCCCAGATTCTGCCTCACCAATACAACGTTGTGCAATCCTGAGAGGGAAGGCTCTGTCTTCCTCTCAGGAAATGCACATTTTTTCCTAGTGACTATCGTCCAATCTTGCATTGCGCAATTCTAAGGGACAATGACTGCTAGCCTAGAAAATTTTGCAATGCAGTCACTAAGACTGCAATTATTGCCAGCTGAGATTGCGCATTGCGCAATTCCAGCTGTCAGCAGCTAGACTGGACTGTGAATTCTGCAGTTCCAGTAGTCATTCAGCCTCTCAGCAGTCCAGACTATGCCTAGCGTAGTCTTGGCAGTCAGTCTCCTGACCTCCCTGCAGGAAATTGCGCAACCTTCATGATCAGTCACACAGGTATGTTGCAAGTAAGTTCTCAAGTTCATTTTGGTTTTCGACTAACAGATTTCCTGCCATGAGTGTTGCCATGTCTCCAGGTTTCGCATGTGTTCATCTGCCTCTCAGTAGTACAGGTACAATGGTTTCCAAGAGAGTAGATACAAAGACACCGTTCAAGCACACTTGGGGATGTAGTCTATCAAGTATCTATGAACTTGCCTACCCATGAAGACATCAAGTTGTTCGTACAAAAGCAAATCAAGATACAATGGCAACAACATCACAACAAGAAGCACCATGAACAACAACTGAAGGCAGCATACCAGATGCAACGAATGCAAGAGGAAGGTTGTTGACAACACAGAGGTGGAACAAATTTGCAAGCTCAAGCAGATCCACTTGTGATGAAAGCAACTTTGGAGACTCAGGTTATGAGGTGATGGCACGACATGAAGATCGTGCGAAGACAGAGAATGGAATAAAGAAGGAGTTGCATGTGCTAAAGCAGTAACTCAAGGAAGAACAAGAGCTGCATAGATGAGAGAATGAGTTGCAACAGGAATAGGTACAAAAACGGGCGCAACATGCACTCACAGATGAAACTATGCCCATACAAGTTAAAGATCCATCCCAACAGCTAGCACGAAGCAAACATGGTGAGTGGTGTTGTTGATCACATGCAAGGGAATTAAGCAGCATGCATGTGATCCAACCCATTTGGTGCACTCACCAAGGCGAAGACAAGAAGCAAGTCAGAGTGGAGTTGAACATATAGTTGACAATTGATGCGCATGAACACCAACACACACTGAAAGATCAGCACAAACACTACGCATCAGTGTGTCGGTGGTTCGGTCGCACCCAAGAAGACTACACGCATGTTAGCAGATGAGTTGGATGGAGGAGCCACACCAATGCACCTGGATGCAACAGAGGCAAGAGTTCACTTTAGCAAGGTGTCACCATGGAGCGCACACACACCATCACGGACGACCAAGTTTGGCATCATCTCACCACCTTCACCATCACAAGCATGTCAAAGAGTTGGTTTCACCACAACAAACCGAGTGTCGGTGATGTCTTGCATGGCTTGCTCAAGCCATTTTGCCTCACATGAGCACATGTGCATTGTAATGTAACATCTTGTCAAGTGGAAGTTCAAGTGTCGATAGTTGGATGTAACAGTCATAGAGTAGATGAAGAGTCACGAGGGTAGATGAACTGTCACAAAGTGGAATGTCAAGGGTCACCCCACCCTTTGCTATAAATAGAACTTCATAACTCATTGTAGAGGCTTTTGGTTAGCCCAGCTTCCGATAAGACTATCTTGGAGAGAGCTTGGACAATATTGTAATGAGCCTTGGCTTCTCCACTGTGTAGAGCTAGTATATCTCTTTGGAGGAGTAGGCGGTTGTGGTTGTAACGTTCCATTATCGGGACTAGTGGTTGGACATGGACGTATTGTATGACTAGAACTTACACTTCTTAATATAACAAGAGCCAGCAGGTTTCATGCATATGTTGTATTGTATTCTATGCTATATGGTTTACTCTAAATGACATATGTATTTGTTTGCTTACGCATGCATGTATGGACTATTCTGTATAAGTATGTATGAATCTTTCTGAAATGTGTTGTTGGTTTAACCATCACTTTGGATTGCTTGCTAACTTTTCTTCCATGTTGTGATGCATCTTCGCTCGTGTGTTCCCTTCTTAACTACGTGTTATCACAGGTTTCCAAGGGGCACACTCATCTCAAACCCCGTGTGTTAGAACCTCTCATGCACCTTCCTTGGCTCACTGCAGCTATCACACCCTTGCTACCAACAGAGTTATCTTACTTTCCTATGTGCGAAATCACGGTCAAGTTATTACCGCACAAAGCACTACTAGGACTCCTACACCAAATAGTCTGAGGTCTAATTGGGACTTCTTACCGGGGAGATCCCCTTACATGTTTGTGGGTCCAACATCGTCAACACACATATATCCTGTCTCTAAACCTGACCAATCCATCTGTCGTGAGACAATAGTCCACATCTTGTGCAAACGCACTTGTACCACTGCTTGTACTTGTACATGTACCACTACATGTACATGTACCTGTACTCTGTTATACTCCGTGCTTAAGCTCCATATACCTGACATCTTTCTGATCTACCTGCAAGATCCTATCATGTGCATCTATCCCATAGGAGCTCATAACGACTATATGATTTACATGTATCTGCCTGTTAGGAGCATCTGTAACCCTGTTCTCCTTACCCTTGATATACCTGATCTCAAAGTCGAACTCACTGATCATGGAAAACCATCTAGCTTGCATGGCATTCATATTCGGTTGGTCAAATATATACCGAAATCCACTGTGATCACTCATAAATACAAAGCATCTGCCAAGAAGATAATGCCTCCACATTTTCAATGCATGAATGATCACTTCCAACTCAAGATCATTTGTCGAATATTTTTGCTCGTGCTCATTTAGTTTCCATGACTCATAGAAAACTACCTGTCCTTCCTACATAAGAACTCCACCAAGCCCTCTCTTGCAACCATCTGTACATACCACAAACTCTTTGTCCAAATCTGTGATCTTTAACACTGGAGCATGTGTCACAACTACTTTAATTGTTCAAAACTGGCTGCACATTCCTTTGTCCGTTCAAACCTCGTTCCTTTCCTTTGCAATGATGTGATAGGATAAGAAATCTGTGAGAATTTCTAGATGAACCTCCTATAATACCTTACTAACCCCTTGAAGGACCTTATCTCATCCACATTCCTAGGAGTTTCCCACTCCATGATAGCTCTTACGTTTTCTGGGTCCACTGCCATGCCTTCCTTGGAAACGACATGTCCCAAGTAATGTACCTCAATCTGAAAGAAATTTCACTTGCTGAGCTTAGCATACAATGGATGTCCTCTTAATAATCTCAATACTACTGCCAAGTGTTCGACATGCTCTTCTCCATTTTTAGAATATACCAATATATCATCAATGAACACAATAACAAACTTGTCCAAATAAGGACGCAACACACTATTCATGAAGCACATAAAATTAGCTGGAGCATTAGTCAAACCAAATGGAACTACAACAAACTCATAATGTTTGTACCTGGTCCGAAAATTTGTCTTGTGAATGTCATCTTCTTTAATGCATACCTGATGATATCCAGATCTCAAATCAATCTTCAAGAACATTGTTGCTCCCTTCAACTGATCGAACAAATCATCAATCCTTGGTAATGGATACCTGTTCTTGATGGTCACCTTGTTCATTTGTCTGTAATCAATGCACAACCTAAGATTACCATCCTTCTTCTTCACAAACATTATTGGTGCACCCCATGGTGATACACTTGGCCTAATGTATCCCTTATCAAGCAGTTCCTTGAACTACAACTTCAACTCTACCAACTCCGGTGTGCTCATATTGTAAGGTGCCTTAGATGTTGGTGTTGCCCTGGTACCAACTCAATAGAAAAGTCTACTTCCCTATGAGTTGGAAACTCTGAAATCTCTACAAAAAATACATCCTAAAACAACTGTAGAGCTTGGTACCTATTAAAAACATCTGTATCCTCAACTTCCTTACCTTTGTCACTAGAAATATGCACTACAAATAACACACACCCTTTCCTGCGACTACGCTTGGCCTGCATAGCTTTCACTATTCTCATTGATGTTGCTTTATTCTTACCCCGCAAGACTCTTTGTTTCCCATTTTCATCCAGGCGCTCAATAGCCTTGTCATAAAAATCCACCTTGGTCCTATGAAGATACAACCAATCCATACCCAAAAACATATTGCATGATCCCAATGGTATTCCATTCAAATGTGTTGAGGTAGGCATACCATTCAAATAAAATGCAAAAGCTCTTCCCCAATGATGAACTCACTTCTTTGTACCTATAGCCAACTGCACTAACCAAGACTCTGCATGTACTTCTTTATTCAAACCACACTCATCCACCAGGTCAGGATTAACATAGCTATAATAGATCTAGGGTCAATCAAAATAGAAACAAATTGATCACAAATATTACCGTCCATCTTGATAATAGACGTCTGGTGATCTGCTTACATGTTATCTAGCGCATCATAGATCTGAGGAATACTCTGTCTAGCATCTCCCATTGTTTGTTTCCTCCTGAGCACTGTAGATATGTGGTCTACCACCCTGATGTTATGGGAAATATTTCCTATGATGCTCTCCTCCACAAGTCTAACATCGCGTGGGCTCCCTATTTTCAATCTTATTATGCTCCTCAGACCAAAATCCCTGTCCTCTGCCAGATGTATTGAACTTCTTAGGTGGTGCGACATTCTCTTTGTTACCTGTATCCTGAGGTCGCTTCTTGTCCCATTTTCCTTTATTCTTATCATTACCCTTAAAATATTTCTTAGTCTCATATATGCATTTCGATTGCTCATAACAATGCTTTATCTTTATGATGGCTTCCTCCAATGATTTAGGCTCATCAAACTCAATCCTGTCTTTGAATGCTATCGAAAACCCACTAATGAATCTATGAATCTTTTCCTTCTCCTCCTTGAGGTAAGGCACATACCTCAGTAGCTCCAAGAATCTGCTAGTTTCCTCCTCATCGGCCATGGATCCCATCTTCAGCTCATAGAATTATTTTTCTCTGTCATCATAGTATCTCTCTGATAGATACTTCTTCCGGAATAGCCTCTCGAACTCACTCCAAGTCAACTCCTCCTCATAAATATCTCTGACGTTCTTTACATCTTCCCACCAGATATTTGCTTTACCTTTAAGACTGAATGTAGCTATTTTGGCCTTCATGTTCTCTGAGTAATCGTGCAATCTGAAGAACTTATTCATTCTAAGAAACCATGCTTCTGCATCTTGTGACTTCTTCATCTATCCATCAAATGTAGGTCACTTTGATTTCTTAAAATCATCCGACAAATATCCCTTGTCACTCCTCCTGTATGGATGATAATGATCATAGTGCCTATCATAACTAGAACTAGAATAGTACCTCTGTCTATCACCTCTCCTATCTGGAGTGTCCAAGGACCTGCCATCTCTGATCGTGTCATCTCTATTCGACATGTACCCACCATGAGACCTACTACCATATGCCCCATTAGTTATGTCCTCCTATCCATGACTGATCTGAAGTGGCCCCTGTCGCTGCAATTCTGACAAACTCTGAAGGATTACTGCATTGAACTTTGTTTGTTTCTCCCGTGCTTGTATGATTATGTCATTATCTACTTTGCAACTCCTTATTTCTGCCTTCAAGCTTCTCAATGTATCTTCAAAGTCAGAAGAATTCCCAACACCACGCTGCTCATCTAATCCATAAGGAGAATCTCCTGAAATATAGTATACCGTTATGCTAGTCATCTTGATCTCTTTCCTCCAAGGCATCTTATGTTAGGTAAACCAAATCATAAACAAACCAACGTAACTTACCATCATCCGGGGAGGATATCTCCTGCAATATCAACCAATCAACGTAATACATGTATAAACATAATCATAACATCATGTAAATATGTAGCATATAGATAAAACAACATATAAACATCATTCTAACCATAGTCCAGTCATCAATGCATGACCATATCAATCACATACCATGACCTCATGAGAACAACAACCATACCAATGTACACTTGACAACAGGTAAGCACTTGACATAAATGCAATAACACTCTGTAACACTCTCCTCCCACATATACCCAAGTAACCAATCTACTGGGGTAAACATGTGACGAAGAGTTTCTATGATACAATTAAACTCCCTATGTGTCATTTAAGGAAGTGGAACTGACGGAACACAACAACATAGACCTTCCAGACTTACTACAGAACCCACAGGAGCCATCCAAATCTTCCAGGTGACTAGCCCCTGATATAAACTAAATTTTTTATTGCATTAATCCCCCAGTCGCTCCCGTGACATGGGCATGACTGTGACTGGGACTCTCTAGTCGCTCCCAAAACATGGGTATGACTGCGACTGGGGACTTTCCTAAGCAATTATGTGCCTGTGACTCTGAATTTTGTGCCACTTTTTCAGACCCAAGGTTCAGGTCACTACCCAGAACTCCATGACACCTTCATAAATGAAAGATAACAATGGAATAATGATACAAATTTAATTACTTAAACAAGGACTTGACTGGACCCCTACTATCCATGACAGGCATTTCGTCAAACATGTCACAAATATGCATTCTACGAGTTTAAATAACAGATATGAGCATAGGGGTCTCATACTTATCTCAGAATCACTAAGAATCATTGATGCCTCATCACAATAAATACATTACCATCTATTAATGTTGGGTGTGGAGCATGATTATTTAGGGGTCTTTGTTTCAGCCGGATGTATACCCCAGGAAGTTTGTACACCCCTCCACGGGGGGCCGATCCCCCCTCGGCTGGGGGGTCTGGGGGCCAGCGATCCCCTAGCGAGGGTTTCGGGGGTAGCGCCCCCAAAGCTAAAAACATATGTAAAATTGCCTTGTAAAAGTATAGTAATTTCTAGTCAATTTGGGCTGTTCATTAGGCGGATGATCTGACGGTATACCTTATGTTTAGTTTAGGGTTTTTTTCCCTAGAAGGCAACCCCTCTCTTTGTATGAGGGCATTGTATTGAGGCCGTGATATAGATGTGTATTCTCCGAGTGAGAAAAAGAGAGGCGAGACTGTGAGAGAAAACATAGGATATTACAACGGATCTGCTGTAGGTTGTGTCTCTTCATTTTGCTGGATAATAAAAAGGAAGGACTGGCTGTTCGGGGTGGATGTAGCCCAAACTAGGTGAACCACGTATATCTGTGTCTCTCTGATTTTATGCGTTTTCTGTGTTTATATTTTTGCTATATTCTATGTGTTCCATTGCTCTGTAATATATAATTTTCTAACAACTGGTATCAAAGCCGAAGGTCTATTTGGCTGATAAACTCGTAGGAAAGAAGGGTTCCTCGTTCGAGTGGGAGCAATGGTGGAAGATGGTAAGTTTAGGGTTGAGAAATTTAACGGCCAAAACTTCTCGTTGTGGAAGATGCAGATGGAAGAATATATGTATCAAAAAGATCTGTACCTACCATTGGGCGGACAAACAAAGATGCAGACGGGTATGACAGATGAAGAATGGAACCTTCTCGATAGAAAGGCACTCGGATCAGTACAGTTGTGCCTCGCAGCGTTGGTCACCTTCAACATTTTGAAGGAAACAATGACAGAGGGTTTGATTAAGGCGTTGGCGAAACTATATGAAAAACCCTCGACCTCAAACAAGGTATTTCTTATGAAACGGTTATTTAATATGAAGATGTCGGAAGGTGGATCTGTTGCAGACCATTTAAATGATTTTAATACTGTTACAAGTTAGTTAAGTGTGTAGGGGTAAACTTTGATGATGAAGTTAGAGCTCTGTTATTCTTGTGCTCATTGCCAGAAAGTTGGAATGGTTTAGTAATGGCCATTAGTAACTATGTTTCCGGATCTAGTACTTTAAATTTTGATGATGTTGTCGGTGCTATCCTTAGCGAGGAAATGCGACGGAAAAGCTTCGGTGAGACATCGGGTAATGCTTTAAGTGCAAAGTCTAGGGGAAGAAAAATGGAAAGAGGAAAGAGCTTAGGATATCGCAGTAAATCAAGGAAAGGCAGATCCAAGTCCAGAATGGGGATAGTGTGCTAGAAATGTGGAAAGAAAGGACACCTAAAGAAAGACTGTAGATCTCAAAAGGGAAAAGAAGGAGATGCACAACAAGAAAACAATCATGAAGCAAATGTGACAGGTGAGGTGTTACATGATGCTTTGATTCTTTCTTTCGAAAATATTACTGATTCCTGGGTGGTAGATTCAGGGGCCTAATTCCATGCCACACCTGATAAGAAATATTTTCATGACTATGTTCAAGGAGATTTAGGACAAGTCCGTTTGGGTGATGATAAACCCTGTAAAATTGTTGGAATGGGTAAGGTTCTTGTAAAACAATAGAATGGAAACCAATGGCTACTAAAGGAGGTAAGGCATGTTCCAGATCTGAAGAAAAATTTGATTTCAATAGGGCAGTTAGGCGGTGAAGGTTGTGTGACAACTTTCATAGATAAAGCTTGGAAGGTCACCAAAGGAGCCCTGGTAATAGCAAAAGGCGAAAAGGTTGGTACATTGTATTTATGCAATGGTATGTCTAACTCTGTTAAGGCTTTAACTTCCAAAGGAGCAGATGCAACATTATGGCATCATAGGCTCGGACACATGAGTGAGAAGGGGATGAAGATTCTTCACTCAAGGAATTCGTTGTCGGGTTTGAAGAATGTTGATTTTGACTTCTGTGAGAATTGCATTTATGGAAAACAGAAGAGAGTCAGATTTCTTAGAGTTGGGAAAGAAAAGAAGAGCGAAAAATTAGAGCTTGTGCATACAGGTGTATGGGGACCTGCTCAGGTATCATCTCTCGGTGGCTCTCGTTATTATGTTACTTTTATTGATGATGCAACTAGAAAAACTTGGATTTATTGTATTAAGAATAAAACTGATGTATTTGATACTTTCAAGAAAGGGAAAGCTTTGGTTGAGATTGAGACAAGAAAGAAATTGAAGTGTCTCAGATCAGACAATGGAGGTGAATATTGCAGCATAGAGTTTGATAGGTACTATTCAGAGCATGGAATTCGCAGAGAGAAGATAGTTCCAAGAACACCACAAGAAAATGGTGTGTCAGAAAGGATGAACAGAACAATCATGGAGCGTGCAAGGTGCGTGAGATTGCATGCAGGATTGCCTTTACAATTTTGGGCAGATGCTGTAGATATTGTTGTTTATCTAATAAACAGAGGGCCTTCAAGTTCCTTGGATGGTGGTGTTCCAGAGGAAGCATGGACAGGTAAGGTAAACTACTCTTTTTTAAAGCCTTTGGTTGTGAGGCCTTTGTCCATATTAATAAAGAAAATAGAACAAATATTGAGGCAAAATCAAGGAAATGTATCTTTATTGGATATAGTGTTAATGATTTTGGTTATCGCTTATATGATTATGAAAATCACAAAATCATTAGGAGCAGAGATGTAATATTCAATGAAAAGGTCTTGTATAAGAATCAATTGTAGGAAAAGAAACAGGAAAAAGAAAACAAGGAATACACAGTTCTTGATGAGATCACTGAAAAAGTAATGGTGCCTGAAAATAATAATAATCAACAACCACAACAACAACAACCACCACAACAACAACAGGCATCCCAAACACCTAAAAGTGGTGTTAGAAGATCTACCAGGATAAGTATACTCCCTGAACAATACTCTCCTTCATTATATTATTCATTGTTGATTGATTCTGGTGAACCTGAATGTTATGAAGAAGCAATGCATGTTGAAAGCAGGAAGAAGTGGGAGCTAGCCATGGAAGAAGAGATGGACTCCTTAATGCATAACCAGACTTGGGACTTAGTCAGGTTTCCGGCAGGAAAAACTACATTGAAGAATAAATGGGTTTACAGGCTGAAGGAAGAAGATGTAGGAAAACAAAGGTACAAAGCTAGACTTGTGGTGAAGGGATTTGCACAGAAGAAAGGTATTGATTTTGATGAAATATTTTCTCCTGTTGTTAAAATGACTTCAATCAGAACTATTTTAAGTCTAGTAGCAGTTGAAGATTTGCATCTTGAGCAGTTAGATGTAAAGACAACCTTTCTCCACGGGGATTTGGAAGAAGAGATATATATGCAGCAACCACGAGGATATGAGGTGAAAGGGAAGAAGAAACTAGTGTGCAGGTTGAAGAAGAGCTTGTATGGCTTAAAACAGGCTCCAAGGCAGTGGTATCTAAAATTTGACAAGTTTATGTTTGAACAAGGTTATACTAGATGTCACTATGATCATTGTGTTTATCTAAAAAAGAAAAATGATGGCAGCTATATTATATTGTTATTGTATGTGGATGACATGCTTGTTGTAGGGTCTAACATGCAGGAAATAAATGTGCTCAAAAGAAAATTGGCAAATTCATTTGCAATGAAGGATTTAGGAGTTGCAAAACAAATCCTTGGTATGAGAATAATTAGAGACAGGAAAAATTGCAAATTAACATTGTCTCAGAATGAGTACATACAAAAGGTGTTGAAAAGTTTTAATATGCACAATGAAAAACCAGTTAGTACACCTTTTGCTAGCCATTTCAAACTTAGTAAGGAAATGTGCCCAAAGACCCAAGAAGACATGGATTATATGTCTAAAGTTCCATATGCATCAGCAGTTGGAAGCTTAATGTATGCAATGGTCTGCACAAGGCCTGATATTGCACATGCAGTGGGAGTTGTAAATAGGCACATGAACAATCCAGGAAAGGAACATTGGATGGCAGTGAAATGGATTCTCAGATATTTGAAAGGTATCACAAATAAAGCATTATTCTTTGGTGGTTCAAACATTTCTCTACAGGGATATGTTGATGCAGATATGGAAGGTGACATAGATAACAGGAGGATCACTACAGGATATGTATTTACTGTAGGTGGAATCACTGTCAGTTGGGTTTCAAAAATCCAAAGTGTTGTTGCACTTTCAACAACAGAAGCAAAGTATGTTGCTGCTACAGAGGCTAGTAAAGAAATGATTTGGTTACAAAGGTTTATGGGTGAATTCGGTAAGAAGCATGATATGGGCACGTTATATAGTGATAGCCAAAGTGCCATTCATCTTGCAAAGAACTCAGCATTTCATTCCAGGACTAAACACATACATCTCAAGTACCATTTCATACGATCAGTGTTGGAAGATGGAGAGTTGAAGCTGGAAAAGATACACACTAGCCAGAATCCTGCAAATATGCTAACAAAAGTTGTAACCAGGGAGAAACTAAGAATATGCTCAGTTTCAATTGGTCTTCAAGGATGACGATGAAGATGAGAAACAACCAGGTCCACAGAGGAGTCATTGTCCAACAAATGAAGCAATGGTAGAGTTGCTACAATCATTCTCTAAGTGGGAGATTGTTGGGTGTGGAGCGTGATTATTTAGAGGTCTTTGTTTCAGCCGGATGTATACCCCAGGAAGTTTGTACACCCCTCCACGTGGGGCGGGGGGGACTTGTCCCCCTTGTGAGGGTTCGGGGGGGCCGATCACCCCCTGCTGGGGGGTCCGGGGGCCAGCGGTCCCCCGGTGGGGGTTTCGGAGTTAGCGCCCCCGAAGCTAAAAACAAATGTAAAATTGCCTTGTAAAAGTATAGTAATTTCTAGTCAATCTGGGCCATTCATTAGGCAGATGATATGACGGTAGAACTTATGTTTAGTTTAGGGTTTTTTTCCCTAGAAGGAAACCCCTCTCTTTGTATGAGGTCATTGTATTGAGGCTGTGATATAGATGTGTATTCTCCGAGCGAGAAAAAGGGAGGCGAGACTGTGAGAGAAAACAGAGGATATTACAGCGGATCTGCTGTAGGTTGTGTCTCTTCATTTTGTTGGATAATAAAAAGGAAGGACTGGCTGTTTGGGGTGGACGTAGCCTAAACTGGGTGAACCACATATATCTGTGTCTCTTTGTTTTATGCATTTTCTGTGTTTATATTTCTGTTATATTCTATGTGTTCCTTTACTCTGTAATATATAATTTTCTAACAATTAAGTCACATATTCATTGTACATTCAGTGATTAACCAAAACATGATGAGAGACATACATTTTCACTGTCATAAAACTCATTCATAGCCAACATTTAACCAACATAAATATCAGGGATATAACAACCATATAAGCCACATATAAACAAGTGTATTTGCCCATAAAATACCAAGGATAAAGAGAGCTCTTATTAATGATTGCATAAGTCGACCAGGTATGGGACTTCCATAAACCACCCGACCGTAGACTAGGCTGAACCAAATCTTTCTTTCAACCAGTCACCCTCGTGTCATATTCCAAGCATGAATGTGTGACCTTATAAACAAATCAATCAAAACCATCCAAGACTTCCATAGGCCGATCCACCTCAACCCTCAATTAATGATTCCACCTCACAATCGGACATCACTAACCATCACCAGATTGGTCTCTACCCAATCTGTCTAGGGCTCCAGAGCATTTGTTCCAACCAAGGCTCCAAGACTAGTAACTCAACCCATAGCTGCTACCAGGCTCCAAGGCATTTGTCCAACTAAGGCGCTAGGACCAGTAAGTCAATCCACCAAGGGCTCCAGGACTAGTATCTCAACCCAAGTTGTTACATGGCTCTAGAGCGTTTGTCCAACCAAGGCTCGAGGAACTAGTAGCTCAACCCACAACTAAAGGAACATAAGAACCAACGACAAAAAAAGAAAAAAGAAAAGAAAAGAAATGAATCCACAACACCATGGCTATCTAGGAAATGGAAATCCTAGGCAAATCCACTGTCAATCCAGGCAATCCTCCATCCCAATGACAGCGCATAACCAAGAAACCACATGCATATGCCATGCATGCCAAAAATAATGAAGAAAACATATATGCAACTCGATACCTTCAAGAAAAACTCGTTGTAGTTGTTGATCCTGATGTCCTATTGCACTTTCCTACTCTTCCTTTGCCTTCTTGCTCCAAAACTCCAAGTATGCCACACTCCTCCGAGAGTGCTCCAAGAAAACTCTAAGTGTCCAAGAGTATGAGAGAGAGAGCTCCAAAAATGAACTAACGAAAGGTTACAAACTGATCCTCAAAAGCCTTTTTATTAATGAGGCCTCTATTTTCTTCATTTTCCAATATTTTCCTGCATTTCCTCCTCACATGCGACATGTGACCTTTCACCTCCCTTTTCTCCTAATTTCCATTATTTTCATAAATAAAATGCCAATAAATGCCACTTTGCCTTTCCCAAGCCATTGCCCTTGCCTTAGCCATTAATTAATCATAAGTGATCCCCATCAATATGTTTTTGCCCAACATTCAACTTGGAATACGTGTCCCATGACCAAGGCCTTATTTTACCTTTATTAATTTTACATGGATTTTTAACTAGGGTTGTTACACTAGGATTTGGTTTGGTTTTGTTGTTGTAGTACAACCACAAGCATGAGTTTTTTACAATGAATAAGGCCTAACAATTATTGGTGTAGATTGAAGTGTTGGTTGTGCTTAAAAAGAATTGATTGTGCAACATTGTAGAGAAATTGCAGAGAATCCTTTATAACTAGCCAAAATGAATGGTTTTATGAAGGGAATTAATTCTCATTGATTGGGCTTTGTACGACCTTGCACACACCGATAGATAGTGCATACTTGGCCTGATTGCACAGCCTAGAACAAAGAGAAAATCTTGTGAGATGATAATGGTTATCACATTTAAATTGGGATGACGTGGGTAGGTAGAGGCTTAGACATCTATAGAGGTTGATGAATCTCTACAATGTCACTACGACGAACCTCACAATAGAACGCCTATTGGCGTAATTACAAAAAAAATCAAAACTACAACATTTAACCATAATGTAGTCATGAAAGGATCTCGTTAATTAATTTAGATTATAAAATATAGCATGGATTTTAACCATAGTGCAGTCATGCATGGATCTCGTTAATTGAAGTTTAACCAATTATATATGGCCACGTCAGAAATATTCTACAACGTGGCTCCTGCCTAACCTTGGTGGCATCACCACATAAACATAATTCAAGGTCCACTTCCTCATTGGGTTCCTATGTGGCCCCCATGTTGTCTTTATCAAGCTCAGGTGGCACCACCACGTCAACTTAGGGTACAGGGACCACCATGGCCTCCTCCATTAGATTTTGCAGAAGATTTATGTTATATCTGGCTCTAGAGCAATCAAGGTGTTCATGCCACTATCCATTAGTGACATGCTCCGAACCTCCAGACCCCTGAATATACTTGGTTTCATAAAATCTGACTTAACACATATCTAGGGCTCCACGAGGGTGTGCATTTCTTACCACCCTTGAATCTCGGATATGGTCTCAACTTCTCGAGAAAATTCATCCCTCGTGCAAATGAATGGCCAAGATAAAGTCGACCCCATACCTCGGGTTATAAATTGTGCATACCACTAAATCCAGACTCTTTCCAATGAGTTCGTGCGTTGTCCGTCTGGATGCTTTAATCACTTGATGCATCCAACAATAAGATGGGAAATTTTCCCCCTCGAGTATCTAGATACAAATAAAACTTGGGAGATGAAGACATATTCATCACAGATATAAGGTATATTAAGGAGGGTCATCTGGTTTTTTATGAGTTCCTAATTACTATCAAGGCTTGCAAAGAAGGAAACTCAAGGGAATTCTACTAGGATTTCTTCAAGAATCAATGTTTTTTCCCAAACCCCAAGTTTTTGAGATAATAACCAAGTCTTGAGAATTAGCCATTAGAGATGTTGTGTCGTGTCCTAAAAGAGTTCAAAGGTACAAAAAAATCTTAGTTTACCATAGATTATGAGACTAACCTTGAGAGGTATTGAGCCACATCCACAATGAAAAAAAGAGAATCAACAAGACCTAATTTTCATTGGATCCAAAACAATAGGGAGCGACATGGCTTTGAAGGCCAAGCTCCACCAATTCAGGTATTCCAACCATACTATTTATTGTATATTGGACAATTTCTTCAGGGAGATAGGAATTCTCGAATTAAAAATATATGCCCATTGCATGCTTATACAAGAATACTACCAACCATACTTGAACTCATCATAGTCTAAGTGACCATCAGTTATACGTAAGTATTCAATTAAATTCAAACATAGAAGTAAATCTCAAAACATGTAAGGAAACCAACAATCTTTAGTATGACACTAATCTGCCCCAATCATAAACATTTAAAATAAATGAGAACTCATAAATTCACAGGTTAACTAAATGACTTCAAAAAATTTGTCACAATCATTGAAATGATCCTGCAACTCACAAAGATGGCATCCATTACCACCATAAAAAATTAAGATGACTAGTCAACCGAGAATACACTGAGATTTAGGCATTCAATCTTGAACCATATAGAATCATGTATCATCCATTATCATGTCAAGCATAATCAACATTTATAAACCAAAATATGCATAATTCATCATACTTATTTGAGTGTGTTAGATTTGCTGGAAACTAGAGGAGGGAATTCCACTCTCTACCCAACCATAGGCCAACTACACCGCAATCTATCATATAGTTGGACATCCCCAAGCCGAATCTAGAGTCTGAGGGGATGCTTGCACATGGGAAATTCACAGCAATGGATTAGTCAAACACTTAAGATATGGAGTCCACTAACTAGTTGGTTCATCAACTACTCTTTGGTAGTAAGCACCCTAGTGACTCACTTATTCTCCGAGATTCAAAACATAGGGATTCACACAAATTTAAGAAAAAGTTGTGTTGCTTCGTTCCAATGGGTTGAATCCATCATGTGGTTTAACAACCAATTGGCAAGAACTTAGTGGTTCATAAACCAACAAGAAAGCACTAAGTGGTTTAGTAGCCAAGGAAAGCACCCGCTGGTGTAATTAACTATTTGGTAAGCACTTAGTGGTTCATTATCCAAAGGTAAGCACTAAGTAGTTCACCATCCAAACTGCAAATACTAAATGGTTTATTAGCGAGAGGCAAGCACTTAGTAGTTGTATTACAATCCTTAAACAATGCACTAGCAACATAAGCTCACTCAATGGTTTCAATGGCCTCAATCACAGTCACAGTAGTTGTCACCCAAAGTCATAGTGTATAGGCTCAAGGTCACAAAACCTTAAAACTCGGAAAAGGGGGAGGAAAATCGAATTGCTTTGGAATATTTTAACAATAAACTATTGAACAATTGTTTTCCTATCGAGTAAGTAAATTGAACCCTGAATTCCCTGTTGTGCATATATGTAGAATTTCACCAATGTCTCTTGGCACAATTGAGAGAGCACTGCCTTATCTCTTTGGTGCCCTCAACTCTTGGGTTGTCTCCTTGATCTTTGAGAGAGAAGTATGGGAGTGGGAACTGCATAAGTCTAATCATGTTCTCATAAATTAATTGTCAACAAATTTGTCCATCCTAGTTAAACCCTAATCATTTCACATTAAAATTTTGTCACACAATGGCCTTTTCGGTTTTGCAAGCAACCAGAACATTTAATTCAACTAGGTATGGTTCATGCTTTTTTCAAAATAGATGATCAAGTAAAATAAGCAACATACCTCAAACTCTAATCTATATTTTGTCCCTTCCTCTAGTAGGTTTAATTAATTTTAATTGACAATTAGGAAGGGTTAAAATAGTGTTTAAGGCAATTGTGGTTTTCCCACGCTAGTGTTTTTGTTACTTCCAGTATTACAAAATACAAGAGTCATAATACGGGATGTTACAAACCCCACCCCCTTAAAAGAGCATTGTCCTGGGTTTTCTATAAGGAGAGAACAACTAACAAAAACTAAGCTTTATAATTACAACTCCTTACATCCATTTACATATTAAATAAAAATGGGCACAGTTCCCTCATAGAGTCCGCATCTTCTTAGGTTGCTTCATCTGTTCCAAAGTGCTTCCATTGCACCTTGACTTGCTCTATTACTCAATTTAGAGCATGATCTACCTCTGGTCTTGGATGCACAATGATTCTCGTCTAAATTCTCCCTCGAATTCCACCTATATCATAGACCAATCAATCACATAATTAGTGTCATGTACAATTTTTTTAACAAGGATATGTAAAATACATCATGTGCCTTCATAATGGGTGGTAAGGCTAGTCTATAAGCGACTGGTCCCACTCTTTCTAAAATCTGAAAGGGTCCACAAAATCTGAGTGCTAACTTAGCAAAGGATCCCACTTTGGTGAACTCCTCCTTGGTTTGATGTAGATATATACATTATCTCCCACTTGGAATTCTTTGTGTATTCTCTATTAATGTGCATAACTCTTTTGCCTATCCTGGGATGCCTTTAATTTATGCCTGATATTAATAACTTTCTGTTCCATTTCCTTCAGCATATCAGATCCAAGTACCACTCTGTTTACTCGGTCATCCCATCTAATCTGAATGCTACATTTTCATCCATATATATCATCGAAAGGGCTCATCTTCAATGACTCTTGATAGTACTCATTGTTGTATGCAAATTCAATTAAGTGTAGGAACTCTTCCCACTTCTTTGGTTAATGCATGACACACATCCTCAACATGTCTTCTAAAACTTTATTCACTCTTTCAGTTTGTACATTAGTTTAAGGATGATATGTTGTACTAAAGGCTGGCTGGTTCCAAGACCAGGAAACAATATATACACATTAATATTAAAACCAATTAAACTAATTCTTAAAACTTGGCTGAAATTAACACTTAATCTCGTTAAAAATTTAATAATTAAAAAAATCAAAACTACAAAAGTTAATCGTAGTGTTGTCAGGAAAGGATCTTATTAATTAATTCTGATAATAAAATATAGCATGGATTTTAGGAAAAAAAATTATAATATTTAAACACTTACAAATTACAATTGGAGAGCATTTCTCTCTTTACTTTTCACTATTGCCATCAAAGATTTAAGAAAGGGCCGATATTAATAAGTTTAAGTGATTAATGGTGGCAACTTCTTAATTTTTGAAATCTATAGATTTGAATTTAATTATTAATTATTTAAGTTTTAATTATTTTTTTCCTTGATAATTAAGAAGAATATAAGTGTAATGTTTCCTCCCATCCCTTTGAACTTTCTCAGGTTATGAAAGGTGTTACCTATGACTTTAACCAGAATTCCAAAGTTTGTTATGAAGATGGGGTTACAAAAGTCCCCTTCTTCCAACTTTGTCAAAATTCAAGATAATTTCCACCATTGTGTTTAGCTCGTTGAGAGCTTTTCGACAATATAAATTTTATCTCATTTCGACTTATGTATTGAATTTTATGTCGAATTGAAGTTTAATCAGTTATATATGGCCACATCAGTGATTTTTTACCACATGGCTCCTGTTTGGCCTACATAGCATCACCACATCATCAAAATTTAGGTTCCACATCCTCATTGGGTTCCTACATGGCCCCCACGTGGTCTTCATCAGGCTCATGTGGCACTTACATGTCAACATAAGGCACAAGGTCCATCATGGCCTCCTTAATTAGATTTTGCAGTGGATTTATGCTTTAGCTTGTTGTAGATCAATTAGGGGTGTTCATGTTATTGTCCACCATTGAAATGCCCTAAACCTCTGAAATCCAAGATTTACTTGGTTTCACAAGGGAAATTCGGCGTAATGAATATCCAAGGCTCCACAAAAGTGTGCATTTCTTGCCACCCCAAGATCCCGGATACGATCTCGACTCCATAAGAAAATTCGGCTCTTACACAAATGAACTGCTAATGTTGAGCCCACCCCGTATCTCTAGTTATAAATTATGCATACCACTAAATCCATACTCTTTCTAATGAGTTCATGCCTTTTCCATCCAGATGCTTAGATTAGTTGATACATCTAAGAATAAGATGGGAAATCTACCCCCTCGAGTATCCATATACAAATAACACTTAGGAAATGAATAACTATTCGACCTAGATACAAGGTACACTAAGGGGGGTCATTTGGTCCCTAATGAGTTCGTTGTTAATGTTAAGTCTTGCAGAAAAGGAAACTTAAGGGAATTTACCAAGTTTTCCTGAAGAATCAATGCTTTTTCCCAAACCCTAGGTTTTCTAAGATAATAGCCAAGTCTTGAGAATAAGCCATCAAAGATGTTGTGCCATTTCCAAAAAGGGTTTGAACATACCAACAAATCTTAGTTTACCATAAATCATGAAACCAACCTTCATAGGTATTGAGCCATATCGAGAACGAGAAAAGAGTGAATTAGTAGGACCTAATTTTCATAAGGTCTGGATCAAGAGGCAGGCATGGCTCTAAAGGCCAAGCTCCACTATTTCAAGTATTCCAACTTGACAATCTATTGTAGATTAGACAATTTCATTAGGGATATAGGAATTTTCGATTCTTATCGCGAAGACATGCCAACTGCATGCTTACACAAGAAGTCTATTGGTCCTGGTTGAACAATGAGTCTCAGAATGTTTTACATATATATACATATTGTAAAACCCTTCTCCCACATCCACCCAAGTAACCATGCCAATCGGGGTAAACATGAGACGAGAGGCTACTATGATCGGATTCAACCTCCTATGCGACCTTAAGGAAGTGGAATCGACGGAAACACCACACAGTCATCCAACATCAACTTTAGAATCCTCGGGAGACATGTCAGTCACTCAGATAGTCTATCCCTAGGTCCCATTGTTGTTCTAGATCTCTTTTTCCATAGTCGCTCTCATGCTATGGGCAAGGGAGTGACCAAAAACCCAAAGTCACTCTCATAAGCTTGCTTGTCAGCGACTAGAGACCAAAATGACCAGTTTTGTGCCAACGACCCCGTGATTTAAGCCACTTTTTCAAGCCTAGAGCCCAGGCCACTTCCCATAATGGAGTGACTTCGAAATCAGTAAAAATACAGGGAAACAATGATGCAAAATCAATAAGTCGAACAAGACCTTTATGAGACCCCTACTAGCCATGGCAGGCATTTTGTCAAACATATCATCAACATCTAACCTACAGGTGTAAATAACAGAATTAAGTGTAGGGATCTCATACTTATCTGAGAATCTCTATGAACCATTATTCCCTCATGTCATTTGCTGCATTATCATATATTAGGCCATAGATACACCATCCATTCATTTATAAGTAAAAACATGCTTAGAGCCATACATAGATATTGTTATAAAATATACATATAACCAACATATATCAAACACCATATCTAAGCATATACCCAAGAAACATATCAAATCATATACCAAAACACCATATCAAAGCATATACCAAAACATCATATAAAAGCATATACCAAACCACTATATCAAAGCATATACCAAACCATCATATCAAAGCATATACCAAACCACCATATCGAAGCTACTTTGCCTCAATCGGCAAATAAGGAAGGATACATAGTTTGCATCTAGTCCGCCATCTCCCATGTACCTTCATCGTGCCAAATTTCTTTCATTGCACTTTAAATTGTTCGATTGCTCGGTTCCAGAGCATGAACACCTTTTTATGCAATATACACTAAGGCTTCGACTGGAATTCTCCATTTGGTTCCACCTACAATATAGACCAGTCAATCACATGGTCAACATCCTTAACATACTTCTTAAGCAAAGACACATGGAAAACATAATGGACATTCACTGTCAGAGGAAATGCAAGTCGATAGGCTACCGACCCAATCTTCTCAACGATATTGAAGGATCCACAAAACCATGGTGCCAACATAGCACATGATCCAATCTGTAAGGAGCTCTTCTTCGGTTTGATGCAAAAGTACACTTGTTCCCCAACCCATAACTCCTTGAACAACTGGTTCCTGTCTGCATAACTCTTCTGCCTATCTCGTGCTGCCTTTAGATTCTTCTTGATCACCTACATTTCCTATTCCATGTCTGCCAACATATCTAGTCAAATCAATACCCTGCTAACCAGATCACTTCAACTGGTGGGAGTGTTGCAACTCCACCTGTACAATGCCTCAAAAGGACTCATCCTAAATCATTCCTGATAACCGTTCTTATATGAGAACTCTACCAAAGGAAGATACTCTTCCTACTTCTACTGCTGATGCATCACATACATCCTCAACATGTCCTCCAATATCCTATTCATCCTCTTTGTCTATCCATTTGCCTGCAGATGACAAGTTGCATTGAAGGCCAACTTTGTGTCCAAACCTGCAAATAACTCCTTCCAAAACTTGGAAGTGAACTTCGCATCCCTGTCTGACACAATCTTCTTCGGAACACCATGCAGTCTAACCACATCTTTGATGAATACCTGTGCCACATTGCTAGTTGAGAATGTAGACTTCATCGGAATGAAGTGTGCAACCTTTGTTAATCATGTTGCTTCACTGCCTTCGGCAACCCTGTGATGAAATCCATGGAAATAACCTCCCATTTCCACTCTGGAATTGCGATCAGCTGTAGTAGTCCACCTAGATGTTTACACTCTGCTTTCACTCGCTGACAGTTGAAACACCTCGCCACAAACTTTGCTACATCCCTCTTCAAATTTGACCAATAATAATATCTCTTCATTGCTACCAGTGTCTTTTGATAACCTGGTTGACCTGAGTAAGGTTTCGCATGAAACTCCCTCAAGATCACCTTCTTGAGCTCACTACTATCTGGTACATATATCTTGTCTTGGAACTTGACCAATCCATTCGTTGTAAGACAATAATCCATACCCTGTGAACCTGCACCTATACCTGTACATGTACCTATATCTGCACATGTACTTGTACCTACACCTATACTTGTACTAGCACCCTGCTGCAACATGTGCACAATCTCCATATACCTAACATCCTGTTGACCTGCCTGCAAGATCTTATCCTGTAAGTCCATCCTGTAGGAGCTCATAGATGCCAAGTGATGTACCTGTACTTGTCTACTGAGAGCATCTTCCACCTTGTTCTCTTTACCTTTGATGTACTTGATCTCAAAATCAAATTCACTGGTCGTGGCCAACCATCTAGCCTGCCTGGCGTTTAGATTTGGTTGGTCAAACAAATACCCCAACCCAATATGATCACTCATCAGTACAAACCTACTGCCAAGAAGATAGTGTCTCC
Source organism: Pinus tabuliformis (assembly GCA_031772625.1). NCBI lineage: Eukaryota > Viridiplantae > Streptophyta > Pinopsida > Pinales > Pinaceae > Pinus > Pinus tabuliformis. The sequence continues at coordinate 537,552,133 of CM062805.1, read as the reverse complement.
ACATCTTCAATGCATGTATGATCATTGCTAACTCAAGATCATGTGTCAGGTAGTTCTGCTAATGCTCATTTAGTTTTCGCAACTCATAGCATACCACCTGTCCATCCTGTATAAGGGCTCCACCAAGCCCTCTCTTGCAAGCATCTATGCATACTACAAACTCTTTGTTCGAATATGCAATCTATAACACTGGTGCATGTGTCAACAACTGCTTAAATTGCTCAAAGCTAGCCTCACGCTCCTTTGTCCATTCGAACTTCTTACCTTTCCTCAGCAATGATGTGATAAGATAAGAAATCTGTGAGAAGTTCCTGATGAACCTCCTATAATAGCCTACCAGACCCATGCAAGATCTCACCTCATCCACACTCTTAGGAGCTACCCACTCCATGATGGCTCTTATCTTCTATGGATCTATTTTAATGCCTTTCTTGGAGACAACATTTCCTAAGTAATGTATCTCAATCTGAAAGAAACTATACTTTCTAAGCTTAGCATACAATTGATGCTCTCTCAACAACCTCAACATTGCTGCTAAGTTCTTGGCACGCTGTTCCTCATTTTTAGAATATACCAACATATCATCAATGAACACAATAACAAACTTATCCAGATATGGATGCAACACATTATTCATCAAACACATGAATGTAGATGGAGAATTAGTTAAGCCAAATGGAACAACAACAAACTCATAATGCCCATACATGGTCCTGAACACAGACTTGTAAATGTCCTCTTCTTTAATGTGTACCTGATGATATCCGGATCTTAGATCGATCTTTCAAAACACTACTGCTCCCTTTAGTTGATCGAATAAGTCATCAATCCTCGACAACGGGTATCTATTCTTGATAGTTTCCTTGTTCAACTGCCTATAGTCAATGCATAATCTAAGAGTACCATCTTTATTCTTCACAAACATGACCAGTGCGCCCCAAGGTGATACACTTGGCCTAATGTATCCCTTGTCCAATATTTCCTTTAACTGCAACTTTAACTCAACCAACTTAGGTGTGCTCATCCTGTAAGGTGCTTTTGATGTTGGAGCTGCCCCTGACACTAACTCAATAGAAAATTCTACCTCCCTGTGAGGTGGAAACTCTGTAATTTCTTCAGGAAATACAGCCTAAAACTGCTACAAAACTGGGTAGTTGTTCAAGACATCTGCATCCTCAACCTCCTTACCCTTATCACTAGAAACGTGTACTACAAATAACATACACCCTTTTCAGCAGCTACGCTTTGCTTACATATTTGTCACCATCCTAACTGATGTGGCTTTCTTCTTACCCTGCAAGACTCTCGATTCTCCATTGTCATCAACACACTCAATAGATTTTTCATAACAATCTACCTTGGTTCTATAAAGATACAACCAATCCATGCCCAACAACATACTGTATGATCCCAGTGGTAGTATATTCAAATGTGCTGCGGTAGGCATACCATTCAAATCAAATGCGCAAGCTCTTACCCAATGATGAACTCACTTCTTTTTACTTGTATCCAACCACACTAACCAAGAATCTTCATGCAACTCCTTACTCAAACCACACTTATCCACCAAGTCAAGACTAACATAGCTATAATTAGATCCAGGGTCAATCAAACTAGAAATAACTTGATCACAAATCTTACCATCCATCTTAATGATAGATCCCTGATGATTTGCCTCACTGTTGTCCACTGCTGCACAGATACGTGGAATACTCTGACCAACATCCCCAATGGTCTGCGCCTCTAGTGCATTGTATATCTGAGGGCAACCACCCTGATTCTATGGAAAATCTCTCTTAAGGTGCTCCTTACTGCATGTCCAACACTCCAACCGACTGATGCCCTCACCTCTATGCTTCCGATGCCGCTGCGACCCATGTCCCTATCTAGCTACATTAAATCTCTTTTGCAGTGCCACATTCTCTTTCTCATCTGCATGCGAACGCCTTATCCTCTTAGGTTACCATTTACCTTTACCTTTGTCCTTTCCTTTCCATCCATGTTGAGATTCATTCGTACGCTTTGATTGTTCATAGTAATGCTTCAGTTTTCCAATAACTTCCTCAAGTGATTGAGGCTCATCATACTCAATCCGATCTCTAAATGCTAATGGAAAACCACTGACGAATTTCAGAACTTTAGCCTTCTCATCAGTAAGATACGGTACATACCTCAATATCTCCAGAAAATTGGTTGTGTACTCTTCATCTGTCATTGATCCCATCTTTAGCTCATAGAATTCCTTGGCCTTACTGTTGTAGTACCTCTCTAACAAGTACTTTGTCCTGAAAATCCTCTTGAACTCCCGCCAACTCAAGTCATCTGTCCTGATGTCTTTGATCCGCTTCACATCTTCCCACCAAATGTCTGCTTTACCTTTCAAGCTTAAGATAGATACTCTAGCCTTCATTTTATCTGTGTACTTATGCAACTCAAAGAATTTGTTCATTCCAAGAATCCAAGCCTCAACATCTTTTGGTTCTTCACATCTCCGTCAAAAGTAGGTGGTTTTTCTTTCTTAAACTCATCTGGCAGGTGTCCCATATCATTCCTCATGTAAGGATGATAACGATGACGATCATGATATCTATAAGAACCAGAAATATAATAGTACTGTACTCATTGCCCCTCCTATCCAGAGTGTCCATCAACCTGCCATCTCTCACTGTGTTAGATCTATTTGACTTGTGTCTACCAGGAGACCTACTGGCATACGCCCCATTAGTTCCATCCCCATGTCCATGGTTGATTTGAAGTGGCCCTTGTTGCTGCAAGTTTGACAAACTCTGAAGAATTATAGCATTAACCTCTTCTTGCTTCTCTTGTTCCTACATGATCCGACCATTATCTGCCTTACAACTCCTTATCTCTCCCTTCAAACTTCCTAGTGTAACTGCCAAATTGGAAGAGTTCCCAACACCATATTTCTCTTCGGATTCATAGGGAGAACCTTTGTAATCAACCATCTTGCTATCAATTTGATCTCTTTCCCGCAATGCATAATATGTCAGATAAACCAATTCACAATAAATCAATGTAGCTCAGTATATCTCGGAGAGGATACCTTGTCTGCAAGATTGCCAAATCAACATGATACATGTATAACATAGATATAATAACATATATAAATATAACAAGTAAGTGCATCAACGCATAAACATCATTCTAGCTAGAGTCCAGTCATCAATGCAAGGCCATATCAACATTGCATGTTATGACCTCATGCATGACAACAACCATTACTCGATTGTACACAATTGCCACAATAACCATCAACATGCATAAGTAATGCCTAATCGACTACATATACGCATAAACGCATGTAGTCGAGCATAAGCAATCAATTATTGTAATCAACCTACAAGACTAATACATGTAATCAAACCTATAAGAATGCAACCTAACATACATGTAAGTAGTCAACGTAAAATCAACATGTTAGCGACATATAATCCATATGTAACCAATCACATACTCATGACAAATGCATTCCACAAAATCAACATCAAATTCAACATGGCAGCCTTACTACGACCATAATCAATCATCCAACAAATGCAACAAGCACATGGAATGCAACTGTAAAAGACACACATGCAACTAACATGCATGCATGACCAACACACACCGCCCATCCAGTCCAAGGGGTGAACCATGCTCTGATACCACTCTATAACACCCTCCTCCCACATCCACCCAAGTAACCATGCCAACCGGGGTAAACATGAGACAAGAGGCTACTTGATCAGATTCAACCTCCTATGTGACCTTAAGGAAGTGGAATCGATAGAAACACCACACACATTCATCCAACATTAGCTTCAAGATCCTCAAGAGACATGTCAGCCACTCAGATAGCCTGTCCCTGGGTTCCACTGTTGTTCTAGATGTCTTTTGTCGTAGTCACTCTCATGCTATGGGCAAGGGAGTGACTAGCAACCCAAAGTCGCTCTCACAGGCTTGCCTGCCAGCGACCAGAGACCAAAATTGCCAGTTGTATGCTAGCGACCTCGGGATTTAAGCCACTTTTTTAAGGCCCAGAGCCCAGGCCCCTACCCAGAATGGAGTGAGCTTGAAATCAGTAAAAATACAAGGAAACAATGATGCAAAAGCAATAAGTCGAACAAACCTTTATCAGAGCTCTACTAGTCATGCCAGGCATTTCGTCAAACATATCATCAACATGTAACCTACAGGTGTAAACAACATAATTAAGTGTAGGGATCTCATACTTACATGAGAATCATTTTGAACCATTATTCCCTCATGTCATTTGTTGCATTATCATCTATCAGGCCATAGATACACTATCCATTCATTTACGAGTAAAAACATGCTGAGAGCCATACATAACTGCTATCATTAAATATACATATAACTAGCATAATAGGAACATAATTACCATAAACATATCAACCATCAAAATCCACATATACATTAGTACATTTGCACATGGAAATCAAGGGAATGAATTTCTCATTAATGAATGCAATAAACTAACCGGAGATGGGACTACCACGCTCCACCCGACCATAGAATGGCTAAGCCAAATCTCTCTTTAGCCATTCACCCCTGTGCCATATTCCAAGCATGAATGTGGGACTCAAACCAAAAGAACCAACCAAGGCATGCTGAGGCTAAACCACCTCACCCTCATCAACAAAAACCATGCTTTACTGTAATCCATCTCGGATCACTAGGCCAACACAATGAACACATCATAATAGGCTTTACCGTGATCTCCACCCAATCACTAGGCCAAATAAGCATGGATCCCGTAAGGATTTTTCCTGTCTACTAGTCTCTTAGGCTTTATCGTAATACAAACCCGGATCACTAGGCCCTAAACTGAGACCCACTCTCCAGGCTTTATTGCATATCCCAAACCCGAGATTACTAGGCCCAACGGAGAGAAAACCACCTCTTGGTTTTACCATATATCATGCCATTCACCGGCAAGGATTCCTAGGCCCATCGAGGCAACACAATCCTGGATTTACTGCAACCCACTATCTGGCTCTGGGGTTACTAGGCTACTGGCTTTACCGTGATCCACATTCTAGTACAAGGACCATTAGGCCAAGTCCTCTATAATTTAGAGATCCACCCCACTTAGCTTCGAATCCATCCAAAAATCCATCTCAACCAAAACATAAGAACCCCATCACACCATGGCTATCCGGAAATGGAAAGGCTAGGCTGAAAACACTGTTACACCTTGCAAAACCCATGCCATGATAGAAAAGAACCACATGTAATGCCATGCATGCCAAATCTAGCAAGGGAAATACACATGCAAGTTGATACTTGCAATGAAGCCTGTTGTAGCTGCTTGATCCTGTCTTTCCCTGCTTGATCTTTGCTTCCTCTTGCCTCCTTTGCCTTTCTTACTCCAATACCAAAATTGCTCCAAGAAACTCTAAGTGTCCAAGAGTATGGGAGAGAGAGAATAATGTGAGAGCTAAAAAAACCAACTGATAAAAGGTTACCAACTGATCCTCATAAGCCTTTTTATGAATGAGTCCTCTATTTTCTTCATTTTCCATTATTTTCCTTGATTTTCCTCCTCACATGAAACCCGTGACCTTTCACCTCCCTTTTCTCCTAATTTCCATTATTTTCATAAATAATTGTGCCAAAAATGCCATTTTGCCTTTCCAAATCCTTAGCCATTGCCTTTGCCAATTTCCTTAGCCATAAATAATCAAATGAACACGTAGTAGGATGTCTTGCCCAACATTCAGCTTGGAATAAGTGTCCCATCGATCATGGTTATTGTTTCTAACTTTTATTACATGGATTTTTCACCAGGGCTATTACACACACACATATATATAAGTTCATAGAATTAATCATGTCACTCATAGTCTAAGTGACCATCAATTCTAACTAGGTATTCAATTAACTTCCAACACATAAATAATTTTTAAAAATGTAAGGTAACCATCAATCTTGAGTATGACAGTAAGTTTCCCAAATCATAAACATTTAAAATAATTGAGAGCTCATAAATTCACAGGTTAACTGAATGACTTCAAACAATATGTCACATTCATGTAATGATCCTGCAATTCACAAAGACAACATTCCCGTAGAAAATTAAGATAACTAGTTGACCAAGAATACACAAAGATTTAGCCATTCAATCTTGAACTATACATAATCATATTTCAACCGTTATTGTGTCAAGAATTATCATAGTTTATAAACCAAAATATGCATAATTCATTGTACTTATATGAGTGAGTTAGATTTGTTGGAAATTGGAGGAGGGACTTCCACTCTCCACCCAACCATAGGCCAACTACACTGTAATCTCTCTTGCGGTTGGACACCCCAGAGCTAAATCTAGAGTTTGAGGGGATGCTTGCACATGGGAAATTCACACCAATGGATTAGTCAAACACTCAAGAGATGGAGCCCACTATCTAGGTGGTTCGTCAACTTATCTCTGCTTGTAAGCACCCGAGTGACTCGCTTGCTCTGCAAGATTCAAAACACATGGATTCACCTAAATTCAAGAAAAAAGGTGTGTTGCTTAATTCTAAGGGTTGAATCTATTGTACATGTGGTTTAACAACCAACTGGAAAGCACTTGGTGGTTCATCATCTAACAGGAAAGCACTAAGTGATTCATTAGCCAAGGCAAGCACCTAGTAGTGTGATTAACTATTTCATAAGAACTTAGTGGTTCATTAGCCAAAGGTAAGCACTAGGTAGTTCATAAGCCAAATTGCAAATACAAAGTGGTTCATCAGGCCGAGGCAAACACTTAGGTTCTAAATTTAAATACTTGAACAACACACTCACAACGGAAGCTCACACGGTTTCAGTGGCCTGAATCACATACAAAGTAGTTATCACCCAAAGTCACAAGGTACAGATCAAGGTCACAGACCCTCAGAACTCGAAAAAAAGGAGGAAATCCAATTCCACAAAAAGATTTTAACAGTAAATTGTTGTGAAACTACATTCTTGTCCAGTAAACGAACTGAACCCTGAATTCACTTATGTTGTGTGTATATGTAGAATTTCACCTGCATCTCTTGGGACAATGGAGAGAGAACTGCCTTAAATCTTCGGTGCTATCACCTACTAGTTTGTCTCCTTGATATATGAGAGATAAGTTTGAGAGTGGACACTACCCTAGTCCATTCATGTTCTCATAAATGAACCGTCAACAAATATGTCCATCCTAGTTTGGCTTCAATCATTTCACACTAAAATTTTGTCAAGAAATGGCCTTTTTTTATTTTGCAAGAAACCTCAAAATTTAATTCGACTCGGTATGGGTTGTTGTTTTTTCAAAAAAAATGAGCAAGTAAAACAAGCAACGTCCCTCAAACTCTGATCTACAAACTGTACCTTGCTCTCGTCAAGACATGAGTAACTTCGATCGAAATTATTGTATTTGCATTAAGATAGAACATGGATATATACAAGGAGAGGGAGACTATTTGGTTTCATCTCCCAATGCCTCCTCGTCTTCTAACTTCCTTTATTTTTTCTATTTACAATATTTACATAATTTTCCCTAATCACAAATATTAGGTGTCAACACTCCCATCCTTAATCTAAAGGGATGTTGGTGAGTCCAAACATCATTCTGAATCTTTCAAACTTTTCCCTTCCAAGTACTTTGGTGAAGATGTCTGCAATCTGCTCATTTATGGAACAATGTCATAGGTGGATTTTCTTGGCCTTAACATGATGTCGTATCGGATGGTATTTTGTACTCAGGTATTTTGTGTCAAAGGATTCCACTCAACCATGCCAAACCTGTTCAACAGATCTCCAATATACTTCTTCTGAGAGAGGAATATAAACTTTGGATGTTGGGTTACTTCAATACCAAGATAATAGTGAACATAGCCCAAATTTGTAATTTCAAAACCTTTCCTCAATTATTTCTTTATGGATGTAATGTAGTTCTCATTGTTCCCTGTCATAAAAATGTCATCTACATACACTACGAGATAAACAATTGTTTTGCCAAATTTATTGACAAATAAAGTTGCATCATCAAGATCATAGTGTTTGAAATTGAGTTTCATAAGATGTTTAGTCAATTTCTCGTACAAGGTTCGTGGTGCTTGCTTGAGGCCATACAAGTACTTTACAAGCTTGCATATTTTGTGTTCTTCACCCTTCACAATAAATCCTTCTAGTTGGGACATAAAAACATTCCCTTTCATATCTCCATTCAAGAAAGCAGTTTTTACATCCATGTGATGGACTTTCTAACCATTCTGAAGCTGCCAAGGCAAAGAGTGTCTGGACGGTAGCCCATTTTACTGTGGGGACAAAAGTCTCCTCATAATTGACCCCTTCCTTTGGTGCAAAACCTTTTGACATAAGCTTGAGTTTATGCTTGTCAAGTGAGCCATCTAATTTATACTTATTCTTGTAGACCCACTTGCAGCTAATTGCTTTGGTTCCCAATGGAGGATCAACCAACTTCCAGGTGCCATTCTTTATCAAAGAATCATATTCTCTATGCATTGCGTCTTTCCCTTCATCATGAGAAAGGGGTACTTTGAAGGAAGTTGGCTCGAAATTTGTAGACAAATTCATTTCACAATCATATGAAACATCGATATCAACAGGTGAATCAAGACTATCTACATCACCTCCATTCTGTCTAACAAAGCTTCTTGTTCTTGTATTTCCAACCTCATTAGGACAAACACTTTCAAGTGTCTTTTTCAACCATTTTAGAGGACCTTTCTAAGATGGTCTGGGATGCTCAATTGACTGAGATGCGGCTGAATCAAGATTTAGCCTCCCAATTCTGTCAATCACATCACTCAAAGTGTCATCGTAATCAATCGTTGTAGCTTCATGAGGGGGAGAGTGCTTCAAAAGGAGATTCCATAGATTGATCCAGCATAGGGATCCCCCCTTCAAGATGTGGAATCTCATTATCAAACTCTCGAAAAGACTTTGCATACGTGAATCTATCCAAGCGATCAAGATGTTGTTGAACAACATTGTTAGTCTTGGAAGATTCAAGAAAGATCAGATATCTAGATATTATAAACTTATTATTCACTTCATCATAGAGACAATATGATTTGGGGTATTTGAGTACCCCAAGAAGATATATTTTTGACTCCTTGCATCGATTTTGTTTCTCTTTTCCTTAGGTATCAAGGCGTAACAGGTGGAACTAAAAACCCTGAGATGCCTCACCGAAGGAATGTGGCCATACCACATTTCATAGGGAGTCTTGTTTTTTAAAGCATGAGATGGACACCTATTCTTTATTTACACAACACATAGAATCACATCATCCCAAAACATCAACTTAACATTCTTGAAAAACATCATCGAACGTACCATATTTAAGATTGTCATGTTCATTCTTTTAGCTACTCTATTCTATTGGGGATTATAAGGCACGATTGTTTGATGTGTGATCCCATGTTGGTGAAGATAATTTTCAAATTCATTTGAAGTATATTATTTTCCATTATCAGTACAAATAGAGTCAATATGAGATTGTGCATCATTTTCAATCCATGCATGAAGGTTCTTAAATGTTTCAAAAGCTTCAAATTTGTTCTTCAATGAATAAACCCAACACATTTTGGTGTAGTCATCAATAAATGTCATCATATATTTATTACCATTCGCAGAAGGAATAAGCATTGGGCCACATAAATAAAATGAATTAGTTCAAGTTTTCTATGTGCTCTGGAATGAGAATCATGAAAATATTGTTTGTTTTGCTTTCCTAAGATACAAGCATCACATTACTGAAGTTTCCTAGGAATTGTAGGTAAACTAGTAATACCATTTTTCTTCAACAAATGAACATTGCCATAGTCCAATTGCCCAAATCTAGCATGCATAAAAGACTTGATGGAGGTGTACCTTCATCATAATGAGAACTGTATGAAAAGTTTCGTACATGAGCAGAGGTTCCTTGCAGCTTTAGAAATTTTTCTTCTTCTATCCTAGTTGTGAAAAGTGAGTGATCTGATGCTTTTCTAACCTCAACCTTGCCATCAAATATATGAATGGAGTGTCCTTGCTAGCGGATGTGGACCAAAGACAACAATTTTCTCCTCAACTCCAGGAGGTGTAGAATATCATGTTGAAGAAATTATGGAAGTCCAGGTAGTTTGAGCCTGATGGCTTGAGTTTTGAATTGTCTACAAAGTATACTACTCCATCAACATTATCAGTGAATTCGTCAAAGCAATCTCTTCTTAAAGTCATGTGGCAAGTTGTTGTCGAATCAAGCAACCAAACATATTTCCATAAAGAAAATGAAGCATTGAATAAATCTTTAGTTACTCCAATGTTGCAACGTGCCACAACATAATGAGCTGACTCGGGTGCTTTACCTTTCCCTTTCCCAAGTGTTTTACCCTTTTCTTCATTTCTTTCCTTCTCAATTTTTTCCCAAGGCAACTTACATGTGGAAGCATCACGTCGATCTCTACTGTGTTGTATGCAATGAATATCAAATCTTTCTCCTTGGAAATGTATGTCCCCCTGCCCCTAAAATTCTTCCTTCCTCTTACTCTTTGGCCACCTCTTCCTCTAGAAGAATCTTGTGCATGATTCTTCTCTTTTTGTGCAAGGCACACAACTTCTTCAGAAGACTGAGGAGTTGTCTTCTTCCAAAATTCCTTCTCTCTTTCAACAAACTTCTTCTCAAGGGAGTCAAAAGAAATCTCCTTAAGTTTGCCACTTACTTGCATTGACTCAAGATAATGTGAATAAGTGGGATATAGTGCCTTGACATAAGCAATGAGAGGAACATCTATTTCAACACCAGTGGCTTTTATGTCATGCATAATGGATCTTATTTATGATGGTAAGGCAAGAGGGTCATCATTTTTCAACTCAAGATTGAACAACTTCAATTTCAGAGTGTGAATCATATAATTCCTTCAACTTCTTCAAAGCTGCAAAAGCATTTGAAAATGGCGAAATATGATGAATCACCTCTTCATTTACAGGCTTTTCAATCAATGCATAGGCCTTGTTGTTCTTGTTTTCCCAAGTGAAAATCTCCTTATCTGAAGTAGGCTTTGTAAGTGCATTGTCTCCTTCTCCTTCACAAATTCCTTTCCACAGCTCATTAAAAATTAACATGTGCTTTATCTTCATGGACCACTCATAATAGTTCTCTTTGCCATAAAAAACTACTATCACAATAGAAATGACTAAATGCATCATAAAAAAAACTCACGGCTTTCGACTAAAAATCTCAACCTTTCTTAATATCTTCTATTAGATAAAAAGTTAATTTAATTATGAGGATGGAAAAGCTTCACAATAATACTTTAGTGTGGCATATAATATATCACCACTCCTAATATAATGTCTCACGACTCCTAAGATATTAATGTATCACCACACTTTAATATATTAATGTGTCACCACACCTCAATATATTAATGTCACACCACCATATAATATATTACTACATGTGATACTCATTACCCCGCTCATACACTTTATGGTCTTCAAAAAGAGGGACACAAAGCATTTTAATATTATAATAATTCAATTATGAACCATTAAATATTCCATGGTATGCCACCACTTATAATATGACCATATGTCCTCTTTAAAAAAAACTCAAAACTCATATATAAAATCCACCTTCTTAAGGTTATCACATGGACACATTGATAGTATTATTAAGCTTCAACACATAGGTATGCATATTCAACGTAGAAAGTCATCAACGCACATATCCAACGACCATTCAGGTTCAGTCATTCACCATTCACCATATCAGATCAACCATACATCGACCATTGCATACATACCATAATCAACGCATGGTTTGAAGAGGGTTCACAATTTTTTTTAAATGTAGAGCTTTAATGTAATCGGTCAACACTCCACTCTCACTACTGGTGAAGAAAGAATGACTCAGTCAACACTCTCTGCTCGGATCCCCAATAGTTTGACCAACGGTACTTGCTTTCACTCGTATCAAGAATATTTGTTGTGCTAGGGTGTCTCTCATTTGTATCTTATTGTTCATTGCATATAGTTTTATACCTACCATTGTTATTGATAAGTGAAAGATTAAATTGTTTTGAAATAATTAAAGTGAATAATAGGGATAAAGTGATATTAACAACCTAAAAAATAACATGGTATTAGAGTAAAGGTGAAGACAAACCCAAAGAGACAAGGATAAAAGCGCAATTACTTTTGGAAGAAGTTAAATAAGCCTATTAGGGTTTGGTCAAGATGTCTAACTCCTACTTCAAGGATAATGAGAAGCTGTGCGATTCATTTAATTTTCCTGCTTGGAAAATCAAATTAGAAGTCATGCATATTGGATGACAATGATGTTTTGGAATATGTGCAAGGAAAGGTACTTGAGCCTCCAACAAATTCTTCTGCTATTGTCAATACCAAGTATAAGAAAGGTGATCTCAAAGTTAAGAAGATTATTATTGATGGTTTACAATATCATTTGCTTGTTTATGTTGGTAATTTGAAGGCATATAAGGATATGTATGACAAGTTGGTCGAGATGTATGAGGTCAACAATTTGAATCGCATCCTCTCTTTGGAGGGTCAACTCAAAGAAATAAATATGAACAAGGGAGAATCGATATAATCCTATATCATGCGGGTATCCTACTTAAGGGATCAATTGCAAGATGCAAGTGAGAAGGTATCTGATAGGGAATTGGTATTGGTCACTCTTCAAGGTCTTCCTCCTGCTTGGAAAACCGTCATTATTACACTAAGCACCAATAATGTATTCTTGTCATTTGATACGCTTGATGGTAAATGCACTCAAGAAGAGATCAAGATGATTGACGGAGGAAAAATTCGAAAGTGTGAAGAAGGAGAGGCCTCTGCATTTGTTACTCAAGATAAGAAAAAAAAGGCAAAGGTAAACCATCCAATCAAATAAAGTATTCTCCCAAATCCAAGAACTCCAAGAGAAGGTTGAGAAAAGATAGTCATCAAATTCTGCTACAATTGCCACGAGTATGTTCACTATGCTCGAGATTGTCCAAGGAAGAGAGATGCTCCTAGATCCAACTGAGGCTACAACAATAGCAGGTACTAAGATAAAAGAAGAAATTATGATAGAATAAGAAGGGTGATAGAAGAAGAAGAAATACACCTAATGATCGAGAAGAAAGTTATTGTCTTCAAAAGAGAACAAGCAACTCCAAGTATGAAAATAATGTAGTTGCTAGTCAATCTGAATATATTCTTATTTCCACTCTTTCTAGTTCTTCTCCTCCAAATTCGAATGACAGTTGGTTGGTAGATAGTGAGGCTTCTAGACACTTCTCTGGATATAAGAAAGTCCTTTCCAATATGGAAGAGAGTAAGACAAGTTTGAAGATTATTTGTGGGATAACACTACATATCAAGTGAAAGGTTTTAGTTCTGTTAAATTTGACTTGTATTCCAGGGAATCCATTTTTCTTCATGATGTGATGTATGATTTAGAACTAAAGAAGAATCTGGCAACTATTTATGCATTAGAAGACAAAAGGATGAGAGTAGCTTTTGTAAAAGGTAAATTCCTCACATGGCATGGGGAATCCCGTATTAAGGATGCATTCACATTGGAATTTAGAGTTGAACGACTCTATAGAGTTAATGAGAGACCTCTACTGGCTTCCATGACACCAATCACCAGAGTGAACTATGACACTATAGGTTGGCACATCTACATTATGAAGCCCTATCAAATTTGAAGAAGCTTGTCTCTAGGATGCCTGATGTTCAAGCAAGTCATGATGGAGTACGTCTAGGATGCCCAAGTGGATATAAGGGGAACATAACCCTTTAGCAGGAATAAGACATATGATATTCTTCAGCTCATTCATTATGACCTTTGTGGACCGATGCCAATGCATTCTCTTGGTGGCTATCTTTATTATATCATATTCATCGATGACTTCTCTAGGAAGACATAGATAAACTATTTGAAGCACAAGGACGAGGCCTTTGATATGCTCAAGGACTCCAAGACGTTGATAGAGAATAAAATAGGTAAGAAAATCAAGGTCTTTAGGCTCGACAATGGTGGTGAGTACATAACAAATGAGCTCATTGAATTTTGTAAGAAGGAAGGTATTAAGAAGTAAACTATTGTACCCTACAATATTGAGCAAAATGGAGCGGCTAAAAGAAAGAATAAGTCTATTGTGGAGACTTCCAGAGCAACTATGCTACATGATAAAAAGTTATCGAAGTTCCTTTGGGGAGAAGCAACAAATACAACAGTGTATGTACAAAACAAGGTTTTAGACAACAAGACTCCCGCAGAATGTTCATAGGTACGAAGCCCGATATTGGTCATCTCAGGATATTTGGTTGCCCCATATAATTTTATGTACTGAAGGATAAGAAGAACAAGCTGGAAGCGACCAGAAAGAAAGGTATATTTATTGGATATTGTGAAAATTCTAAAGCATTTATAATATATATTTATGGCCAAAGGAAGATTGAGGTTAGCAAGGATGTGACCTTCGATGAAGATGTTTCCCTTGGACAAGATAGAAACCTTGCTCCTCCTCCTCCTCTGAAGAAAGATAATGATATGGACATATTAGAAGGTCCTTCTCTGCTAGAATATAAGAAGGACACTGTTGATGATCCTATGTAGCCTATGGACCCCATAGACTCTCCTCCAAGTGATTCTTGTGCCAAGAAAAAACCACTATGGCTTCGTGATACCTTACAAGATGCTGAGAGATTCGTTCCTTCCAAGAGGACCTTTAGAGAAAGTAAGAATCCATGTAGTTTCCAAGCGTATGTCGTAGCTATGAGCACTATGATCCAAACTGAGCCTTCCACATTTGAAGAACCAGTGAAAGAACAGGTTTGGAAGGATGCTATGGATGAAGAGTATGAATCCATTATGAAGAATGATGTATGGGATATTGTTCCAAGACTGAAAGAAAAGTTTGTCGTAACTTTGAAATGGTTATACAAGATCAAACATGGAGCTGATGGAAGCATTGAAAAGTACAAGGCAAAGTTCTTGTCTAGAGGATTATCTGAGAAAGAGGGAGAAGATTATGATGATATCTTTGCACCAGTTGCCCGCTACACCATTGTTAGATTGATTATTTCCCTTGTTGGTAGTCAAGGATGGATCCTTCACCAGATGGTTGTAAAGTCAACATTTCTTCATGGCATGCTACATGAAGAAGTTTATGATGAGAAACCTCATGGATTTGAAATAAAGGATAAGAAAACTCATGTATGTAGGTTGAAAAAAGCATTATATGGTTGAAGCAAGATCCCCGAGCTTGGTATGTCCGCATTGACAGTTACCTAGTGAAGCTTGGATTTAGAAGAAGCAACATTGAATCCAACCTCTATTTCAAGGTGGTCCAAGGTATGCATTTGGTTTTGATTTTATATGTTGACGATCTATTCTTTACATGTAGTCAGCCTTTGATGATCGAGTGTGAGAGGGAGTTGGCATCTGAGTTCGATATGAAATACCTTGGCATGATGCATTACTTTTTGGGATTAAGTTTGGTAGAGACTCAGAGAAATTTTCCTTTGTCAAGGAATATATGTCATGAAGTTATTGGAAATATTTGGAATGATGGATTGAAAACACTTGGCCACCCCGATGGATAGGAATTTCAAAAAGTTACGTGGAGATTTTGTTGGTCTCGACTGTTGAAATATGTAACTAGGTTCGGTCTTCATAATGACATATTTAATCATGATTTTATGTATTTAATGAAAAGAGAAAAATAAATTTTTTATTTGTGTTCTTAAGACATGGGTTTCATGCTCAAGGGAAATTTATTTTTAGGTCAAGCACCCATTAAGTGCTTCTAGATTTGTCATAAAGTCAACTGAGTCATTGTCATGTATTGAAGACCCATTTGGGCATGTTATATGTTGTAAAGAAAAATTTATTTAGTCAAAATAGAGTCAAAAAACCATGCAAGACCTCATCATGGCACAAATATCAAGTCAGCCCTACATGAAGGGTTGAGTCGATCTCAAGATAACAATTTGTACCCGTCACAAGCCTATAAATAAGAAGGAATTCGACCTCATTTACATACTCACTCAAGAAAGTTCGACCTCCACCAGATAGAAGCTAGAAAAGGATGAAGAAGGAGAAGAAGAACAAGTTCAAATTTTTGGTCCTCTCGCTCTCTCTCTTTTGTTAGGGTTTCTATAGTTATTGGGCGAGACTAAATTCTAAAGCTGCATCGAAGTTGTGAAGCTGCAAGGTCAAAGCTATGAAGATGCCTCTAGGTTGAAGCTGTGAAGCTGCTTCTAGGTAGAAGCTATGAAGATGCTAGGTTGAAGCTATTGAAGCTGCAACCTAGAGGCAATTTTTTTGTTGGAGTCTAAGTTTGTTGTTGGAAGTAATTTAAGAAGGAAAAAGTTGACTTGGTCTTGAAGGGTCTTGGTCAAGGGTTATAGGTATTGGAATTCGTCAATGGAAGTTCTATAAGAAGAGCAAATTTTGATGGTTTTTTTTTCTTATTTGGAGAGGTTTTGGCCATGGCTGATCTCCTACATCTTGTGTCCTATTGTCTCATTGTTCTTTATGATTTGGTATTTGTTTGATGATAAAGAACACTAATAATAATAAAAGAAATAAGAAGTTAATCAAGTAAAATAAAAATACATCACAAGCAGCTATCAAAGTAAGAGAAATCACCCAATCTAGCCGCCCTACATTTCTCAACATCGACTTGGCCAACCCTTCAGAGTATCGTTAATTGATTGGAGCATTGTTGTTTCTTATGAACACACGACCGAACATATGTTATGTTGTGAACACCTTGAGTCAATTCATGATTGAGCCACTTCATGCACATTGGGTTGCCTCCAATCACATTTTGATATATTTGCATGGGATGATCAATCTAGGTTTGAGATATAACATATGTGATGTTTGATTGCATGGATACACTAATGCTGATTGGGTAGGACACATTATTGAAAAGAAGAGCACATCTGGATGTTTCTTTAGCTTGGGATTTGCCATGATATATTGGATGAGTAGGAAACATAAGTCTATGGCTTTGAGCACGATACAGGAAGAGTATATTGCTGCTAGCATGGCTAGTTGTGAGGCAGTTTGGTTGAGGAAGCTCTTTAGAGAGTTGTTTGAGTAGGTCTTGGATACGATGGTGATATATTGCGACAATAAAAGTGGGATTCGATTGACATAAATTCTCATGTTTCATGACAAGTCTAAGCATATTGATATTAGATATCATTATATATGTGACATGGTGTATAGAAGAGTCATAAGACTTCATCATATATCGATTGATGAGCAGATTGCAAACATACTCACCAAGGCCTTCCCTAGAGGGAAGTTCCTGGTCTTTAGAGAGCAGCTTGGACTGATGGATTTGACCCTCCCGGGTAAGGGTCCCGGTTGATCGAGGACACTGAGCTATGATCTTCCAGGGTATTGAATTGAGCCGTAGAGCTCCTAGAGTTGAGGGAACTCTGGATACTAAGATAGTTGTGATCCTTACCTCATGGTAAGTAGTATCATGCCTATTGTCTGGCAATAGGATAAATGAGATCCTTACCACATGGTAAGTAGCATCCTATTTATTGTCATCTTTGGGACTTGACAGAGTATATCCCATTTGACAACCTACCCACAAGTTGGGCTTGTTGGGATTATTCCTCCCCATCTAGCCAATGGGTTGAGAGGTGACTTGGGATAGTTGTGATGCAAGTGTTATATCACGTGACTCTTCAGGGTCCTGATGGGTAAGTCATGTCCTGCCTATTATCCTTGGATAGTGGGTTGAGTTATGCTCACCTATGATGTGGGTTGAGTTGGAACTCTATGATGACGATGATTCCAGGTGGTAGCAAATGGATCCTCAATGGATTTAAGGTGGTAGCTTGAACTCCCCTTCGATGTTAAATTCTTCTTCTTTTAGGTTCAAGAGTGTTCAACATATGAGAAGAGATGAACATAGATGATATTTTATATGGGATGCATGTTGCAGTCGATAATTTCTCCCTAGCTGAGAGGGAGTATTAATCTGGTGACTCAGGGACAAATTCCATCCTTTGGACAATTTTCCTCATTAAGAAAGACCTCTCCTAGCCCTTTGAAGAATTTAATTTGGTTAAGGAAAAATATATTTTTAATATGGAAACCCACATGTGCAAAAAAGGACAAGTCTACCCTAAAGAGAAATTGGACACCCTTGGATGGCTATAAACACAAGTTAAGTGACCATCATTTGGAAATTATCATAAAACATCTTCTTCTTCTCTTTTATTTTGTTTGGCTCGTACAGGTCTGAAGTTGGTTCTTATAGGTCTGAAATTGCAGGGTCTAAAGCTCGCATGTGTGGATTAGGATTTTTGTCTGTGGCTGTAGGGTTGATATAAGAAAAGTTAGGTTGTAGACACACACTTACAAGCCTCTCCATGCGGCTGAAAAGTTTCATTCGCACGCATGATCTCTTACTCCGTGTGGTTGGGACGTAGGGTTTCTGAAGATAGTCGACCGTAGACTCGAAAAGTTAATTCTGATCAATATTATAGCCGGGTCACATCTTGGATATTGCTAGATAGTTTTTTGATTTAAAAATTAGATCATTGTACTGTCTCTCTGCTGAAATTTTTATGACAATCTGATAAGAAGAAGAATTTGAAAGGGTTTCCCCCTTGTGGGTTTTTTCTCTAGTCTTTGACCAAACCTGATGGCTCTTATTTGTGTCTTATTGTTCACTGCGTTTACTGTTCTATCTAAAATTGCTATAGATCATTGGAAGATTAAATTCTTTTGAAATATACTGAAGAATTGGGCTAAAGTGATTGTAACAACATAAAATAGTGGTAAAAAAAATAACAATTCCCTCATTTAGTCTACATATTCCCATGTTGCTTCCAAAGTGCTTCCAATGCACATTGACTTGCTCTATTACTCAACTCAAGAGCATGGTCTACCTCTGGTCCAAGATGCACAATAGTTTTGGTTGGAATTCTCCCTTGAATTCCACCTATATCATAGACCAATCAATCACATTATTAACATCATGCACATACATGTTAAGCAAGAATATGTGAAATACATCATGTGCCTTCACAGTGGGTGGTAAGGCTAGTTTATAAGCCACTGGTCCCATTCTTTCTAAAATCTGAAAGGGTCAAAAAAATATGGGTGCTAGCTTAGCATAGAATCCCACTTTCAGTGAACCCTTCCTTAGTTTGATGTGGAGATATACATGATGTCCCACTTGTAATTCTCTGATGATATGCATAAATATTTTGCCTATCCTAGGATGCCTTTAATTTCTGCGTAATATTAATAACTTCTCGTTCCATTTCCTTCAACATATAAAGTTTGAGAACCACTCTATTTACTGGGTCATCCTAGCTAATGGTAATGTTACATTTTTTGCCATATAAAGCCTCGAAAGGGCTCATCTTCAATGAATCTTGATAACATTGCTGTATGCAAATTCAACTAAGGGTAGGAACTTTTCTCACTTTATTGCTTGATGCATGACACACATCCTCACTATGTTCACTCTTTCAAATTTTCCATTAGTCCAAGGATGATATGTTGCACTAAAGGCTAGTTGGGTTCTAAGACCAGGAAACAATGTCTTCCAAAAATTTGAAGTGAACTTGGAATCCCAATAAAAATGATCTTCTTGGGTGTTCCATGCAATCTAAATGTATCCTTCATGAATATCTAGGCTATATCAATGGCCTCATGGGTGGATTTGACACATATGAAGTGAGCTACATTCCTCAAATTATCCACTACCACCATAATGGTATCATGTTGCTTAAGTGTTTTAGGTAATCATGTGATGAAATTCATAGATATGACTTCCCACTTCCACTCAGGAATTGAAATTGGTTGCAATAATCTTGTAGGGTGTCTGCATTCCACTTTAACTTGTTTACATTCCACACATCTGGTAATGTATTCAACAACTTCCTTCTTCATGGCCTTCCGGCAATACATTTTCTTCATGATTGTTATTGTCGTTTGATAACTATGATGACAAAAGAAAGGTATTTTTATGGAACTCATCCATTACGAGCTTCTTCAAGTCACCTACATAGGGTACATAACATATATCTTTGACATTTAATACACCATCTTCAATTAGTGATTAATCCTTGCCTAATGATCCTTCTAGATCCCACTACAAGTGTTCCTTCACATGTTGGTAATTCTCATCATGAAGAAATGCCTCTTTGATCCTTTCCTTGCTGTCAACTTCATAACTGCTTATGGTTGTCAACTTCATAACTAAGTGCATATGCTACTTTTCTCTCTTTGCTCTTAATGTAGTTTATCTCAAAGTCAATCTCACTAATCTATTTGGATTGTCTTGCATTTAACTTGGGTTGGTCAAACAAGTACCTTAACCCTCCATTATCTAAAATCAACACACATTTCCTTCCATGAAATTAATGTCTCCACATCTTTAGTGCATGCACTATTTCTGCAAGCTCCAAGTCATGAGTGACATAATTTTTCTCATGCTCATTTAATTTTCTTGATTCTTAACAAGTCACATGTCCTTCTTCCATTAGGACTCCACCTAGTCCTTCCTCTCAGGCATCTATGTAAACTACAAAATCCTTTTCTGGATCATCTATTCACAAGATAGGTGCATGTGTGAGAAAATGGTTGAGTTGCTCAAAGCCCATTGTGCACTCTGATATCCATTGGAACTTTATCCCATTCTTTTGTAAAGTTGTGATTAGATACCCAATCTTTGAGAAGTTTCAAATGAACCTTCAGTAATATTCGGCCAATCCCCTGAAATATCCAACTTGTGTAACATTTAGGGGAGTAGGCTACTCTGTGATGGCCTTGATCTTCTCAGGATCCATTTCCACTCCTTCCCTGGAATTATATGTCACAAGTACTAAGCTTGGGTTTGGAACAAATCACATTTGTCGAGCTTGGCATAGAGCTTGTGCTCTCTCATCAATTGCAATACCGCTTTCAAATGCTCTTCATGTTCTTCTATGGTTTTCAGGTAGACTAAGATGTCATCTATGAATAACAATATGAACTTGTCCAAATGTGGGCTAAGGAAATTGTTCGTGAGACGCATAAATGTGGCAAGGCCATCCATGATCCCAAATGGCACCACCACAAACTCACAGTGTCCATATATGGTCCTGAAGGTTGTCTTATTTTCGACTTAGTCACCGGAGAATCCACAGTAAGAACCATTTTCTGCCAACGTTTCAAATCCCAACCGGGATCCATCATCAGGACAACTTGAATGCTTGATAGAGGAAGAGCTGCTTTAGGGTTTAAATAGTAATGGGGAGAGAAAAGATGAAGGTCGGCTCTCAATTTTTGAAAAACAATTAATTTGATGAGAAGTCGGCTGACTGATTAATTTAATTAATTAATTAATTATTATTATTATTATTATTTATTTATTTATTTTTTTCATATTTTTTTTTAATTTTATTTTATTTTATAATATTTAGGATTAATGATATTAAAATGATGAAAATTTATGTTAAAAGAATTAATTCTAGAAAATTAAATTAATATTTAAAATTTTTTGATCAAAAATATTAATTAATAATGATATTAATTGAAATAATTATTATTATTATCATTAATTAATATAAATAAGTAGTAATAAAAAACAATCATAATTAATGTAAGAAAGTTATTAATCTAGGAAAAATTTATTTTTATTTTTGTATTTATTATATATGAAGGTATAATTTTTATTTATTTATTTATTAATTTTTAGACTAGGCTTAAGCTTCGGAGGAAATTAATTGCTATAAAATATTATTGATATCATTATTAATAATTCATATTTATTAACCTAATAGTTAATAATAAAAATTAGAATTAATAATATTAATAATGAACATAATTAGAAAAGATTAAATTAATCCAAGAATATTGTATTAAGAATATAATTGAAAATATTAATCAAGGATTTAATATTTAATATTTATTTATTATATATTTAATTATATATAATAACTAAGTTAGTGCTAAATTTTTTATTTTTAATTAGAATAATTATCAAAATCATTTTGAGTAAAATTAAAATAGGTTAGAACTATTATTTAAAAGGTAATATTAATAATAGGTTAGAACTATTATTTAAAAGGTAAATATTGATAATAGTTATTATTATAGGGTTAAAATAGATATTTTAATATTTAAGAAATCAAGAAATTAATTAATATGGTTAATTAATAAATGGATTAATTAATTAATGATAATTAATAATGTAAATGTTTAATAGGAATTAATTATTATTATTATTATTATTATTATACCGGAAGGGGGTTAATCTTTCTGATTAGGGGAAGCCAGCTTCCACTAATTTCCATACCACTGTCTCTGTTGAGATTATGCGGGTGCTTGATAATTTCAAGAGCTTCTCTGATCTTTCGTCTATGGTGATGCTCTTCCTTAGCGATAATAGAGGCGCTTTCCAAGCAGACATGGTGCTTAGTTTTTAATGAGTGTTCTGCCAAGGCGGAGGTACGAGACCTTTCATTCTTAATATCAGCTCCATGTTCCTTGAGTCTTGTCTGTAGGGAGCGACCTGTTTCACCAATGTAGCTTTTTCCACATGAGCAATCAATTTTATAGACACCTTTAAGTTGATGTTTATCAATATTATCCTTGACAGATCTCATACCTTGCCTAATCGTTCCAGGGGCTGAGAATTGTGTGCTTATGTTTTTCCTTCTTATTAATGTCCTCATCCTTAATTTGAAAAATCAATCATTGAGAACACAACAAATCCTCTTAGCTAATCAAAAAAGTCATCAATCATAGGAAGCAACTACTTGTTCTTCATTATGGCCTTATTCAATTGCTTGTAGTCAATGCATAACCATAATGCGACATCTTTCTTTTTCATAAATAACGTTGGGGCTACCTAAGGTGACATGTGGGGTCTGATATATCCTTTGTCCAAATATTTCTTTCAGCTGTAGCTTTAGATCCACTAGCTCTGGTGTGATCACGTGACATGGGGTCTCAGAAACTAGCACTAAACCAAGAATTAATTAAATGGAGAAATCAATGTCTCTCTTGGGTGGAAACCCCGATATTTCTTCCGGAAATACATCGCTATGTTTTTGTAAAATAGGGTGATCCTCAATCTTGATTTTTGTACCCTTTGTCATACTGGTTACCTATATCATAAACAAGGCACATCCCTTCCAACTATATTTATTCACTTGTAGTGTTGAGACCTGCTTGATTGAGATAGGTTTTCTATTCCCCTGCAGTGTTTTTCCTTCGCCTTCATCATTGAGGCACTTTAGAGATTTGTTATAAAAATCCACTTTGGTTTTGTGGGCTACCAGTCGGTCCATGCAAATTAAAATGTCATATGAACCCAACAAAAGTGTGTTGAGATTACTTGTTATGGGCATCCTGTCTAGTTCTAAGTGGCATGATTCCACTAGCTCTGTCACTCTCTTCTATGATCCCGTAGTTAACTGGACTAGCCATGGTCTGGAATGTGCCATTGTTTGCAAGGCACAATCTTCTACAATTGTTGGGCTAACATAATTGAGACTAGAGCTTGGATATACCAAAATCGAAAACAATTGGTTAATAACCATACCTTCAATTTTGATAACTGAGGCTCGATGATTTGCTTGTTGGTTATCCAACGCTGCAAAAATTCAAGGTACATTATGAGCTACATCATTCACTTTTGTTGCTTCTTACACATTGTACAACCTTTTATGATTTTGTTGTTATTGGTGAGGACAATCCCTCCATAGGCGGTCCACCACATGTCCAACATCGGAATGGTTCTCTCTTGAGTCCCTCAACCTCTGATTTTGCTAGTTTAGAGGGTTTATCTCTATTGTCAGTAGGAAATGTTGAAAATGCAACAAGAAAATCCTAATTTAATTTGTCCTTGAATTAAATTGGGAATTAAATTGTAATTCCACATATCATGACAACTTGTAATAGTTAACTAAGTTAATTTGACTTAGTTAGCTCGGTTAATTCAAGTTGAGGGTCTAACTAGAGTCATGTAGAGTGTCACCTACATTTAGGATTACTAGTTGAGCTTATTTTGAGTTGTAATTATTTAATTCAATCTAACTGAGTTAAAATCAGTTAAACTAGTTCCAATTGATGGAGGAATTAGTGGGAGATCCGGTAGTGAGGTGTAACCTGCAGTAGTGGGGTGTAACTTGCAGTAGTGGGGTGTAACTTGCAGTAGTGGGGTGTAACTTACTGTAATCGGTGTAACTTACTATAGTGGGGTGTAACTTGCAGTAGTGGGGTGTAACTTACTGTAATCTGTGTAACTTATTATAGTAGGGTGTAACTTACTATAATGGGTGTAACTTGCGGTAGTGGGGTGTAACCTGCAGTGATCAACCAATAAACTGAAGATTCACTCATAATTAACTCATGCATGTCAGATCAGAGAAATACCCAATTGAGATTGGAGTTCAGGGACAATGTACTATCAGTTGTAAAATCATCTAAATTAAATCGATGGTGCATGCAATTAGATAAAGGCCTATGAAGATTGCACAATTCATAATTGTGGAATTTCCCAATTAAATATGGGCTAATTCCCAAGGGAAAAACACAATGAAATATGAGCTTGGAAGGCAATAGAATTGGCTAAATATTGGATTGAGCTTGTATTGGAAGCAGTGAGATAGATAGAGATAGTGCACAGGTTGCTCGGGCTTGAGCAAAGCATTGTAATCTTCTCATATTTTCTGATTAATGTAATATACAGATAGTAGGGGTTTTTAGCTGTGGATTTCCCTAGAAAATCATTTTGTTATGTGTAATTGAATTCTCTCTTATATGCTTAATGATTTCATCGATCTTTTATTGTTTCTTCTGATGAGTAGAGTAGGTTCAAGTCAATTGTTTTAGCATATTACAATCTGCAGTTTGAATCTACAAGGAATTTATGTAGGAAAGGCTCATTGTTATCCACCCTTAGCAAGAGTGGTGAACTTGTTGCTTTTCCTGTCCACCTATGCCCATAAAATTTTGATCCTTTTCCTTTAAAACTAGTCTTGTCCTTCTTCATCCAATATGTTCAAATTTCAGTCTTATGCTTAGACTAATCATAGCAACATTTGGTTTTTTAGATAGTGTCTTCTAATGTTCTTGGCTCTTCAAACTCAATTTTGTCTCGGTAAGCTTACAGTAGCTCACCAAGGTACCTTTAAATATTTACTTTCTCATCCTTGATGTATGGAACATACCTCAATAGATCTATAAATCTATTTATGTATTCATTAGCAGTAAGTTGTGCTAGTTTATGCTCATGGAATTATTTAATCTTGTTATCATGGTACCTTTCAGATAAGTACTTCTCTCAGAAACATCTCTCAAATTTTCTCCATGACAAATCCTTCTCTCTAGTACCCTTGACGTTTCTAAACATTTCCCACCACATATCAACTTTTCCTTTTAAGCTAAAAATGGATACTTTTCCCTTCATGTTTTTAGAGTAACCATGTACCCTAAAGTATTTCTTCATCCGCAACAACCAAGCTTCTGCCTCTTCAACCTTCTTGTTTTCTCCATCAAACGTGGGGGTTTTTCTTTCTTGAACTCCTTTTTCATTAAGCCTTTCTCACTCCTCTCTGTCAGTGGTGGCTTATGGTTGCAATAATTGACAATTTCTCACGGTTGTCTACCCTTATTTTAGGCGTGTTGAGTGAAGTTCATCCTCTCACTATGTATTTAGTTTCTTGTTTATGTTTCTTCTTTGATTTAATTCCTTTTACCTAGATAATCTCCTAGCCATGCTTCCCTATCTTAGATGGGATTTTTCTAGATTTGTGCCTGCCTAGATAGTTAGCACCAAACACATGTTGTTTTTGCCTTTGCAAATTTGATAGACTCTGAAAAATTATCGTATTCACCTCTACTTCCTTATCTTGTGCTATGATAATATTTTCATTAACTACTTTACTTCCCAATTCAACCTTCAAACTCGTGAGAGTGTCCATCTAGTTAGGGGAATTCTCCTCTGACCCCTTCCGAACTGATTTCTCTTCCTAATTATTTTGGGATCTATTTGTGTTGTACTACACCATCCTATTGTTCTTTCCTTTCTTTATGAATGGAACTTGTGTTTTCATATGTGATGTCACACACACACACACATCTGTTAGTTAAATCTTGGCTTGAGTACATCAATTCATTATCTTGGCCTATCTGTATTATGCATGTTGATATGATGTCTCTAACTCAAAATTTAACGTTGGTCACATAGAATAAAATACATGTAAGCATTCCAACAAGGTTAGCAACCATATCAGTTGTAAATCTAAGGAAAGTCAACCTATGCAATAACTTAAAATGTTTCATTAAATTCTGTTCGTGAGCCTTTTTAAGGTCCAATGTTGAACCTAAGCTCTAATTCTACTCTGTAACTCTCCTCCCATCTCGTTGAACTTTCTTGTGTTATGGAAGGTGTTACCTATGACTTTAACTTGAAATCCATGGTATGTTATAAAGATGGGGTTACAAAAGTCCTCTTCTTCCAACTTTGTCAAAATCGAAGATAATTACCACCATTGTGTTCAGTTTGTCAAGAGTTTTCGATGAAATAAATTTGATCTCAATCCAACTCATGGATTGAATGTTATACCCATTTGAAGTTTAACTAGCTATGTATGTCCACATCTATGATTGTCGGCCATGTGGCATTCACGTGGCTCCTGCATGGCCTTGGTGGTATTGCCACATCAACATAACACATGGTCCATAGCCTCATTAGGCTCATGTGTGGCACCCATGTGTTCTTTATTAGGCCCGTGTGGCATGACCACATCAACATAGCGTGTAAGGTGTTGATTTTTTGGGTAGCATCAGAAGTGCTCTAGCTTCGAAATTTTGTGGATGGGCTAGAACACATGAGATCGCCAAGACCTAGAAACCGTTTGGTGAAATTCCACTTGGATTGTATTTTATTAAAATAATTAATATTTTTAATTGGGTTCCTAAGTCTAAACTTAGGAAAATTAAAATATTAATGGGTATTAATGAAAATATGGGTGAGAAGCTTCTAAGAGACAAGGATCAAGTCTAATTTAATCTTAGCCGTTGATTTCTCAACAGGAAAAGTATAAATGGAGGCTTGGGGTTAGTTGGAGAAGACACAGAGAGATTGCAGAAATCAATTTGATGAGGTGAGAAGTTCTCAGGAGGAAAATCGATTTGGGAGATCTTGCAACTCAGGGGTAGGGATAGTTCAAGAATACAGACAGAGAAGTGGAGAGAAGCTTGTGGAGGCAACGTAATAGCCAGGAGAGTTGACGCTGGGCCAGTATGGGCCCACGCAGCGTTGACGCAAAGCCAGAAGGGCCAACACAAAGGGAGAAATATGCCTTCCACGCAGAGAGTCGAAACTACCGGGAAAGGTGACGTAGTGGGTAGAAGAGCTAACGTAGAGCCTTAGAGAGCTCCAGGTAGTTACTATAAAGGGGCAGCGTAGTTGTAGCCAGGGATAGCCAGTTTTGTTGCCGGATCATTCGGGTGAAGTGAGGTAAAACTCACTTAGGTTTTCCTCCCTTGTATTTCTCTATCACTAGTTTGTCGGGAGGGAAACCAACATTTGTATTCAGAACTATTGCTTAATAATGGAAAACCGTCAGAGTTGTTGCACCGGTTTTCTCGCATTGGGTTTTTCCATGGACGTTTAGTCCAAAAATAAGTGTGTCCTTTGTGTGATTGTCTCATTTATTTTTCAGTACTTGACCTGTATATTGGTGTAGGATGTAGTGTATTTTCATAATATTTTCTAAATAATTCTGAAAATAACTTGTTAAATGAAGAACACAAGTAGGTAATGCAAATCAATTTATTGCAGTAGGATTTCTGACTTGTTCGATTTAGAAATTTTCACAATAGGTAATGAAAATCAATTTATTGTAGTAGGATTTCTGACTTTTTCGATTTATAATTTTCACATGGTATCAGAGAAATTGCATATCAAGGAGGACTGAAGCCATTAGTGAAAGGACAAAGGAAAATATGTGTTGAAGACAACTATCCCGAGAGACAGCATAATTTTTGGCTGAGAGAGCGGAAGAGGGGTGACGCAGTCACCAAGGGAGGCTCATGTAGAGCCTACGTCAACTTGATTGGGTGACGTTGTTGCTGTAGAGGGTAGTGCAGTGATCACTGGGCCAACGGAGATACTGTAGAGGTTTGTATTTTTTCGGTTGCCGTGGTTAGAGGTGGAGTGTAGATTTGATGTCGAGTTGTTGGTCGGGTGCTGATTTTGTTGGTGCAGAACAATACCTAATGGGGCAGAAGAAAAGTAGAGGGTATTAGTTCCTCAGAAGATTTCTTGCCAATAAATCTAGATCCAGTGTTGAGCACCAACAAAGAGAGATCAGAGAGGGGTGGTTTGACAGTGGTTGGCTGAAGTATTTCTGTGAAGGAAATCAAAATTCAGAGGGAGCTTGTTCCTTAGAGGATCTCTAGCACCAAAGAAATTGAGATTTGAGTCTTGCTGGGGTAGAAAAAAAAGAGGGAGAAGAGAACCAATTTGACATTCATTTGAGTATAGATGGTTGTTAATGGACTGAGGGATCCAGACAGGTTGGATGGAGCATCCAACTTCGTCATTTGGAAGGCTAGGATCCTGGCAGTTTTCGAAAATAATCGCATCCAAGATTATGCCTTGAAAATGATTATTGTTTTGGTTGATGTTGATCCTCTCAAGAAGTACGAGGAGGCTCAGGCAAAAGCAAAGTGCATGATCTTGGACGGGGTCAAGGATCATGTGATCCCACATATTGCTAAGAAATACACAGCAAGGGAAATGTTGGAGGCCTTGACCACTTTGTACGAGGGAACTTCTGTTCAGCGGAAGATGTTGCTTGAGATTCAACTAAGATGGATTCAGACGTAGAAGGGAGAAGAAATCAATCGCTTCCTTCTCAGGTTGCAAGGGATCCATGATTAGCTAACTTCCATAGGGGCTGCACCAGATCCTAAATTTATGGTCAGGATTTCCCTTAATGCAGTCACTAAAGACTGGGAAACCTTTGTCCAAAGAATCTTGGGTAGGTCTTCTCTTCCCATTTGGGAGGAGATGTGGGCAACTCTTTGACAGGAAGAGAGTCAAATGAGACAGATTCATGTGCAGAAGGGAGAAGAAATCAATCGCTTCCTTCTCAGGTTGCAAGGGATCCGTGATTAGCTAACTTCCATAGGGGCTACATCAGATCCTGAATTTATGGTCAGGATTGCCTTGAATGCAGTCACTGAAGATTGGGAAACCTTTGTCCAAAGAATCTTGGGTAGGGCTTCTATTCCCATTTGGGAGGAGATGTGGGTAGCTCTTTGATAGGAAGAGATCATAAGGTTAGCCAAGGTAGGAAGCAACAACAAAGGGATCAGAGACAAGAAGGAGGAAGAGGAAGATGCAGCTCTCGCATCAGCGGGACAACAAGGGTAGTAGAAGAGAAATAAAAAGGACATATGAAAAGTCAGATGCTGCAGACGTGGAGAAATGGGTCATTTCGCCACGCAGTGCCCTCGGAAGAAGGTCAAAGAAAAGAAGTCTGACTCAAAGGCTTCTCCAATGCAAGCTGACAAAGAAGATGATGATGATGATTGCACCATGAGTGCTCATGCACCACTAGAGAAGAGGTGGGGTGATATTGAGCTATAGTTGGAAGGACTACAGTAAAGAGGGAAGGATCCTTGAGGTGCCCAAACTCTTGGATCACATATGGCTATGGGAGCCCTTAACAACAGTAGCAGAATGACAGGAGTCAGTTGGTACGAGGGATGATGGAGTGACAGTGGCAAAGCTAGAGTGCTAAAGTCTGAAGTAGCGCAATGGAATGTTGCAGCAGTGCAGGAAGCACAAAACATATACAATAGTAGCATCAGAGGGTTAGCATAGATTAGAAGCTTAGTTAGATTAAACGCCACAGGGCAGCCAGATTGACCAACATGTCAGATTTTGGGTGGATTTTTCAGTTGCTTACTTATCAACCATTGAGTTGCAGTGTAGCAGTTAGCAGTGGCAGTGCCATGGGCAACATGATGCATCATATTGAGAGGGAGCTGCAGTACAGATGTAGCAGCGACAGTGGTAGTGGCATGGGAAGCAGTACAGATTGCAACAACGCAGTGGATGAGGGGTAGTAGGTTGAGCATCAACAGCGCAGAGGACCAATGCCATGGATCAGTGTGATACTTATGACGAGAATTATTGCCAGAGCACATTCCTCACTAAGAGGGAGTGTTGATTTTTTGGGTAGCATCAGATGTGCTCTAGCTCTGAAATTTTGTGGAGGGGCTAGAACACGTGAGATATCCAAGGCCTAGATATCGTTTGGATTCCACCCAGATTGTATTTTATTTAAATAATTAATATTTTTAATTGGGTTCCTAAGTCTAAACTTAGGAAAATTAAAATATTAATGGGTATCAGTGAAAATATGGGTGAGAATCTTCTAAGAGATGAGGACCAAGTCTAATTTAATTTTAGTCATTGATTAGAGACTTAATCTCGGTCATTGATTTCTCAACAGGAAAAGTATAAACGGAGGCTTGGGGTCAGTTAGAGAAGACACATAGAGAGATTGAGGAAATTGATTTTCTGAGGTGAGAAGTTCTCAGGAGGAAAATCGATTGGGGAGATCTTGCAGTTGAGGGTCAAGGATAGTTTGGGAATATAGATAGAGAGGCAGAGAGAATCTTGTGGAGGCAGCGCAGTAGCCAGGAGATCTAACGCTGGGCTAGTCTGGGCCCACGCAGCCTTGACGTAGAGCCAAAATGGCCAATGCAGAGGGAGAAAGTTGCCTTCCACGTAGAGAGCCGGAACTGCCAGACAACCGGGAAAGTTGAAGCAGTGGGCAGAATAGCTAACACAGATCCTCAAAGAGCTCCACGCAGTTACTGTGAAGGGACAACGAAATTGTAGCCAGAGACAACCAGTTTTGCGGGATTAGCTGGAATCTGTCAGGTGAAGTGAGGTAAAAATCACTCAGGTTTTCCGCCATTGTATTTATCTATCA
This sequence comes from Pinus tabuliformis, assembly GCA_031772625.1. Lineage (NCBI taxonomy): Eukaryota > Viridiplantae > Streptophyta > Pinopsida > Pinales > Pinaceae > Pinus > Pinus tabuliformis. Next base: position 537,521,131 of record CM062805.1, on the reverse strand, counting down.
CTGGTTTGTCAGGAGGGAAACTAACATTTGTATTCATAGCTACTGCTTAATAATAGAAAACCTTTAGAGCCGTTGCATTGGTTTTCCCGCATTGGGTTTTTCCGGGAACGTTTAGTCCAAAAATAAGTGTGTCCTTTGTGCGATTGTCTCATTTATTTTTCAGTACTTGATCTGTAAATTGGTGTAGGCTATAGTGTATTTGCATTAATATTTTATGAATAATTTTGAAAATAACTTGTTAAATGAAGAACACAAGTAGGTAATGCAAATCAATTTAATACAGTAGTATTTCTGACTTGTTCGATTCAGAAATTTTCACAGTAGGTAATGAAAATCCATTTACTGCAGTAGGATTTCTGACTTGTTCGATTCAAAAATTTTCACATAAGGTCCACCATGGCCTCTGCCATCAAATTTTGTAGCATATTTATGTTATATCCAAATCTAGAGCAGTTGGGGTGCTCATGTTGTTATCCATCGTTAACATGTCATATACCTCTAGACCCTCAGATTGACTTGGTTGCACAAGGGAAATCCGACTTAACAAATATCTGGTGTTCCATAGCGGCATGCATTTCTTTCCACCTTGAGACCCCAGAAACGATATTCTCTTCAAGAGAAAATATGACCCTCACACAAATGAACCACCAACATTGGGCCCACCCCAAACCTTCTGTTATAAATTACACTTACCACTAAATTTGATCCAAAATAAATAGAAAAATATTTCCAATGAGTTCATATCTTGTCCATTTGAATGCATGGATCACTAGATGCATCAAATAACCAAATGAGATGTATTCCCCCTCGAGTATTTAGATACAAACAACACTTGGGAAATGAAGAAATATCTAGCTTAGATACAAGGTACATTAAGGGGGTCATTCGGTCCTTGATGAGTTCTTGATTACTGCTAAGGCTTGCTGAGAAGGAAACTCAAGGGAATTTTACCAAGATTTCTTGAAGAATCAATGTTTCTACCCAAACCCAAAGTTTTCTAAGATAATAGCCATGTCTTAAGAACATACCATCATAGATGATGCGTCGTGTCAAAAAAGAGTTCAAAGGTACCAACAACGCTTAGTTTACCATAGACCTTGAGAATAACCTTCTAATTTATTGAGCCATATCTAGAATGAGAAAAAGAGAATCAACATGACCTAATTTTCATGAGATTTGGAACAAAAGGGAAGCATGCTTCCAAAGGCCAAGCTCCACCAATTTAGGCATTTCATCTTGACTGTCTATTGTAGATTAGATAGATTCTCTAGGCATATAGGAATTCTCAATTCTCATCAAGAAGACATGCCAAATGCATGCTTACATAAGAATGCTATTGACCCTACTCGATCAGTGAGTCTAAGTGACCATCAATTATACCCAGATATTCAATTAACTTCCAACACGTAAATAAATCTCAAAACATGTAAGACAACCAACAATCTTGAGTATGATTATAAGATGCCAAAATCATAAACATTTAAAATAACTAAGAGCTCATAGATTCATATATTAACTGAATGAATTCAAAAAAATTGTCACAACCATGTAAGCGATCCTGCAATTCAAAAAGATGGCATTCATTACTGCCATAGAAAATTGAGATGACTAGTCAACTAGGAATACACAGAGATTCAGGCATTCAATCTTGAACCATACAAAATCATATATATGTCGTTATCACCATAATAACAATTTATAAATCAAAATATGCATAGTTAATTATACTTATCTGAGTGAGTTAAATTTATTGGAAACTGTAGGAGGGATTTATTCTCTCCACCCAACCATAAGCTAGCTACACTGCAATATCTCTTGCAGCTAGAAATCCTTGAGCCGAATCTAGAGTATGAGGGGATGCATGCACAGGGGAAACTGACACCAATGGATTAATCAAACACTAAGGAGATGGAACCCATTGTTTAGGTTGTTCAACAACTACTCTCTAGTAGTAAGCACCCTGAAGACTCACTTACTCTTCAAGATTCAAAACATAGGGCTTCACCCAACTTCAAGAAAAAAAAAGGTAAGTTACTTGGTTCAAAGCGTTGAATCCATTGAGCAGGTGGTTTAAAAACCAATTAGCAAGCACTTGGTGGTTCATCAGCTAACAGGAAAGCACTATGTGGTTCATAAGCCAAGGAAATAACCTAGTAGAGTGATTAACTATTCGGTAAGCACTTACTGGTTCATAAACCAAGGGAAAGCACTAAGTGATTCATCAACCAAACTGTAAATGCTAAGCGGTTTATAAACTAGATGAAAGCACTTAGAGGTTGAATTCCAATCCATGAACAACACATTGGAAAATTAGGATCACACAATAGTTTTAGTGGCCTCAATCATAGTCACAATAGTCATCACCCAAAGACATAGAGTACAAGTTCAAGGTCACATAGCCTTAGAACTCGGAAAAAGGCGAGGACAGTCCAATTCCACTGGAAGTTTTTAATATTAAATTGTTGAGAACCTACCTTCTTTTTGAGTTTTAATTATGTTGTGTGTATATGTATAATTTCAATTGTGTCTCCTGGTATGGTAAAGAGAGAAATTCCTTAGCTCTTTGATGCCTTCACCTCTCGAGTTGTCTCCTCAATTTGCAAGAGCGAAGCATGGGAGTAGGCATCGCCATAGTCCAATCATATTCACATAAATGAACTGTCAGTAGATATGTCCCTCCCAGTTTGGCTCCAATCATTTCACATTAAATTTTGTCGGGCAATGGCCTTTTCGATTTTACAAGTAACCTTAACATTTAATTTGACTAGGCATGGGTCGTGACTTTTTCAAAATAGATGAGCAAGTAAAACAAGTAACATCCCTTAGAATCTGATCAATAAGTTGTCCCCTTCCTCCAGTGGGTTTAATTAATTTTAATTAACAATTTAGAAAGGGTTAAAAAAATGTTTAAGCTAGTTGTGGTTTCCCCACGTTGTTGTTGCAGTTACCTTCAATATTGAAAAATACTAGTGTCAGAATAAGGGATGTTACAATAGGTATGTTTCGGTTTTGGGTCACACTTCCAACAATGTTGTTGAAGCATATCAGGGTTTGAGGCACATTGTGAATCTAGTAATTCAAGAGGTGACTGTTTTTATGATTCTTTGAATATAATTCACCATTTATATTTAGGATCTCTCCCCTCAAATACAAAGTTAAGTTAGATTTTCAAGCAAATTTAATAGTTATATTAGTCTATCCCCAAGAAGAAATATCTCCGTGTTCTTAGACCAAGCAACTCTAGCGCTGCTCACATGGCTAATTTGGGTTAAAGCTAAATCAAGGTGAACTTTGGTGGCAGGGAAAAAGGAGTATGCCCCCCTTCTTTAATGGTTAATCAAGAGACTCATAAATCAAAGCAGAGGAATAATTTCTCATGATTTAAAGTAACATTTTGATGCTTTGTAAGTTTTGGTTTTTGTTACATAAATATTAGTGAATGCACAAGTGGAATACAATAGATATTGTAGCATTTTGTTGAAAAGTTTGTTGAAAAGCTTTAAGGTCAAAATTATATAGATGGTTTTTGATACATTGTCCATTCCGACCATGCCCACTAGTTCCAAATTATGTAAATTATGTATCTAAAGTAAGCATTAACTCAACGTCTTTTAGTATAATAACTATTCTCGGTTTTGTTAAAAAAATATCATTTATTTAAAATGATAGTTTATGTAAAAAAATATTCTAATTAAAAATAATATTCTTTTTAGTTTTATATTAAATTGATTTTTTAAATAAATCGTAATAAGTCACAACAGTTTAACTTCACTCTGATTAAACTAAAATACTTTTAATAATACAATTACAAGAAATACACTTAATTTTTCTTTTTAAGATTTATATTCATTTATTTACATAAAAATGAGAAATTTTGCATTAAATCTGTGCTTGTCAGACAAAATACACGGGGGTTACACCTTTGATATTCAGACCTAACCAAAATTCAAATAGAACACTGGCCCATTACATAGAAGAACCCAACAAAACTAACATAAGACATGATATTATCATATCCACAAGATTACAAAAGGATAAAAATCCACATGTCGTGATAGTAGCTAGATTTAATCATTGAGTATAGCTGGCTTGTTGAGATCTATGCTCGCTTGCCTATATATTCTTGGTGTTGGTTGGGACTAGTGGGAGCATCTTTTCTTAGCTTGAGGTCCATGATAATGTTCCTGAGATTGCCAACTTCATTAGTCAGATGGGAGAACTGAAGTTGGAGTGTCAAGAGCTTGTCCACGAGATCCACCTGGGCATGGTACATTTGGCAAAATTTATTTTGGAGATCGTAATTTTCCCTGTGAAGAGATTCATGGGTAAACAAATAATGGGAGAAGGGACTATCAACTGAGGAGGAATTTAAGTCTAAATCAGAATTCATTAGACCACACTGGATGAGATTTCAATGAAGCTTGATGGTAGCAGGAGGTGACCTAGGATTCCCTTCTCTAGCTTCAAGTATTTTAACATCGAGAGACGGTAGGTCCACTTTTTTTAGCCTTAAATTATAGACTCGGGCCTAGATATGAACATAATTTCCATGCAAATAAAATAGAATGACAGAGGGGTCCAAACAAATCTTAGGAGAAGAAGACAAGAGATAGCGCTGCCATCACATAACCAAATACATGCAAAAATATTCAGGAGAGAAGGACAACAAATATGTCAAGTTAACCAACAGAGTCCCAAACTATCATAAAAGACTCTAATTAACATCCAAAGATTTGGGATAAGAGCCTATATCTATGGAATTTCCATTCAAACTAAATTGGGTGTAGAGAACAAAGCTAAAAGCAAGAAACTCATATATACCTTCCAGAATTGGGGTTCGAACTAGAATGAGAGCCACAAAGAAAGAATGCCCAGGATCTACAAGGTCAGCCTCTGAACCAACTAGCCCTGAAAGTTAGAATTCCCATAAGAAAGAGTGCCTTACCCACCCAGACAATGCCCAATTGTGAAACAATTGAAGCCTGGAGCAGAGCTCTTCGTAGAATTGCCAGAAGATTGGTTGCCTTAACGCCACAATTAATATTGAAAAAAACTAAATTCAAAATCTCTCAAGGAGATGATGCACTCAGAGGAATGAACGTAGGAATGGATGGAGCTAATTTGAAGCATCTTCACAATTTAACACCACTTCCCCTATCACTCCACATGATTTCCATCTTTAGAACAATAAATTTCCTTGTACATTGTCAAAGAAGTTCCATGATTATTATAATTAAAGGGTAATTCCAAGTCTTGGGTAGATAAATGTTGTTAATTTGAGCATGCGAGGTAGGAAGCAATGTCTTTGCATGGAGACATATTACATATATTGACACGTTTTGACAAGAGACCTTGCCATCATAAAACCTTACCGAAGATTGCTTGAACTGCTTGCAATGATTACAAGAGACAGATCCTGAGAGGGTAGAGGGAATATATGGGAGGGGAATAACATTTACAATGTGTCTAAATAAAACCATAATCCAATAATGAAGGGACCTAGGAAAGATCCAAATTCTTGGAGTCATATGACGAACTAGGGGATCATACATATGCTATTATGATCATTGATTTCAAGCTTAACTTATTCTAGAGAGCAAGCCTGATTCGATTTCATATCTGCTTCCACATTGTTGATTCTGAGTATATGATAAAATCTTCTTGAGTGAAAGAATACCATTATAATTCTAATTCTCTGGAGCACCATAGCAAGGGATTTGTCTTTCAGACTATTTTCACTGTTAAGATACTGGATCGTGAGCAGTGAATCTCCTATGATGAGAATGTCTTCACACCTTTGTCTTTGGAAATGTATAAATCTTGTAGTATCCCATACATCTAAGCTTGGTTGTTAGTTTTTCTTCCCAAGCCCCATTCTATTATTCCATTGGGATTAATTAAAGTCCCTCCTCCTCCTGCCACCCCTATATTTTTAAATTTTTTAATAATCAATATATATGGAAATAATGATGGTTAATGTCCATTGAAATGATTAATGTTTAATAATATTAACTTTCACAGAAGGAAGGGATCACTTGACATTCTAGTAATATTTTTTAAAGATGTTAGATGCATGGTTTTTTTTTTTTGTTTTTGTTTTTAGACATCGATTGATTTTCCCTTAATAGTGCACCCTATTGATAACTCATTTACACCCCGTGGGTAACCATAATGTAATTTTACTTTAATGGTTAATTTTTATAAGGTAAATTTTGAGGCATAAACCAAGGTAATATGAAAAGACTTGTATATAATATAATCATTAAAATGTTGTCGCTTCCATGGGAAATCACATGTCACAAAACTCTTATCTAGAGGGAATAGAGTGTTTCAATGGGTAGAAGGCCCAATACATTGATTCAAGTTTATTTTTCCTACAATAATAACACCTTATATTTGTTTGTTGCTTGAATATAACTCATCAACCTTTTGGAAAATACGTCGAAGTTCCTTTCCCATTAAATTAAGGATTGCAAATGACCATCCATATATTTCATTAGTTGGAGTTAAGCTATATCCGAATCTTCCTTGTACCTAACTTTACCTTTCATCAATTATTCTTAAGTGTGCAAAGATAGTTCAATAGAATGTGGGATGTTACCCTGGATCCATGGGGGCACCTTGAGGTAATGGTCAAATGTGTGGTTGCACCTAGAGAGACCATATCAAATGGTTTCGTGACCTTTGCACACATAAGTGGATCAAAGCCCACAACCATGTCCTTCTTTTATATAAAGTCAAAGGATCTTAGCTTGAGTGGCATGGCAAACAATTTGTTGCCCCAGTTGTGTGGGTTTAGTCTTTAGAGACATGTTGTAACTAGCCCATTTGTGGTATTTATGAAATAGTTGTTTGGCGGAAAAATTGCTCTTGCGAACAAGAATGATATCCCTAGGTTTGGAAACCAAACACTAGAACAAAACAATCAAATACATACAAACATTCCACATATTCATTACCATTAAATCATAGATGTAGGATTGGATGAATGGTTTATACATTTTTTTAAATGCTTGTCCTCTCATTTGTTTGTTATAGCTTTTGATTTTGTTCTCGATGCCCTCAGAAAATATCTATAAAGACACAAACTTACAAATTATCAAAGCATGTGATGCATAAATGATTTAACATAATCTATATAAGTGATCAAGGAATCTCATAACAGTTACCATAACAATGAATGTGGGAAAGAAATATGCATTTGTATTAATAAGGAAAGGGAGAGTTACAATCAAAGCCTTGATGTTAATAGGTTCCTCCCAGTAGTCCTAAATTCCAACCTTGCATTCAAAATCCTTCAATGGATACTTTAGTAGAGTGAAAGTATATTTCAACTATCTAAAATCCAACCCCTTTTCATTCGAGTGCATTGTATTTATAGGCCAAGCAAGAAAATTTGAGATCCACATAAGTAGGAATTAGATCCACAATGGAAGGAAAGGGATCCATTATGGTAGGAATGAGATCCAAGATAGGAGGGATGCGAGCCAAATCCATACCATTTGGAGTAGATGCCATTACGAGGCTTCTAGAATGGAAGCTTCTCGTGCTTTTTATATTTTTTACCCATGTAAAAATACTATCGCACTTTCTGAATAGGTAGGTTGCGACGACATCACAAGACGTTAACTATGCAAGTTGCGATGTTGCAAGTTGTAATGCAAGACACCTACAACGGTCTCCAAAAATAGGGTTTTTAAGGTATGTAATATAAGATTCTTATCTTTCTTGGAGAGATATTTCTTCCATTTTTCTTGGGGATTTATGATAATAGTTCTTCAGATGGAAAAGATCAAGATTTGACATCATTTGCCTGGATACGATAAATTAATGTATAGCATATTTCCCGCTTAAGTACAAATTCAAAAAATGTATAATGACTAGAGTGGTTTATCACACAAAGGTTCGAATCAAAGAAAAATTGGTTGGAAACCTGTAAGTCAATAGTTAAAAGATTACATTATGTTAAAGAGTGAAACTAGGGGCTAATTCCCCTTCCTAGAAGCCTTATATATATATATATATATATATATATATATGTTTGAATCAAAGAACAATTGGTTGGAAACCTGTAAGTCAACAGTGAAAAGATTACAATATGTTAAAGAGTGCAAATAGGGGTTAATTCCCCTTCCTAGAAGCCTTATATATATATATAGGTTTGAATCAAAGAATACCTGGTTGGAAACTTGTAAATCAACAGTTAAAAGATTACAATATGTTAAAGAGTGCAAATAGGGGTTAATTCCCCTTCCTAGAAGCCTTATATATATATATATATATATATATATAGGTTTGAATCAAAGAACACTTGGTTGGAAACTTGTAAATCAACAGTTAAAAGATTACAATATGTTAAAGAGTCCAAATAGCGGCTAATTCCCCTTCCTAGAAGCCTTATATATATATATATATATATATATATATATATATATATATATATATATAATGAATAATTAACTAATAATTAGTGTTGAAGAGTCATATCTCTAAGGACATGACCATTCATTGAAAATTACATATTTACCTCATGTTACTACCCACCGTAATTTAAAAAAGTATTTGTATAAAAGATGGGATAAGGAAAAAATGTAAATAAATATACTTACGAGGAGTTACTTCCTACCATTATTTACGGGTTCTTCAACACTTTAACAAATATGGGTAAAAATGTAAATGTGCAAACTTACTAGAATTTAATTTACAAAGATACGTGATCCAATTTACAAAGAGACATGTCTCTTGGGTATCTTGAGTATAAAATTCACTTGAAACATTTCATTTTACACAATTCACTTATTATCTCATATCTTATTGTACTTATTATTGATGTTCTATCTACAATTATTGTCAATGATGATATAAAGTGAATGCTACTAAAGTTTTAATGTGATTGCTATTGGAATCTAAAGTAAAGTTGTTATTGGGCTAATAAAACATTGAAGTAATTGTTGCAAGCATAGAATATACCATAAAATTTAACAAAATACAATAACATCATATGATCATCTCTGAGGTAGGAATTCCCATACTCAAAATACAAGTAATCTCTAAACATATGTATGGAAATGTACAAATATCCATGTCAATAAAGTGAGGTCATGGCCACCAGTCATACCTCGTGGATCCATGCTCAGAAGACTCAGTATAAACATAGCAAGTAGACATACATCATGGATCTATGTCATAGGCATGAATATTTAAAACTCTACGCAACCTAGATATATCATACAAAATCCAAGGTCTTCATCTCTGTCTATCCTTAGTGTGAATCTAACCATATGAATAAATGTATCGAGGTCGAACATGGAAACCATATAATTACCAGTCAATGATGAGAACCATTAACAAATCTGAGAGGAACCACCAATAATGAAAATGGCCCTCAATGTATTCTAGTACATTCTATGGAGTGTGAAGAAATGATTTGAAGTTGAACACCCATAGAATCATTTGATCGAAGGTCAATGATGTAAACTTGTCATCAAAAGCAAGGAAACCTACCATTAAGGCATGCAAGTTCCAAGGTATGGAAAAGGGCTTCTAAATCAACTTCCTAGATAATATGTTGAAGTCGATAGGAAGTGATTTGTCGCAGGAGGAACTTGACATATCCCCCATCAATGACATGAAATAGGTATCAATATTTGAAGTAGAACAAAACATGAGTGATTCAAGACTGGCTCAGGGATGGTTGACGTGATAGAAGGCTTTAAAAATTGAAAAATGATTTGACTTAGATTGAACTTCTCATGAAAAGATTGACATTATGACAATGAATTGGTCATATTTGACTCAAAATGATACCATAGACCAATATCAATACTTTTAATGAGGTATGATCAATAGAGAGACAAGTGGATTTCCTAACCCAGACATAAAGAGTGTTAGAATGTCATGTTCAAGAGTGGGTTGTTTCCTTTCCAAATACATAATTTATACAAATCTTTACCAATTCCCCCACCATTTTTGGAAAGTGCCTCTTTTATTTTACACAAGCTTGAGGAGAATAACATATGCTTGAAGTATAAGCTCATCCTTCGAATGAGTCCTTCTTACGATTTTTAACGAACCATATGAAGGAGTGGTTCAGTCTCATTATGATGAATGAGTCCTTCAATGTATTATTTAACAATCCAAAAGATGGTTTGGATTGGATCCCAACATAATGGATGGGTCCTTGATTGGAATCTAGATTAGGGGAAAAATTTTGCTCAAAATTCAAAGTGATCGGAATCGATCAAAACCTAAACGAACGCCTCCGTCTCGGCGATATGATCCCAACGCAACTCATTTCACTGAAAACAGAGTTCGTATGAGAAAGGTATAGCCTGATGTTCGTTTTGTCAAATGCACAAATTTTGGGTACATGGTTGACTAGGATGCTGACTAGGCATCCGTACATCTCAGTCAGCAAAAAAATATTCTAGGGAATATTCCAAGAATATTCCCACAAGTGGCTCAATTGGGATGTGACATGTGTCGGCATCGGATTGGTCAAAGTCATTTAGGTGGACCAATGAGAGGCTGACACGTGGTAAGCCTGGAGGTCACCATGTGCCCTCTCAAAGGTCATTTAAAATGTTTTGGCATGCCAAGGAATCGAACTCGTGACCTCACCCACACAAACCCGAAGCCTTACCTCTATGCCACACCATGTTACTTAACAATTATGGGCTAAAGGTTACATTTAAATTTTAAGTGCCGAAGGTTTGGGAGGTGGGCACTAACCTTAACCTCAGCATGTGAATGCACCAACGTTAACCTCCAGTATTTACCGTAACTTTTAGGGTAGCCTAACCGCCGGGTAATCGCCAACATGTGACCAACACCGAAACCAAGAGCCAACATTAAGTGCTAATCGTGCCATTAACGCGCTAAGTGGAGTTTAGTGTTAATTAACTCATGATTAACCATTAATTAATTTCGGTTTAACTTGGCAGAAGTTTGGCAGGTCCGATAAATTCAGCATTTACTCCATTTTGGGCGGAGTTACCTAGAGTTCTCCAGATTTGGTGGAGTTTTCCTAGGGAAAACTGAAGAGACCATAACTTCTTCAATTTTTGACCAATTTTGGCTCAGAAAGAGTCATTCCTAGATGATTTTGATCCTCTAAACACAATGGAATAGGTTGCAGAGGTAGAAAGGCACTTTTGTTATGTGATTTTGGTACATTGAAGTTTAAGGAAGCCTAGGGCCACCAGGAGAGGAGGTCAACCCTAGATCAGCTGAAGTCCAATTACAGAGCTTCGATAGTCATTTTTGGGGGTTTTGGGTCTTTTGAATCTAATGGAGCAGGTTGTAAAGCCATTGGAGCATCGTAGGTACATGTAAAAAGAGAATTGAATATTAATCCAAAGAGGGCCTAGCCATTGAAGCAGGTCCAAGGAGATGTAGCCTAGGAGGGGTGAAATCCTTTAACAACTTTGTGTTATGAGTTTCCTGTGTTTTAATTATCTGCAATTTACTTGTTGTATATGTGTTTTAAATAGCTAATTAACCTCATAAATTTCTCATAAAAGACACTAAACACTTGACACATAATTCCTCACATTTTGGTTAATTTGAGACGATCCTAAACACATATATATATTTTTATACTGATGAGGGAGCTTGCATAGCATTAACAAGTTTTCCCAAAATTTTAGATCAGGTTGGTATCAGAGCATTGTTAGCTCATTTTAACCCTGAGATGGTTTGCCAAGGTTAGCTAGAAAATTAGCTATTGGTTTTGTATTTGTACAAGGAAAATTTAACAATGTGCAAGTTTATGTGTGTAAGCTGAAGAAGGGAAATGGTATAAGATGCTTCTTTTTTGAGAAACAATCTGAAGCTTTGTGAAGCTTTTTGATGCATTACAAGTGTGATGGCAGCTTCAACAAGTGATGTTTCTAGTCCATATTCCTTATCAAGACTCTTTGATTTAGAGATGTTGCAAGAGCTTATCATGATGAGAGATATGGTGCAAGAGATGAATGAAGATAGGAAGGAGAACACTATAATTTAAGAGGAGTTGATGGCCATGAAGGAGGAGAAGCAAGAGATTCTTGAAAAGATGCATGAGATGGAGATTCAACTCCATAATGCCAAGGAAACCCTAGCCAAGTATGTGCATGAAAATGAGGTATGCAATTCAAGGTTATCTTCAATTTCCTCTCAAAATGAATGTTTTGGTTCTTTTGAAAGACACACTAGAGGAATAGGATCCAAATGATTGATGAATATGGGTAATGAAGGTAAAGGGTTAGGCAAACATGCATAAGGCATAGTTGAACCAATTGTTGTTGAGGAAAGGCCTAGGTATTTGGGTCTTGGTTATGGACAACATGATGGAGAATTCTCCAAAGCGAAGGAGGCACATGAAGGTGTTCCAAGAAGGTATTTCATTACATGTTCATTACCTCAAGCTTGTGAAGTTTGTGTTCATGAGGAATGCAAAAGTTTTATACCCACTTTGCAAGAAGATGCTCATAAGCATGCACCTAGTGGAAATGGAAAACAAGAGGATGTTTAAATCTCTAAGGTCATTGAAACAATTGTTGGTATTTCGAAGAGAGCCACTACCTCATCAAATTCACCTCCTCAAGAAGGTGACAAAGGTGAATGTGCAAGGTATAAATATTCCTTTAATCAAGTTTCTTTTGATTATGATAAACATGGTAAATCTTCACATAAGATTTGGAGAAAATTTACATGTTCTTTTTGTCGTTTGAATAACCATATTGTTTCGATGTGTTGGAAGAGGATAGACATACACAAGAAACTTTAAAAACAAAAGATACAAAAATCCAAAGGTCCATTGAATAATTGAAACCATGTTGAAAAGAAGATGCAACTATTTTGTACTCATTGCCATAAGCAAGGTCATCTTGTAGACAAGTGTTGGACTTTGCATGCAACAAGTCATCCACGACATTTGAAGAAGGTGGAGAGAGATTTTGGAAAGAATGGAAAAGAGGATTCCATAATTGATGTGGGTCAGGATTATACACATGATGAAGTGTAGCTGAAAGAGGCGCCATTGAAATGGTTTGGAAAGAGATGATTAGATTTCTTAACCAATTAAGGTCTTGCATTTATTTTGATAATTGATGCAAAACTTGCATTATTGATGCATTTCCTTGTTATTTGGATGCACTTCTTTTCTCTTGAAATTATGCTGCATATTGCATGAAGAAAGATTTTGGAAAATTAGAATTATGTTTACTCACTTAGATGTAGCAAAGATGGCAATTTGCAACTACAAATTTGCATGCATGTTGCATTCTTGAACTTACATGTTTATGCTAGGAAGGTGTTCGAAAGTGGAGTATGTTGACTCACTTTATTGCAGCAAATTTGGTCATTTCATCTCTTTAAGTACTCGTACATACCAATGGGATTCTTGTACTTGTGAGAGAGTTGAGAATTGTTATACATGCATGAGAGTTTGTGTGTGTGAACAGTGGAATTTTTAATAGTTTCATTGTGCTTGAACATGCATGAGTGATTGACTTGTGTTGGTTGATTGCTTTGTTAACATGTATGTTGTCAACTTGAGAATGTTGATCATTTGCACATGCATGAGTGTCGGCTTGTGTGGTCAATTGCTTGTTACATGTATGTTATATCGACTTGGAAGAGTTGATTTTGTCTCCAAAGATGAAAGGGAGATGTGACGAATTGTTTCATGAGAATGTGGAATTCTTGTTGTAAATCGTCAAGTTGTTGTACATGCTTTTGCTTGACTTGAAAGTCAATTGTTTGAAGAAGCATGTTTTGTCAACTTGTGTTTAGTCGATGGTTTATACACCAAGATGTAAGAGTACATGGCAATGCTCACATGATGTGACATTTGTTGCTTTCAAGAAGCAAAAGGAAGAGGTCGCCAAGTTATATTCTTGCATGAGTGTTTTTCAAGGTTAATGGTGTTTCTTGTGACAAGATGTCACAAGATTTTGGAAGGTCCACGCTTGAGAAAGAGGCTCATGATTAGCCTTCATTCTCAAATCATGACATGAGCAGCATGTTAATACTAGAGGATGATGGAATCAAGAAGAAAAAGTGGACAAAAATGCCAAAAGAATTTGCAGCCATTGTAGACCATTTGATGTGTTGACACCAAGAAGCGAAAGAGATGGTGAATGCATTCTTCCAGATGTGGAATTTGGAACTATGGAGGTATAAGAATGGTCATTTATTTTCTTGTTATTACTGATATCGGAACTCATTGCTATAGTTTGATTTGATGGGCTTAACTTGGAAAAGTGGTTTCCAAGGAGAAGCTTGCATCGAATGCATGTGTTTCAAAGGAGGAACATGATTCTTAGTGGGAAGGTCATCAGTCAGCTTTCCAAGCACCGAGGGATCGCTTTGGTACATCAGGGTGTTTAATTAGCAAGCAGCCAACAAGTGTTGGATTGGGTCAACAAAAAAAGGAGAACATTGGATGAAGTACCAAGCCATTTGCAAGGCAAGGCATGTCAGTGAACCCAAGTGGTTGTCATGGAGATTTTTCCAAGTAGAATCAATTGATAGAACTTGGGAAGGAGAAGAGTATTCAGCTCTCATCAGATAACCAACTTTTATGGGTCCAAAATCCTGTGAGTGGGAAGGAGTGATCGAAATATGGATTAGGGGCAAAAATTTGCTAAAAAATTAAAGTGTTTTGAATCGATCAAAACCTAAACGACTACGTCCGTCTCGGTGAAATGATCCCAATGCAACTCGTTTCAATCAAAACAGAGTTCATATGAGAAAGATAGAGCATGTTATCCGTTTTGTCAAACAGGGAAATTTTGGGTACAAGGCTGACTGGGATGCTAACTAGGCATCCGTATAGATCAGTCAGCAAAAATAATATTCCAAGAAATATTTTTAAAATATTCCCACAGGTGGCTCAATTGGGATGTGACAAGTGTCGGCATCGGATTGGTCAAAGGTATTTAGGTGGACCAATGAGAGGCTGACACATGGCAAGCCTGGAGGCCACCAAATGCCCTCTCAAAGGTCATTTAAAATGTTTTGGCAGGTCGGGGAATTGAACTCATGACCTCACCCACACAAACTCGAAGTCTTACTGCTATGCCTCACCATGTTACTTAATAATTATGGGCTAAAGGTTTCATTTAAATTTTAAGCGCCGAAGGTTTGGGAGGTGGATGCTAACCTTAACCTCAGCATGTGAATGCACCAATGTTAACCTCTAGTAGTTACTGTAACCATCAAGGTAGACTAACCACCGGGTAACCGCCAACATGTGACCAACACCGAAACCAAGAGCCGACATTAAGTGCTAACCGCACCATTAACACGCTATGTGCAGTTTAGCGTTAATTAACTCATGATTAACCATTAATTAATTTCGGTTTAACTTGGCGCAGTTTGGCAGGTCCGATAAATTCGACATTTACTCCATTTTTGGTGGAGTTAACTGAAGTTTCTCTAGATTTGGTAGAGTTTTCCCAGGGAAAACTGAAGAGACCATAAATTCTTCAATTTTTTGACCAATTTTGGTTGAGAAAGAGTCATTCCTAGATGATTTGGATGCTCTAAACACAATGGAATAGGCTGCAGAGGCAGAAAGGCACTTAAGTACGTGATTTTTCTACGTTGAAGTTTAAGGAAGCCTAAGGCCACCAGGAGAGGAGGTTAACCCTAGATCAGCCGAAGTCCAATTACAGAGCTTAGATAATCATTTTTGGGGTTTTTGGGTCTTCTGAATCTAATGGAGCAGGTTTCAAAGCCATTGGAGCACTTTAGGTGCATGTAATCAGATAATTGACCATTAATCCAAAGAGGGCCTAGCCATTGAATCAAGTCCAAGGAGATGTAAACTCCTTTATCAACTTTCCGTTATGAGTTTGTTGTGTTTTACTTCTCTGCAATTTACTTGCTGTATATGTGTTTTAAACAACTAATTAACCTCATAAATTTCTCATAAAAGACACTAAACACTTGACACATAATTCTTCACATTTTGGTTAATTTGAGATGATCCTAAACATTATTTTTTTATACTGATGAGGGAGCTTGCATAGCATTAATAAGTTTGCCCAACATTTCATATCAGTCCTTCACTATTTATTTTTTATGAGTCCAATGCAGGGATAATTCAATTACTTTTCATGTTTAGACAGTTTGAAAAGAAATAAAAGGAAACTCCAAAATGCCCTTTCTTCGTTTAAATTTAGTGAGTCCAAACAAAGGATAAAAGATAACTCATTCAGTTCTTTCATGTAAAAGTTTAACGAGCCTGAAGAAAGTAAAGCTCGATGATTTTTCATACACAGGGAGTAAAACGAATATAAATAAAAATCTAATGGTGTTATATTTATTAAATTTAGTCTCTTAAGGGCGAAAAAGGATAAAACAATACAAAGGAGAACTCTTTTAGCCGTGATTGACTAGAGTATACCTTTTTTGTAATTAGTCTATCCGGTCCGGAAAAGGGATAAAATTACACTAAATAGACACCCTTTCTAATCCTTTGAATGAGGGTGAAAGGAAACAAGTTAACTCAACAAACTTTTCATGTTTAGGGAGTCTAAAAAGAGCTTAAGGGAAACTCTTTTTTTCATATAGTTTTTACAAGGCCAAAAAAGTGATAAAAGTATACTTGGTAACTTATTCTCATGTATTTACAAGCACGAGAAGGAACAAAGACTAAGCTTGATATATGCTTCATTTTTCTACAATCTTGAAACAAAGAGAAAATTGTGGTTGAGATAGGTTTCAGTTTTACACAAGCTTGAAACAAAGATAAAATTGTGCCAGAGATAGGTTTCATTTATATATGAGCTTGAAACATAGAGAAAATTGTGCTTGAGATAGGTACCATGTGTTGAAGAATCTAGGGCATTTGAGTTATAATTAGATTCTTCTAGCAATGATAACAATTTGTGAAGTACTTTTTATTTTTATTATAACCACAATCTTCCCTTATTATTATCAGTGTGTGTTCTCTTACTTCTGCATCAAAAAGTTACCAATGTAGAAAATCTGATGTAGGTTAACCCGATAATGCAATATAAATCAAAGCAGAATACTATAACCTACTTCTACTATCAATTTGCAGAAGCTTAAATATCGAGTTGAACAATATAACCAGAAGAAGAAGAGTCAATGGCACAATACACATGAAAATACTTTTGGGGAAAGCCTCAGCTAAAAACCCCACACTATTGTATTACCATACATGTGGAAATACGTAGGAATTATACAAAGCCTTAGCTCTCACAGCTAGCCATCTCTCAGTACTATCCTCACAGATGCTCACAGGCAATCTTGGCTTCTCTCCAGCCTTCCTCTCTGCCCTCCAAGCTCCTATTTCCTTGCATTGTTCCTTGTGGATGATTTCCTGTTACCAAGTGGATGATCTTTCTTCAAAACTGCACAATCCTCAAGGATAAATCCTTGACTGCATGCATGAGTTTTCTCTTTGAGAAAACACATGCAACTGATAGTACACTGTCCTCAAATTTAATCTCAACTGGGTCTTTCTTAGAATAGACATGCATGAGTTTCTGATGAGGGAATCTTCAGTTAACTGGAGTAGGACTAGTTGAGTGCATGCATGCATTAAATAACTGTTAACTCACTATTAGTTCCTCAAACAGTTTAGAACTAATTTAACTGGACTTAACTTAGTAAACTGAGTTAACTAATTACAACTCAAATATAACTCAATCTTATCTCCTTAATTTAAGGGATAACTCTTGCATGACTTCAAAAAGACTTCTAACTTGAATTTCTCCAACTATTTTTTTTCTAGTTAAGACTAGCCTACGTACCCACGGGGGATTCGAACCAGTGACCTATCGCAAGGAGTGCCTTAACAGTGCACCTATTCACCATCAATCCAAATACCCATGGGCGAATTTCTCCAACTAATTAACTTGAAATAAATTAATTAATTATTTCCAAGTAGTTGTTAAGACTAAATTCGATTTTAATTCACAATTTAATTCAAGGACAAATTAAATTGGAATATTCTTTTTGCCATATTTCAACACTCCTCTCAACAAGAAAGGGATTATCTACCACCCTGATCCTGTCTCTATGGAACTCGAATTTACACTTTGACAATGCCTTTGTCAAAATGTCAACATCTTGCTCCTCTATCGAAATATATTGTAGCAACATGATCCTCCTCGCTACACAGTCTCTGAGATGATGATACCAGATGTCGATGTGCTTGGACCTATCATGAAATACTGGATTCTCAGAGAGTTTGATACAACTCTGATTATCACAATAGATCATAGTTGGATCCATCCTCTGATCAAACAAACCAACTAGGATTTTCCGCATCCAGATGGCCTCAAATGCTTCCTGACTTCTAGCCATATATTCTGCCTCTGCCGAGCTAAGTGCAACCGACCTCTGTTTCCTGCCGTACCAAGAAACTTCCGCTGATCCAAGGTTGAAAATCCTCATGACGTGCTCTTTCGATCTGATGGAATCCCTGCCCAATCTGCATCAATGAAGTCCTGTAGCTTCGCTCCCTCTATCTGTTTGTACCATAATCCATACTGATATGTGCCTCTGAGGTATCTCAATACATGCTTTGTCGCCTTCCGAAACATCTTGGTAGGCTGAACCATTGCTTGACTCAGCTGGTTCACCGCATAGCACAAATCTGGTCATGTGTTCGCTAAGTACATCAGTGAACCCACAAGCTGCCTATACACAATAGCATCTATCACTTCTCTTGAAGTAGCATCCTCCTTCCTCCAGTTACCTGCTAGAGGAGTCTACATGGGCTTGCACTTCTCCATGTGGAATCTCTTGAGTATCTCGTTGGCATACTTGCCCTGAGACACAAACAACTCCCCATCCTTCTACCACACTTCCATGCCAAGGAAGTAATGCATGAGACCCATGTATTTCATCCCGAATTCTCTTGCAAGGTCCTCCTTGCAAGACATGATCAATTGATCATCACCAGTCAATATGATATTATCAACATAAAGTACAATGATCAACAACTTACCTTTCACCACGATGTGGTACAGGTTCACATCCGCTTCACTCTTTGTAAACCCCAACCCAATGAAGTAGTTGTCTATCATGGTGTACCAAGCACGAGGTGCTTGCTTCAGCCCATACAACGCTCTCTCGAGTCGGCACACATGCGACTCACGATCGAAGGTCTCAAAACCTTCCAGTTGCTTTATGCACACCTCTTCCTCAATCTGGCCATTGAGGAATGTAGTCTTCACATCCATCTGATGGATCTTCCAACCCATCTGTGCTGATAGTGCCAACATAGATCTGATAGATGAGTACCTTGCGACAGGAGCAAAAGTCTCATCATAGTCAATCCCCTCGACCTATGAAAAGCCACGGGCAACAAATCTTGCCTTATTCTTCTCCACACTACCATCAACAGCTTGCTTTACCTTGTAAAGCTAACATGAACTCACAACTGACTTGTTCTCCGGTCTCAAAACCACATCCCAAACACTGTTACGAACTATGGAGTCATACTCCTCCACCATAGCATCAACCCAAATCAGATGCTGCACTCCTTCCTCAAAGGAAGATGGCTCGATCTCAACACATTCCCCATCAAGGGCCATGAATCCAGTGTACCTCTCAAGTGACCTCCTCTGTCTGTGCTGAGGAGATGGTGCTCCCACATTCTCTCTCGCATCCTCCAACAATCTGTCAGCTTCTGTCCATCTCTGGAAGACTCTGCTTGAGTGGATGTATCCACTCCTGGAACCTCTACATGTGACTGCTCCGCATCAGTCTGAGGCTCCTCCTCCTTAGGAACCAACAGTTCCTCCACAACCTATAGTTGGAGCTTCCTCTCAAGGGAAACTCACATGGCCTTCTGCTCATCAAACTTGAGATCTCTGCGAACCACTGTCCTCCGACTGGTAGGAAAGTACACCTGATAGTTGTGAGGTGTATCGATGTACCCCACAAATATCCCCAACTCTGCTATCAGCTCAAGCTTCTTCCATGCATCCTTTGTCACATGGAAATATACTGATGAGGCAAAGATCCTAAAGTGACCCACATCTGGTCTCTTACTGGAGAAAGCTTCCTCTGGTGTCTTCATCCCAAGTATACGATGCAGGCTTCTATTCTACAAATAGACCGCTGTGTTGCATGCCTCAGCCCACAAGTGAAGTGGTAGGCCTTGGTCATGCAATATTGCCCATGCTGCCCCTACAATAGTTCTGTTCTTCCTCTCGGCCACCCCATTCTGCTGTGGGTTATGAGGTGCTGTCAACTCTCATTTAATTCTTTCCACTACACAGAAGTCCTTAAACTCTTGAGAGACATATTCTCCACCATTGTCGCTTCTCAAGGCCTTGATCTTCTTCCTTGACTCTTTCTAGACCAAAGCTTTGAACTCACAAAACTTTGTGAAAGTTTGGTCCTTCTTCTGCATGAAATAAATCTAGCATTTATGAGAATAGTCATCAATGAAGATCACATAATACCTTTGCTTTGCTATGGATGCCATTGAGAATGGTCCACACAAATTAATATGAACTCGCTCTAAGATAGCCTCTGATCGACTGTCTCGATCATGAAAGGAAGACTTGGTGTACTTTCCCAAGGTACAACCTTTGCATGTGTCAACTTGCTCATGTTTACCTTTGGGAAGTCCTGTAGATATCTACTGCATTATCTTCAAAGCCCCATGATGCAAATGGCCCAAC
Organism: Pinus tabuliformis; assembly: GCA_031772625.1. Classification (NCBI taxonomy): domain Eukaryota; kingdom Viridiplantae; phylum Streptophyta; class Pinopsida; order Pinales; family Pinaceae; genus Pinus; species Pinus tabuliformis. The sequence goes on along the minus strand of CM062805.1, from coordinate 537,500,471 downwards.
CGCCTGTGCCACAACTCGCCAATGTCTTGGCTTTGCAAAATTATTCTTTCATACTCAATGCTACACAATCATCTACCTCTAGTTTATAGAGATTCTTCACCCGAATCCCTATCCTCTTGGTCTGACCCGTGGCTATGTGTCTTAGGAACGCCTTTCCTTTACTGAAGACAACATCATAGCCTTTGTCCTCAAACATCGCGACTGATACCAAGTTCTTCTTCAGTCCAGGCACATACTTCACATCTGTCAAGGTGATAGGAGCTCCATGCTCCCTCTGAAAAGTAACTGTGCCCACTCCTGAAACACTATACCTTCCGTCGTCACCCATTTCTATGCGCATCTTGAGGTTTTTCTCTTCCAAGGCACTGAATAATTTTTTATCACCGGTCATGTGGAATGAGGCTCCTTTATCAAGATACCAGACACAACCCATCATCGATGACACCATGCATGCGATGAGGGTAAAGTCCATTTTGAATTGAGAGGCTAATACCTCACCTTTCGATCCTTCCGAGGACCCCTTCTTGGACTTCTTCGATTGGAAATTAGTTGCATAATGTCCCATTTTGTGACAATTAAAGCATCTTACTTTAGACATGTCACCCTTCTTCCCTCCATGAGAAGAATTCGATTTGAAATGGGAAGCCTTCCCCTTCCCTTTCCTTTCCTTACTTGCTAAGGCCAGATTTTCTTTGTCATCATTCTTGGATGAAGAACCATCTCATGTGCTCCTCTTGATCTCCTCTGGCATAAGATCCGACCATAGTCGTTCCAAATCCAGTAGTTTCTCCCTTCCATTCATAGAGTCTTGGTAGCTATTCCAACTCTTCGAAAGGCCAAGGAGAGCGAGGCTCACCATATCATCATCGATAGTAGTTATTCCCACACTGCCAAGCTCATCTCTGCAGGTGGTGAGCTTGTTTAGATATGTGGAGATAGTATCACCCTTCTCCATCTTGATTCTTTGAAGCTTATCCTTGAGCAGCAATTTCCTCTGGTCACTACTGTTTTGGTAGAGGTCCTTTAATGTCTTCCACATTGAAAATGGAGTATCCTTCCCATGGAGACTCGAGACAATATGGTCTTGAACTCCCTCAAGGATGATCTGTCTCGCCTTCGCCACACACTTCTTCCACTCAGCCAACTCTTGTGCATTAGTTGAAGCTGGCTTTGGGATTTCTTGATCAATGAATTCCTTCAAGCCATTGTCTTCTAATACAACCTCCATTCTATCTTTCCATGCTGTGTAATTCGAGCTACCTTCCAAGGCATACTCGAGTCTCAAGCCAAAGAACGCCATTGGCCACCTTGAAGTATGATATGAATTCGATTTGCACCTGCAACCCCGAAGTTCAAACTTTGAATTCTCTTCTTAGTATACTATTCATAGCGCCGATACCATGTAGAAAATTTCTACATGATACCATGTATAAAATCTGGTGTAGGTTAACCTGATAATGCAATAGAAATCAAAGAAGAATAATATAACCTACTTCTACTATCAATTTGTGAAAGCTTAAAGATCGAGTTGAACAATATAACTAGAAGAAGAAGAATAAATGGCACAACACACATGAAAATAGTTTTGGGGAAAGCCTCAACTAAAAACCCCACACTATTGTATTATCATACATGTGGAAATACATAGGAATTATACAAAGCCTTAGCTCTCATAGCTAGCCAACTCTCTGTAGAATCCTCACAGAGGCTCATAGGCAATCTTGGCTTCTCTCCAACCTTCCTCTTTTCCCTCCAAGCTCCTATTTCCTTACGCTGTTCCTTGTGGATGATTTCCTGTTACCAAGTGGATGATCTTTCTTCAAAACTGCGCAATCCTCAAGGATAAATCCTTGATTGCATGCATGATTTTTCTCTTTGAGAAAACACATGCCACTAATATTACACTGCCCTTGACTTTAATCTCAATTGGGTCTTTCTTAGAATAGACATGCATGAGTTTCTGATGAGGGAATATTCAGTTAACTGGGGAAGCACTAGTTGAGTGCATGCATGCATTGACTGACTGTTAACTCACTATTAGTTCCTCAAACAGTTTGGAACTAGTTTAATTGGACTTAACTTAGTAAACCGAGTTAACTAATTACAACTCAAATATAACTCAATCTTATCTCCTTAATTTAAGGGATAACTCTTACATGACTTTATAAAGACTTCTAACTTGAATTTCTCCAACTAATTAACTTGAAATAAATTAATTAATTATTTCCAAGTAGCTGTTAAGACTAAATTCGATTTTAATTCACAATTTAATTCAAGGACAAATTAATTTGGAATATTCTTGTTGCCATATTTCAACAACCAAAACAAAAGATACAAGAACACAAGATGTTGGATCTTAGCTAGGGCAAAACCTCTCTCTCCTAGAGAGGAAAACCCTTATGTAAGTTTCTCTTATTGAAGCTTCAATTGAGAAATTCCAAACCCTAGACCCTTGAAAAGAAGATCCTCCAAGCACAAGTCAAGCCTTTCTTGGGATCACTTCCTCTTGCAACACTTCATCCTCCTTCTTCCGACAACTTTACTGCAACAACCTTAGTTTGTATGCCCTAGAAGAGATATACTTCTTCTCTTCCTTTGCTTGAGATAGAGACTTCCTTAATCAAGGAGAAGACCTTGTTACTAACCCAAGTGAGGTCTCTTTTATTCACTATGGTTGCAAATCTAGAACAACAGCAGCGTGTCTTCCCTTTCTTCGCACGTGTGCAGATATCTTCAAGAATTGCAACTTTGCATGCTCTATTACCTTCACTTGAGCAAGAGGCCTAATTGGCACTCTTTTTCTAGCCCAACCAGGCATCTTCGTATGAATGTACTAGGAGGTTAGTTATGACTGCAGATTGAGCTTCCTTCTCATCACATTTGTGGCTATACTTAGGCCTGAATATGCCTTGTGAACATGGTCTTCTATCCCTCCTTCTTTGCTGTAAGAGAGACACCTTTCTTCGTGCTTTTTTGTACCCTTTTATTTTCCTTCTTCCTACTGATTCCAGAGGTGACTTGCTGTACTTTGGTGAGGATGAGTGACCCTTTATATAGTGATGTGTTCTCCTATTTCGGGATGAATTTTAGGCCGACTTGTCTTTGGAGATTCGAATTAGTCCTTTTTATGAGGCCGACATATGGAGGAGGCTTGTGACTTTGCTTGGAGGTCTTTCTTAGACTCTAATACATAAATTTACATGGTGTAACATGCCCTTAAGGGTCTTCAACATTTACTTTGACTCTTTGACTTTCCTATAGCACTTTAACATGTGCTAGACCTATGTAATGAGCAAGAAACTCATTTTTTATAATTTACAAAAATAATATTTCTTTTCTTTTACAAGTACAAAGATCAAAACTACATTTATGAAGGCCGAACCTAGTTACACTTTCTTAAAAACCACCTCTTAACTAGGGAGGTATTAATAAATCATTACAAGGTGTTTGACCATTTTCAATATGAAGAATTCACATAAGAGAAATCAGAATGTCAATCCATCTGTTATAACATCACAGTAACCAAAATTGTTTCCATATCAAGGCCTTGGTTGATAACTCTATCTCTCAATAGATTAGAGCAGAATGTTGGCAAGATCAATGATTATAGACACCTTCATCATTGTCTCTCAAGGTACATACCAACCTGGGTGTTCACTGAGTATGACCTTCTAGAACTATTATTGTCTTGGGTTCCCAACCCTCAAAGAATATTGGTCCTCTTGCCTACTCTTGTCTTGGATGCCCTACACATCCTCAAAGAGTATCAGATGCCAGATGATCAACCAATTTCTTCCAACGTGAAGACACAAATTTTATGCTTATCTCTCCCTCTCAGCTAGGGAAGATATGCCCATTCCTATGAAGGAATGTACCCAATCTCCCTTTGACCACAAACTTTCCCAAGCTCCCTCCATGCTCCCTCTTAATCAGGGACTTGTCAGATCTCGCTCTTAATTAGTGAATCTCCTATACATCAACAAATTTATTCTCGTGGGACCTTTAGCTACTTGATCAATTTATTTCTTGATGTCATGAAGTTCATTCAAGCTTCTTCCTTGTAGGGCATCAACCATCGATCAATTTCCTTCTTTGTTTGTCATGTCATTTTTCCTTCATGGAAAGTGGTCTTCTTGATATATATCTGGAACCTTCCTCATGTGGCTACTTCTTCCTCATCATATTTATTTCAGGAGTTTCTATCCATCACATGATTCTTAGTTGTACTTGTACTCACAACTCTTGTTATAGTAGCCCTGTATGAACCTGTCCAAACATTTTTCAAGAATTCAAAATATAACATCAAATCAAACAATACCTTGCGATTGGATTTCTATCATGAAATATTGTTGACTTGAATCATCAACATCCTACTTTTTCACATCTCCAATGATTTTTTAGGTTTCAAGGGTCCTTTGATCTTTTTCCTCCTTTATCAGAGTTCTTGTGCCTTCTTCTGGGAGATGCCTTTAACAAATCTGTTGAATGTTGATTCCTAGAGTCCATGGTGTCCTTTATATCCCAGATACCTTTTCCCATATGCTTCTTTATGAATTGGTTAGTCAACCACCTCATACTCCTTATGAGGACATTTCTTCATGTTGATCTTCATCTATGTGTGAATCATGTCTTCGAGCATATTCTTATTGAAATAGATCTACCCTATTCTTGACCACGCTTTTTAGAGCCATTCCCTATGCTGATTAACACATATGATGACATGACCTTTTAAACTGAAAACATAGATGCATAGATACCTCATCTTAGTTCTTTGATCATTTACACTTCCTTTGATAGCTTGGTTGATTGGGATAATCTCAATCTTCTTTTCTTTTCTACATCTTTCTCAACCTACTTATCATTGTAAGGTTCCTGTAACACTAGTGTATTCCCTCATTGTTATTAGTATAGCCCCCTTATTATTAATGTTGTCCCCATGTAGTCCCCATATTGTTATTGATGTGCTCCATAGAGGCCCACTATTGTTATTTTTATGCCCCTAAATTATTATTGTTACATTGGCTTTGATTATATTGTGACCCCTTAGACTCCTATATATAGAAATGAGGTTTTGTCATTTGAATCATCCAAGAATTGTTAACAAGTGCAAGACATATATTTTTTGGAGCAGCTCAAGCGAGGCACGACTAACTCCCTTTCATACTATTTCCCCAAAACATTTACTAATTTCCCCCCTCTGATATTAAGATCTGCTTAATATTACTAAGCCATCTCACTCCATTCCATATCAATTTCCTAAATAAAAACCCCATTTTACTTAGGAAATTTGTACAAATATCACAAAAAACCTCTTTTCCCCTTTGAGCCTAAGTTTCCTAACATTAAACTTGGCGCTTTTGTTCATTTTTCATATTAACAGTTAACACTATTATATAACTCCCTTTTTATTCCCAAATCCCGTAATATGTATATATGTACAAAATCCCCAATTATTAATATCCCCGCCCCAGTTAGTTATAACCGTATATCACTGTTTTAATGGGAATTAAAGGTTTATCCGAAACCTTTTAATAACATGTCCCCGCGTGATTAATGGATTAATCAACCATTTGGGTTGATTAATAAAATTCCCCCGACCAATAAAAACAACCCCGAAAACCATTTAAGACACGATTTAATTGTCGGCCCCACGCATTAAAACCTCCGCCACTTTCCATGAGCGCTCACTATCCGATCTGGATCTCCACATTCAACGGTCCATAATCATATCGCGACCACCTCCACTGCCGACTTTTACCTCCTGGGAAACCAGCGGTATTGCGCCCGTACCAGGGACACGTGTCGACCGCCCGCCGTGTTCGCTGCCCCTCTGCCTGAAACCACCCAAGCCCAAAAGCGATGCGGGCAAAACAACTTACCACCCTCCCGCTGACCTTCACTGACGTCATCTTGCCACATCACCCCTCACTGACGTCACCCGCCATGTCACCTACCACGTCATCTGTCCCGTGCCCCCCGCTGACGCCATGTTGATGTCATCCGTCCTTTGAATTAAAATTTCCCGCCAAAAAACATTTTGTCAATTAAAAGGGTGAACAAGTCATTTTGTTATGTTTTTTCATTCAGTGCTCTCGTGCGCTTCAAGAGTAAAAGGGACCAAGATTGCGTTTTCAGCCATTTCGACCGCCTCCGACCAGGAAGGACTCCATCAACAAACTCCGCAGCCAGTCATTCAGACTACATGGAGTAGTTTTCCTCTCTAGAATAGTTTAAAGCAAACAAAGTACTCCGAGTTCACAGAAAAAGAAATAAAGGGATGAACAGAGGTATGCGCTACCCTAGCCAGTGGGAACCTGCAGAGACATCATTTACCAGAGGAAAGGCAGTGAGAGGACATGTTGTAGTCTTATTTTTGCTAGAAAAGCGATGAGCGGGGGTCAGATCAGTGATAAAGAATATTAGTTCAAGCATTAAAGTGTATCAGATCACAAGTCAAAGTGTATCAACGCAGAATTAAAGGCAAATCAAATCAGAATTAATGAATATCAGAGCCGACTAAGAGAAGAAGATCAGAAGTTAAAGAATAGTTAATACAAACAATCGGCACAGAGCTACAAAGGACACCTGCAAGCCAAACACTAAAGAGCCAGCTTCTAGCACAACATAAGTTAGCTGTTTCTACTTTGCTTGTAAATTACTTTAGGTTAAACTTAGATATTATCTTAGAGCTTTTATGAGATATCTGTTGTACATATTTTTTTGTATAAATACCCCCTTCATCAGAGTTTTGAAGAGGTTGGGTCTATGTAGATTTCCTTAGACTTTGCTGTAATATTGAAACCTTTGGAATAAAAAGCTGTTGGGATCAAACTGTTGTCTGGCCTACTGGATGAAGAATTGATGTAGAAGACCTGTCACAAAATTCTTGAATCAACCTATGGATCAATAAGTACCCTTATATCTTGTGTTTTACAGTTTTCTTGTCTATTATGTCATCTATGTTTCATGATCTGAATGATAAAGAGAAAGATTAATTCAGAATTTGCTTAACTGCACTCTGTTTTTAGTCTTTATTATTCTCTGTGTTTTCTTCAGAATTAGTATAAATAGTGAATTCTTAATTGCTCATGTTTCCTGATTCTTTCATCTGTTTATTTGCTAAGGAATTCTTAACTGCTTCTTAACAGTAATCATCCATTTTCCCTCTGTCAATATGTTGAAGGATTCTTAATTTCCCTTCATCTATTTGAGTACATTCCATCTGATTCTAGTATTTAATTGTTCCATGTTTGAGTACCTTGCTCTGTGATGCCATCCTCTATTAGAAACCAAATCTAGAAAGCCATCTCTTTTGACTCCAACATGCCCAATGGATTGAACTATTCTGTTTTACCTCACTATTCTATTGAATCTCACCACCCAAACTCAAAACAAAACCCTTGAACTTCATAACTAGCCTAATACCTTAAAAAACAAAGCTAAATCATAAAGAGAGAGCCCTATCTGGATGTAGATTGGCTAGAGTCTATATCTAAAAGATTGGTCTGTGGTTACCTCGGCCATATTCCCTTTATTACAACTTTGGGGAACAACTTGAGTGATAACATCATTGGCGACTCCACTGGGGACCTGAATAAATGTTTATTACTATTATTTATTTCATAAGCTACAGATGGAGCTTGAAGTTAGCCAGGTAGCCTTTGAAATTGTTTTTGCTTTGCAATTGCAGAAGTAAATAAATGCTGCTTCAGTCTATCTCCGGTCTAGTTTATATATTAAACAGTTGGTTTCAAATACTTGATCAGTTCCTCTTTTCAATAAATCTTTAGGATAGTTCAAAACTAACACATCTAAAATTTCCTAGAAGAGTCTGTTAAAAGTTGTATTGTCAAACCTATTCCAAGAAAAACCAAAAACATACCTAGAAAGTGGCTTCGAAAAAGATTCATTATAGCAGATCAAATCCTGATCCTAATCCTCCACGTGTGTATGAAAATCCTAATCTGATTTCTAGGATCCTTAGGAGGCAGGAGAGCCAAGAAAATTCTGCTAATTCACACCTTGACAAACATTTGCAGAACTCCATTCAATCTGAGTTTACCTTTGAAAAAACACCAAAATTTTCTGTCATTGCTGCAGCTTCTCCAAGTTCACCATCAACACCTCAAGCTACCTTTTCCACTCCTCCATCCACAACATAGATTCCTACTGTTGTCCCTACTCTTCCAGTTGTCACATTTATCTCTGCAATCATGGCAAACAGATATACTCCCTAAACTTACCCGCCAATCCAGGGGCTATGCCCCAAGATTATCAAAGTAAAATCACCTATTTTTACGGTACTGGCACTTACACAGCTCAAAAACATACCAAGAAAATGATCGACTATTTCGAAAACTATGAGATTGATGATGATGATGTTAGAATGAAAGTATTTGTTCAAAGTTTGACTGGAGATGCTAGAACCTGGTTTAGAGTCCCCCCTGCGAACAGTATCAATGACCCACAAGATCTTTATCAGACCTTCTTGAACAGATGGGAAAAGAAGAAAGATCCTCTACACATTCTATCAAAGTATGAGAACTGTTACACAGTAATTTGTCACCATTGGTCACCGTCCCTGTTACCCCTTTCCCGTACTTTGGAGGACTCATTCCGGGACCTGTGAGCAGTGACATAACTTGAAAACACTTGCATTATGTTCCCCTAAGTATGGACTTCATGTGCCCTTAAGACACCTCTTGCAAAATATCCCTGAAAAGTGCCCTTTTTCCATTAGCGCGGGTCCACAGTGTACTACCCGCGCCAATGAGGGAGATCCTCAAAAGAAGGCGCGCCCATTGGCGCTCTGTCTTAGAGTAACACCCGCGCCAACCGAGTTTGGAAAAGATTTTTAACAAACACGCGCCCGGATGTTTTTTCCCTTCAAGTCATGAAGTCTTTTGAGGATAAAGCTGATCTTCTAGATGTCGAGATTCATCATCTATCCCTTACATCTATCCACAACGGCTTTTTGGAGATAATGCCAATCCATAATGGGTGTCTTGATTCATTGTATTTTCTTCCCCTTCTCCATCTATAAAAGTCTGTCCTCATGCATTTGACAAGCTGGTTTTTGGGTAGTAGTGATAACGATTGTCCTGAGTGATAGTAAGAGTCTTGGAGCATAGGGAGGTTATGCTGCCGGAAGTCTGAGAGAGAAAGGTCTATTGCAAGACATATATAGCTGCTCGCCCAGCCAGAGGAGAGATTCAACGTCAGAACTTTGGTTGTATCTTTCTCTGTTGATTATTTATTAATGAACGACTATCATTTTGGTTCCGATCTTATTGTTCGCTATGATAATGTTTGATCTATATCCTTTCTGACTGATATATAGTTGTATTTAATGGATTTTATGCTTGTATTCGCTTCGTTCTTTGCATGTGCAGGTATCCATTCGCGGAGATCGTGAGGATCGTGACCTACCGGAGCAAGGGAACGGGAGTATCAACTCTTCTACGACACTAGCGTTGGACTCCAGGTTGGTTCTCATAATCCACTTTCAGTTTGCAACTAGGAACTTGCATGGTAGCGTTAATTGATTGTTGCTAGACCCATTTTGGGCTAGTGGGATCGCCTCTGTCCACAGAGGGGATTTACCTCTCCAACAATTTGGTGACTCCACTGGGGAAAAGCTATTTGTTGTTTGATTCATAAACCTTGGACGGAGCCTGAAGCACGGCCAGGCAGCCTTCGAAACGCTATTGCTTTGCATTAGCGAAGTAGATCAACGCCACTTCAGTCAATCTCCGGTTTGGTTTACGAACCGAACAGCTTAGAGTTTGTCTTGTGTTTTGGTTTTCTCTTGCTTGCTTGCGTAAATAAGCTTTCTGGGTTGGTTTTCAAGTTGTTTCTTCCTGTTTGATCTGTCTGAATACTGTCGACCAGACCTTGGACTGCTTGTTTTATTTTTTAGGCCAGCAAACTTTATTAGCGCGTTTTTCTGCCTGACAGTCGCGCCAGTTGGCGCATGTTGCACAAAAGCAACTCGCGCTAATTCCTTAATAGCGCTAGTTACAGGCTGACAGTCGCGCCAGTCCTGTGAACTTTGCCAGTTTGTTTGTTGGAAGCTTTTTAAACTCAGATTTCTGTCTTTTTACATCCTTTTCAGCTACTGGAGTGTGTCAGAACTCTGTTTGACTGGTTTTTTACCTTTATCCTTCGGGTGTTTTCCTATTTCCATCGATCTTATATCCCAGCCCTAGAGCATCTAGTGGCTTTGTATATCGAGCCTTTCGAGGGAGTTTTTGGTTCTTTGATTGTCCAGTCAACTTTTTGGTTGTTTTCCGCACTTGTTTAGTGGTTGTTAAAACTTATTATTCTGTGCTTCGAGCAATTCACCTCTACCTCGTTTGCATTTTTCTTGACTTCGTTTGAGCTTAGATCACATGGTTCATTGAGGTCTTTGTGATTCTCCTTGTTTTGACAATTTGTCTTGGTGTTTCAGACTTGGTTCTATTTGCCTTGAGTGAAACTTCCCTGTTTACGCTTGTTAATATTTCTCGAGATTTGTTTAAGTGCATTATGCCATTTTAAAAGAAAAAAAACAAATGATATTTTTGCATTATATTAGTTAAAATTTATTGTTATTGGCAATTAGTCACTTTTAAAAGAGAAAAGAAAAAAAGTTTCATTTATTGCTATTAGCTGCATTAGGATCTTTGTTGATTGTTTGGTGATCATTTTGTTTGTTTGAAAAATCTCAACTCTTCTGTAGTTAGCATTCATTGAACGGAATGATATATTTTGGCATATAGTTTGCATTTAGGAAATTCTGAGAGATCACATATGGTAGGACCTAAAAACTGAAACCTAATTGAAGATCAACTGTAAAATAAACCGAATGAATCTAACAACGCATTGGAACCTAACGCATACATTTTAGAGGTCTAGGCTAGAGACGTGTTTCGGCGTCGTTAAACCTAGTCACTATTGTTTCACATTACGGTTGGGTGATTCCTCCTTTTGTGACTCGGTAGTGGTCTAGCACGGATTTGTGCTCCCACGTACCGTCGAGTATATGTGGAGACCCCACTAGGTTATCATCCTTTATCCACAGGAAGCCGTGTCTGCCGCCTTACAAGCCGTAATGCACTGAACACAGCATTCGGAAAGATTGACTGCCGTACGGGAAGTCCTTGGTTTTCATCTGATTGCCAAGGTGTATAAGCAGTTTTACGGATTGTTTGGTAAACCCTTTGCCTAGAGTCTCCAGAGTCGTCACTTTTGATCCTTTTCAGACTCCTTAAAAGAAAAGGTGCCAGTGAGCGTCTTGTCACTTCGTGATCATTAAACATTCGAAGGAGACTAGAGTCACCTTTTTGTCCTTTTCTCGACTCTTAAAACATGAAAAGGTCAAGTTAAGTCTGTGCGTCTTAAAATCTATTCGGCCACGATTCACATTTACCCAGTTAGATCTTGTTTGCGTTAGCTTGAGTAGGGTTCTTTCTCGTTTTCAATGGCATCCTTCCCCGAGTCTACCAGCCAAGGTGTTCCCCCGGATGGAAACCCTAGTCCATTTCCTTCTTTTGGAAATGTCGGTGCTCCGTATATGGCAACTTTGTCTTTGCCTGGGTTAGCCATCGGTTTGCCCATATGGTTGTTTTCGACCTCAAAATGAAACTGGGTCTGGGGCGGAGCATAGTTCCTTGTCTTGTGTCAAGCTCGTTAAAAAAATGAAACAAGGGTTATGAGGATAGTTCTTTTACTGTGTCAACCTCATTAAAAAATGAAACAACTCCCTTTCCAAATCGAGTCTTTTGATTAAGATCTCGTAAAATACAAGTCAAGTCTTTCACAGATCTCGAGAGTGAACCTTCATTCCATCCACCTCGTTGAATGCAATGAAGCTTGGGGGGCATGTACCTCGATTTGCGTTATCATGCTGGGGGCATGCGAACTTATAACAAGCATAGTTTTTCGTTTCAAGCTTGTGTAAACATGAAACCGAATCCAAGCAGAGTTCTTCATGGTTGAAGCTTGTGTAAAAATGAACCCATATCTGATTTACATCTCGTGACTGCTGCCTATCTGCTAAATTCTGCTAGATGAGCCTTGGTTGTTTCATTCCATCGCCACCATCTCTTTGGCCGATCATATGCTTTCACTTGGTTGTTTATCCTTTCTTGAGGAACCGTAGCGATGAGTGGTTTTTATTAGCCAACCTCTTGACCATTACATGTTTTGAGCAGTTCCACCATTGCCGGAACCGGTTGCTACCCGTTATACCACTCGTTCCTCTAGGACGAGTCTCCTTTAAGCTCTTTTCTGACTCATAAAATATGAAAAGATTGCCGAGTATTTTTTCCCTTTTTGACTCGTTAAAGAGAATAAAAATGGAGGTCTGCTTTCAGCTCTTTTCCGACTGTTTAAAGACGAAAATATTGCCGAGTTTTCCCTCTTGACTCGTTAAACGTTAATAAGAGGCGGTCGTTTTAAGTTCTTTTTGTTGACCGTTAAAACATAAAAAGATTACTGGGTTTTTGTCGTGTCAGACTCGTTAATGGTTATGAAACGACGTGGTTTTGATCGCTTTTTTACTTTTTCAGGTTGAAATCACTATTTATGAAAAGTACTCCTCGATCGTAATGGTCGGGCGGTTCTTTCGAGCATTGTTTTATACTTTTTCGGGCTTGAGAGACACAACTTTACGAAAAAGGACACCCTTGGAGTTTCCTTTTCTGCTATCTTTTCAAACTCTCTAAACATGAAAAGACGTCGAGTTCTTCCTTTTTCAGACTCGTTAAAACCTGATGACATCGGATTCTGTCGAAATGACGCACCACAAGCATATGCTATCCCCATCAAGCTTGTTAAAAATAATTGGGGTACTCGCCAGAAATGGCGGGGGAAAATGGAACCATAATTATTGTCGTGTCGGCAGTATGTCGCTCTTGAACATGGCACTTGTCTGCTTTCGTGTCTGGGTGGGGATATCTCATCTCATTTTTCACTTGCCTCCGTGGATTTGGGTAATCCTGTTTGACCTCTCATATGCTCATTGCCTCGTCACCATGACCTCTGATCCATTGATGTCAAATACTGCCAATTCCACTGTCGTGCCGCCGATATGTTCGAGAGAAGTTGACCTCTACAGAAAAACAACCTCCCCCTGATAGCTCACATAATCATGATTCACAACATTATCTCTCTGTCTCGTGTCGATGATGTGGGAAACATTATTGCCCACCTTCGATCAAGGTCACTTCGTGTCGACTTCAGCTCATTATCCAGGAAGCTGATCTAGAGACTCCCTTCCGGTGCCTTGGAGCCTGCATGCCTCAATGGCAGTTTCTTCGCGTTCGACGTGAGGTTTTCATCATTGGCCTCCGATCGAATGATTCTACGGGTGTTCGACGCCAGATCACTAATTCGCACGCCGTAGATTGTAGCTATAGTACCTTGAGGGCCATTGTCATTATTGGTGGTACCTCTCGTGTCTGTTAACAGTTTTCAATATTGACTGGTAATCAGACGATGTTCATGCATGTTCGACTTCAGCTCATATATTCGCATGCTTGAACTTGTACTTTTGTTTGGGTCGAGATGGAACGCAAGACCCTGGATTTTGTCTGTTGTAATCGAGGCGTGATTCTTGTTACATGACTCATTCACTGGATGGCTGCAACCATACCTGAGTTGATTCATTGATCCTAACCAGATGGCTGCGCCCATACTATGGATCTAGATTATTATGTACTCTCTTGTGGATGGTTGCGACCATACCACATATATCATGTACTTGAGCTATCAGTTGTATCTCTCGATGCAGAATCTCGGTGGCAGCTACATGTGTTCTTGTAAAGCATTTCACCCCTCTCTCTCTCTCGGGCCTCATGCTTTAGGGGGCATCTGTTACACAGTAATTTGTCACCATTGGTCACCATCCCTGTTACCCCTTTCCCGTACTTTGGAGGACTCATTCCGGGACCTGTGAGCAGTGACATAACTTGAAAACACTTGCATTATGTTCCCCTAAGTATGGACTTCATGTGCCCTGAAGACACCTCTTGCAAAATATCCCTGAAAAGTGCCCTTTTTCCATTAGCACGGGTCCACAGTGTACTACCCGCGCCAATGAGGGAGATCCTCAAAAGAAGGCGCGCCCATTGGCGCTCTGTCTTAGAGTAACACCCGCGCCAACCGAGTTTGGAAAAGATTTTTAACAAACACGCGCCCAGATGTTTTTTCCCTTCAAGTCATGAAGTCTTTTGAGGATAAAGCTGATCTTCTAGATGTCGAGATTCATCATCTATCCCTTACATCTATCCACAGCGGCTTTTTGGAGATAATGCCAATCCATAATGGGTGTCTTGATTCATTGTATTTTCTTCCCCTTCTCCATCTATAAAAGTCTGTCCTCATGCATTTGACAAGTTGGTTTTTGGGTAGTAGTGATAACGATTGTCCTGAGTGATAGTAAGAGTCTTGGAGCATAGGGAGGTTATGCTGCCGGAAGTCTGAGAGAGAAAGGTCTATTGCAAGACATATATAGCTGCTCGCCCAGCCAGAGGAGAGATTCAACGTCAGAACTTTGGTTGTATCTTTCTCTGTTGATTATTTATTAATGAAAGACTATCATTATGGTTCCGATCTTATTGTTCGTTATGATAATGTTTGATCTATATCCTTTCTGACTGATATATAGTTGTATTTAGTGGATTTTATGCTTGTATTCGCTTCGTTCTTTGCATGTGCAGGTATCCATTCGCGGAGATCGTGAGGATCGTGATCTGCCGGAGCAAGGGAACGGGAGTATCAACTCTTCTACGACACTAGCGTTGGACTCCAGGTTGGTTCTCATAATCCACTTTCAGTTTGCAACTAGGAACTTGCATGGTAGCATTAATTGATTGTTGCTAGACCCATTTTGGGCTAGTGGGATCGCCTCTGTCCGCAGAGGGGATTTACCTCTCCAACAAGAACCTAAGAAGAGGCACACAAGAAACTGTCCAAGATTATAGTACCAGATTCAACAATATCTACAATGCTATTCCTCAGAATCTCAGACCTCCTCTTGATTTGGCCTTCATCAAATTCCCTGATGCATTTGATTCTGATATGGCATACCAACTTAGGGAAAGAGCCCCTCGAAACTTAGAAGAAATGCAGAGCATAACTGTCAGTGTTGAGGCCAATCTGATATCTAAACGATCTAGAGCTAGAGCTGAAAGAAGGACCCCTTTCAAAGAAGAACCTTCTGCTTTTGAATAGAAATTAGATGTTATTATTAACGGAATGGATCAACCGAGAGATAGAGTGGAAATAATCGAGAGAAAATCCCCTTGGGATGGTCAACCAAACAATGTGGGAAGAAATCCAAATTTTAGGAAGAATCAAAATCCTAACATTGGAAAGACAGGGCCTGACCATAATATCAGGCCCCCA
Source organism: Pinus tabuliformis (assembly GCA_031772625.1). Taxonomy (NCBI): domain Eukaryota; kingdom Viridiplantae; phylum Streptophyta; class Pinopsida; order Pinales; family Pinaceae; genus Pinus; species Pinus tabuliformis. Next base: position 537,485,081 of record CM062805.1, on the reverse strand, counting down.
TTTCAAGAGAATTATGCTGAAGCCTCAACTTCTGATGAGCCAACAGAAGACACTCAAATTAATTTGATGGGACTCAACAATGAACAACAAGTTTTCTTGACCCAAGAGGATCAAGAAGCTCACACTGTGAAACAATTCCAAACTCAGTCAGGTGAATCATTTGACTTTAGGGAGGGATATGATACAACCATTTATGAAGTCCATAAACAATACAATCTGAGGAGCAGAAGAATTGATGTCCCTGAAATCAGCAAACAGAAAGATACCAATCAGCCTAAAAAAGGTAAGATCTATAACACCCTCGTACATATTCTTTCTAAGACAGATCCTAACCCAAATAACCCAACTGTCGAAGACATATCAAACATTTAGCCACCTAACAGACAACCTTCCACTGCTATTCCCGCTAAATAAAAGGAAGAACGGCCTCTAGAACATCATTTGGAAAATAGTTCAGCATATAATCCCACGCCTGAAGAAGAGAAAAACACAGAAAATTCAGCTGTCCGAAATACAAGAACTGAGACCGAAAAACCTTTCAATCTTGAGACAGAAGTAGGCAAAATAAAGATAGCTGTTCCGTTATTTGAATTAGCTAAACATGATGTATACAGAAGTCAAATCAGCAAATCACTCAAAATTTCTGTCAGCGAAGATTCAGTAAACATTTTTGATGACCAGCTGAAACTGATATTTGGCCCTGAAGTAAATGGAAAAACAGTGGAGGGACAAGTTCCTCCTTTTTATGTGGCTTTAAAAATACATGATAAGATACTTCATAATGCCATGTTCGATTCTGGTGCTTCCCATAACTTAATGCCTAAATCTGTAATGGACAAACTTGACCTTGACATAACCAGGCCATATAAAGATCTTTTATCTTTTGATTCAAGTCAGGTCAAATGTTTGGGTTTAATCAAAGATTTATGTGTGTCACTTGTCCAATATCCTACCAAAACCATTTTTATGGACATAGTAGTAGCTGATATTCCACCAATGTATGGTATGTTATTGTCTAGATCTTGGGGTGAAAAGCTTCAAGGATCTCTACAATTAGACATGTCTTATGCTACTATTTCAGTGTTTGGTCAACCAAAGAGACTATACAGAAAAACCTTAATGACATATGTGGTAAGTAGTCAAAAGAAACCTCAAAATGTCCCTATCTACTCAGTACATTCAGACATGGATTCTTTTATCCTGTACAATGCTGAAATTGATCCCCCACATGAAATAAAAGTTTTGGCAGATGAAACAGAAGAAACAACAAGTGAAAAGTCTAGTGTCCGAATCCAAGAGATCTCTAAAAATCATGAAACGTTGGATAAACCAAAACAATCTGAACAACCAGATCTCCCTGCTAAACAGATCCTTGAAACTCCAGATACTAATTATAAACATGGAATACTTTGGAACTTAGAATTTGATGGTTCAATGAACAAATTAGGAGCAGGGGCAGGGGTCTGGGTGCACAACCTTAAAAACAATCATGCTGAAGGTCATGCTTACAGGTTAAACTTTAGATGCACCAATAATATGGCTGAATATGAAGCTCTGTTGCTAGGTCTCAAACTGTTGAAGAAATTGGTAGCAACTAGAGTGTCGGTCTTAGGAGACTCTGATTTAATCATTCAACAGATAAAAGGGAAGTTCTTGACAAATGATCCCAGATTAAAAGAATACAAAAAAACAACCATAGAGATTCTTGACACATTTTTGGAAACTCAGCTTGCCAAAATCTCGAGAAAACATAACTTGTAAGCTCACAACCTAGCAATGTTTGCCAACACCTGTAAATTACCATTTGAACCAAATCATCAATTCACAGCAGAAACTAGACACAAGCCAGCCATACCTGATAATTTGAAGAACTGGTAGGTGTTTGAAAGTGATAAACAGATCAACAATTTTTTGACCCTTGAAGAAGAATTTTCTAGCACTAATGCAGATGAAGACGCGGTTAGTGAGTTTGATCCAACAAATCAGATACAAACAAACATTTCAGCAAAAAACACAAATCAAATTCTTCATCCAACAAAATTCATCAAAGAGGAAATACAAGAGCTCAAAGAAACAGACGTTGATGAGATTATTGAAGGAGAATTCGAAATTATCAATTTGAAAGATAATCATTTACCCAAAGGATTAACTCATTTGGAAGAACTCTTTGATTTCAATGACATTCCAAAGAAACCCCAGATGGAACCTCCAAAAGTAGACATTGAAGACTACAACATAGGAACTGAACAAAACCCAAAAATGATAAAATTGTCCAAATCTTTGCCCCCTGATCAAAAGCTTAAGTATGTTGAACTGATCAAAGAATTCCAGGATGTTTTTGCCTGGAGCTATGAAGACCTGAAGTCTTATGACACCTTTGTAATTCAGCATACAATACCCCTCAAGGAAAAGCAACAACCATTCAAACAAAAACTCAGAAGAATCAACCCTGTACTGCTTCCTTTAATTGAAAAAGAAATCAGATGAATGCATGATGCAGGGATAATTGCTCCAATCAGATTTTCAGAGTGGGTATCTAACTTAGTGCCTACAAGGAAGAAAACAGGGGAAATCAGGTTATGTGTTGACTTAAGAAATGTAAACAAGGTTTCTTTGAAGGACAACTACCCTTTACCCAAGATGGATCATATTTTACAAAGGGTAGTAGGTGCTTCTAGGATTTCACTTTTGGATGGGTTTTCGGGTTTTAATCAGATTCTGGTTCATCCTGATGATTAAGGAAAACCTGCGTTTACAACACCATGGGGTACATTCAAATATGTTAAAATGCCATTCAGACTTAAGAATGCAGGGGCAACCTTTCAACAAGCAATGGACATAGCTTTTGCCAAAGAAATCCACGGTTTTCTGGTTGTATATCTAGATGACCTCACTATGTTTTCCAAATTAGACCAACAACATTTAGATCATTTGAGACAAGTATTTTTAAAATGCAGAGAATATGGTATTTCATTAAATCCTAAAAAATCTGTGTTTGGTCTAGAAGAAGGCAAATTGTTAGGCCACATTATCTCCAAAGATGGCATCAGAATTGACCCTTCTAGAATTGAAGCTATTTTGCAAATCCCCCACCCCAGAAATGTCAAAGAGCTTCAAGCTTTCCTAGGGAAGATTAACATTTTGAAAAGATTCATAACTAATTTCGCTGAATTGATTAGATTGTTGAACAACATGTTAAAAAAGGATTCAAAGGTTAAATGGACAGTAGAAGCCAAACAAGCATTCGAAGAAATTAAAATGGCTTTGACCAGAACACTAGTCCTCACAAGTCCAAAGTTTGATAGAGACTTCATAATTTTCTCATTTGCATCAGAACACACCATAGCAGCTGTTTTACTAAAAAAAGATGATCAAGGATGTGAAAAACCCATAGCCTTTTTTAGTAGAGCACTTAGATATGCACCTCTGAATTACAAAATCATGGAAAAACAGGCTTATGCACTTGTGAAAGCCATTCAAGACTTTAGAGTCTATATACTGTACTCACATGTAATAGCTTTTGTGCCAAATGCTATTGCTAAAGACATCCTGACTCAGGATGGAATTGAAGGTAAACGAGGAAAATGGATAGCTAAAATATTGGAGTATGACATTGAAATAAAACCTACAAAGCTGATAAAAGGACAGGGATTGGCTAAACTCATGACTGAAACAAACTTGCAAGCCCTGGACATTAATGACCTGGATAATGAACAGGAGATGACGACTCCACAAATCAGCTAGGCCTTTTTAGAATCACCTTGGTATGCTGATATAATTCATGTATTATTAAACCTGCAGGCTCCTGCATGGTTATCCAGAACAAAGAAAAGATTTTTAAAGATGAAAGCTTCAAAATTTTGTATTTTAGATAATTCTCTTTTTTGGAAAAATCATGAATGTATTTTATTGAATTGTTTGATAAAAGAAGAAGCTGACAAAGTTCTCAAAGAATTTCATGCAGGGGACTGCGGAGGACACTTGTACTGGAAATCAATTGCAGAGAAAATCCTAAGGGCTGGATTTTACTGGCCAACCTTGTTCGCTGATGTAAAGAAGTTTGTCACTGCTTGCCACAAATGCCAAATTTTTGAAGGCAAAAGAAAACTGTTGCCCTTGCCATTGAGACCAATTTCCACTGAAAAACCATTTCAACAATGGGGTTTAGACTTCATTGGAGAAATCCATCCTCCCTCTTCTGGCCAACATAAATGGATCCTTACTACCACAGACTATTTCACCAAGTGGATAGAAGCCATTCCTTCTAGACAAGCTAATGACACAGTGATCATAGGATTCTTAGAGACCAATATCTTGTCTAGATTTAGCTGTCCTGAAAAGATCATAACCGACAATGCTGCTGCCTTCAAATCCAAAAAATTGATAAATTTTTGCAGCAAATACCACATCAATTTAGGCCATTCCACAGCCTATTACCCTCAAGGTAATGGTTTAGCTGAGTCCTCCAATAAAAGCCTGATCAATATCATTAAGAAACTGCTGGAAGAGAACAAGAAAAACTGGCACAAGAAGCTTACAAATGCACTATGGGAAGACAGACTTACTACAAAGAGATCAATTGGAACCAGCCCTTATGAGCTAGTTTATGGCATGGAGGCTGTGTTTCCTTCATCTTTAGGAGTTCTTGTAATAAAATTGCTGCAAGAAGCTCAAGTGGAACCCAATGCCATTCAAAGAAGAATAAATCAAACCATCCATTTGCAGCAGACCAGAGAAGAAGTGCACCGAAGATCCCAAGTGTTACAAGAAAAACTCAAGAAGATATTTGATAAAAGGACCAAAGCAGAAGATTTCTACATTGGAGACAAAGTTTTAAAGTGGGATTCCAAGAGAGAAGACAAAGGAAAACATGGGAAGTTTGACTTCTTATGGAAAGGGCCATATATCATCCATGCATTGCAAGGGAATAATACTTACTTTCTGAAGAGCCTGGATGGTACAAAAATAGAAGAAGGACCAATGAATGGTCGAAAGCTGAAACACTACTTTGATCCTATTTTTTGATATATTCTGACTCTAACATGTATATAAGGAAATTCAGGTTCAAATAGCTTGAAAAGAGTGATCAGTTTGTTCATATCAGCAGTGAGAATGAGGAGGAAAGTGTAGAAAATTCAGAAATCAATAAAGGAACTTTACCATTTTGTTTTTCCTCATTTCAGTTTATCAGAGATTGCAGAAGAAGATTTAGGAGAAGAAACATAAGATCAAATAATCCAAGTGGACTAACCAGAATAGATGTACACTTGTTTGAATCAGCTCAAGAGTAGTTTACATATTTTACAACATCCTTTTGTACAGTTTCTACATTCAGCAAAGGAAGATTTCAGAGCAAAAGAAAAGTTACTTATAAGGCCATTTGACCTGCTGTTCTTGACTTTCCACCAAGGAAGGCCATCCCCAAGTGGAGCCAGTGTTATACTCCTATAGTAATAGGTGTCATATTTCATGATTGACTGATTGAGCTCTGTAATATGTTCATCCTTTCCTTGCTGTAAAGGTTTCCATATTATCAAAAAATCAAAAAATTAAAAAATGTAAAGAGGGTATACCCTAAAAGAAAAAGCAAAGGGTGAAAAAAATAAATGGTCAAAAGAAAAAATGAAAAGAAACGAACCCCAAATAAAAAATACCAGGAAAGTGTGCAAGTCCAAATACCACTACTTTTTCATTTTCTGTAAATAAAGCATCATGTACAGCTTGTTGAAACTTTTTTCCACAATTGATGAATGGCCAAACAGCTTAATCGTGGCCAGTTCATGTTTGAATTTCTTGTTTTAGAGATAGAGAAAAAAAAAATCTGTCCAAATTGTTTAATCTTGGTAGATAAGCAGATAGGTAGAGAAGCAAAGGAGCTCAACAGTTTAATCTGAGCCCTTGGAAGAAAAAGTGCAGACTTAGGTAGGCTGACAAAACAAAGAAAAGAAAAGTTGAAAAGGGTTTGCTAGTCTAAGTGAACCCAATGTAAAGAAGAAAAAATGCTAGGCAAAGTAGGCTGGGTAGGTAGATGATGTTGTAGAATGAGACTTGTGATTGATTTTTGTCTCTGAAAAATGTGTTAACTTTCACAAGTGCAAGGCAGATATTTTTTGGAGCAGCTCAAGCGAGGCATGACTAACTCCCCTTCATACTGTTTCCCCAAAAAATTTACTAATTTCCCCCCTCTGATATTAAGATCTGCTTAATATCACTAAGCCATCTCACTCCATTCCATATCAATTGCCTAAATAAAAACCCCATTCTACTTAGGAAATTTGTACAAATATCACAAAAAACCTCTTTTCCCCTTTGAGCCTAAGTTTCCTAACATTAAACTTGGCGCTTTCGTTCATTTTTCATATTAACAGTTAACACTATTATATAACTCCCTTTTTATTTCCCAAATCCCATAATATGTATATATGTACAAAATCCCCAATTGCTAATATCCCCACCCCGGTTAGTTATAACCACATATCATTGTTTTAATGGGAATTAAAGGTTTATCCGAAACCTTTTAATAACCTATCCCCACGTGATTAATGGATTAATCAACCATTTGGGCTGATTAATAACATTCCCCCGACCAATAAAAACAACCTCGAAAACCATTTAAGACACGATTTAATTGTCGACCCCGCGCATTAAAACCTCCACCACTTTCCATGAGCGCCCACCGTCCGATCTGGATCTCCACATCCAACGGTCCATAATCATATCACGACCCCCTCCACTACCGACGTTTACCTCCCGAGAAACCAGCGGTATTGCGCCCATACTAGGGACACGTGTCGACCGCCCACCGTGTTCGCTGCCCCTCTGCCCGAAACCGCCAAGCCCAAAAGCGGTGCGGGCAAAACAGCTTACCACCCTCCCGCTGACCTTCGATGACATCATCCTGCCACATCACCCCTCGCTGATGTCACTCGCCATGTCACCTGCCACGTCATCTGTCCCGTGTCCCCCGCTGACGCCATGTTGACGTCATCCGTCCTTTGAATTAAAATTTCCCGCCAAAAAACATTTTGTCAATTAAAGGGGTGAAAAAGTCATTTTGCTATGTTTTTTCATTCAGCGCCCCTGCGCGCTCCGATAGTAAAAGGGACCAAGATCGCGTTTTTAGCCATTTCGACCACCTCCGACCAGGAAGGATTCCATCAACAAACTCCGCGGCCAACCATTCAGACTACATGGAGTAGTTTTCCTCTCTGGAACCGTTTAAAGTAAACAGAGTACTTCGAGTTCGTAGAAAAAGAAATAAAGGGATGAATAGAGGTATGCGCTACTCTAGCCAGTGGGAACCTGCAGAGACATCATTTACCATAGGAAAGGCAGTGAGAGGACATGTTGTAGTCTTATTTTTGCCAGAAAAGCGGTGAGCGGGGGTCAGATCAGCGATAAAGAGTATCAGTTCAAGCATTAAAGTGTATCAGATCACAAGTCAAAGTGTATCAGTGTAGAATTAAAGGAAAATCAAATCATAATTAATGAATATCGGAGCCGACTAAGAGAAGCAGATCAGAAGTTAAAGAATAGTTAATACAAACAGTCGGCACAGAGCTACAAAGGACACCTGCAAGCCGAACCCTAAAGAGCCAGCCTCCAGCACAACATAAGTTAGCTGTTTCTACTTTGCTTGTAAATTACTTTAGGTTAAACTTAGATATTATCTCAGAGCTTTTATGAGATACCTATTGTACATATTTTGTTGTATAAATACCCCCTTCATCAGAGTTTTGAAGAGGTTGGGTCTATGTAGATTTCCTTAGACTTTGCTGTAATATTGAAACCTTTGGAATAAAAAGCTGTTGGGATCAAACTGTTGTCTGGCCTACTGGATGAAGAATTGATGCAGAAGACCTGTCACATAATTCTTGAATCAACCTATGGATCAATAAGTACCCTTATATCTTGTGTTTTACAGTTTTCTTGTCTATTATGTCATCTATGTTTCATTATTTGAATGATAAAGAAGAAGATTAATTCAGAATTTTCTTAACTGAACTCTGTTTTTAGTCTTTATTATTCTCTGTGTTTTCTTTAGAATTAGTATAAACAATGAATTCTTAATTTCTCCTATTTCCTGATTCTTTCATCTGTTTATTTGATAAGGAATTCTTAACTGCTCCTTAATAGTAATCATCCATTTTCCCTCTGTCAATATGTTGAAGGATTCTTAATTGCCCTTCATCCATTTGAGTCCATTCCATTTGATTCCAGTCTTTAATTGTTCCATGTTTGAGTACCTTGCTCTGTGATGCCATCCTCTGTTAGAAACCAAATCCAGAAAGCCATCTCTTTTGACTCCATCATGCCCGATGGACTGAACTATTTTGTTTTACCTCACTGTTATATTGAATCTCACCACCCAAACTCAAAACAAAACCCTTTAACTTCATAACTAGCCTAATACCTTAAAAAACAAAGCTAAATCATAAAGAGAAAGCCCTCTCTAGATGCATATTGGCTAGAATTTGTATCTAAAAGATTGGTCTGTGGTTACCTCGGTCGTATTCCATTTCTTACAACTTTGGGGAACAACTTGAGTGATAACAATAGGCTTTGGATTCTAGGGTTTCATTGCTTCAAACAGGTCATTGTGGAAATTTCGCTATAACTTTTTTTTATATGAAGATTAAGAAGCTGAAATTAAGACCCATTTGAGCTGAAATATTGGTGCACCTTGTGTACAAATTTCACATCTTGTCTCGCTATAGTTTCAGATATATGATCCAAGGAAGTTAGGGTTTTTGTAGGCTCTCGAATTGCATCTCAAACAAGTTACCTTGGGAAAATTGTCATAACCTTCTCTTTGAGCATCCGATTCAAATTTCGTAAAAAGTGACTGAAATAAGATGGACTGTAGTTTTTTAGGTATCAGTTTTAGAGCCGAAGGTTGAAACAATGATACATTGAACGTCGTAGAAGTTCTCTCTACTAAACTAGTCTATAATCAGGTCATCTTGGGAGATTGGTCATAACCCTTTCTTGGAGAATCCAATCTCAATCAGACTTGTGGCGTTGGAATGAGGAATAGAGGTCTACGATAGGAAGAAATTTCAGACCTTGGAGAACTGAAATTTCAGATATAAATCAGATCCAATATCGAGAACCTACAAAGAAAAAAAAAGGTGTGTAGTCTTTTTAAAAATTTGCATAAGTTTTGTTTGAAAAATTAGTTTGAAGTAATTCAAAGGGAATAGTGAAGCATAATTATCATTAATTGGTGCCCTGAAGAAATAAAATGGAAACACCTAGTAAGCTACCCCAAATATCTACTATGACTCATGAAGAAGAGGAAGAAATGCAACATGATATATCAAAATTACGAGACCAAGTGCAACAAATTTCATTCTTACAAAAAGTAAAAGAAGCTAAGATGGATGGTTTGAAGAATGAAATGGAAGATAAGATGAATGGTTTGAAGAATGGCATGGAAGCTAAGATGGATGGTTTTAAGAATGGCATGGAAGCTAAGATGGATGGTTTGAAGAATGGAATCAATGAAGCAAAAGGCAACATTGAAGATTTGAAGAAAGACATGGAAGGTTTGAAGGGAGGTTTGGCAAAGTTGCTACAATAAATGCTTCCTAATGGAGAAAAGGTAGTAGAGGAAACTCATGATGAGAACAAAAGAAATGTTAATCATGATTTCATAGACTCTAACGTTGGATTGAAGACCCACCATATTCCAAAGATCGATATGAGGAAGTTTGATGGCAAGGATCCCATAACATGGATACTACAAATGGAACAATATTTTGATCTCCATAATGTGCAAAACACACAAAAGGTACACATTGAAACTTTATATTTAGAACTCAATCAGTTTGTATGGTATCAATGGCTTTGATTTCGTAAAAAAATTGTGACTTGGTCAATTTTTACGGAGGAAATGATAATACATTATGAGGATACAAAGAGAAATACCTTATTTAACCAATTGATAAATCTCAAACAAAAGGGTTCAATAGTGGAGCACATTGAGGACTTCCAAAAATTGAATATAAGGGTAAATGATATTCCAGAGCAGCATATGATTGATGTCTTCATAGGGACTCTAAATGATAACATCCAACATGAGGTTCGCCTTTGGGAACCTGATTCATTAGAGAAGGCATTCAGATTGGCAAGAAAAAATGAAAGAAAAATTATGGCAACAAGGGAGCCTACCACTCACAACTATAAATATGGAAGTGTGGTTGCTCCTAGCCTTCCACAAACTATGATGTTGACACCACAACAATTGGAAGAAAAAATATAAAAAGGGCTTTGTTACAGTTGTGATAGAAAATACAGTAAAGGTCATAAGTGTGTTGAGAAGAAATTATTTTACATCGATTGTGAAGAGGAGGAAGAAAAGGAACAAGAAATGTCAAAAGAAGAGGATATACACCAGGAACCAACCCCAGAGAAAGAAGAAATAAATCTGACCATATCTTGTAATGCATTGGCAGGAATTACCACTGCTCAAACTCTCAAGATAGAAGGACATATCAAGAAGAAAAAGGTAATAGTGTTGATTGATTCAGGCAGTACCCATAATTTTATTCATGCGAAGATAGCCAAGGAATTAAATTGCTTCTTATATCTAGCACGAGAGTGTCAAGTGATGGTTTCAAATGGAGGAATCATAAATTGCCCAAGACAGTGCCATAATATCAAGCTATCCATGGGAGAATATGTATTGAATAGTCCAATTCTTTCCATTCCAATGGGTGGTGCTGATGTTGTACTAGGAGTCCAATGGTTACAATCTTTGGGTACAATAGCTTTTAATTTTCAAGAACTTTTCTTGAATTTTTTTTGGGAAGGAAAGGAAGTTGAATTAATGGGTATCACAGGGAAACCAAGAAAGATAATCAACTCTAATGGCATGACAAAGCTTCTAAAGAAAGAACAATGGGGTGTAATTGCACAATTATGTTCATTAGAGGCTCAAACATCGAAATCATCTATTTCTTTGAACCTCCAAAAAGTCTTGGACAATCATTCCAAGGTATTTGATACTCCTAAAGGCCTCCCACCTATTCGTGATCATGATCATGCAATTCATTTGATTCCAGGAAGCATTCCTCCAAACATCAAGCCTTACATATATTCTTATGCCCAAAAGAGTGAAATTAAACGTATGGTTTCAGAACTGCTAGAGGCTGGTATAATTCAACCTAGTCAAAGTTATCTCTCTACTCCAGTAGTATTGGTGCACAAGAAGGATGGATCATGGCGTATGTGTCTGGATTATAGGGAGCTCAACAAGATCACTATTAAAGATAAATTTTCCATTCCTGTCATTGATGAATTATTGGATGAATTACATGGAACAATTTACTTCACCAAGTTGGATATTCATTCAGGATATCATCAAATAAGAATGAAGACTGAAGACATTACGAAAAAACATTTAGAACTCATGAGGGTCATTATAAATTTTTGGTCATACCTTTTGGCCTTACCAATGCACCTTCTACATTTCAAGGTTTGATGAATTCCATTTTCAAACGTTTCCTTAGAAAATTTGGGTTAGTATTTTTTGATGATATACTAATCTACAACAAGTCTTGGAAGGATCATGTTCAACATGTTGATAGGGTGCTCAAGCTATTTGAGGTGAAAATTTTATATGAGAAAACCTACAAATGTTTCTTTGGAGTACAGGAGGTGGAATATATGGGTCATATTGTATCTCATGAGGGTGTTAAGGTATACCCTAACAAAATTAAAGCCATTAAGGAATGGAAAATACCCACATCCATAAATCATCTACGAGGATTTCTCGGGTTGATAGGGTATTATCGCAAGTTTGTTAAGAATTATGGGAGAATTGAAGCACCTTTAACAACATTATTGAAGAAAGATGCATTTTCTTAGACTACAGAAGAAACTAAGGCCTCAGAGCATCTTAAAGAGGCAATGTGCCAAGCACTAGTCTTAGCTACGCCAGACTTCACAAAAACCTTTATTGTGGAATGTGATGCCTCAGGAAATGGAATTGGTGTTGTTTTAATGCAAGAAGGAAGACCCATTGCTTTTGAAAGTCGTCTAATCAAAGGAAATCATTTACAAAAAGCTATTTATGAGAAGGGAATGTTGACAATAGTAAATGCACTTAAGAAATGGCGACCTTACCTAATGGGAAGGCACTTCAAGGTAAAAACAAATCATGATAGTCTTAAATACTTTTTAGAACAAATATTATCTTCAGAAGAGCAGAAAAAATGGGTCACAAAGATTTTGGGTTATGACTTTGAAATCATCTACAAAAAAGGGAAGCAAAAGGTCATTGAAGATGCACTCTCAAGAAAGGACGAGGATGTGGAAGCATTGCTTTGTGCCATTTCTATTATCCAACCAAATTGGATAACCAAAGCAAGGGATGAATGGAAGAATGATGAAGAAGTGTGGGCACTCATTCAAAAGTTGCAGCAAGATCCTAGTACATATGATACATTCAGATGGAATAATGATTCATTATGGTACAAATATCACTTGTACCTTTGTAGGAATTCCCAACTCAATCAAAAGATTCTTCGGGAATTGCACACCTCTCCCTTAGGAGGGCACTTAGGATTTTAAAAAAAATACCACTGGATTAAGAAGGAATTTTTTTAGGATGGCCTTAAATCTGATATGCAAAAGTTTGTGGCAGAATGTTTGGTTTGGAAACAAAATAAAGCTGAGACAATTAAGACCCTGGGTCTGTTACAACCTTTATTTATTCCAAATCGATGTTGGGAGGAGGTTTCAATGGATTTTATTACAGGTTTACCCATGTTCGAAGGAAAGAGTGTCATCATGGTGGTAGTTGATAGACTTACCAAGTACGCACACTTTTGTGCATTATCTCATCCATTTAAAGCCAATACAGTTGCTACTGCATTTATGGAAACAATTTAAAAGCTACATGGAAACCCAAAGATTAATGTAAGTGACAAAGATCATATTTTCACTGGAATTTTTTGGACAAAATTATTTTCTTGTCTGGGCACTCAATTAGGTCATATCTCATCTTATCATCCTTAACCAGATGGGCACACTGAGATAGTGAACAAATGTTTGGAAGGATATCTTCATTGTTTTGTATCTGATAAACAGATACAATGGGTCAAGTGGTTACCTCTAGCTGAATGGTGGTATAACAATTCCTTCCATACTGCATGGCACTTCATGGATATCATCCACCGTCCATCACATCATATTTACGAGAAAATTCTAAGGTTCAAGTATTGGAATATCACATCGAGCATCAACAACAAGTTCTCCAACTCTTAAAGGATAACCTCACTTTGGTGGAGAATAGAATGAAACAACAGGCAAATCAACATCGCAGCTAAAGAAGTTTTGATGTAAGTGACTGGGTATTTTTACATCTACAACCATACAAACAAATGTCCCTCAAGCAAGCTAAGGAGGATAATAAATTATCACTAAAGGATTATGGTCCTTACAAGGTGTTGCAAAATATTGGTACTATGGAATACAAATTGGAGCTTCCTACATCTTCCCGAGTGCACCCAGTTTTCCATGTTTCATGCTTAAAAAAGGTTGTAGGTGACAAGCTCCCAGTTCAAAAAATATTGCCAGAACTTGACGAGGAAGGAAAAATCATATTGGAACCTGAAGTAGTCATGGAAACAAGAACTCGACAGCTAAAAAATCGATCAATTTTAGAGTATCCCATCAAGTGGAAGAACTTACTTGTGGAAGATTCCACATGGGAGGATGATAATTTTATACAAAAGCATCTAGAAATACTCAAGCATTGAGGAAAACATTTTTTTGAAGGAGAGGGGCATGTTAGGTCCCTATAGCACTAGTGTATTCCCTCATTGTTATTAATGTAGCCCCCTTATTGTTATTGTTGTGCCCATGTAGTCCCCATATTGTTATTGTTGTGCTCCATAGAATCCCAATATTGTTATTGTTATGCCCCTAAATTATTATTGTTATGTCGGCTCTGATTATATTGTGACCCCTTAGACTCCTATATATAGAAAGGAGGTTTTTTCATTTGAATCATCCAAGAATTTTTCATTTGTGTAATGTAAAGGAGGTTTACCCCTCGAAGAGGCTTATTTTTAAGTCGCTGATCTATCTCTTCTTCTATTTTGTGAGTTGGTTGCATAACAATCATCCTTTATTGAATCCCCATAAGTGGGATTCCTATCAAGACATATGCCTTTCGTGAAAGTCATCAACCTTCTTATTGAAGATTCCACCAAAGGATCCTTATAGTCCTCATTCTGCAAATTCTCTTTCCTATTGATGATAATGGCCTTCTAAGATTATTCTTCTTGATCATGATCATTCCTTTCTGCATTGATGAGGTCATTTAATGGTTACATCCTTCCTACATGAATATCTTTATTTGAGATATTTCTACCTAATGCTCCTATATAACCGAAGATGCCATTTTCATAAACCATGCATTCTATCCCACTGCTACATGTTCCTATGATACCCAAAAATTTTAAATAATACTTATGTGAAGAAGTTGATTTCAATCATAGTAGAGATATGGAGGGTCCTCCTTCTTTTGCTTCTTATCTTCTGATTTCATTTCTTGGGTAATGCGATCTTTTTCTCGTTTCCTCTTATTGCCGTCCTTATTAAATTTGGGACAATCCATCTTATAGTGTCCATAATCTTGACAACCAAAGCATTGGATTTTGGACATATCTCTTTTACCCCTTCTCTTTGGACCAAACTTGCAAAATTTCCCTCTTCTCTTGGCCATAGCAGCAAATTCCTGCTCCTTTGATCCCACATCGTCTTTGGCTTTGAGTCTAGTCTCCTTAATTTTGCATAGATACCAAAGTTGATTTAGTGGGGTAGCTTCCTATATACTTGATGTGAAGTTGCCCCATTTCTCAGGTAGTGCATTAAGTACAAAAATTGTCATTTCTTTGTCAGACATAACTTCTCCTAGCTCTTGTAGTTGATCTCTCATCTCAGATATTTTCATGAAGTAGGGAGCTATTCCTTCTTCCTTGGATATCTTCATAATATACAATTTATTGCACAATGATATTGTTAGCACCTAATTCTGCCTTAGGCTGAAGGAAGGAAAAAATTAGGGTAACCACAAACCATGCTCAGTTTGGTAGCTAGCCCTACCAGAGCAAGAGAGGGCTCTCTGCGAGTCACGCTCAGTGAATAGATAATCAAAAAACGGTCTGAGATGACCTACAATGAAATATTTACCTTAGGCTAGTAAGTGAATAGGGATTCGGGAAAACAATTTTCATGAATGACCGAGCTTCTAGGATGGTATGGGACCAACGGTCAGCAAAGAACAGAGAATTTAATACAAAAGGCACAGATTATTCCGTGAGGCAAGGTAGGCGGAAAATGTAACAATTTAGTTTGAGGTACCGCGGCATGAATAGATTGCTGAAGAAAGTGAAAAGGGCATAGTGACATGAATCCTTTTCAACAGAAGAATAACACTGAACATGAAATTTTCCCACAGGCAGAGCAATAAAATTGAATTCTACCTAATCTCACTCAGAAAATTTCACCGGAAATAGACATGAATTGAATTATGAAACATAACGAAATACACATGAAAACAGAAGAAACACATTTGCTACACTCACAACCACAAGAATCTCATGAAACAGAGCCGCTGCCTTTCATTAATTCTCTGTCAAAAATACACAGTGAAGAAACAAAGTTTCTTTCCCACAGTCTCCCAGAAGTTACAAGCCAACCAATCCTTTGCAAATAATATGCATACAATATATAGAATGTGTAAGGAAGAGATAGAACGCCCAAGGGTTGGGGAGTTACTCGAATCATTGCAAAATGGAGATGGAGAGCCAACCATCAGCTACAGGTGCAGCGCTACAAACATGACATTTGGCTTGGGTGACCATTTGCCTTCCTTCGCCACTTGGATAGAAGCCAATCTGGAGAAAAAACACTTTAAATGCCGCCTTTGGTGCCAAAAAACCAAAGTGTAGATGAGCGGGCCCACTTGGAGAAGTCGCGAACCGAAATTTCGCGAAACGGAAGCAAATTGGGCAATTTTTCCTCTGTGCGCCGCGCTACTTTGGGGCCTGTTTTGGGGCACTTGCAGGTGTCCAAAATGTGCCCAAGTGGGCTTGTTGGAAATCCTGTCCTGTCTACTTTCTAACCCCACTAGAATTTTTGAATTTGGTGCTCATTTTCCCCTCCAAATCTTCATTCTCCCAAGACTGCTTCCTGTGTGTCAAAAAAGTGGCAGAGAGGCCATTTTTGGGTGTTTTTTGACCTTTTGGAGACTCATACCTTGCCAAAATTTCTTGTCCGGACACCAGTAGTCATGATTTTCCATGCTGAATCCAAAAATGCAAGCCATTCCTCATTTGGAGCTCTAAAATTTCAGCGTCGCACAGGGAGAAAACCCTATTTTTTGCCCAAAAAATTACCATGTGACCAAAAATTTGGAGGTTCCCTATGGGGTGTTATGATGGGCCAAGGAAGCCTCAGCCAAGATTCGAAGCCGATCTTGCTCTTTTGCCTCTTTTTCCTTTCTTGTTGCTTTCCTCAATTTCGCTTTCAAACTCCTTATTCGGGCCTATGCACTCATGTTTCGCACCCTGTAATGGAAAGCCATGTGTCTCAGTAGAGCAAGGTCCTGGTCAACCTTGTCCAGCAGCTTCTCCAAATTCATGTTGACCCTCTCAAGGTTGGCCTCCCGATCTTCATTGATTTCTTGCTCCAAAAATGTGAGCTCAACCCTTATTCTTTGAGCAGCTTGGCGATGCTCACGAATGTTTTGCAGCTCCATAATCATCTGCTGATCCTCAAGCTCCTTATTTCTCTGTTCCAGGTACTTCATGTTCCACTTGGCCCTCTCCAAGTCAAGGGATAAGGACTCAATCACTGATTTCTGCTCCTGGATGATCTCTGTAAGCTCTGCATTTGTTGGTTCTCAATCTGTCTCATCATCATGGAGGAGAACGAATTCGGTCTCTCGTTCACCTGATGGCCCTTCCTCCTGCACTGGCTTCTTATCCTTGCCCTGCTCCCGTGATGCTGATGTCGGAAGTGAGGCCCCTTTCACCCCGGGTGGAGATAACACTCGCTTTTCCTCTGCAAATAAGGGTCTACTGCTTCTCTGATAGGTGATGTATACTGGCATAGTAGCAGTCTCATGTCGCTCATACTGATGAGATGGGCCTCCTATCTCGTTCTTTGCCTCTGATACTACCTGTGGAGCGCTGAAGAAGTCACGGGAGATGAATTCCTCCCAAGCAATACCCTGCAATCCCAACTGATGGTCCACCAAAATCCGGATAAGAGAAAAGTGATAAACACTGTTGAGCTGCTGTCAAGGGGTCTTGTGATGCATGAAATTTTTCATCCTCTCTATGTTCCCGCAAATGAAAAATGGGAGGTTCATCATCCGCACCCTGGTAAAGTGCATGAGCAACCTAATGTGATAGGCATAAAGGCGAGAAAACCTCCCCTCACAACTGAAGTATTTCATGATCAATTTTGTGAGCGGAGCATACTCATCTCTAAAAAATCTGAATGGAAAAACTCTCATGAGCTGGCTCAAACAACTGGCCTTAATGTAAGGCTCATAATGATGCCTCTCCACCTTTTTCTTCTTATGCCACTATTCTCCAATGTTTGGTATGCCTGTTGCCACTGATATGGTTTCGGGTGTCAATGTGAAAGTGACCCCAGCCAAGATAGACTGTCCTCCATGTAGGTGAAGTGCAAAAAGACGGGCCAACTCATGATGAACTCTGACATTTGCCACCCTCTGACAAAATTCAAAACATGCTAAGTGCTGGAAACATGACATAGCAAGAGGGCATGCTTGCAGCTCAGTGAGGGTGTTTGGCTCATCTCTAACATGTTTGCCACTCCGGTGATGTCTCCTGGGGGCCTGTTCTCCTGAAGCTGTATCACTGTGGGTCTCCTCCTCATATTTTGATGAAACCTCGGATGCCATAACTGCTGTTTTGTAAACTGAATTTAGGCTGCCCTTTGATTTAAATGAAGTTGGTAGTTGCTTTGACAATATGCCACCAAGGGGACAATAAAAAAGGGAGTATTAGGATGGGGGATAATATAATGGGAATAGGGGTTTATAGGAAAATTGTATTTAGGGATATACAAGGGGTTTTGGGGTATTTTGATAGGGTAGTGTTTGTGTTATTGGCAAGGTAGGGTTTGGGTTTTTTGAGCAATAGGAGGAGGGGGAAAGGGAGTATGATTTTAGTAGTGTTAGGGTAGTGATTATGGGGAAAATGGCATAGGGGAATGAGTAATAGGGGAAGGGTAGGAAAAACACCTTGGCAACAATATCACTGTAGCACAAACCCTAGCATCATGGTTTTCTTGATGTCTTCTTTTGTTTGCTTTATAAAAAAAAATTTGCATTTGATTTATAATCATAAAACCATGCTATTCCTTTCAAATTTGATGCAAAAGTGGAGGTAGGTTGCCTACCTTTCAATTGGATGAGCTCCACAAAAAATTTAGGGTGAATTGGGTGGTTTCTGGGTGTTTTACCCCTGTGCGCCGCGCGCTGGGTATGCGCCGCGCCTGTGTTAATTCTGAACTGTGGGTGGGCTCTGTGTGCGCCGCACCCGGTGAGTGCGCCGCGCCCCTGAGTATATGCGCCGCGCTCTGTGAAACTACCTCCAAGCTGCTCCAAATCGCTCCAATCTTCCACTCACGACCTTGCAACCTTCCTCCAATGCTTTGCTTGCACAATGAACTTGTTTTATGATGATATTTGTGTATATAGGCTTGGAGGTCATATTTTTAAATTAACCTTTTTAAAAAACCCACTTTTCTAATGTCTTGTTTCAACACTTTTTTCACTGACTTTAATACACCCTGATTTTCACTTTTTCTCTGAATTTTGGGCTCAAATGATGAAATTTTCGACACTTTTCACAGGGATTGCATGACATAGCATTTTGGCCACGGAAACCATGACTGCACTTGAAGAAATCGATTTTCGACCCCTTTTTTGAAAATTTTGTCACCAATAGCACTGTTGGACTTTTCTTCAAAACAGAGTTTTGAAGAACCGTCGATTTTTATCAATAAGATGATGGAGAGCTGCGGATCATTACTTTGCAAGAGCATCCCTCTGGCCTGCATGGCTTTACTGGACATATTTCAAGACCAAACTGATCAATTCCCAGACCTAATGACCGAAAATGACCCTTGTCTGTTGAAGGACCAAACCTGGAATGTTATTGACTTTTTGATTATTTGACACAAAGACATAAGCCAGCAGGAGCCAGACATGAGGGGTAATAACTAGCATGACGTTCTTCGTCAGATTATGGCATGCCCCTAGCGGAATGCAGCTGAGTGAATGGAGCGAGACACCTAAAACTGAAATGCATAAAGAGTTTTGATCTCTGACGGAGGACTGACCAGACCGACTCTAACAGATATCACTTCTCTAGTTGTACTAACTAAGAATAGCTCCACCAACTTATCATAAATTTCTTTAGATGTTTCAAGTTTGGAAACATAAGGAATTAGAGGTCCTTGATGGATTCTATCAGAGTCCTTTGAGCCCTTGTTTCATCCTTATTATGATTTTCTAGGGCTTGAGTTTTCTCCTTAGCAGGAAAAATGAAACTCCCTTTGATGTAGTCCAGAAGTTCATTTTCTTTGAGAAGTAGATCAGTCCTCTATTTCCATGTAAGGAAATTAGCAGTCCCAACCAATTTGTTGCTTTCCTTGCAAAAAGACATTTTGATATGTTCAGAAGAGGACATACAAATACTTACTTGAGAGTGTTGGTGGTGAAGAGGTCTTGCTGCTTCTTTGAGGATTTGATTATTTGTCTTCTTGGATCTTAGAGATCTTCAAAATGCTTTCTTCAAGGTGCCTTGTGAGAGATTGCTTGGTGATGAAGACATCCTAATGTGTAGAGGCCTTTAATGATGAAGCTTGATCTAGAGTGCTTTACCTTTTGAGGATGGAGACTCTTCTTGAATGAGCTTTCTTATGGATTCCTTTAGATGGAAGGCTTTCTTCTTTCTTTGTTCCCAGGATGGTAGTCCTTCTTGATGGATCTAGGAGAGGAGATGGTAATTCCCCTTGCCTTTGATGGATCTGGAATCCCTGCTTGAAGATATGATGCTTCAATCTTTGTATGCCTTTGCTTCTTGATATTGATGCTTCACTCTTCTATGTGTTCTTAAGATGCCCTTCCTTGATGTGTCACCTTAGCTTTGAAACCATGTTGAAGAATCTAGGGCATTTGAGTTATAATGAGATTCTTCTAGCAATGATAACAATTTGTGAATTACTTTTTATTTTTCTTATTACCACAATCTTCTCTTATTATTATCAGTGTGTGTTCTATTACTTCATCAAACAATTACCAAAACAAAAGAGACAAAAACAAAAGATGTTGGCTCTTAGCCAGGGCAAAACCTCTCTCTCGCAAAGAGGAAAACCCTTTTGCAAGTTTCTCTGATTGAAGCTTCAATTGAAAAATGACAAAACCTAGACCCTTGACAAGAAGATCCTCCAAGCATAAGTCAAGCATAAGTCAAGCATTTCCTGAGATCACTTCCTCTTGCAGCTCTTCATCCTCATTCTTCCAAAAACTGACAACTTTACTGCAACAACCCTAGTTTGTACGCCTAAATGAGATATACTTCTTCTCTTCCTTTGCTTGAGATAAAGACTTCCTTAATCAAGGAGAAGACCTTGTTACTAACCCAACCAAGCTCTATTTTCTTCGCCGTGGTTGTAAATATGGAACAACAACAATGTGTCTTCCCTTTCTTTGCAGGTGTGGAGGATACCTTCAAGAATTGTAGCTTTGTGTGCTCTCTTACCTTCGCTTGAGAGTGTCTTCCTTCACTTGAGTAAGAGGCCTAATTGGCGCTCTTTTTCTAGCCCAACCAAGCCTCTTCGTATGATTGTACTAGGAGGTTACTTATGACTACATATTGAGCCTCCTTCTCTTTGCAGGTGTGACTATAATTAGGTCTAAAATATGCCTTGTGAAATCAGTGTTTTATCCCTCCTTCTTCATTGTAAGAGAGACACCTTTATTCATCCTTTTTCGTACCCTTTTCTCTTCCTTATTCCTCACTGATTTTAGAGGTGACTTTTTGCACTTTGGTGAGGACGAGTGACCCTATATATAGTGGTATGTTCTCCTCTTTTGGGCCGACTTGATCACTTTAGGCCGACTTGTCTTTGGAGATTCAAATTTGTCTTTTTTATGAGGCCAACATATGGAGGAGGCTTGTGACTTTGCTTGGAGGTCTTTCTTGGACTCTAATACATAAATTTACATTGTGTAACATGCCCTTAAGGGTCTTCAACATTTACATTGAATCTTTGACTTTCCTATAGCACTTTAACATGTGCTAGACCTATGCAATGAGCAAGAAACTCATTTTTTATATTTTACAAAAATAATATTTGTTTGCTTTTACAAGTACAAAGATCAAAATTACATTTTTGAAGGCCGAACCTAATTACACTTTCTTCAACACCATGCCCATAACATAACAGAAAAATATAGCAGTTTGTTTCCAACATGTTGACTAGAGGCACATGCCCCCTAAAGTCTATAGAGGGAAATCTGTTTCATTTTTTAATGAGATTAACACAGGAAATGAATTGTGCTCATGAGGTCTGTTTCATTTTTTAACGAGCATGCCACAAAAAAGGAACTATGCTCATAACGATTGGTTTCATTTTTTAACAAGCTTGAAACAAGAAAATAACTATGCTCATGCAACCTGTTTCCTTTTTTAACAAGATTGACATAGAAAAGGAACTATGCTCATGTGACCAATTTCATTTTTTAATGAGCCTGACACAGAAAAGGAAATATGCTCATAACACCTTGTTTCATTTTTTAATGAGCTTGACACAAGAAAATAACTATGCTTATGACGACCTTGATCATTGATTCCAAGAGGGAAAAGCTCTTAAAGGAATACATGCCAAGGGAGATACCTTGATCGTGGCTTCCAAGAGGTCTTCCTTGGACGGAAGAATAATTATTTGGAAGGAATACATGTCAAGGGACTTAATAGGGGTAGGAAGATTAGGCTCCAATGTCCCCATTGAAGGGTTCACCATGTCAACTACCAGATATAAGTCAAAATAAATCAAGTGTTGGCTTGTGGGGGCCTGACCTAGGTTCGTAGTTAATTAGACAAACAAATACCTACACTATTGGCCCTTTCGACAACAGCCCGCCGTGTGTGGACTGAAGTCTCACCCGAAGCAGTATGGGGGGATGCTGGAACCAAGTTTCCACACCCTTGAGATGTCTGAGGGGTTGATTTAGTCCAACTGTGAATACCCTCGTGCACTATCTTAACTTGCAATACCTTCGCGATCTATTATAACTCCCTTCGCGTAGCTCCGAACATCAAGGTAATTGCATAACCCTCTTTTCACACAATAGCATTTTAATCCAAGTATTTAGAGACTTTACGTACTTACCTCGCGGTCCTTTGAGGAAGCGTCGCTCTGCCTCGCTATAGCTGACTGAAGTGTCTACCGTGAACTCAGTAATGAATCCTCCTATAATCCAATCGAGCCAGTGATCAACAATGCGCACAATCTTATCCTCCGATGCTTCCAATATGCGCACCAACTCTGGGGTCCACACAATAAGACCATCGAGTTTCCACCTTCCTTGGCTATCTGCTAGCTTCGCGATCCACTCGTACAACTCAGTAGGGAAATATGCAAAGAATATTTCGTGGATCCTTGTGTACAGGTAGCAGTCTAACCACTCTTCTTTTTTTAGTCCCGAATTCCTGTTCTCCTGCACCGCGAGCTCGTGAATTATCCTGTCCAACCAACCTTCAGTTTCCTTCTTAGTTGGATTCCAATGATATGACATCAGACATCTCTATGCAGATTTTGGTCCTGGCAACAGAACCATTTGTTGGCTTGTGGAGGCTTGAAACAATGTAAACTTTGAAACGGGAACTGATACTGTTACCCGTTTCGTAGAGATAGCAAAAAAGTGACCTGATTTTGAAAAGGGGTGATGCAGAACGAACATGTTTTTTTTAGAGCATAGTTTTTGGAAGGAATGTCATGGGAAGGATAGTTTTATGTACATTACGTTTTAGAATGGTAGTGATTTTCATGCTGATTTTGAAAAGTGAGTATTCTGCATCACCCCCTTTTTTTAAAAGACCTGTTTTTTGGCTTTAAATTTTCTAATGTATAAAATGTAAATAATTATTTTGTAAATTTGATTATTTTTGAAGTGGTTGTTATCTTCACATTTTCTTGTTTTTCATTTTAATTTTAACTTTTTTTTAGTGAGGTTTTTATTGTTTTGCATTTTTAAATAAGAAGATCGATATTTAGAATTTTCGATATTCTACATATTTATACATCCTTAATTAATTTTTCAATCCACATGAAATAGTTGTTTCTAAAAAACAATATTTGTTTAACAATGGACATAAAAATAACCATTTTTAACATAAATATAACTAAAAAACTACACGTTTTAATAATTTTTTGCTAGAATTGACATGTCAAAATCACAATTTTTATACGATAATTTTAACTAAAAGTGGTTAAATAATAGTTTTTTTTTTTATGAATTTCATGTCAAAAAAATAATAATAATCAACTTTTTTTTTCAAAAAATAATGATTAACTTAAAAATCAATGCAAAAATCTCATATTACAAATACTGAACGGATAACAACCTTAATTGAGTGTTTATTCTTCTCATAAAATGTCAAAGTCAAAACATTGCAAAGCTTGATTTACAAGCATAACTTAAATTTAATCAACAATGTCACGTAATCCAAACTCTTCGTCCTCTAGAGTTTCATCATTGTCTTCTTCCACAATATTTTCTGCTTCCTTTTGCTCATTTTCCTCTTCTAATGGATCTTTGATGTCTGCAAATCTCCCAATGTATGTCTTTCCAAACATTCCATGTAATGGTGGTTGGGGTTCCTTTGCCTTTTTTGCCACATGTGATTCACTAAAGTCCCATTTCTTCAACCCAATTTCTTGCATTGCATCTGGAAGAAATTGAAGAGCATTAATTCTTTGCTGAATGAAATTGCATTGTAGTGGATCTTTTTCAATTGCAATGCAATTTCTTCCTTTTTGAAGGCAACATGCTAGTGTTGTACCTAATTATCAAGCATAAAAGAAATAATGAACTAAATTTGTAAAATGACATATTAATTAAAAAATAACATATTGAAATTCAATTCCATATAATAAAACTTACCTGAGCCAGAAAATAAATCTAAAACCCAATCTCCTTCATTTGAACAAATGTCTATAAGATAGTTAATCAATAATTGTGGTTTTTGATAAATGTTAACTATCTCTCATTTTGCTTCTTTGTCTTCATATGTTAGTTTTCTCACAACAACATCATAACTCAGTATTTGGCTATGAATCTTTCTGTCTACACGATTAAAATTCATAGACATATGGCTATCATCTTTTGCCCAACTATCAATATGAATGAACTCACAATCATTTATAAATTGTTGATCTTCATAGAAGATTTGACTTTTGCCTGTAACATGAAACAGTAAAAGTTCAATTAACTTGTACATAAATGAATTTTTCAACATTAATCAAATATACATTTTAAACGTCTTACCATGTATGCTGCATCCTTGAATTTGTTTTCCCCTTGAAGCTTGAAAATATCATTGCCAATTGTGTGTCTGAATGAAATGTCACAAATCTCCATAATGGTGATGACGTGACTTCTACAAATCCCGCAACCACTTTACTAAGAGTTTGATAAGTATAAGGGTCACTATCATAGTCAATGTTTGGAATATTGAAACCATGGGGAATATCTGCAATGACCACCTGCGATCGCCCACGCCTGCCCCACCCACTCATTCGCCCCCTCACCCGCCCTCGTCCACGCCCTTGCCCGCCTCACCCCCTCACCCGCCCTCACCCCCTCACTCGCCCCCTCACCCGCCCTCTCGCCAACCCCCTCACACACCCACCCACCCCCTCACCCGCCCTCACCGTCGCCCTCGCCCACCCCTTCACCGGCTCACCCGCCCTTGCCCACGCCCACACCCGCCCCACCCACTTAGCCACCCTTGCCCGCACCCTCACCCGCCCTTGCCCACGTCCTTGCCAGCGCCACCCCCTCACCTGTGCTCGCCCACCCCACCCCCTCACCCGCCGTCAGCTGCCCCACCCCCTCACCCGCCCTTGCCCACGCCCACGTCCACCCTTCCCCCTCACCTGCCCACGCCCACGTCCACCCTTCCCCCTCACCTGCCCACGCCCACGGCTAGGGCGCGCCACCTCGGCGGCCCGGTGGCTGCGCTGGTGGCTAGGTGATTCCGTGAATTACTCAGCCACTAGGCGGCCACACGGCTGGTGGCTGGTGGCCGGGTGATTCCCGGAATCACCCAGCCACCAACCGGGCCCCCGACTGGTGGCTGGGTGATTCCGGGAATCACCCAGCCACTAGCAGGGTGGCCGCCTGGTAGCTGGGTGATTCCGGGAATCACCCAGCCACCAGCCGAGCGGGCGGCTGGGTGATTCCGGGTCCTAGCTGGGTGATTCCGGGTCCTGTAATCACCTAGCCGCCCGCTCGGCTGGTGGCTGGGTGATTCCCGGAATCACCCAGCCACCAACCGGGCCCCCGACTGGTGGCTGGGTGATTCCGGGAATCACCCAGCCACTAGCAGGGTGGCCGTCTGGTAGCTGGGTGATTCCGGGAATCACCCAGCCACCAGCCGAGCGGGCGGCTGGGTGATTACAGGACCCGGAATCACCCAGCTAGCGCCCGAGAATCACCTAGCCACCAGTCGGGTGGCCGCCTGGTGGCTCGGTGATTCCGGGAATGACCCAGCTTGTGGCCGCCTAGTGGCTAGGTGATTCCCAGAATCACCCAGCCACCGCTCGTCTGGTGGCTGGGTGATTCTGGGAATCACCTAGCCACTAGCCGGCTGGTGGCTAGGTGATTCCCAGAATCACCCAGCCACCGCCCGTCTGGTGGCTGAGTGATTCTGGGAATCACCTAGCCACTAGTCGACCGGTGGCTGGGTGATTCCTGGAATCACCCAGCCACCAGCCGGCCAAGCTGCACCACTTGGGCAGCCCGCCCACCCGCCCGGCTGGTGGCTGGGTGATTCTTGGAATCACCTAGCCACCAGCCATCCGCTCGGCTGGTGGCTAGGTGATTCTGGCAATCACCCAGCCACCAGGCGGCCGCCCAGCTGGTGGCTGGGTGATTCCCGGAATCACTTAGCACCAGGCGACCGCCTAGCTGGTGGCTGGTGGCTAGGTGATTCCAGGAATCACCCAGCCACTAGGCAGCAGCCCGACTGGTGGCTGGATGATTCCCGGAATCACCCAGCCATCGCCCGGCTGGTGGAATCACCCAGCCACCAGGGGGCCGCCCAGCTGGTGGCTGGGTGATTCCCGCCGGGTGGGCGGCTGGTGGCTAAGCGATTCCAGGAATGGCCCAGCCACAAGCCGGGGGGGTGGCTGGTGGTTGGGTGATTCCCGGAATCACCCAACCACCAGCCGGGCGGTGGCTAGGTGATTCCAGGAATCACCCAGCCACCAGCTGGGCGGCCGCTTGGTTAGTGGCTAATCACCCAGCCACCAGCTGCCTGCCCGGCTGGTGGCTGGGTGATTCCCGGAATCACCCAGCCACCAGGTGGTCGCCCAACTAGTGGCTGGGTGATTCCTGGAATCACCCAGCCACCAGTCGGGCGGGCGACTGGTGGCTAGGTGATTCCCGGAATCACCTAGCCACCGCCCGGCTGGTGGCTGGGTGATTCCCGGAATCACCCAGCCACCGCCCCGCTGGCTGGGTGATTCCGGGAATCACCCAACCACCAGCCAAGCAGCCACTTGGTGGCTGAGTGATTCTGGGAATCACCCAGCCATTGCCGCTACTAGCCGGGCAGTGGCTGGGTGATTCCAAGAATCACCCAGCCACCAGCCGGCTAGGCCGCGCCACCCCCGCGGTCCACCCGCCCGCCCGACTGGTGGCTGGGTGATTCTTGGAATCACCCAGCCACCAGCCGCCCACCCAGCTGGTGGCTATGTGATTCCCGGAATCACCCAGCCACTAGGCAGCCGCCCAGCTGGTGGCTGGGTGATTCCGGAAATCACCCAGCCACCAGGCGGCTGCCCGACTAGTGGCTGGGTGATTCCAGGAATCACCCAGCCTGCGGCTGCCTGGTGGCTGGGTGATTCCGGGAATCACCCAGTCACTAGGCGACTGCCCGGCTGGTGGCTGGATGATTCCCGGAATCACCCAAGCACCACCCGGCTGGTGGTTGGGTGATTCCCGACAAGCGGGCGGCTGGTGGCTGGGTGATTCTGGGAATCGCCCAGCCACCAGCCGTGCGGGCGGGCGGGCCACTGGGGTGGCACCAGCCTTGGTCGCGCCACCCCGGCGGCGTGCCCGCCCACCCGGCTGGTTGCTGGGTGATTCCCAGAATCACCCAGCCACCAGCCGCCCGCCCGGCGGGAATCACCCAGCCACCAGCTGGGAATCACCCAACCACTAGCCACATGTGTGGCTGGTGGCTGGACGATTCCCGAAATCACCCAGCCACCAGCCGGGCGGGCGGGCGGGCCGCCGGGGTGGTCCGGCGGGCCGCTCGCCCGCCCGGCTGGTGGCTAGGTGATTCCGGGAATCACCCAGCCACCAGCCGCCCACCTGGCTAGTGGCTGGGTGATTTTGGGAATCACCCAGCCACCAGGCAGCTACCCGGCTGGTGGCTGGGTGATTCCGAGAATCACCCAGCCACCAGCCACCCACCCGGCTGGTGGTTGGGTGATTCTGGGATCACCCAGCCAGCAGCCGCCCACTTGGCTGGTGGTTGGGTGATTTCGGGAATCACCCAGCCACCAGCCGGGTGGCCACCTGGGTGATTCCGGGAATCACCCAGCCACCAGCCGGGCGAGAGGCTGGTGGCTGGGTGATTTCCACCAGCCGGGCGCCCGACTGGGTGATTACGGGAATCACCCAGCCACAAAGCGACCACCCGGCTGGTGGCTGGGTGATTCCCAGAATCACCCAATCACCCAGCCACCAGCCGGAAGGGCGGGCGCGGGCGGCTGGGCGATTCCTGAAATCGCCTAGCCACCAACCGGGTGGGCAGGCGGGCTGCCAGGGTGGCACGAATCACCCGGCCACCAGCCGAGGGGGCCGCTGGGGAGGCGTTGCCTGGGCTGGTGCCACCCCGGTGGCCGCCCGCTTGCCCAGCTGGTGGCGGGGCAATTCCGGGAATCGCTTAGCCACCAGCCGCTTGCCTGGTTGTTGGCTAGGCGATTCTGGGAATCACCCAACCACCACTCGTGCGGGCGGGCAGGCCGCTGGGGTGGCGCGGCCTGGGCTGGCGCCACCCCCGCGGCCTACCTACCTGCCCGCCCGGCTGGTGGCTGGGCAATTTTGAGAATCGCCCAGCCACCAGTCACCCTCCCTGCTGGTGGCTAGGCAATTCCGGGAATCACCCAACCACCAGCCGAGCGGGCGAGCGAGTTGCCGTGGTGGCGCAGCCCAAGCTACGCCACCCCGGCGACCCGCTCGCCCACCCTGCTGGTGGCTGGGCGATTCAGGGAATTGCCCAGCCACCAGCTGCCCGCCCGGCTGGTGGCTGGGCGATTCCGGGAATCGCCGAGCCACCAGCCGGGCGGGCGGGTGGGCCGCCGGGGTGGCGTGGCCTGGGCTGGCGCCACCCCGGCTGCCCGCCCGCTCTCCGGGCTGGTGGCTGGGCAATTCCGGGAATTGCCTAGCCACCAGCCACGCCACCCCGGCGGCCTGCCCGCCTGCCCAGCTAGTGGCTAGGCGATTCCCGGAATTGCCCAGCCACCAGCCGGGTGGGCAGGCTGGCCGCCGGGGTGCCGCGGCCTGGGCTGGCGCCACCCCGACGGCCCGCCCACCCGCCCGGCTGGTGACTGGGTGATCCCCGAAATCATTTTTCTTTTGTATCTAGCATGTTATGGTTGAAAACATGTTGAATTTATACTTTGGAAAGAAAAATGATATCCTACCAAAAACATTAATGTGTTTTTTTCCTCATAAACAACCTTGTTTGGCACATAAAAATTTGTTTTTACTAGCATTTTTTAAAAAGTTTGAAAATTGACCCTAAAGAAAAAAATCATTGTTCCAGTATCATCACTTTTGTTTTGAAGCTATATTTTGCACGAAAATTTCGTAGTAAATTTCGTAGTCACTGCCATTTTTAAAACATGTTCAAAATTGACCCCTAAAAAATAAAATCATCGTTCCAGTATACACACTTTAAATTTTTAGCACTGTTTTTGATGTTTTTTTCGGGGTTTTTTGGCCAGAGTTCCCATTTTAAGTTTATAGTTCCCGTTTCAAAGTTTACATTGTTTTGACCCAGGTTCAGAGTTAATTAGCCAAACAAATCCCTACACTATTGGCCCTTTCGGCAACAGCCCGCGGTGCGTGGACTGAAGTCTCACCCGAAGCAGTATGGGGGGATGCTGGAACCAAGTTTCCGCACCCTCGAGATGTCTGAGGGGTCAATTTAGTCCAACTGTGAATACCTTCGCGCAGGTCACTTTGCGCACTATCCTGACCTGCGATACCTTCGCGATCTATTATAACCGCCTTCGCGCAGCCCTCACTAGGGGCTGAGGTGCTTTTGTGCTGCTTATGGCAGCAATCTAAGCTATTTCCCCAAGTTACACCGCGGATCTTGCTTATCTTCTTGCAATTGTTAGTTATCTTTGCGTAAATAGATACTTATATCACATTTGCTTAATCAACACAATCATATAAGTTCACGCGCCATATAAACAGTGAAAATGCAATTCATACCCAATATACTCAAAGCATAAAACACGAAATAGATACACAAAATTAATGCAAAACTTCTCTTTATTAATGCTTCAATGGTTACAGACTCGACTCATCCCGCACACTCAACTGCGGACTACTAGGCCTCTGTGCACTCAGCTGCAGAGCCTTCTCCTACTCTATGACCCAAAACTAGACCTTACACTTTAGATACTTTGCTATGCTTCTATTCCATGATCATTTTTTTTTTACAACATAGAGCCTTGCTCTATTTATACAATCCCATGGTCCACGGACCATGAGTAGATCTCTAAAGCCGACATTACATTACAAAATTCAGGGCGGACAACCTTATGACTCATGTACAAACTTCGTGCTCCACGCCCACAAAATGCAAAGTCTTTACATCTGATTTACATCTTTTGACCAAAATATGGGCTTTAAGCCCCAAAAATTCCCTCAGGGGATCCCGCGCCCAACATCAAGCATACAATGAGAGGATATTTTTCATTGGTAAATGAAGGCATGGGACAAGTTGTCACATAATTAACCTGTGGTGGGGGGGATACCACTTGTGTATAGGGAACATTTAGGGAGGTTGGATGGTTGGTAGTCATATCATGGACAACAAATGAAAGATGGTCAACAATCACAATGTCTCCATTATGAGGGAAAGACATCAAGAAAAAGAGTGTGGACACAAAAACTTTCATGGCATAGACATAGTCTCACCCAAGGAATGAATTTAAATCCAAGGGGTCTTGGACTACCATAACATCATTGCAGACAATTTATGCTTCCAGGGTAATGGGAAATTTAGGAAGGATCCCTAAAGGTTTAGTGGCTCTTTTATTAAAAGCCAATAGATTCTTAGTAACAAACACAAGCTAAGGGGAACCCAAAGCTTACCAAGCGATTGGAGATAAAAGGTTAATAGAAGCACCTTCATCTACAATATTGCGATGCACGTTTTTATTACAGGCCTTCATAATGATTTGGAAAGAGATGCAAGAAGGGATATGAGGATATTTTAGTATTCCAATTGGAGGAAATGACCTTAGTACTCAGAGGGGGTTCTGAGGGAATATGAGAAATTCCCCCTTGTTGTAAAAGTTTCGAATCAACAAGAAAAACCTAAGCAGTATTAACTTCATTTAAGGGGAGAGTGGGATCGATTGAAGATGGATCAACCAGTTCAAATTCACTTTCCAAGGTGGGATTAACTGAACTTTGACTTAGATCAGTCACTTCATCAACTGATGGTGGGCTGGGAGAAAGCTTACAGTAAGCAGTTGGAAGTTATTGTTGAAAAATAGTAAGGTTTGCCAACAATTTCCAGGCTTCATCCATATGAGGGAAAAGGCGAGTTTAATGATTCGCTTTGCATAACCTACAAGGAAACCTAACTTTACCTTTTTTTCCTGGAACCTTATAATCACTAGTTGAAGGACCAATAGTAAGATGACTAGAATCCTTAGACCACATTTCTAAGACTTTAGGAATACTAGGACAATCATTACAAAGGTGGTCCCCTTACAAAGCTCGTAAGGTAATTTAAGCTTGTCATGTATGTTGTAGGACTCCTCATCATTATCAACGTAAGTGACCCCCAAGTGTCTTTCAACACCGTTTGTAATGCGTGCAAATCAATTCCATTGTAACCAACAAAGCATGGTAGATTGCTTTGCTAGGTCTGATGTGACCTCGTGCATGCCTCATGTGTAAGAGGAGATTCCCAAGGACATGATGCAATAAATGGATTTCACTCCCTATCATAAGATTCTATGTTTGTTTGTATCTTTGGAGTGTTTACTTTCAACATCTATTCCAAAGCCCTACAACTAATCTAATGTAGGTGTAGCTACCATAGAAATATAAAATTGTTTAATTGATTTTATTAAGCATTGATTTTAAGTTGTTGTTTACTCAAGAGGGTCCATGGAGATGAAACTAATGATATTATGACTTGAATCCAAATATAATGCAACGAATATGAAAATGTAATCTTTTTCAATTCGATGAATACTAACTATAGTAAGGAGTGAGAGGTTTCAAGCAAAGAAACAAGTGTAACATTCAAAGCAAGAAACATGAACTACTCTTTGAATGCAAATCAAAGAAAATGTAGGATACACGATTTGGGGGATTTTTTTAAATGCAACTTACTTTGCTTAAAAATGCAAGCTAAAAAATACTTCACCCATGAATTGCAATACAATTTTTTCTTTTTGAAAAACAAATATTCCATGGAAAGGAATAAGAACTCTTTTCATAAAACACTCCAACAAAAAAATATTTGACAAAGTAATTCCAATGTGGAAGAAGATTATAAATACTTAAAAAAAATGAAAACTAATTACGTCAAAGGAATTGAAATGAAAACTTTTCACAAAAACAAAAAAAAATTCCACAAAAAAAAAATTGAAGTGTCGTCCTATAGCAGATCAAGAGTGGACTAAAAAACACAGTAATCAACAGATCAAAGATCACACAGGGGAAACCCTCAGAAAATTCCAATTTTTCCAAGATCAACACAAGTATTAAGTACATAACAGTGTGATGAATTGGGATAGTTGTAGCTTATAGAACAAAACGGTGCGATGTCGATGCACTATCTCTCATGGCAAGGTGTGATGGGCATAAAACTCAAGATTTTTTTTTTTTTTTTTTTTAAATATGCAAAATATATGGGGTTTTACAATAAAATAGGTTTCACAAAATACTCACGAAGGATTTGAGTAAAGAAAACAAGGAATACCACTAAAGAACAACTCATTCCCCAATGGAGCCACCAATATTTTCTGGCGAACAAACCGCTCCTGTGGACAAGAGCGATCTCCCTAGGTTTAAAAACTAATCACTATAACAAAAGAATCAAATACATAGAAACATTCCCTAGTTTCATTACCATTAAATCATAGATGTAGGATTAGATGAATGGTTCATACCTTTTTAAAAATTATTATCCTCACTATTGTTTGTTATGACTTCCAATTTAGTTCTCAATGCTCTGAGAAAACTGCAAAGACACGAACATACACATTATCAAAGCATGTGATACATAAATGATTTAACATAATCTATATAATTGAACAAGGAACCTCATAACAATCACCATAACAATGAACGTGGGAAAGAAATATGCATTTGTATTTATAATGAAAAAGAAAGAGTTACAACCAAATCCTTGATGTTGATAGCTTCCTCCCAATAGTCCCCAATTCCAACCTTGCATTCAAAATCCTTCAATGGCTACTTTAGTAGAGTGAAAGTATAGTTCAAGAGTCTAAAGGGCAAGCCATTTTCCTTTGAGTGCATTGTATTTATAGTCCAAAGATGGAAGTTTGAGATCCGCTTAGGTAGGAAGTATATCCACAATGGAAGGGATGGGTTCCATTATGGTAGGAATGAGATCCAAGATAGGAGGGATGTGAGCTAAATCCCTACCGTTTGGAGTAGATACCATTACGAGGCTTCTAGAATGGAAGCTTCTCATGCTTTTTATATTTTTTACCTACATAAAAAGACCATTGCACTTTTAGAATAGGTAGGTTACGACGATGTCACAAGACATTAGCTATGCAAGGTTCCATGCCACTGATTGTAATGTAGGACACCTGCGATAGTCTCCAAAAAAGGGGTTTTTAAAGTATGTAATTTAGGATTCTTATCTTTCATGGAGAGATGTTTCTTCCATTTTTTTTCGAGGATTGATGACAATAGTTGTCTAGATGCCAAAAGATATGGATTTAACATCATTTTCCTGGATGTGACAAATTTATGTGTAACAATTGTATTTGCTGTAATTGTGGCAAGCAATCTTTTGAAGTTGCTAATTCTCTAAAAATTCTCATTCTATTGAAGAAAAGAAAAGAAAAGAATGTATGATGTTAAAGGGTTGCAAATATTTTTTGTTTTAAACATAAATGTAGTTAAAACATTCCATCAATAAGTTTATACATTTTAATTAATTAATTTAGGACCAATAAGTTTAATATTTTTTTATTATTAATCTTTTGATGAAACGTGAGTGAAACTCAATGTATTTTGAGAAAAAATAACACTTTCATTTTTATTTATTAATATTGTAATGTAGCTAAATGTCTCAAAAAACAAGAGCATTGCACCCAACATATTTAATTACCACTTAATTTATATTGAGAGTTCATATGTGTATCCATTTTCAAGTCTTTGTCTATACAGTCATCATGTCTATTTATTCATCTCATACAATCAAATCTATTCATCCAATACCCAACATTTATTAATAAATGCATTTAATTTGCAATCAAATTCATCCAATCGATATTTGACAATGTTTTCTTTCTTTTAACTGGAACAAGAATTTATATAGAGTCAACAACTTTGGAATATTTGCCACAACTACAACAAATACAAACAAAAATGCGGAAGCAAATTGTTCACCAAACCACTTGAGCTAAGAACCTATGACTTTTTTAAAGAACACAAGGGTGGGATTTTATCCACTTATGTGTACATCGGTCATGGAACCATATAATATGGTGTCTTTGGGTACAACTTGTAACACTACCTTTCATATACCTTGAATTTTCATGAGTTATGAGGTGTTATTGACATTTTGATTTCTAATTTGATCAAAGTGTTAATATGTCAAGTTACTAAAACCACTAATTTTTAAAAATTCGCAGAATTAATTTAATCATGGTTATTAATGACATATTCCTTCAAGTGAATTGAAGTACCATTTCAAAAAGGAAATGAACTCAATAAACCTATTATCACTCGCTTAGGTATAACACTTTCCCTTAAATGGGTGCTATAGACTTTCACACGCACCTAGACAAACTTGTGTATTTATATCAGTAAACAATATATAAACAAATACCAATGCATAAATAATTAGACAGATAAATATATACATATTGATATTTAATCAATATTTCTACATTAGAATCTACACATATATAACCCCCGTCATACAAATATGTAACTAATATATAGATATATTACAAATATACAGATGTATATACAATTAAACAAATGTATATTACAAATACACCAATATTATAAATATACAAGTGTAAGTAATTAATGTGACATGATTCTATGTGTACATATTATTACACAAGTCGTATAAAGGTGCATCGAACAAATTTATAGATGATCATTCAACCACGACACAAAATAAATGATGGATTTGACACATATTGCATTACACACACCAAGGTATATGTGAGAGGTTCAACGCACGATTCATATATATTAATAAAGCCCCATTGCATGCCAACCATGCGTTCATGTTGTTTGTTTGTTTCAACTAGACTGTAGTCTAAAATAGAACATAGCCAATCAGTGGCTATCCAAACATAACTAGTGCTCAGTGTTCCAATGTATTTAGCTTCAAAAATTCCTGTATCCATTGAAGTCAAGCTTGCCAAGACATTACCCATCTCACTTCAACTAACTCTAGGAGTTATAGCCACCTTGTCGAAAATCATGTGCATAGAGAATTATTTTATTTTTATGGCATAAAAGAGTTTAGAGGTTTATTCTAAAACCTAGTGTTAGGAGATGTGTAAGTATATTTGTCCATTTGTCCCCTTAAAATAAAATTAAAAATTAAAAAAATATCTTTTAAATAGAAAAAAATGTCGACTATAAAAAAAATGAATATGTAAGTAGAAGTAAAAAAGATGTGCATGTTATATATAGAAAAAAACTGTTAAAATAAAATATTTTAATGATGTATATA
Organism: Pinus tabuliformis; assembly: GCA_031772625.1. Classification (NCBI taxonomy): domain Eukaryota; kingdom Viridiplantae; phylum Streptophyta; class Pinopsida; order Pinales; family Pinaceae; genus Pinus; species Pinus tabuliformis. The sequence goes on along the minus strand of CM062805.1, from coordinate 537,449,568 downwards.
AAAAAATATTTAATGTAGGTTATCAATAAAAGATTTTAATACGAATTAATATTGACATATACTTAACAACATTAATAATAAAAAACAACCCATTTTAATTTGCATGATAGTATTGATAAAATGTCTCGATGTACATGTTATGTAAACTATTTTAATATCAATTATGTATATATTATATATCATTTAAAAAAAGTATGTATATATCATGAAAAAATATTTTTTTAATGGTTAAAACCTTTTTTTGGTCCTATATCTACTCTATTTAGCATTCAAAAATACAATTTAAACAATGAAAAATAACATTGTATTTTGCACTCTAAAGAAGTTTGCATGTGAAGAAATTTGATCCCTCCAGATTTATGTTAGATCCACAATTAAAAAATTGGTTCTATGCTCATTATAACCCAACTCACTACATAATCCAAATTGTAAAACTTGAATTCAGTCGACCCATAAATATGAAACATCACTCACTTATCTTGTATGTTAATTTCGTTGATTTGGATAAAAGGGAGTCCATGGATAAATACAACGTTTGATTTTGATTCCATCAAGTTATCACTAGAAGGACTAGAGCCTATGCCCATAATGAATCAAAAGGTCGACACTTATTTAATCGGCGATTATTTTGTATATCAAATTAAAACTTTCAAGTGACTTAAGCTCAACACGTAGTCAGTCTAATGTATATTGAAGGTGTAGATTTCATGCAATGAGAAATCCATGATTATACTGAGCTATATAATATTGACGGTTGATTTTCACGTCGAGTGCCAAGTAGCTCGCGAAATAATCTTTTGCATATTAGTCCTTCCCTAATAATGTTTAGCTAACCCTTGGAATGTCATAAGTTTTTGTAATTAAAAAAAAAAAAATAACGACATGAAGGGCATGGAAGGCCTACTCATGACAATTTTTTCTTGCAAAACAAATAATTTAAATTGCACAACTCTATAATTTTACCAAATCCAAATGTGTATATTTTCACAAAATATTTTAATACAGAAAATATAGAGCCCAATCATCACTATTTAAAGAAACTCTATCCTGGCAAAATTTTAAAGCTTCCAAAAAAATGACTCTGACTCTAATACAAGATTTCTTTTTGCAATTCCTTTAAATATCAACAATGGATGGGACTCAACTAGTTGATTTCGGGGCGATGCGGTTTCATAGGAGTTTATTTGGAAAAATTCTAGTTGGACTCTTGGAAGAACAACCGGGGTTTTAGTTGGGCGCTGCCAGGGACACTAGAGGCTCCCTAAATATTTTTGCAGATGAAGAGCATCAAATTGGTGGGTTCAATGATGTAGGTGGCAAGTCGAAGTTGGTTTTGTCTTTGGTTGGAACCTCGGGATTTAGTGTGGGGTGGGGTTTGAACTCGGTTGAGGATTTTCGTGAAGTTGCATCCCAAGTGGGGTCTTAACAGAACTCAACGCCTGCTCCCTCTTAGAGTACATACTTCTTGGGTTCTTTTAGAGGCTAGGTTTTGGGAGATACTTTTGCATGTGCTTTTACTGCCCCCCTGAGAACTCAATCTCTAAACAATCTCCTCTTCTCATAAAGGGTTTTTGGAGGAGGCCTCCCTCCACTTGCGGTTGGAGGGTTTTCTTCAAGTGTTGATACAAGGTTTTATCACTTGGTCAGGAACATGGTTAGCGCGATGCAAGATTCAGAGATCCACTCGTGCACATTGCCTCTAGTGACTCTTTGTGAGGTTAGTCAACAAGAAGGGGGTTTGGATCCAAATCTAAGTGTTGGCAAGGGTCTAAGCACACGACATAAGAAACATAAGTGCATGAGGCTACAAAGGGTTTCCCCAAATATGAATCTCAGGGAAGACATAATGATGGAGGGGGTGAAAGAATTGGAAGATAAGGCAGTTTTTATGAGGGCTAAGGGAAGGAAGTTTAATGCCAAAAACTTAGAGGAATGGTTCGTTGCGGCCATTGGCCCTTATGTCCAACAACTCCTTGAAGTATGCACTCTTGACTATGGTTGGATTCAGGTTATTTTCCATTTGCTATACGAGGATCTTGGCTTGTCTTGAAGGTCTGGAACGTGGAATCTTCCTCAATTCTGTTTAAGCATTAGAATCCTCTTTTTGATGCTAGCAGTGAATGCTTGGATGTTGTTCCCATTTAAGTTTATCGATAATGATTTATGATAGTTTATGGCAATTGATTTATCCTTTAGGGAGACATGTGATAAATCCACATGTCATTTTTTTTTGAACATGGACCTCTATGAAGGTTTGTCAGAGGAAATGGATATCAAGGTTGGTTCCAAGTGGATGTAGTTGCTAGACTATGAAGGATTGCCTTTAGATGCTTTTGATTCCATAATTACAATCATATTTTTAGGGAGTGTAGACTCCCTTTTCATGAGAGTCGATGTTGTTAAGATGAATAGGCAGCGAAGTTGGACCCTCCAGAAGTGGTTTGTCGGGATAGTCTTCACGAAAGGGTGGAAAATACTACCCAAGGTCACCAGACGGAGATTCGAAACTATGGCACATCTCACCTAATCCTTTGGGGCAAGGGCTAACTCAATCATCGCCAACATTGGCTGTGGATCCTCTTCCTTCCTTCGTGGTCGATGCGACAATGGTTGTTCCTAAGGCAACCTCCGCAGTTAGCCAACTTATCGACCCCTCTCCTTCTTTACCTTGTCTCTCTGTTTCTATTTCTAATTTAATTGTTGAGGAAGATTCGTGTGATTTGAGTGGTCCCACATGCAACAAAACAAAAAACCTTCAAAAGTTCAACTCTCATTTTCCTCTTCTAGCGGTTTGTCTTATTGCCACAATGGTGGAGATCCTTTCCACTCCCGTGGTCCTCAATGAAGGGGAATCCTTTGAAGATGTGGGGGTAAAGGAGGTTCTTTATAATATTTGATCCCAGGTTATTTTTTTGTTAGTAGAAGGGATTAATGGGGAGTTAGTGAACTTGTTTCTTTCCTCGCAGGATGGTAGGGGGAGGTGAACAAGAACATTCATTTTTAAGGCTAAAGAGAAAACAAGAGTTGAAATGGATGCATGGTGATCCAGGTCCGGGTGTGACGAAGGACACTTTCAAGACCTTTTACTTTCGTGATGTGTTAAATTGCATTTTTAAAAGAACATCAGTGAAATACATGTGCATGCTGTAAAGAAGACGAACATGAAAATCATCAGTAACATAAAAAACATAAGATGTTGATAATGGAGTTCTTCTAGGAGGGATTACGTCTCTGGGCCCTGGTGTCAAGATGGTGTAGGCCGCTACATTAAGTGCTGTCAATAGTGATGATGTACATAAGAGGTGATGTCACTATCATACAAGGAAAATGCCCTCACGCAGGAGTGGCTCCAAAAGATGTTCCGCTACAGGAACTCTCAGTCAAAAGGACTCCTATCAGTATGACACAAACTCATGCATGATGAGCATCCCGCCAACATGGCATAAAAGGGATCTCAATGCAAACATGCATGACGACAACCTGAGTATCCCATCAACATACAACAAAGGATCTCAAAACATAACATGAAAAATCATGACAACAAGTACATCACATAGACAATTCCGCGTCACATCAAGCAGGAATCATGAAAACAAGTAATAAACAAGATCCCTCATCAACATCAAATAGGGATCTGTGCAGCACAATGCATAGCAAAAGAAGTACATGAACACACTGCATATACCTCACAACCAAGGGCCATTTGAAGAAGCGGATGTCAAACTGCTGAAGCTGTTCGTGCCATCGATCTCACGACATCAATCGCATGGAAATGACTGCTTGCACATAAATGCTGACACCTACATTCCACTTAGAAAAGTGGATGAATAATAGAATGAGAAATATGAATGCACCATCAGATTTTTGGCATTGAATAGTGCAAAATCGACTGTCCAATTTTTGAATTCTGAGAAATTGAGAATCTGGGGCTTAAGGAATCTTTTGGATTCCCCTAGATTTCTCAAAGATTCTGCGCCATAGGTGGACTCGAAATATGCAACTCCAAAGGCAAATCTGACCTCGCCTTTGCGATCCCTGCGGAAAACCATGAAAAATGACTGTAAAATTGACTATATTCCGACATGGAGAAAAAATAGCTCCTCAGGAAAATTTCAAGGATCATGGTTCTGCTCCCTATTTCTACAACAATCATGGTTCCACCCTCATACTGAAAATGGTCGAAAAAAAGCAGAACTCTGATGGAGACGCGGACAACGCCATTGCGTTTGCGGCATCGAGAAGTGCTGAAACCATATAAAATTTGTCAACATTTGACAAAGTGAAAATTTGGCCCTCTTGCAAAACGCTACCTTGAAATGTGTGCACTGCCTCCTCTGCCTCGAAATGCGTGCTCGGTCCTGGTTCCTCCATCCTGAGTGCATTGATGCAATGAAGGTTTATATAAAAAACATGTTGACGGATTTCTCAATAATTCCATTGGCAAGTTGGTTTATGATCTAGTTATTATGGAGGAGGTCGGGCGGTCAAACCCCGCCTCCTTTTTTTTATACATCAAATTTTTATTTAAAAAAAATAGGGTCGGGCTGGGCCTGCCTTGGGCGGCCCGCCCACCCCATCTCCCGCTGGCTCCATTGTTTTCTTAAAGTAGTGGTTGTGTGTTTTGGGATTGGGTCTGTGCCCCAAGGGTCGGCCCACCCAAAACCTCCGTGCGTACTATGGTGGTTTCGTGGGAGGGGCTAGGGGTAGTGGCCTGCCCCTCCACTAAATTATGGTTTTTTTTTTTTTTGTAAACAATATGCCAATTTTGAAAAATCCGGATTTTGACTGAAGGGGTCATTTTAATCAGGCCACAAATTCAACTAGAATCCGGCCGGAGTTGGTTGGATTCCGTCTGCCGGAAAAGTCAAAATTGTGGCCTCCTTAAGCTTGCCCAGTGAGCAAAAGTCAACCCAACTTTGACTGCTTCTAACTTTCACATACGGACTCGGTTTGACGAACTGTTCGCACCACCGCGATCACGACGACGAGATCTTCGACATGAATTTTGTTCGAGCATAATCCAAGCACTTTGATTTTTGAGCTTTCCTGAGTCCTCTTTGTCCTGTGTGTGTCTCTGGAGCCACCTGGATCAATCCTCCCCACTGAGGAGCTTTGGTCCTCCAAAAGCATGAAAAGTAATCTGCAACTTCTCTATACCTTGTCTGCATCACAAGCATCCTAAAAGGTCTCGCTTCCATCTCCTTCACCTTTGTTCTTTGGAGCCTTAAGCAATGAGCCAACACCTGCAACCTCTGCAACCTGTAGTACATTGTTTTTCAATTTACATGCTTGAATTTCATGACCAACTAATGACCCAAGCATCCCACACTTGCCACGAGTTATAACACATACTCGGTGGTCAAGTTTACAACAAGATGGACGCAATACCCCAGCTACGAAAACAAGACCAACACATCATTGTTGCTTCAACAAGTGATGGAAAACACATCATCACTGCAACACATGATTTACAAAGATAAGGCCAAACACTATTGTTTTTCTTTAACAAGTGATGGAAACATGACATCACTTTCACAATGCAACATGCGACACCAAATAAGACCAGACATCATTGTTGCTGAACAAGTGATGGCAAACACATCATCACTTTTACATTTTAAAATGCAACAAATGATTTACAAAAGCACGACCATGAAACATCAACATGTCTAGAAACCATTTTTCACTTATCAAGGTGAATGGGTCACCTCCTTGTGGTGGTTTTTCTTGTCGAACAACTACTTCACCTGGTTCATACATCGACGCTTTGTCTTTAAGGTGCTGCTCTGGATGGAGCCTCCAACATGTGGCTCTTTGATGGCTACTTCTATCACAATGACTACAATAGGTTTTCCTCCAAATTTTCTTAACCTGTTTCTTTACCTGTTGTTGAGAGGGTCTTTCATGCCTCATCCTTTTGTGTGCTGCCATTCTTTTCCAACACTTAGAAAATGTATGGTTATGTAATCCACAAAAGGTACATGTTTTTCGATGCCATGTTTTACGTTCATCATTAACAACATGATCATAATCGAAATGAACATTCGAATGTCGAGAGTGGTTATACCTTTCCTTGCTGTCTCTGGTGTAAGTATGGCGATGAGAGCTTGCCTTAGCTCTTTCCTTGCAATGGAAACTACCATGGGATGATGGGGATGTTTTCCCATCATTCTCTTTCCTCGACCATTTTGATGATGCCTCGAAAGAATCTGACACCTTCGAGCATTCTCCTTTAGTGTATCTCGAGCCTACAAATTGAGGTCTCTGCACAACCTCCAGTGGTTGAGTCATGCCTTGGTTATTAAAACCAAGTTCTTCTTCCTTCTCGTGCTTCGTCCTGGTAAGGAGCCTCATGTTTGTCCCTGTAATTGGGATCTCCAAATCTCCAACGGAAAGCATACTATGTGAAGACGAAACCGAAAGGAAATCAACATCTTTTACCTCCTTTTTCGATTTGGAAAGAACTGATGAGGGCTTCTCAAAATTTGTTGTTGGGGGTTCATTAGCTGTCTCGTCACATTCCCCAACTTCTTTTCTGACATACCCAAGTCCTGTCTAACGAGGTAATTCTTCTACTTTGATGGGGTTGACAATGACTTGGCCATTAATGCCCAAGCCTTTCCCTTGATACCTCATTCTCTTCAACAATTTGGAGCCAATTCCTGTGTTATGATTTTAAAAAAGAGCGAAATCATCATCAGGATACATACATGAATTCAGAGAATTACTTTTTACCTCACATGGGTCACGCTGCAACTTTACCAAGGCCTCGTCCTTTTCTTGTAGTTGTAGTAGTAAACACTGTTTTTCCTCTTTCTCTTCATGTAAACACATCTTCAATTTAGCGTTCTCTGTTTGAAGATTATGTTTGTTTTCTTCAGTTCTTCCATTGCCTCTTTTGTGGCTTGCAACTAAAGCTGCAATCACTCCTTTTCCTCTGCCTCTTTCTGTAGAATTTCATACATTATTTCCACCCTTTTGGAAATTTTGAGCATGGTCTCGTACATTGCTTTTTCATTCTTTGTCATTGCACGTTCCATTGTTCACGCTGCAATTCACATAAATGCAAAGACCGCTCTAATACCACTTGATCCAGGTCCGGGTGTGACGAAGGACCCTTCCAAGACCTTTTACTTTCGTGATGTGTTATATTGCATTTTTAAAAGAACGTTAGTGAAATACATGTGCATGCTATAAAGAGAAGGAACATGACAATCATCAGTAACATAAAAAACATAAGACATTGATAATGGAGTTCATCCAGGAGGGACTACATCTCCGGGCCCTGGTGTCTAGATGGTGTAGGCCATTGCATTAAGTGCTGTCAATAGTGATGATGTACATAAGAGGTGATGTCGCTATCATACAAGGAAAATGCCCTCATGCAGGAGTGGCTCCAAAAGATGTTTCGCTATAGGAACTCTCAGTCAAAAGGATTCCTATCAATATGACACAAACTCATGCATGATGAGCATCCTGCCAACATGGCATAAAAGGGATCTCAATGCAAACATACATGACGACAACCTGAGTATCCCATCAATGTACAACAAAGGGATCTTAAACATAACATGACAAATCATGACAACAAGTACATCACATAGACGATTCCGTGTCACATCAAGCAGGAACCATGAAAACAAGTAATAAACAAGATCCCTCATCAACATCAAACAGGGACTTGTGCAACACAATGCATAGCAAAAGAAGTACATGAACACACTGCATATACCTCACAACCAAGGGCCATCTGAAGAAGCAGATGTCAAACTGCTGAAGCTATTCGTGCCATTGATCTCACGACATCAATCGCATGGAAATGGCTGCTTGCACATAAATGCTGACACCTGCATTCCACTTAGAAAAGTGGCTGAAGAATAGAATGAGAAAATGAGAAATCTGAATGCACCATTAGATTTGTGGCATCGAATAGTGCAAAATCGACTATCCAATTTTTGAATTCTGAGAAATTGAGAATCTGGGGCTCAAGGAATCTTTTGGATTCCCCCTAGATTCCTCAAAGATTCTGCTCCATAGGTGGACTGGAAATATGCAACTCCAAAGGCGAATCTGACCTCACCATTGCGATCCCTGCGGAAAACCATTAAAAATGACTATAAACTTGACTATATTCTGACATGGAGAAAAATTACCTCCTCGGGAAAATTTCAAGGATCGTGGTTCCGCTCCTTGTTTCTACAACAATCATGGTTCCACCCTCATATTGAAAATGGTCGAAAAAATGCAGAACTTTGATGGAGACACGGACAATACCATTGCGTTCATGGCGTCGAGAAATGTTGAAACCATATAAAAGTTGTCAAAATCTGATAAAGTGAAAATTTGGCCCTCCTACAAAACGCTGCCTCGAACTGTGTGCACTGCCTCCTTTGCCTCGAAATGCGTGCCCACTCCTGGTTCCTCCATCCTGAGCACACTGATGAAATGAAGGTTTATATAAAAAACATGTTGATGGATTTCTCAAGAATTCTGTTGGCAAGTTGGTTTATGATCTGGTTATTATGGAGGAGGTCAGGTGGTCAAACCCCGCCTCCTTTTTTTATACATCAAATTTTTATTTAAAAAAACAGGGTTGGACTGGGCCTGCCTTGGGCGGCCCGCCCACCCCATCTCCCGCCAGCTCCATTTCTTTCTTAAGGCGGTGGTTGTGTGTTTCGGGATTGGGTCCGTGCCCCAAGGGTTGGCCCACCCAAAACCTTCATGCATACTATGGTGGTTCTATGGGAGGGGCCAGGGTAGTGGCCCGCCCCTCCACTAAATTATTTTTTTGATATGGTTTGGGGTGGCGGGGTTGGTGGCCTGCCACCCCTTTTTATTTTTATTTTTTTTTATATTAAAACAATATGCCAATTTTGAACAATTCGGATTTTGACCGAAGGGGTCATTTTAATCAGGCCACAAATTTGCCTAGAATCCAGCCGGAGTTGGCCGGATTCTGTCTGCCAGAAAAGTCGAAATTGTGGCCTCCTTAAGCCTGCCCAGTGAGCAAAAGTCAACCCAACTTTGACTGCTTCTAACTTTCGCATACAGACTGGTTTGACGAACCGTTAGCACCACCGCGATCATGACGATGAGATCTTCGACATGAATTTGGTTCGAGCATAATCCAAGAACTTTGATTTTTGAGCTTTCCTGAGTCCTCTTTGTCCTGTGTGTGTCTCTGGAGCCACCTGGATCACATGGAGACAATAATCGATTACTAGGGAAATTAAAGTAGTGAAAGTGATCAGTTAGGTTATTCAATGAAACTTATTTCCTCTAATTGCATGGGTTTTTCAACCCCTTCAAAGAAATTTGCCTTAAAGAGAATAACTCAAGTTAGAATCCAAATGCCTTTTTTCTTCAAGAAACCCTTGGGGATGGGGATACTATTTCAAATGTTATATAATATTTGTTTGGTGGGTAGATTTTTTTGGGTCTAGATGCCTAGAGGAGGTCAGGCAGTCTTGCAGTGGGATGGAAATCCCAGTCCTGTAATCTCCTAAATTCCTGGGGGATTAGTCACAATTGGGCTAGGGGTTTTTATCAAAAGAGATAAGTTGTAACCTTATTTCTTTAAATATTTATGGGACCTACTCTGATAGGAAATATTTATGGGATATCTTATTTGTAAAACAGGTATTGAAAATGGAATTTGTGATCACGGGTGGATATATAAACTTTTCGATAGGGGAATTTGAGGTGTAGGGTCCAAGAGATACTACAAAGGTAATGGATGTGGGAGCTATTAAGATCAATCCTACTTAGAGGAACAAACATGTTGGTGAGGATCGGGTCAAAAAGAGGCTTCATTGATTCCTCCTTTTAGAAGCCATGGTGGGTAGGTTCTCGGTGATAAAGCAATGGGTTGGCAACGTGAGTGTATCTAACCATTTCCCCATCTTTTTAGACATCTACGGTGAGGGCAGGAAACTTGCTAGTTCTCTTAAAATGAGCTCCACTTGGCTTCGAGAGGAGGATTTCATCAAGTTAAAGGACAATTAGAAATCTTACTCTCTAAAGGTGGGTTTTTAGGTTGCGGTTTAGTTCGAGGAAGACTTAAAATTTATAAAAAAACTTTCTAAGTATTTGGCCTTCCTAAAAAGGAAAAAGTATGAGTAGGATATGTTATCACTCAGGTTGTTCCCAAAAGTTGTAGGAAAGGGAATACGGCCGAGGTAACCACAGACCAATCTTTTAGATGCAGGTTCTAGCCAATTTGCATCTAGAGAGGGCTCTCTCTTTATAATTTAGCTTTGTTTTAAGGTATATTAGGCTAGTTATGAAGTATAAGGGTTTGTTTGATTTTTGGATGGTGATATTCAATAGAACAGGGGTGTAAACCTGAGAAGTTCAGTCCATTGGGCTAATGGAGTCTATGGGGATGAACTGCTGGATGCGGTTTCTTTGATAGAGGGTGGTACTACAGAGCAAGGTAATCAATCATGGAACAATTTATAAGTTGGAATCAGATGGGATGGAGTCAGTGGGTGAAGGGAAATTAAGAATCCTTCATCATGCAAACAGAGGGAAAGTGGATGATTATTGCTAGGTAGCAGTTGAGAATTCCTTAGCTAATATTCAAGATGTAAGAACTAGGGGAAACAGGAGCAGTTAAGAATTCCTGTTTATGCTAATTCTGAAGAAAACATTAATAATAACAGAGATTGAACACAGAGTGCAAACAAGCAAATTCTGAGTTATTATTTTCCTCTATTATTCAGATCATGGAACATATATGATAATAGTAAACACAGAAACTGAAAACACAAGTAAGAGGGACTTATTGATCCATAAGATGATTCAATAATTTTGTAACAGATCCTCTGCTATCAATTCCACATCCAGAGATTCAAGCAACAATGGATTCCAACAGCTTTTGTATTTAAAAGGTTTTTCAGAGTTACAGAGCAGTCTAAGAAATGTATCACCAACCCCAAATACTTCGCTTGGGGAGGTATTTATACAAAAGTGCTTATAAAATATCTCAAAGAGATAATATTTAGTAATAACTCATTCTACCTACTTTATAGGAGAAGTAAATGATCTTGAAAACAGGGAGAAATAAATGAAGAAGTAAATGCTGTTGTGCTGGCTGCTCAGTTGGTGAGATGTGTTGACTGTAAGCTCGGTGAGTCGGCTGGTGGTTGTTTCCACTGATATTCCGCGCTGCTGCCTCAGCTTTCTCGGGCATATTTAATTTTGATTTGATAGACTGTTGCCCCGCATGACTCTTATCCGTTCCTATTCTCTGCTTTATAGTATCTATTGTATCCTGGATAAAACAAAAGTTGAAACATGCCTATAGGATTTCCAACATGCTTTGCCACCACTTCTCTTCTGGTAAATTATGTCTTTGTAGCTTTCTCAAAGTCTCATCAGCGTCTGTGTACCTGAAGAAGTTAGGCTGGACGGTAAAAAGATGTTTCACTTCATGCTCAATATAAAATAGATTTTCCAAGTTGTTGTAGAGAGTTTGGCCAGATGGAAGGGCCTTCTCTGCTAAAGTACTTGATGATGCATTTACTTGATCAGCAGCATGTTTGTCCAACTTGTGCATGTACTCAACTTGTCTCAACAGGCGTTCATTACTTCCCAACAGACTTGGCAAGCCCCTTTCATGCAAAACTGCAAATATTTCTATAAAAGAGTCTATCTCCACTTGCATATCCTGGCACCTCCTTTCTAGATTCTGCATCAGGGTTCTCTTGGTCAGAACTCTTTTGATTGTTAGGATGGTGCCTGTCCTGTCTCTGATGTCTAGTGCTGCTAGTTCTTCACTGGTCTTAGTGTTCAAAAAATGGATTAGCCTGTTGGCCTGTTCGGGCATATGTCCCAATAGAGTTCTGGCCTTTTGAATTTCCACTTGGGCTACTGCTATCAAGTCAATCTGCTCATAAATAGTTTGAATAGATCTCCATACATTACTAATGGATTGACTGATGTTAGCCCACAAAATGCCTTTGATTTCTCCCAGAGGCTTATCTAAAGAGAGGTCCTTTTCCAATGCTTTTACCCTGTTCTCTAACGCTTTCACCTCTCTTGTCTTTTCTGCCACAGTCATTTTGGATTTGTCATAACTCACTTCTAATTTTGCCAATTTCTCTTTGGATTCTTTCAATTCTGATACTTGGAGTTTTAATTCCTCCATGGCTTTTATTAACTCCTCTGTGGTCATGGTAGTGCTGCTGCCTGCTGCTGTTGTTGTTGCTGAAGTACCTGTGGCGATTGCTGCTGATGTTGGAGGGGCAGTTGTGACTGTTGGAGCTACTTCAGGTGGCTGGGAGGTCGACTCTCCCTGCTTCTCTCTTATTGCTTTCTCCAATGCCTGCTCTGTCTCACTTAGTCTCTCATTCATTTTCATAAGCAGGTCCATTATGTTCTCCTCTGCGTTTTGCTGTACAACCTCTGTAGTTTGTGGATGCATAGTAGTAGGCAGCTTTAGTTGTTTCTTGAGGGCAACAATGTCCTCTTCCTTCTTTTTCATCAATGCTTTTATTCCTTTGGCATCCTTGGGATCATGTCCCAGCTCGATGATAATATCTTCCAAGGACTTTATTCTGTTGTCTTTGGCTAAAGAAGATGCCTTCTCCAAATCTAGCTGGGCAGATGTGTTGTTTAATGAGTTCTACAATTTATAAGCCAACATTGCCTTATCTGCCAATGTAGAGTAGACCATCTCTCCAGTTTGCTTATGCAGCTCAATCTGGTCCATAGGATGAATGTCTTTGGCAAGGACCTCCAGATTTGTTCTAATGTAGTCAGCTGCTGACTGTGGCTGCTACACTTTAGGCTTAAAGTGGCTCAAGATCATTTTTCCTTCTTTAATGTCATATGCAGACATTAACCTTTGCTGGTTGGCAAGGGTCATCTTGAGAAGCTGATTATAAAGTTGCAGCCTCAGTGGGTCATTCCGGGCTTTTATCTCTGTGAATATCTTTTTGATCTCAGAGCCTTGCTTGCTTTGTGGCTTTGTGGAGGAAACTTCCACACTATGCTGCCTTTCTAGGTCCTGCCTATGAGGGCTGGTGGATGTTTCTATTACCGGGGAGATCTGTGGGCTAGTTGCCCTCTCGCCTCTTAGGCTTTCTATGGTTTCCTCAATAATTTCCTCTTCAGGTAGAGGATTTATTCTTTGCCTTTTTGCCCTTGGTTGCTCTGCTGGTCCACTTACAGGTGTGGCCTCTTCTCTGTCTCTTTTCCTGCCCCTTTCCTCATTTAGAGGAGTCTGTAATGCTGGTATCTCTGGTGCTTTGGTCAGGACAGGAGGAATTTGCCCTAGGCCCTGTTCGTTTGATGTTGCTGGCTGATCTGTCATTATGTGCTGCTCTGTATCTAGCGCTTCTTTGCCATTTGATGTCCCTACAGCTGGTGTAGTGCTTTCTTGGGTAGGTTGCTGTGAAGTTCCAGCAGATGATGTACCCACTCCGGTTTGCTGAGGTAGCTTGAAAAACACCTGTCCAAAAGAGTCCAGATCAAGAGTCTTTTCTAGATTTTTCATAGCTTGTTCCATTTTCTCTTGCTCAGTAAGCTTTTCTATCAATGTGCCCTCTACCCACTCATCTTGACTAGCAAATTGCTCTATTTCAGGGATCCTACAATGTTTATAGGCTGATAGCCTGTTTTTTACTTTTCTTTCACTGATAAATCCATTTGGGTCATAGGGTACCCACTGAAAGCTCTTCTTTAATTTGAGTTGTTCCCCCAATATTTTATTAGCATCTTGCCATGCTTCTCTTTGGTTAATGATAAAGGGGCCTAATTGGTTCCTTATTCTCAGCTGAGCTTTTTTCTTCACATTGCAAAAATGAGTTAAATCGACACTACTAAGTTGCCTGAAATATTCCAAAGCAAACAGTCTCATGGGCACATACTTGGGCAGCTTATAAGGGCACAACTCATAGCCATATATTCTGATCTCAGTGTGATTCTGGTAGAAATACCAGTCACCTATTCTATAGTTCTTGGAGAGCTGTAAAATCTTCTGCATATCACCAGAGAGTCTAGGAGGAGGAGCTCTCAACAGTAGAGAGGAAACTGGATGTATGAAAAAGTCAATGAATTCACAGTAGGTATAAGGGGAGTCATGGACATTGTGGAAGACTGAGGTCCAAAAGATTACAGACCTCCGCTCTCCTTTAGAATCCAATTTTCTGATGGGAAACTAAAAATTGTCTGTTTGGAAATACAAGAACATATGATATATATAAGAGGTATACTTGAAGACTCCTTCTCTGTCCAGACTCAAGAATTGGTCATGGATCTTTTTGGCAATGAAAGTAACATAGTCATATTTAACAGCAGGGGGCTGTCCTGGAGTAAATATGGACAACAAAACTAAGGTGGTCTCATCAACATATTCACTTGTCTTGAATCCCAAGACATAGGATATCATATCAATGATGAATCTTCCAGCTTTATTGAACTAGACATGTAGAAAGGGAGGTGGGAATTTGGGCTGGCAATCTGGTCTCATAAATGTTTGAGCAATGCAGGTTATTTCTGAGTTTGGCATTTTAGGGCCCTGCTCAAGCAAGAATCCCATAGAAAGAGGAGCCAGAGGCTGAATGGGTTTGAAGTGCAACATCTCATTTATGGACTCAGGAGTTATATAAAAGAGAACAATTCCAGATGGAGTCTTGACTGCTCTTTGGGCAGGTTCATAATTGGCACAACATAGGCGGATTATATCAGGGAAAACATTGATTGAGGGGAGGTAGTACATGGGCAGATTGGATTCTCATATTCCATAGAGGTCAGAGTTACTTAGGTGACTGTTCCTGATTTCACAGAATGCTTGGAGGTGGTTTTGGTCACTAGTTAAGTCTTGGATTTGAAAATATCTTTGGGCAGGTTCATAATTGGCACAACATAGGCAGATTATATCAGGGAAAACATTGACTGAGGGGAGGTAGTACATGTGCAGATTGGATTCCCATATTCCATAGAGGTCAGAGTTACTTAGGTGACTGTTCCTGTTTTCACAGAATGCTTGGAGGTGGTTTTGGTCACCAGTTAAGTCTTGGATTTGAAAATCTCTATCAGCTAGGGGTAACCACTCCAGGTCTTTATGAGGTGCATTGAGAGGCGCAACATTAAGGGCCACGAGAGCTTCCATTTATTCAATTCTCTGTGTTTTTAAGCTGGAGATTGAATTTCTATGAGAAAAATGGGCAAAATGGGAGTTCTGGTGAATTTCAGCGGGCTAATAGACTGTTTTGTTCTTGAATTTGGCTCTCACAGGTATAATTTTACTGAGGAAAACTAAAACACAGGTTCAGAAGGCGGAATAAGGTAAATACCTATGTTCTTGCGGCAAATGAGCATAACTTGTAGGTTGGATGATGAATTGTAGAGCGGGACGCCAGATTATGCTGGCCGGGTGGCAGACTGGAGCTTTTGTAGTTTTCTGGACGTAATTTGCATGCACAGTCTCGGGAAGCAAACAAATGAAGATGAACAAAAATGACGGTTTTTATGGGTTTTTTAACAAATATTGGCTTTGGCGGGCTTTTGGTGCTTTTTTATGATGACTTCAGCATGACGTGATGTTTTGTCGCATAGTGGGGTACGGAGGCTGACGTGGTGATGACATGGAGGTGATGTCAGCGGATGATGTGGTGATGACATCAGCGGGGGGTTCAGCGGGGGCGGTAAGAGGTATCGGCCCACGCCGCTTTTAAGCCAAGATGGTATTGGGTGGGAGGGCCGCGAGCATACCGAGAGGACGCCACCTGTCCAGGGTACGACAGTAATACTAGAGTTTCCTCTGGCGGTAAACATCGGATGGGAGGGGAGGCGCGATATGTTTGTGAGCCGTCCGATGAGTGGGCGCCGATTGGACGGTTGGCGCTTACTGAAGGCGATGGATGGTTAAGTGCGCGGGGCCTGAACGACGTTCAACGATTTATAATGCATGGGGCTATTTATCATTGGTTCCGGGGTTGCAGGTATGGTTATTAATTAACCAAAGGTTAATTAATCCCATGGTTGCGCACAAAGGGTAATTATAAGGTTTCTAATAAACCTTTAATTCCCGAAATAATATGGTTTATAACTAAACTGGGGCGGGAAATAATAAACTCTTGGGTTTTTCCTTTATGTACATAATACTGGCAGGGGGAACAAATTATATGGGGTTTATATAATAAAGTTAATATGTTAAAATGAGAGCTATGTTTTGAACCAAAAGCGCTAAGTTTAAAGAGTCAAAAAACTAGGCTTAGGGAAATGAAAAGGCGCCAAACTATGAAGTTGGATAACTTATGATGATGGACCAAGAGGATTTTTATACAAGAAATGTGGCTTCTTTGTATTAAGCAAGACTATTATTTTCCTCCGACTTTTCATGAAATGGAGTAACTTAAGAGTATTGAACAGATCTCAATATCCTTGGGGGGAGGTTAGTAAGTGTTTTTTGGGAGAAGAGTGAGGGGAAGTTAGACATGCTTCATTTGATCTATCACCACATAGTTGCCATGGTACTTATGATAGTAATAAGATGAATCACCTTTGAAAGACAAAATTACTCATAAGCCTGCTTCTGCAACATCAAAAATGCCTACCCAGCCTATTACACCTAACATTTTTTCTTCCTTTTCCTTGGGTGCATTTAAACTGGCAAACCCTTACTCTCTCCTTTTCTTTTAACTGCCATCCTATCTAAGTCTGCCATTATTTCTTCCAGGGGCTCAGATTTAGCTGTTGAGCACCTTTGCTTCTCTACCTAACTATTTATCTGCCAAGCTTGAACTGTTTGGACAAATTTTGTTCTCTATCTCTAAAACAAGAAATTTAAACATGAAATGGCCAAGATTAAGCTGTTTGGCCATCGATCGACTGTGGCAAGAGTCAACTAATTGCACACAATGAAATTATTTGCAAAAGTAGAATAGTAGTGGCATTTTGGACTAGCACACTTTCCTGGTCTTCTCCATTTGGGGTTCATTTCCTTTCTTTTTGACCATTTCATTCTTTTTGCCCTTTGATCTTTCTTTTAGGGCATACCCTCTTTTCATTTTTGATACTTTGATTTTTTTCAAAATATGGAACCTTTGCAGCATGGAAATGATGAACATATTTGGGATTTTACCAGTCAATCATGAAATATGACACCTATTGGTATATGAGCATAACACTGGCTCCACTTGGGGATTACTTTTCCCGGTGAAAAATCAAGAATAGTAGGTCAGATGGCCTTATATTCAATTCTTGCTATATTTTGAAATTTCATCTTTGTTGTAAGTAAACAAAACTGTACCTCTGCAAAATATATACATTTCTCATGAGCTCATTCAAACAATTGCAGCTCTGTTTTGGATAGTTTGTCTGAATGTTTGTTCTCCTATTTATAGCTCCCAAGTCTTCTTCTTCAATTTCTGGTAAACTGAAAAGGTAACACAAAGAGGTAGCACAGTTCCTTGACTGTTCCTCAAAATTTGCTACATATTGCTTCCCATTTTATTGCTGTAATAAACTGCGGAAAGTAAACATTTTTATGTACAAGTTAGAGTCCTGACATATCAACAAACTGGATCAAAATGATGCTTCAACATCCGACCATTGATTGGCCCATCTTCTGCTTCTGAACCACCCAGAGTTTTCAAAAAGTAGGTGTTGTTTCCTTGTGAGGCCAGAATGGCAAAAGGTCCCTTCCATATGGAGTCAAACTTCCCATGTTTTCCTTTATCTTCCCTTCTGGAATCCCATTTCAGGACTTTGTCTCCTATGAAAAAATCTTCTGCCTTGGTCCTCTTGTCAAATATCTTCTTAAGTTTTTCTTGTAGAATTTGAGATCTCTGATATACCTCTTCTCTAGTCTACTGCAAATGTATAGTCTGATTTATTCTTCTCTGAATGTCATTGGGTTTTGCCTGCACTTCTTGGAGGAACTTTATCGCAGGGACTCCCAAAGATGAAGGGAATATAGCTTCCATGCCATAAACCAATTCATAGGGGCTTGTTCCAATGGATCTCTTTGTAGTCAATCTGTCTGCCCAAAGTGCATTGATAAGCTTCTTATGCCAGTTTTTCTTGTTTTCCTCCAATACTTTCTTAATGATATTGATCAGGCTTTTATTGGATGATTCAGCTAGACCATTACCTTGAGGGTAATAGGCTGTGGAGTGGCCTAAGGTAATGTGGTATTTGTGACAGAAATTGATCATTCTTTTGGATTTAAAAGCAGCAGCATTGTCTGTTATAATCTTTTCAGGACAGCCAAATCTGGACAGGATATTGGTTTCTAGGAATTGCATGATTACTGAATCATTAGCTTGTCTACAAGGGATGGCTTCTATCCACTTGGTGAAGTAGTCTGTGGCAGTCAGAATCCATTTGTGCTGGCCAGAAGAGGGAGGGTGAATTTCCCCAATGAAATCTAAACCCCATTGTTGAAATGGTCTTTCAGTGGAAATTGGTCTAAGGGGTAGAGGTAGAAGCTTTCTCTTGCCTTCAAAGATTTGACATTTATGGCAAGTAGTAACAAACTTTTTGACATCAGCAAACAGGGTGGGCCAATAAAATCCAGCCCTTAGGATTTTATCAGTAGTTGATTTCCAGTACAAATGTCCACCACAGTCCCCTGCATGAAATTCTTTCAGCACTTTGTCAGTTTCATCCTTTGTTAAGCAACTCAGTGAAATGCCTTTGTGATTTTTCCAAAATAAAACATTATCTAAAATACAGAATTTTGAAGCTTTCATTTTTAGAAATCTCTTTTTAGTTTTGGATAACCCTGGAGGAGCCTGCAGGTTGAGCAATACATAAATTATATCAGCATACCAAGGTGATTGTAAAAAGGCTTGATTGATCTGTGGAGTCGCCATCTCCTGTTCGTTATCCAGTTCATTGATATCAAGAGCTTGAAAGTTGGTTTCAGTCATAAGTTTAGCTAATCATTGTCCTTTTATCAGCTTTGTTGGTTTAATTTCAATGTCATATTCCAAAATGTTAGCTATCCACTTGCTCCGTTTGCTCTCAATTCCTTCCCGAGTTAGGATATCTTTGACAACAGTATTTGGCACATAAGCTATTACATGCGAGAATAAGATATAAACTTTGAAGTCCTTAATAGCTTTAACAAGTGCATAAGCCTATTTTTCCATGATTTGATACTTAAGTGGTGCATCTCTAAGCGCTTTGCTGAAAAAAGCTATGGGTTTTTCACACCCCTGATCATATTTTTGTAATAAAACAACAACAATAGTATGTTCAGATGCAAACGAGAAGATTATGAAGTCTCTGTCAAATTTTGGGCTTGTAAGGATTGGTGTTTTAGTTAAAGCTATTTTGATTTCTTCAAAGGCTTGTTTAGCTTCTATTGTCCACTTGACCTTGGAATCTTTCTTCAGCATGCTGTTCAACAGTCTGATTAATTCAGCTAGATTAGGTGTGAATCTTCTTAGAAAGTTAATTTTTCCTAGGAAAGCTTGGAGTTCTTTGATATTTCTAGGGTGAGGAACTTGCAGAATGGCTTGTATTCTGTCTGGATCTATTCTAATGCCTTCTTTGGAGATGATGTGACCTAATAGTTTGCCCTCTTCTAGGCCAAATAATGATTTCTTTGGGTTCGGTGATATACCATATTTTATGCAGATTAAAAACACTTGTCTGAGATGATCTAGGTGTTCCTGATCTGATTTGGAAAAGGCAGTGAGATCATCTAGGTATATGACCAGGAAATCATGAATTTCTTTAGCAAAAGCTATGTCCATGGCCCGTTGAAAAGTTTCCCCTGTGTTCTTCAGTCCGAATGGCATCTTTACATACTTGAAAGTTCCCCAAGGTGTTGTAAAAGCAGTTTTTCCATGATTATCAGGGTGAACTAAAATCTAGTTGAAGCCTAAAAACCCATCTAGCAGTGAAATTCTAGAGGCACCTACTACCCTCTGTAAAATGTGGTCCATCTTAGGTAAGGGGTAGTGGTCTTTTAAAGAGACTTTGTTTAAATTCCTCAAATCAACACACAATTTGATTTCTCCTGTTTTTTTCCTAGTGGAGACTAAATTAGAGACCCATTCTGAGAATCTAATGGATGCAATTATCCCAGCTTCATACATTCTCTTGACTTCCTTTTCAATTAGAGGGAGGAGTACAGGGTTTACCCTTCTGAGTTTTTGTTTGGAAGGTTTTTGATTTTCTTTGAGGGGTATTGTATGTTGAATCACAGAAGTGTCATAGGATTTGAGATCTTCATAGCTCCATGCAAAAATATCCTGAAATTATCTGAACAGTTCAATATATTTCAGCTTTTGGTCAGGATGCAAAGTTTTGGACAATTTTATCATTTTAGGATTCTGTTCAGTCCCTATATTACAATCCTCAATTTCTGCGTTTAATGGCTGCATTTTAGGTTTCCTTGAAATATCATTAGAATAAAAAATGTCTTCCAGAGGAGTTAATCCTGTGGGTAAAAAATTGTCCTTTAAATCAATAACTTCAGATTCTGCTCCAACAGTTTCATCAATGTCTGTTTCTTTAAGTTCTTGTAACTTTTTGCTGGTAAATTTTGTTGGATGTAATATTTGATTTGCTACTTCCGCTGAAATGTGCGTTTCAGTTTTGTCTATTTGATCATCTTCACTAATAGTGCCTGTGTCTATATTGGTGCTGGAAAATTCTTCTTTTAAAGTCAGGAAATTATTAATCTGAGTGTCATTGTCAAACACTTGCCAGTTTTTAACGTTGTCAGGTACAGTCAGCTTGTGTTTAATCTCAGCTGTAAAATGATGATTAGGCTCAAACGAAAACTTACAAGTGCTGGCAAATGTTGCTAAACTGTGAGCGTGCAAATTGTGATTCCTTGGAATTTTGGCAAGATGTGATTCTAGAAAGGTATTGAGTATTTCAATTGCTGCCCCTCTATAAGACCTTAACCTGAGGTCATTTGTGAGGAAGTTTCCTTTCATTTGTTGGATAACTAAATCAGAGTCTCCCAATATTGATATCCTAACTGCCCCTAAACTTTTGATCAATTTGAGTCCTAGCAGGAGGGCTTCATATTCAACCATGTTATTTGTGCATCTAAAATTCAGCCTGTATGCATGTCCTTCAGCATGA
The DNA here is from genome assembly GCA_031772625.1 of Pinus tabuliformis. Taxonomy (NCBI): domain Eukaryota; kingdom Viridiplantae; phylum Streptophyta; class Pinopsida; order Pinales; family Pinaceae; genus Pinus; species Pinus tabuliformis. Next base: position 537,428,508 of record CM062805.1, on the reverse strand, counting down.
TCATTTTCCATGTTATGTATCCAAATCCCTGCCCCTGCTCCTAGCTTATTGACAGATCCATCAAATTCTAAATACCATAGGATTTCTTGATTACAGCTAGCATTAGGAGTTTTAAAAATTTGCTTAGTAGGCAGATTTGGATTTTCAGTTTCATGTGGTTTCCCTTGTGTGTCTGTTGTATCATTGGTCACAGAAATTTCTTGAATCTGAACACTAGATTTTTCATTTATGACTTTTTCTTGTGCTGATGCTAAAACCTTGTCATTAGTTGGAGGGCAAATTTCAACATTGTATAGGATGAAAGAGTCCATATCAGAATGCATGGAATAGATGGGAAAATTTTGGGGTTTCTCCTGGCTGCTTACCACATATTTCATCAGAGTTTCTCGGTACAATCTCTTTGGCTGGCCAAATACAGAAATGGTAGCATAGGACATGTCCAACTGTAAAGATCCCTGGAGCTTTGCACCCTAAAATCTGGACAATAACATGCCATATTTTGGTGGGATATCAGCTACCACTACATCCATTAAAATTGTCTTGGCAGGGTATTGAACTAATGATACACATAAATCTTTGATTAACCCTAGACATCTGACCTGGCTAGAATCGAAAGAGAACAAGTCTTTGTATGGCCTGGTGATATCTAGGTCCAACTTTTCCATCACAGATTTGGGCATTAAATTATGGGAAGCTCCAGAATCAAACATTGCATTGTGAAGTACTTTGTCATGAATATTCAGACTTACATAGAAAGGAGGAACTCCTCCATCTACTGATTTTCCATTTACTTCAGGGCCAAAAATTAATTCTGGCTGGTCATCTAGGACATTTACTGCATCTCTGTTTTCTGAAATTTGAAGTGATCGACTGATTTGTTCTCTATAGACATCATGTTTAGCCAATTCGGACAATGGAATGGCTATCTTTAATTTGCCTATTTTAGTCTCAAGGTTGAAAGGTTTTTCTATTTGAATTTTTTCATTTCGGGCAGCAAGATTTTCTTTTCCTGCTGTATTTTCTGTGTTATTTTCCTTTTCGAGAGTGCTGTTATGAGCTGAATCTGTTTCCAAGTCCATTTCTGGAGGCTCTTCCACAGTTCCTTTGAGAGGAATGGAAGTTGAAGGCTGTTTTCTAGGTTGTTTATTGTCTGATATATCTTCAACTATTGGATGATTTGGATTATGAATTGTTTTAGGAGACGTTTGTACAAGAGGGTTGCTAGCCTTAGCTTTAGTAGGTTGCTTGGTTTGTTTCTGTTTATTGTTTTCAGGGACATCTATCTTTCTGCCTCTCAGGTTGTATTGCTTGTGAACCTCATAGACAGCTGTATCATATCCCTCCCTAAAATCGAATGATTCCCCAGATTGGGTTTGGAATTGATTAAAAGTATGAGCTTCTTGGTCATCCTGGGTCAAAAAAATTTGTTGTTCACTATTGAGACCCATTAAGTTAATTTGAGTGTCCTCTGTTGGTTCACTAGACGTCGAAGCTTCAACATAGTTTTCTTGGAATGGAGGTCTAATGTTTTGGTCAGGACCAACCTTTCCAGTATTGGGATTCTGATTTTTTCTGAAATTTGGGTTTCTCCCAGTGTTACTCGGTTGACCATCCCAAGAGGATTTCCTCTCAATTATTTCTACTCTATCACCCAGTCTATCCATTCCTTTAATAATTGCATCTAATTTTTGTTCAAATGCAGAGGGTTCTTCTTTGAAAGGTGTTCTCCTTTCAGCTCTAGCTCGAGCTCGTTTAGAAATCAGGTTGGCCTCTACACTGACAGCTATACTCTGCATGTCTTCTAAGCTTGGAGGAGCTCTTTCCCTAAGCTGATATGCCATGTCAGAATCAAATCCATCAGGGAATTTGATCAAGGCCAGGTCTGGTGGAGGTCTGAGATTCTGAGGGATAGCATTGTATACATTATTAAATCTGGCACAGTAATCTTGGACACTTTCTTGTGGGCCTCTTTTCAAACTCTCATATTCTGATAGGATGTGTAAAGGGTCCTTCTTCTTTTCCCATCTGTTCAAAAAAGTTTGATAAAGGGCATCTGGGTCAGCAATAGTGTTTACAGGGAGTGCCCTAAACCAGGTCCTAACATCACCAGTTAAACTCTGAACAAAGATCTTCATTCTCACATCATCAACATCAATCTCATAGTTTTCAAAATAATCTGTCATTTTCTTGGTATGTTGTTGAGCTGTATAGATGCCAGTACCTTCAAAATAGGTAATTTTGCTTTGATAATCTTGGGGCATAGCCCCTGGATTTGTAGGTAATTGCAGGGGAGCATATCAATTTTCCATATTTGCAAAGATAAGTGTAACGGCTGGAAGAACAGGGATAACAGTGGAAATATATGCTGTGGTTGAGGGAGTGGAAGAGATGGTTTGAAGTGCTGATGGTGAACTTGGAGAAGCAACAGTAATGGCAGAAAGGACTAATGCTTTTGCAGGAGTCAGCTCAGATTGGGTAAGGTTCTGCTGGCTTTTAAGGTGTTTAGGAATCAAATTGGGATTCTGAAACACAGGTGGAGGATTTGGATCTGGATTTGATCTAGTGTAACGGATCTTCTTCTTTGGAGCCAGCTTCTGAAAGTATTTTTTGGTTTTTCTTGAAATATTTGAAGAATACAACTTTAGACAATATCTCTCTAGGAAGTTTTTAAAATATGGCAGTTTTGAATTTTTCCTGCAGATCTATTGAAACAGGGAACTGATCAAGTATTTGAGACAACTATTCAACGCCTAAAACTAGACTGGAGATAGACTGAAGCAACTTTTATTTACTCCTGTAATTGCATAGCAAAAGCAGTTTCAAAGGCTAGCTGGCTAACTTCAGGCTCCATCTGTAGCTTTAAAAATAAACAGCAGTAACAAACAATTTATTTGGACTCCCCAGTGGAGTCGCCAATGATGTTATCACTCAGGTTGTTCCCAAAAGTTGTAAGAAAGGGAATACGGCCGAGGTAACCACAGACCAATCTTTTAGATGCAGGTTCTAGCCAATCTGCATCCAGAGAGGGCTCTCTCTTTATAATTTAGCTTTGTTTTAAGGTATATTAGGCTAGTTATGAAGTACAAGGGTTTGTTTGATTTTTGGATGGTGATATTCAATAGAACAGGGGTGTAAACCTGAGAAGTTCAGTTCATTGGGCTAATGGAGTATATGGGGATGAACTGTTGGATGCGGTTTCTTTGATAGAGGGTGGTACTACAGAGCAAGGTAATCAATCATGGAAAAATGTATAAACTGAAATAATATGGGATGGAGCCAATGGGTGAAGGGCAATTAAGAATCCTTCATCATGTAGACAGAGGGAAAGTGGATGATTATTGCTAGGGAGCAGTTAAGAATTCCTTAGCTAATATTCAAGATATAAGAACTAGGGGAAACAGGAGCAGTTAAGAATTCCTGCTTATGCTAATTTTGAAGAAAACATTAATAATAATAGAGATTGAACACAAAGTGCAAACAAGCAAATTCTGAGTTATTCTTTTTCTCTATTATTCAGATCATGGAACATATATGATATAGTAAACACAGAAACTGAAAACACAAGTAAGAGGGACTTATTGATCCATAAGATGATTCAAGAATTCTGTAACAGATCCTCTGCTATCAATTCCACATCCAGAGAGTCCAGTAACAATGGATTCCAGCAGCTTTTGTATTCAGAAGGTTTTCAGAGTTACAGTGCAGTCTAAGAAATGTATCACCAACCCCAAATACTTCGCTTGGGGAGGTATTTATACAAAAGTGTTTACAAAATATCTCAAAGAGATAATATCTAGTAATAACTCATTCTACCTACTTTACAGGAGAAGTAAATGATCTTGAAAACAGGGAGAAATAAATGAAGAAGTAAATGCTGTTGTGCTGGCTGCTCAGTTGGTGAGATGTGTTGATTGTAAGCTCGGTGAGTCAGCTAGTCGCTATTTCCACTGATATTCCACGCTGCTGCCTCAGCTTTCTCGGGCGTATTTATTTTTGATTTGATAGACTGTTGCCCCGCATGAATTTTATTCGTTCCTATTCTCCGCTTTATGGTATATGTTGTATCCTGGATAAAACAAACGTTGAAACATGCCTATAGGATTTCCAACATGCTTTGCCACCACTTCTCTTCTGGTAAATTATGTCTTTGTAGCTTTCTCAAAGTCTCATCAACATCTGTGTACCTGAAGAAGTTAGGCTGGACGGTAAAAAGATGTTTCACTTCATGCTCAATATAAAATAGATTTTCCAAGTTGTTGTAGAGAGTTTGGCCAGATGGAAGGGCATTCTCTGCTGAAGTACTTGATGATGCATTTACTTGATCAACATCATGTTTGTCCAACTTGTGCGTGTACTCAACTTGTCTCAATAGGCGTTCATTTCTTCCCAACAGACTTGGCAAGCCCCTTTCATGCAAAACTGCAAATCTTTCTATAAAAGAGTCTATCTCCACTTGCATATCCTAGCACCTCCTTTCCAGATTCTGCATCAGGGTTCTCTTGGTCAGAACTCTTTTGATTGTTAGGATGGTGCCTATCCTGTCTCTGATGTCCAGTGCTGCTAGTTCTTCACTGGTCTTAGTGTTCAAAAAATGGATTAGCCTGTTGGCCTGTTCGGGCATATGTCCCAATAGAGTTCTGGCCTTTTGAATTTCCACTTGGGCTACTGCTATCAAGTCAATCTGCTCATAAATAGTTTGAATAGATATCCATACATTACTAATGGATTGACTGATGTTAGCCCACAAAATGCCTTTGATTTCTCCCAGAGGCTTATCTAAAGAGAGGTCATTTTCCAATGCTTTTACCCTGTTCTCTAATGCTTTCACCTCTCTTGTCTTTTTTGCCACAGTCATTTTGGATTTGTCATAACTCACTTCTAATTTTGCCAATTTCTCTTTGGCTTCTTTCAATTCTGATACTTGGAGTTTTAATTCCTCCATGGCTTTTATTAACTCCTCTGTGGTCATGGTAGTGTTGTTGCCTGCTGTTGTTGTTGTTGTTGAAGTACCTGTGGCGATTGCTGCTGATGTTGGAGGGGCAATTGTAACTGTTGGAGCTACTTCAGGTGGCTGGGAGGTCGACTCTCCCTGCTTCTCTTTTATTTCTTTCTCCAATGCTTGCTCTGTCTCACTTAGTCTCTCATTCATTTTCATAAGCAGGTCCATTATGTCCTCCTCTGCTTTTTGCTGTACAACCTCTGTAGTTTGTGGATGCATAGTAGTAGGCAGCTTTAGTTGTTTCCTGAGGGCAGCAATGTTCTCTTCCTTCTTTTTCATCAATGTTTTTATTCCTTTGGCATCCTTGGGATCATGTCCCAGCTCGATGATAATATCTTCCAAGGACTTCATTCTTTTGTCTTTGGCTAAAGAAGATGCCTTCCCCAAATCTAGCTGGGCAGGTGTGTTGTTTAATGAGTTCTGCAATTTATAAGCCAACATTGCCTTATCTGCCAATGTAGAGTAGAACATCTCTCAAGTTTGCTTATGCAGCTCAACCTGGTCCATAGGATGAATGTCTTTGGCAAGGACCTCCAGATTTGTTCTAATGTATTCAATCGCTGACTGTGGCTGCTGCACTTTAGGCTTAAAGTGGCTCAAGATCATTTTTCCTTCTTTAATGTCATATGCAGACATTAACCTTTGCTGGTTGGCAGGGGTCATCTTGAGAAGTTGATTATAAAGTTGTAGCCTCAATGGGTCATTCTGGGCTTTTATCTCTGTGAATATCTTTTTGATCTCAGAGCCCTGCTTGCTTTGTGGCCTTGTGGAGGAAACTTCCACACTATGCTGCCTTTCTAGGTCCTGCCTATGAGGGTTGGTGGATGTTTCTATTACCGGGGAGATCTGTGGGCTGGTTGCCCTCTCGCCTCTTAGGATTTCTATGGTTTCCTCAATAATTTCCTCTTCAGGTAGAGGATTTATTCTTTGCCTTTTTGCCCCTGGTTGCTCTGCTGGTCCACTTACAGGTGTGGCCTCTTCTCTGTCTCTTTTCTTGCCCCTTTCCTCATTTAGAGGAGTCTGTAATGCTGGTACCTCTGGTGCTTTGTTCTGGACAGGAGGAATTTGCCCTAGGCCCTGTTCGTTTGATGTTGCTGGCTGATCTGTCATTATGTGCTGCTCTGTATCTAGTGCTTCTTTGCCCTTTGATGTCCCTACAACTGGTGTAGTGATTTCTTGGGTAGGTTGCTGTGAAGTTCTAGCAGATGATGTACCCACTCCGGTTTGCTAAGGCAGCTTGAAAAACACCTGTCCAAAAGAGTCCAGGTCAAGAGTCTTTTCTAGATTTTTCATAGCTTGTTCCATTTTCTATTGCTCAGTAAGCTCTTATATCAATGTGCCCTCTACCCACTCATATTGATTAGCAAATTACTCTATTTCAGGGATCCTACAATGTTTATAGGCTGATAGCCTGTTTTTTACTTTTCTTTCACTAATAAAGCCATTTGGGTCATAGGGTACTCACTGAAAGCTCTTCTTTAATTTGAGTTGTTCCCCCAATATTTTATCAGCATCTTGCCATGCTTCCCTTTTGTTAATGATAAAGGGGCCTAATTGGTTCCTTATCCTCAGCTGACCTTTTTTCTTCACATTGCAAAAATGAGTTAAATCAGCACTACTAAATTGCCTGAAATATTCCAGAGCAAACAGTCTCATGGGCACATACTTGGGCAGCTTATAAGGGCATAACTCATAGCCATATATCTTGATCTCAATGTGCTTCTGGTAGAAATACCAGTCACCTATTCTGTAGTTCTTGGAGAGCTGTAAAATCTTCTGCATATCACTAGAGAGTCTAGGAGGAGGAGCTCTCATCAGTAGAGAGGAAACCAGATGTATGAACAAGTAAATGAATTCACAGTAGGTATAAGGGGAGTCATGGACATTGTGGAAGACTGAGGTCCAAAAGATTACAGACCTCCACTCTCCTTTAGAATCCAATTTTCTGATGGGAAACTGAAAATTGTCTATTTGAAAATACAGGAACAGATGATATATATAAGAGGTATACTTGAAGACTCCTTCTTTGTCCAGACTCAAGAATTGGTCATGGATCTTGTTGGCAATGAAAATAGCATAGTCATATTTGACAGCAGGGGGCTGTCCTGGAGTAAATATGGACAACAAAACTAAGGTGGTCTCATCAACATATTCACTTGTCTTGAATCCTAGGACATAGGATATCATATCAATGATGAATCTTCCAACTTTATTGAACTATACATGTAGAAAGGGAGGTGGGAATTTGGGTTGGAAATCTGGTCTCATAAATGTTTGAGCAATGCGGGTTATTTCTGAGTTTGGCATTTTAGGGCCCCACTCAAGCAAGAATCCCATAGAAAGAGGAGCCAGAGGCTGAATGGGTTTGAAGTGCAACATCTCATTTATGGACTCAAGAGTTATATAAAAGAGAAAAGTTCCAAATGGAGTCTTGACTGCTCTTTGGGCAGGTTCATAATTGGCACAGCATAGGCGGATTATATCAGGGAAAACATTGACTGAGGGGAGGTAGTACATGGGCAGATTGGATTCCCATATTCCATAGAGGTCAGAGTTACTTAGGTGACTGTTCCTGATTTCACAGAATGCTTGGAGGTGGTTTTGGTCACCAGTTAAGTCTTGGATTTGAAAATCTCTATCAGCCAGGGGTAACCACTCCAGGTCTTTATGAGGTGCATTGAGAGGCACAACATTAAGGGCCACGAGAGCTTCCATTTATTCAATTCTCTGTGTTTTTAAGCTGGAGGTTGAATTTCTGTGGGAAAAATGGGCAAAGTGGGAGTTCTGGTGAATTTCAGCGGGCTAATAGACTGTTTTGTTCTTGAATTTGGCTCTCACAGGTATAATTTTACTGAGGAAAACTAAAAACACAGGTTCGGAAGGCGGAATAAGGTAAATACCTGTGTTCTTGCGGCGAACGAGCGTAACTTGCAGGTTGGATGATGAATTGTAGAGCGGGATGCCGGATTATGCTGGCCGGGTGGCAGACTGGAGCTTCTGTAGTTTTTTGGACGTAATTTGCATGCACAGTCTCGGGAAGCAAACGAATGAAAATGAACAAAAATGATGGTTTTTACGGGTTTTTTAACAAATATTGGCTTTGGCAGGCTTTTGGCGCTTTTTTATGATGACGTCAGCATGATGTGATGTTTTGTCGCGTAGCGGGGTACGAAGGCTAATGTGGCAATGACGCAGAGGTGACATCAGCGGATGATGTGGTGATGACGTCAGCAGGGGGGTCAGTAAGCGGTATCGGCCCGCACCACTTTTAGGCCAAGGTGGTATTGGGTGGGAGGGCTGCGAGCATACTGGGAGGACGCCACCTGTCCAGGGTACGACAGTAATACCAGAGTTTCCCCGGGCGGTAAACGTCGGATGGGAGGGGAGGCATGATATGTTTGTGAGCCGTCCGATGAGTGGGTGCCGATCGGACGGTTGGCGCTTACTGAAGGTGATGGATGGTTAAATGCGTGGGGCCCGCATGACATATCAACGTTTTATAACGCATGGGGCTATTTATCATTGGTTCCGGGGTTGCAGGTATGGTTATTAATTAACCAAAGGTTAATTAATCCCATGGTTGCACACAAAGGGTAATTATAAGGTTTCTAATAAACCTTTAATTCCCGAAATAATATGGTTTATAACTAAACCGGGGCGGGAAATAATAAACTCTTGGGTTTTTCCTTTATGTACATAATACAGGCAGGGGGAACAAATTATATGGAGTTTATATAATAAAGTTAATATGTTAAAATGAGAGCTATGTTTTGAACCAAAAGCACTAAGTTTAAAGAGTCAAAAAATTAGGCTTAGGGAAATGAAAAGGTGCCAAACTATGAAGTTGGATAACTTATGATGATGGAACAAGAGGATTTTTACACAAGAAATGTGGCTTCTTTGTATTAAGCAAGACTGTTACTTTCCTCCGGCTTTTCATGAAATGGAGTAACTTAAGAGTATTGAGCAGATCTCAATATCCTTGGGGGGAGGTTAGTAAGTGTTTTTGGGAGAAGAGTGAGGGGAAGTTAGACATGCTTCATTTGATCTATCACCACATAGTTGTCATGGTACTTATGATAGTAATAAGATGAATCACCTTTGAAAGACAAAATTACTCATAAGCCTGCTTCTGCAACATCAAAACTGCCTACCCAGCCTATTACACCTAACATTTTTTCTTCCTTTTCCTTGGGTGCATTTAAACTAGCAAACCCTTACTCTCTCCTTTTCTTTTAACTTGCCATCCTATCTAAGTCTGCCCTTATTTCTTCCAGGGGCTCAGATTTAGCTTTTGAGCACCTTTGCTTCTCTACCTAACTATTTATCTGCCAAGCTTGAACTGTTTGGACAGATTTTGTTCTCTATCTCTAAAACAAGAAATTTAAACATGAACTAGCCAAGATTAAGCTGTTTGGCCATCCATCGACTGTGGCAAGAGTCAACTAATTGCACACAATGAAATTCTTTGCGAAAGTAGAATAGTAGTGGCATTTTGGACTAGCACAGTTTCCTGGTTGTCTCCATTTGGGGTTCATTTCCTTTCTTTTTTCCCTTTGATCTTTCTTTTATGGCATACCCTCTTTTCATTTTTAATCTTTTGATTTTTTTCAAAATATGGAACCTTTGCAACATGGAAATGATGAACATATTTGGGATTTTACCAATGAATCATGAAATATGAAACCTATTGGTATAGGAGCATAACAGGATATAATGCAAGTGGAAAGGGATTTGGAATATATCACTTCCTCCTCATATTGTGGCTATGCTAGCCAAGATGCCAGGGATGAGCTTTTATGACTGGAAGTTGTTAAGAATAACCTTCATGATGAGAAAGAAGCAGTTTGGATACATTGAGAAGCTTGAAGGCTAAGATCAAAAGCTTCAAGGCAAATAATGAAAGGTTGGTGAAGGTACAAGAGAGGCAAGATGAGGTGAATGCAGTCACACTATAAAGCCTCTCAGTCTTACAAAGACAAAAGTAACATGAGTTGGAGGCTAACTATAGAGATAAGCTGAGCCCTTTGGAATCAAAAGAGAGAACAAATGGGGCAGATTGTAGAAGGCCTAGGAAGAAGCACAAAAAGGAGGACACTGTGAGAGTAAATGCACCATTGAGCACCCTAGAAAGATGAGCCAACACTCATGGGCATCACTTTTGTGGATATTATAGTTATACTACCAAAAGACACCAGTCTCATTATTATCATTCTTATCACCATCATAATCATTAGAAAAAAGAGGGAAAGAGACTATATGCCTGAAGAGTTTAAGAAAGTGAAACCACACACATTTGATGGGGAAATGAAGAAATTAGAAGTTGTAGAAGCTTGGCTGCTTGGAATGAACAAGTTCTTCAAAGGCAAAGATATCTATCTATAATCTCAAAGGAAAAACATACATATTGTGGGAGGATTTGAAGAATGTCAGGGGTGTCACAGAAGAAGGGCTGACTTTAGGTGAGTTTGAAAGGCTCCTCAGAGGAAAATACTTATCAAATAGATATTATGACAACAAGGCAAAGGAATTTTATGAGCTGAAAATGGGACATTTGTCAGATAAAGAAAACACTACCAAATTTCTAGAATTGTTGATATATGTGCCATATCTCAAAGATGAGAAAGCAAAAGTTCAATGATTTATCAGTGGGTTGCACATGTCATTTATAGAGTGCATTGAATTTTACAAACCTCAAACCTTGGATGACGCCATAAAGAAATTAAAACATTGTTACGAGCAAGCAAACAAAAGGTATGAATTTAAAGGAGGAAGGCAAAAGGCAGGGGGGAAGATAAAAGGAAATGGCCCAAGAAGGTCATAGACAAGAAGGAAAATAAAATCTCAGCTAATGAAATTCACTTTCAATTGAAATTTGGTCAAGCTGATAGAGGTTGTGCACATATTCTTACAGGTGAGCAGAGTAGGTCTGCGGAAAATGAACCACTTAAATGTTGTACCTATCGCGAGAACCATCAAAAAAGGGAATGGATGCACCATAAAAGCACAAGACCTCAAATTTATAGTGCGGAAGAATCTCAGACTGTGGGTGAAATAGGAAAGAGAAAGCCCATAATTTATGCATCATTGGAAAATCACTAGACAAACCACCAGGTATCCCTCATTGAGATGGAAGGTAAGTTGTGTGATCAAGTTATCTCTATTTTAATTGACCCAGTTTCTAACTAAATTTACGTTAGTACAAAACTTGTAGAAAAGTTCCATATTTCCAAGGAAACGCATGTAGAACCATGGTTAGTTCAACTAGTAATAGGGGCCAAGAGAAGAATTAATTACTAGGTGGAATCATGTGCATTTGAGCTCAATGACATGCCAAATTCAACACATTTAAATTTGTTGCCATTGGATGTGTAAAACATGTTATTGGGCATGTATTGGATTTACAAGCACCACAATAAAGTGGATTACTTTGAAAAGGTAATCAAGTACCTAGATGACCAGGGAGAAAGAAGAATTTTACAGGGCAAGCGAAATCCTACTTCAGTGAGGCTGATCATAGATATGTCGGTCAAGCGCTACAAGAAAAAGGGATGTATCTTATATGCTCTGCAAATTTCGAACAATGAGGAAGCTCGCTGTAGTATTGAAAATGAGGAAAGTGAGTTGGTGAAGAGATATCCAATTTTGGACAATATGAAGATATATTTCCAACAAAGGTTCATGGATTAACTCCACATAGAAAGGTAGATTTCTCTATTGATTTGATGCCTAGAGAAACACTAAAATCCAAGGCACCATATAAGATGAGCACTCTTGAGTTAGTTGAGCGAAAATTACAGCTAAAAGTGATGCTAAATAAGAGCTATATAAGGCCAAGCTTGTCTCCATGGGGAGCACTAGTTCTATTTCTGAAAAAAAAGGATGGCACCCTCAGAGAATGCATTAGCTATAGAAAATTAAATAAGGTGATCATAAAGAACTGGTAATTGTTGCCATAGATTGATGACCTCTTTGAGCAGTTAAGGGGAACAACAATTTTCTCCAAGATCATCTTGAAGTCAGTGTATCGTCAAGTGTGCATTAAGGATGAAGACATCCATAAGACCATATTCCAAACAAGATATGAGAATTATGAGTTTTAATTGGTACCCTTTGGGTTGACTAATGCCTCAATTACATTCATATGTTTAATGAATAATGTGCTGCATTCTTACTTGGAAAATTTTGTGATTATTTTATTTGATGGCATATTGGTGTATTCGAGGATGGAAGAAGAGAATGAGAAGCACTTGGCTATAATGTTAAAATTCTTGAGGGAGCACAAGCTTTATGCAAAGCTTAGAAAGTGTGAGTTTTTCCAGTCATAGATACATTACTTGGGGCACATTGTCTCCAAGGAGGGGATATCAGTTGTGTTATGCAACCAGATCACTAAACAAAAGAAAAGATAGATTAACGACTTGAAAATTAGCCTCTTCGAGGGGAAACCTCCTTTACATCACATAAATGAACAATTCTTGGATGATACAAATGACAAGGACTCCTTTATATATAGGAGTCTAAGGGACCACAATATATTCTGAGCCTACATAACAATAATAATGTAAGATCACAACAATAACAATAATGGGCTTCTATGGGGCACAAAAATAATAATATGGGGGCTACATGGGCACAAAAATAACAATATGGGGCTACACTAACAATAACAATAAGAGGGATACACTAGTATTATAGGGACCTAACATGCCCCTCTCCTTCATAAAAAATGTTGTCCTCAACACTTGAGTACTTCTAGATGATTTTGTATAAAATTATCATCCTCCCATGTGGAATATTCAGCATGTAAGTTCTTCCACTTAATGAGACACTTCGAAATTGATTGATTTCACAGATGTCGGGTTCTTGTTTCTGTGATTGCTTTAGGTTCCAATATGATTTTTCCTTCTTCAGCAAGTTCTGGCAATACTGTTTGAATTGAGATCTTGTCACCGATAACCTTATTTAATTATGAAACATGGAAAACTGCGTGTACTCGGGAAGATACAGGAAACTCCAATTTGTATGCCATAGTACAAATCTTTTGCAAGACCTTGTAAGGACCATAGTAATTGGGTGATAATTTATTATTTTTATTAGCTTGCTTGAGGGACATTTGTTTGTAGGGTTGTAATCGTAAAAATACCGAGTCGCCTACATCAAAACTTCCTTCATTACGATGTTGATCTACCTATTGTTGCATTCGATTCTGTACCAGAGTGAGGTTATCCTTTAAGAGTTATATAACTTGTTGTTGATGCACAATGTTATATTCCATTGTTTGAACCTAATAATTTTATCTTAAATATGATGTGATTGACAGTGGATGATATCCATAAAGTGCCATAAATGGGGTCATTTTTGCTGCAGTATGGAAGGAACTGTTATACCACCATTCATCCAGAGGTAAGCACTTGACCCAGTGTATTTGTTTTATCATATAAAAATCAACAAAGATATCCTTCCAAACATTTGTTCACTATCTTATTTTTTCCGCCAGATTGAGGATAGTAAGATGAACTATGAGCTAATTAAGTACCAAGACAAGAAAATAATTCTTTCTAAAAATTTCCAGTGAAAATGGGATCTCTGTCGCTTATAATAATCTTTGGGTTTCCATGTAGCTTTTGAATTGTTTCCATAAATACAGTAGCAACTATATTGGCTTTAAAAGGATGAGATAATGCCCAAAGTGTGCATACTTGGGTAAGTCTATCAACTACCACCATGATGACACTCTTTCCTTCAGACTTGGGTAAACCCGTGATAAAATCCATTAAGACCTCCTCCCAATGCTAACTTGGAATGGCTAAAGGTTATAACAGATCCAGGGTCTTGATTATCTTAACTTTATTTTGTTGGAAAACCAAACATTCTGCCACAAACTTCTGAATATCAGATTTAAGGCCATCCCAAAAGAATTCCTTCTTGACCCTGTGGTAAGTTTTTAAAAATCCTAAAAACCCTCCTAAGGGGGAGGTGTGCAATTCCAAAATAATATTTTGTTTGAGTTGGGAATATTTTGTTGCACTTAGTCTCGTAATTTTGATATATCATGTTGCATTTCTTCCTTTTCTTCATGTGGCATAGTAGAGCTTTAAAATTGCTTACTAGGAGTATCAATTTTTTTGTTTCAAGGAATATGGGAACCAAATAATGATATCTATGCTTTACTATGCCCTTTGAATTAGTTTAGACTAATCTTTCAAACAAAACTTATGCAAAAAAAAATACACACCTTTTTCTTCTTGCTTTTTGGAGCTTGATATTGAAACTATTGTATCTCTGTAATTTTGACCTCCCAAGGTCTGAAATTTGCTGTTGCGGTAGCACTCTAAGTCTTCTTTCTAATACCACAAGTTAGACCAAGATTGGATTCTTCAATATAAATGTATGCCAAATCTCCCACGATGACCTGATTATGGACTAGTTCAGTAGAGCGAACTTGTATGGGATGCCACGTGTCACTATTTCAACATTTGGCCTTGAAATTGATATAAAAAAAACTACATTTCGATTGATTTTAGCCACTTCTAACAAAATTCAAATCCGATTCTTGAAAATAAATATATGACAATTTTACCTAGGTCACTTGTTTGAGACTGAATTTTGGAGCACGCAAAAACCCTAACTTCTTCGAATTATTTCTCATAAAACATAGCGAACCAAGATTTGAAATTTCTATACGAAGTTCACCAATATTTCTATTCGATGTGGTAGAAATTTCAACATCTGAAGCATCATAGAAATTTTTTTATAGTGAAAATTCCAAGATGACCTATTTGAAGTAGCAAAACCATAGAACCCAAAGTTATGATACCAAATGCTATACAGCCAGATCACTAAACAGAAGAATAGATAAATCAACAACTTGAAAAGTAGCCTCTTCCAGGGGGGAACCTCCTTTACATCACATAAATGAACAATTCTTTGATGATACAAATGACAAGGCCTCCTTGGTAAATATAGGAGCCTAAGAGGTCATAATATAATCTGAGCCTACATAACAATAACAATGTAAAGGCAAAACCATAACAATAGTGGGATTTTATGGGGCACAACAATAAAAATATGTGGGCTACATGGGTACAACGATAACAATAGGGGGCTACAATAACACTAATGTTGAGAATGCAACAAGATGATGGAGCTTAGTGGAAAGAATTCACCTTCACTAAGTGGGCCTGCAGGCTATTTTTGGCGCAAAGTCTATTTTTAGACATATGGATCATGGTCTATGAGTTGCAGTATGTTATTTGTGGATGATTGGTCATGTCAGTAAAAATAGATGGACTTCTATTTTTAGACATATGGGCAGGTTTCTATTTTTAGACTGCCAGGCTAAAAAGAGAACAGTCGAATATTATTGTCTCATAATAATATTTGGACTATAAACATTATCTTATCCTCTTGGAGCACTTCAGTTTGAGCTACAGATGTGGCACATGTAGCTGCCATAAGGAAATACACTTTCTTTGTGGGTCAGTTGAGCTATTGCATGCATGACTTTAGTTAGAACTCAAGCAGTTGAGTTTGGTGGAGTTGGATGTGGAGTTGATGGAGTTGAGTTCAGTTTGACTTGGTTGAACTAGTTGTATTTAGTCTAACTGCAAATAGACTAGTGATGAGTTGTGTGAATTAATTGTTAAACTAATTCACTAATTATTAACTCATAAAGCAACTAAAGAATACATCAGTTAACTCAGTTGCATGTTAGTGCATGTACAGTTCAGTGGAGACAGGTGTTAGAGGTTGAGATTGCTATCAGTTGTGACTATAGTTGTGCATGAGATCTTGCACAATCAAAGGGATTGAGTTATGCCAATGAGGATTGCGTAGTGTGGGCCAATACCAAGGAATTATAGCCTGTGCTCATGTGATTTTCACCAAGCATTGTGCAGTGGAGGCAGGCAAAGCAGCGGAGGAGATTTGAACCTGTGACTTGTTCGGATCTGAGCTAGTTTTGTGTGTAACAGGTGGAGATAGTACTGAGTACTTGTGAGGAGTATTGTACTATGTATTGTTACATGTTCTCAATCATTATAATATACAGATAGTGTGGGGTTTTCAGCTGTATGCTTTCCCCGGGTTACATATTGTGTTAATGTGTGCATGCGATTGATGTTTCATTGTTTTTAATGCTGCTAAATTGATGATCAACGTAGAGGAGATTATGTATTGTGCATGTATTCCGAAATATTGTATAATCGGGATAATCTCTATGAATAAGCGTTTATTATTCAAAATTTCTACATGGTATCAAAGCTATTGATGATCAGATCTATTATTCAGAAAGTGTTTACATCTTATTTCTTTAGGCAGAGTCTATAATCGGGCCAGGTAGCCTCTGGATTCATCCTTCCTTTGGAAGGTGAGATATCCGGTAAAATCCCATACAATAAATCTCTGTACAAGAAATAATTTGTTCTCACGAATTCTAAATCAGAGGCGGTTGAGTTTGGAGCTGGTGGAATTTGAATTTGCAGTAGTGTTTTCTTGGTATCAACGTGGCAATGTCTTTCAACGGATTGTGATTGGAGTATGCTCTTGAGGGCAGCTCGAACTATATTGCATGGAAGGACAGGATGGAGGCAGTGTTGGATGATAATGGGTTGAAGGAGTTCATAGAGGCTGAGTTCCCAAAGCCTACTGATACTGTGTAGGTTGATGCTTGGCAAAAGAAGACAGCAAAGTGTCGAAGGATTCTGTTGGAGGGCGCGAAGGATCACATTGTGTCCAGCCTGCATGGAAAGGCTTCTCCATACTTGATGTGGAAAGCATTGAAAGATCTATTCCAAAGCAAGAGCGATCAGAGGAAGCTGGCGCTCAAGGATAAACTCAGAAACATCAAATGTGAGAAGGGAGACAGTATGCCCAAGTATCTCACGAAGTTCACTCAGTGCAGAGATGAACTGGGAAGTGTGGGGGTGACTGTCAATGATGAGGACTTAGTGAGCTTGGCTCTCCTTGGTCTTCTGAAGAGTTTGCATTCCTATCAGGACTCTGTTAATGGTCGAGAGAAATTGCCAGGATGGGAAAGACTTTGGTCAGATCTTGTGCAGGAGGATATCAGGCGAAATACCAGGGAAGGATCTTCATCAAAGGGAACTGATGAAGAAAATTGTGCTTTGGCTGCCAAAGCAAAGAAGGGGAAGAACAAGAAAGCTTCTCAGTCTGGTGCGAAAGGCAAGAAGCAGGACATGTCCAAGGTGAAGTGCTTTCACTGTCACTAGCACGGACACTATGCCACTAATTGTCCACAGAAGAATAAGAACAAGCAAGCTGCTGGATCTGCAGTAGGAGAGGCTCTAGCCTCGCAGTTTGAGCTTGATTTTTCATTGATCTCATGCTTGGTTTCAAGTGTGATGGGATCGGTATGGTTCTTGGACAGTGGTGCGTCTTTTCACATGACAGGAGATCGAGATTTGTTTTCTGATCTGGAGGAGAAAGATCTTGGAGTGCACATCGAGATGGGCGATGATGGTAGATACAGTGCAACTGGTATCGGTACCATTTCCTTTGAGAGGGAGTCTGGTAAACCCTTCGTATTGAAGGAAGTGATGCATGTTCCAGGATTGAAGAAGAATCTTATCTCTGTGGCAATGTTAGAAGACAAGGGATATGATGTTGTTTTCAGTAAGGGAAAGGCTTTCCTGCGCAGTAAGACAACTGGAGAAACCCAGAAGATAGGGGTTCGAGTGAGGAACCTTTATCAGTTGCATGTAGATGGTTGTGCAGAAATGGCATGCAAGGCAGAAGGATTGGTGAGCCGAGATGATGGCGAGTTGTGGCACAGGTGATTGGGTCACCTTCACCATGGAGCCTTGAAGATACTGCAGCAGATCACTACAGGGCTTCCTAAAGGCACTCTTGCACGGTCAGATCAGTGCAAGGGGTGTACTTTGGGAAAGTTTGTGAAAGCCACCTTTCACGAGAAGGATAGTCACACCACGAAGATCCTTGAGAGAATTCACACAGACGTGTGTGGACCTTTCTCAGTTGCTTCGACAGCAAAACACAGGTATTATGTGATTTTTGTTGATGATTTCTCTCATAAGTGCTGGATCTTCTTCATGCAGAAGAAGAGTGAGACATACTCAAAGTTCTATGAGTTCAAAGCACTGGCCGAGAAGGAGTCGGGGAAGAAGGTGAAGGCTCTTAGGAGCGATAATGGTGGTGAATACATCTCTGGCGAGTTCAAGGATTTCTACAGTGCAGAAGGGATTCGAAGAGAGCTCATAGCTCCCCATAACCCACAGCAGAAAGGGGTTGCTGAGCGGAAGAACAGAACGATCGTGGGTGCTTCACGGACGATGTTTCATGATCAGGGCCTACCCCTTCACTTGTGGGTGGAAGCATGCAATACAACAGTATATGTGCAGAACCGTTGTCCTCACAGGATACTTGGCATGAGTACACCCGAGGAGGCTTATTCTGGTAAGAAGCCCGATCTTTCTCATTTGAGGATTTTTGGTGCTAACGTTTACATGCATGTGACAAAGGATGCCAGGAAGAAGTTGGAGCCGACCGCAGAGGTTGGGATATTTTTGGGGTACACTGATACGCCCCACAACTATCGTGTGTATTTTCCAGACAGTGGTAAGACTGTTGTGCGAAGGGATATAAAATTTCAGGAGGAGAAAGCCATGAAGTGTTCGCTTGAGAGGGAACCACACTTGCATGCAGATGAGGAGCTATTAGTTCCTAAAGATGAGCTTCAGGACGTGGATCAGCCACAAGATGAGGTTTATGGAGTG
This sequence comes from Pinus tabuliformis, assembly GCA_031772625.1. Taxonomy (NCBI): domain Eukaryota; kingdom Viridiplantae; phylum Streptophyta; class Pinopsida; order Pinales; family Pinaceae; genus Pinus; species Pinus tabuliformis. Next base: position 537,409,752 of record CM062805.1, on the reverse strand, counting down.
GAAGAAACCACTCATGCAGCGCCAACCATCAGAGGGCGAAAGCGCTTGACAGAAGCTGATCGACTGGCTCAAGATGTAGAGAAAGTTGTAGGACCACCTACAGCCCAATGCAGGTAGAGACAGTCACCCGATCGATACACTGGATACATGGCTCTTGTGAGCAAATGTGTTGTGACTGAGCCATCCTCTTTCGAGGAAGATGTGGAGGATCCCGCATCGGTAGATGCCATGGTGGAAGAGTATGATTCGATTGTCAGAAACAGTGCATGGGAGATTGTTCCTAGACTGGAAGGGAAATCAGTGGTGGGTTTGAGATGGATCTACAAAGTTAAGCAGGCGGCTGACGGGAGTGTGGAGAAGTACAAGGCAAGATTTGTTGCCCGAGGCTTTTCACAGATAGAGGGGATCGATTATGAGGATACATTTGCACTTGTCGCAAGGTATTCTTCCATACGGATGATTCTTGCTCTGTCAATGCAGATGGGGTGGCACATTCATCAGATGGATGTGAAGACTGCGTTCCTCAACGGAGTCATTGAGGAGGAGGTGTACATAGAACAACTTGAAGGTTTCTAGATCTTCAGCAGCGAGTCGCATGTGTGCAGGCTCAAGAGAGCGCTGTATGGGTTGAAACAAGCACCACGTTCTTGGTACACATGGATAGACAGTTATTTCACTGGACTTGGATTCTCCAAGGGTGAGGCGGATCCTAACCTATACCAGATTGTGGTGGAGGGTAAGTTGCTTATCATTGTACTTTATGTAGATGATTTGATTCTAACGGGTGATGAGCTGTTGATACTTTCATGCAAGGATGATCTTGCTAAGGAGTTTGAGATGAAGGACTTGGGCCTCCTTCATTATTTCCTGGGATTGGAAATCTGGCAGCACAGTGATGGACTATTTGTTTCTTAGGGTAAGTATGCTCGGGAGATACTGGAGAAGTTCAACATGCATGGCTACAAGCCTGTTGATACTCCTCTTCCTGGAGGTTGGAGGAAGGAGGATGCCACTTCAGCAGAAGAAGTGGATGCCACTGTTTATCGACAGTTGGTGGGGTCGCTTATGTATCTGGTCAATACACGACCCGATATATGCTATGCTGTTAACCAGCTTTCACAAGCTATGGTTAAGCCAACCAAGCTCTTCTGGAAGGCAAGCAAGCATGTATTGCGTTATTTGAGAGGCACATCAGGATATGGATTGTGGTACAGACATGAGGATGAGGTGAAGCTATGTGGCTTCACAGATGCAGATTGGGTAGGGAGCCCAACGGACATAAAAAGCACATCAGGAGGGGTCTTCAGTATCGGGTCGACAACAGTTTCTTGGTACAGCAGGAAGTAGAGATCCGTGGCACTCAATTCAGCAGAGGCCGAGTATATGGCAGCAAGTTTGGCTACATGCGAGGCTATATGGATGAGGAAGATTTTGGTCGGTTTGTTCGGTTCTTACTTGGAGCCTACTATGATTTACTGTGATAACCAGAGTTGCATTAAACTCTCGGCTAATCCTGTATTTCATGATAGATCTAAGCACATTGACATCAGGTACCATCATATCAGAGATTGTGTGCAGCGGAGAATCATGTTACTTTCATACATTCCAACGGAGGATCAGGATACTGATATCTTGACGAAGGCGCTCACCAGGAGAAAATTCGAATACCACCGAGGCAGGATAGGGGTTGCTGATAATCCATATCTTGTTGAGAGGGAGTGTTGAGAATGCAACAAGATGATGGAGCTTAGTGGAAAGAAGTCGCCTTCACTAAGTGGGCCCACAGGCTATTTTTGGCGCAAAGTCTATTTTTAGACTATGCCTATTTTTAGACATATGGATCATGGTCTATGAGTTGCAGTATGTTATTTGTGGATGATTGGTCATGTCGGTAAAAATAAATGGACTTCTATTTTTAGACATATGGGCAGGTTTCTATTTTTAGACTGCCAAGCTAAAAATAGAACAGTCGAATATTATTGTCTCATAATAATATTTGGACTATAAACATTATCTTATCCTCTTGGAGCACTTCAGTTTGAGCTACAGATGTGGCACATGCAGCTGTCAGAAGGAAATACGCTTTCTTTGTGGGTCAGTTGAGCTATTGCATGCAGGACTTCAGTTAGAACTCAAGCAGTTGAGTTTGGTGGAGTTGGATGTGGAGTTGATGGAGTTGTGTTCAGTTTGACTTGGTTGAACTAGTTGTATTTAGTCTAACTGCAAATAGACTAGTGATGAGTTGTGTGAATTAATTGTTAAACTAATTCACTAATTATTAACTCATAAAGAAACTAAAGAATACATCAGTTAACTCAGTTGCATGTCAGTGCATGTACAGTTCAGTGGAGACAGGTGTTAGAGGTTGAGATTGCTATCAGTTGTGACTATAGTTGTGCATGAGATCTTGCACAATCAAAGGGATTGAGTTATGCCAATGAGGATTGCGCAGTGTGGGCCAATACCAAGGAATTATAGCCTGTGCTCACGTGATTTTCACCAAGCATTATGCAGTGGAGTTAAGCAAAGCAACGGAGGAGATTTGAACATGTGACTTGTTCGGG